>CM020510.1:19230272-19875272 GCA_009823395.1 Thamnaconus septentrionalis | reverse complement strand
CAATATCTCTTTTTCGTGAGCATTCCAAGATCCTACCAACACTTACACACTTATACATCGACCTGTGCCTGCTGCGATGCTAAGTAAGCGCTACGGTCCGGTGGGATTCACATTTGTCTAAGTGCTAGTCTTCTTGTTCTACATTCATTCGAGGAGTAATTGGGAATTTTATGCCTTGCTGTAAAACATGACGTGACATGACGAACACAACAAATAAAATGCATTGCATTTATCTGTTTCTCACTGAGACCTAAGTAACGCTGACACCACATTGCTAAGACTGAAACAAGAAAACAAGGAGCAAATCTTCCTACAAGACTTGAATGGAATGCAAGTGTAAATATGTAATTTTTTGGCGCGAAGTTAAATAGTCAATTCCTGAACATGAAGCTATTATACCCATAGAATCCAAAACATATTGATAGTTTTTAGTTTTCAGAATTCATTTTTAAAAAGCGACTTCACCCAGTTGAAGATTACTGTGGCCGTCAACAGCAGAAAAACACTGCACATCTCCATGCTGCTTGTGTTTCACACCACGTTTTCAGGCAAACATATCTGCTTGTAGCCACCAACTATGCTAAGTTAATTTGCATGTTCGGCTTTGTAGACAATTGCATCGCTCCACACGAGCAGAATGGGGCCTGCTATGTTTGTCACCTGTTGTATCCTTGGCCATAACAAACTTTGATTGGTTTGAATTCTTTCTTTCCATAAAAAAACTCAACAGTCACTGGAGCCTCTGTCAGCACAGGTGAATAGTAAGAAACAGGTGGCATCTATCCCCCTCAAACTATAAGTAACATTAAAAAAAAAAAAGGGCATTTGTTATTGTGCAGCAAGTTGCCTCTCTCAGAAAGCTGGAAAAAGTCTCAAAAGTCTCTTTTGCTTTCAAAGGTTTATGTCTGGAAGTGCACAAAAGTCAGCATGGAGCAACAGGAACGAAATGCATGGGAGAACAGTATAAACAACCCCGGGCTGGAGGGTAAAACGTTGGCGCAGCCTCGGAGTGATGTAATCCAATCTCACAAATCTTATTAAGGCCGGTTCTGCTGATTGATGAGCTTGTTACCGAAGCAGCAGTAACAACTAAAATGTTGTCAGTGTCCTCCTTGACTCTCCGCCGCCCACTGCTGCTCGTGTCCTGTGGCCACTGTTCATCATGTGCTGTGACACAACTGAGATTTATTGCCATAATGGCCATGCACCTTTCAATCACTGCCTGGTTTTATGCTTAACTGCTCCCGAACTGCATGAATATGAACTGTTTGACCGAGCTTACCGATGAAGAAGAGGAGGGACAGCAAGAGGTGCATTTTCCTGCTCTGAGACACAAAAAACAAGACGTACATGAGCACGCAAGATAGCACACATCCAATCACAAGTTGAGAGAGAACGGTGTGAGCACAAAAAGGGGAATGCAGACGTGTGTATATTATTCTGAAAAGCTGTGGCATGTAATGTTCGTGCACTCTGGAGAGTCTCTTTCTGCAAATGTCCCGTATGATGTCATTTAGCCGATCCTCTGTTTGTGCACCAGGGCTGCGAGAACAATCAGTGCTTAATAATTCGACGCCGCTACGTGAACGGTGTTCACCTCTCAGGTCAGACGACAACGCACTCCCACAGGCTTCCTGCACTACTCAAAGTAAATTTGTCGCCTCTTAATCACAGAAAATAGATATTTGGAAATCTTACCGTCGACTTGCTTTTTGCTCTTTTCTCCCCCCCTGCGTCCTTCGTGTCTGTCTCCAGTGGACAGTGGAAATCATAGAGGGAGCGTTATGGCCTGGGCGGGGCAAGATGAGGGAAGCAGTCAAGTGGGAGGGTAAAAGGCTTGGAAAGATGGCTTAGAGAGCTGCGCACAACAAACTGTTGCTGCCTGAGGTCCAGGAATAGTTGTGGCGCGGAACGTTTTCTTACTTTTGTTCACTACCTGTCCATAGCCGTTCACAAACAAAGGCAGGATCCTTATTTTTTTCCAACCCCAGATTCAGGGTCCTAATTTGTGATCAATAGGATGGCCATCACCTTGTCTGAAATATTTCAATTTTATTTATTTTTTCTCCTTAAATTACAAGTACAAGGAAACAGCACATTAGGATGGTATTATTTGGAGAGAAAAAATTTATCAAAATTGAATTAGTAAAGGAAAGGAAAAAAAGATACTTCAAAAATTAGATAAGTTATTCATGGTACATTTTGGTTACATACAGTAAATGGCCCAGTAATAATCTTCGCCCTCACAGCCAGAATGAGTTAGCAGCAGGGCCGTATAACGCACAGTACGCTCACCGGAAATCGTGGTATTATTTCATGCATTGCCATTTATATTCTATTTGCTAGAAGCGAGTCGTACAGCTGACCCTCTGTAATCTGCTAATGCTTCAGGCTTCTGGACGTCACAGGCATCAGGGGGGAAAAAACAAACAAAAACAACCTCATTTTGTACACAACACATTATTCCATCTCGGCTTTGCTTCGCTCCATTGAGATTCACCCTGCATCCCCACCCCAAAACGCACATGGAGGTTATTGTATTAGAACATTGCTTGAGACTGCTGAGACATTAAGGGTATTGCGAAAGTGTGCACCTCTCTCTCCCTCCTGACAAAGTCTGATTATTCTCCACTGTCGCCGCCCAGGTCACCTGGTATGAAGGCGAGGAATGGGAGTGAATTGGTTCACGCTACGAAATGGCGCTGTTGCCCTCTCAGGGCCTCAAGGCTTTGGCCTCACCCATAACTGCTGGTGCTGCAGGAGGTCAGACCGAGCAGCACAGTTGTCAACTGGACGGCTGAGACGGAGACAGACTCCAGCAACTTGATTGAAGATAAGCAGTGATAGAAAGTGCCTGGATGGTTGTGTAATGATATTGTAACCCTACGTTTTGGGGGTGGAGACTCCAAATTCTCAGGAAGTAGGTAATAATCAGGGTTTTGTGGCAAGGCGCAGAGGGCCTGGGTGGGCTTGGAACCCCAGACTCCCCGGGTAATAGCCATGCGTGCTTAACCATTCGGCCAAAGGGAAATCCCCTTGGCCAAGTAGCCAGGGCGCATGATCAATTGGAGACATAGAGACAGGACCGCCACTGTCACACTAGGTTCAGGTTTCATCTTGCGTTTATTGTTTGCCAAAACGGCAACAGCACTTCTTTCTGTTCATGCGCATGTCGCCGGAAAATTAAGCGCTCCCAACACAAATGTTGCCCGAGAAACACGCTACAGGTAGGAACCTTGTGGGACTGACTAAATAATAATAAATACCAAATCATCAGTAAAGTATAATACCAAATAATATGAGGAGTGACATTAAAATACTGCAAAAAAAAAAAAAAAAAAAATAAGACTGACAGCGTTAGCGTGGACACTTGATCCGGCCTGTATAAAAGGATATGGCTTGATTCCCTCTCTGATCGCTGCTCTCAAGTCCACAACACTGAGCTCCATTGTAGGACGTCCTCCCTCCATCCTGAGCTCATTCAACACCACACATTGTCATCATCGTATCATTGGGAAACGCTTTGTTGTTGTTATTGCATGAGTACTAATGGATTTGGTTTGGATTACAACTTCATTTCCGGGATCTGGGTCCCCACAGAGGAATTACACAACAGTCACGCCTTGGATAAGTGCAGCCTAAAGTTGAAGAATCTTAAGACTGAGGCCGCTCATATAACACAAAGCATGGTGTGAAACAGAAGAGAAAAAAATGACAGCTAAATGAACAAATTATCCATCTCATCCACACATTAGTTAGAACTCACGCACACTCAAAGTATTTCAAGAGAGCTGCATCTATAGCTGACAGTCACCACGCGGGTGATACAGAGTATGGGTTGTTATTTATTATATTGAGAGTTGACTCCATGGTCTTTTTGTACTCTAACAAAACCACAGGAAGACACGTAGAGGAATAAAAAGCCCCTGAAGGCCGACAGAGTGATGCACTGCTGTGGTTTTAGTAGAATTAGAAATGCGTGAGCGGATCACTTCACACACAACACACACACACACACACACACACACACACACACACACACACACACACACACACACACACACACACACACACACACATTAACCATTAGGGAGTGGTAATGCATTAGGAGATCTGGTGATGTTGTTGAAATTGCAAACAGGAAAATTATTGCTTCTTGCGATCATCCCAAATGCGCTCCGTAATAACTGACAAGTATTTGCCTGGCAGACAAAGCAAGTGCACCGACTGGGCAAACTAGCTGCTTCCACTGAATAGGAGATGTTGACAATGGCAGGCCGTATTGACTGATGCATCGAATTAAGAAATAATAATCAGCGATGTTATTCCTGACAGTGCGGAGGCTAGACATGTGTGCTCCTCCAGTGACAAAAAACCCAGTTGACACAAAAGGGTTTTCCTCTGCGTGTGTGGTTTAAAAAACCATGATAAAGACCCAGTGTGTAAGCATGGTGCAAGCAAATGAATGCTGCATTTTAGCATTTTGCCACTTTTGCCCCAGTTTCAAAAAAGAGAGTCCAACTGCATTGCTAGGCTACAAGACCTACTAGCAAGGTGGCAGGTGATTTTAGCATCACAACATTTTTCTCTTGTGGCTTATGCTGTGTTTTTTAAGGACACAGTGATGGAATTCCAGGCCTTAGGCTCTATAGTGCACTCTAGTGGTCTATTCAAGTAGCTCCAGCAAAGTGACAGTCACACAATCACAGTTCATAGTAAGGTCCAATGATGTGATCTCTAAGTACAATTTAAAATGTTAAAATTATTAATAAATTATAAACATTTCATGTGCCTCCATTTCCCCCCTTCAGTTTGCCATGACTGGCTTTTGTTTCAACCGTAGCGTCATGAACTTTGCATATCAGGAAGAAAAAAAAGCCCAAGCCACCATGAAACAAAGCATCCTTTCTCCAGATGGGATTGTTCTTCATCCATGTTAAGCCTATGCAGGAACAGCATGACCTGGACTTGCAGCTGGCTGTGACCAGTGACTTACTGAACACTACAAGCCACGTTGCTAGTTCTGGAAAAAGTAGGCGAATGGCCTTGTAGCAATTTCTTGAAGATGTTTATCATCTAAAAAGATTCTTCTGTTCTAACAAAATTTTTTTGTTTTGTTTTGTTTTGCTTTGTTTTTTAACCTCTTTTGGGTACATCGTGTAACTCCTCGATATAACAAGGCCCGTTGTGTGATGGTGAATTGTGTGGGAATGCTGAAGTCGAACTGGTCCAACCACACCACCCCAACAACAAGGGGAGGGAGGTCACATAGTCACTGTCTCTGGCTTTGAAGTGATAACAGGCTGGCAAGGGGAGTCTTTCAGGTTTTATTCACTCTGGTAACCAAATTTAAATATATATATATATATATATATACATATCACAATATCACACAGGCCCAGGGAAGACGTGCAAACTCCTCACAGAGAGGCACTGGGGATCAAAGCCGTCCTGCAAGCTGAACGGCACCCACTGCTGTAGGGCACTGCTGAAATAACATCTTGCCGGGAGATGGACCCACCCTTCCATCAGCTGGGTGTTTTGGTTCACCCAAACTAGAGGTGTGAATACCGAGGTCCGCGAGTAGAACTTGTTATGGAGGTGTGAGGGCTGTTTGCGTCATTGAAATAACAAAAGCCTTAGCAGGCATCTTGATCAATGGTATTAATTAGCATTAGTGATCGCTTTGATTTCCATGTTCCTGTTCCCATCGTACAAAAAAAAAAAAGCCTGTTCAAGCCAGCCAACACCCTGGTACATAAAACTTGTCCAGAAACCTGCAATCTGGGTTTGTTTTAATGCCGGCCAACACCCGGAGGCAGAAACCTATCCCCACCCAACACTCTGGATTAGTTTCTTTTCATTCCAATGATTCACAGGCTTTTTGGAAATCAACAACTTAACGAACACCAAATGTTGTTCTGTTGTGTTTTCTTCTCAGCACATATGAGATTTTTGAAGCAATGGATTCTGCATGAACTGACGATCCAAAAAATCAACAACAAATACTCGTGTTGCTCTAAAAAAAAAAAAGAAAAAAATCCGGTGCAAGTTATTTTCCCCTGAAATTATGGCTGCTCAAATTCACATCAACATTTCTGTTTTTGATATAGAAGAAATAAAACAAACGAAACAGTTTTACAGAATGTGCAAATGAAATGTTTAGAGTCAAGCCAAACAGTAGTGATACTCAATGTTTTATCTTGCAAGGTTTTTTTTTTTTTTTTTTATAAGAGGTGGGCGGACACCTTCGCAAGTGTGCAGAATGTTCATTTTTGTGTTGACAAAGTTGATTTTCCTGCACTCTGAATCATTTCCATGAAATTAGCTTTGCAAACATGTGTGGTCACTTAAATAAATATGTTTGATCAACCTTTTCACTTTGCAAAAATACACCTTTTTTACATTCAGCAAAATACATATTTGTATTTTTCTTTTTTGTTGTTGCACCATTTCTGACCACGTTTCAACACATTCACATAAATTTACTTTCTGGGGGTTAAAAAAAACCCAACTACTTTGGCCCCAGTCATCAGTTTATCATCTGTTTGCAAGATCAAACATCCCACGCGGGGCAAAGGGCAGTGTTCAAGGAGCTAACACATATATGCAGCTTGGGTTGTGATGACAAATCTGAGTTGCTTGACTTTGTTTTTCTGGGGCATGCAAACAGATTTCTTAAAATATTTATTAGATTTTTAAATTGCAATTACTTAATTCACTTAATTAAGTTTTTTTTTTTTTTTTATTGCGTCAACATCTGACCTTATCCAAAAGCTTGTTTTAATAGATGTATTGCTGATATTCCTCACAAAAGGAGGAGTTGCTATTTAAAAATGTAAAAAAAAAAAAATGTCTAATTCTGCTTTTATTCTCCTCCAGTGCAGATTAATACTTTACTCACTGCATACTTTAGTTTAAACAGAAAACTCTAAGATTGATTTTTTTTGTGTGTGACTGGACATCCAATAGAAGATAAGTGGGTGTGGTATTTTGGATCAGAGGCTATTTAACAGACGTAGACTCTGAGACTGGGTTCAGTCAGTCATGGGTCGTCCCGGGTTTCAGACATGGACTCTGTTTGTCCTCTTCAGTTGGGTGCACGTTGCTCAAGTGGTGGCTGGACCGTAAGTTAACCATCTGTACTAATGCAAGGCTGGAGTGGTTCAGATAATTTGTTTGTTTGTTTGTTTGTTTGTTGGTCTTCTAAAGCTTCCTCCTATTCAGATATGCTTTCTCACTGTCTGTGTCCACACTGTAGGTTTTACTGGGCGTTGTGTCCAGCAGTTCTTGAATCTGGGGAGCCTACCAAAGTGTGTATGAGTCTCATTAAGGCCAATGAGAGTGTCGTTGTGACTGTAGCTCTGACCTCCGAAGAACAAAACATCACTCTTCTTTCTGAGACTACGGCCACCGCAGACATTCATATCTGCAAAGAGTTTATGGTAAATCGTACGGGGGGGAATACATGTATATTGTAGCCGTAAACAACTCATTGCATGTTGGGCAACAGTCACAGAAGTGGTCCAGACAGTTTCCTGTCTAAAATGTTGCAGGTTCCAGTTGTGGAAAAAGAAGATTTGAGGAACCTTGAAGTGGAGGTACGAGGCCCGAACTTTCACTCGAAAGAAACCCGGAAAGTCATGCTCCGAGCCTACAAACCAGCGACGTTTGTCCAAACTGACAAACCAATCTACCTCCCTGGACAAACAGGTAACGCTGGTCTGATTACCTAAAATAATAGGCATGCTAATGATTTAGCACGCAACACAGGTCTACTTTCCAATAAAGTAAATGGGTAAGAAGTGTCAGCAAAATGACAGCATTTCCAATATTCAGTGTGTTCAGTTCTTTTCAATAGTGTAAATGCCACATTATATTGGCTAATTGTGTTTTCTGAGTTAAAACAGAAGTCCTCTGGTGATTTTATTTTCGCTTGTGTTTCGAAACTGCAACGTCATTCTCCTCTAACTGATAATTTATAGACCTATGGTCAGATTACTGCCATAATGCCTGTTGGGTTTGACCTCTGACACCAAAAAAAACGTAGTCCTCCAAACTGACATACCACATGACTTCTGATTTGGATTGATTGATTAAGAATACCTGTGGAAACAAAGTTTAAAAGCATCTTTTTTCTTGGTTTTCCAGTACATTTCCGTGTGGTTTCTATTGACAGTAAAATGAGACCCTCCAAACAGCTGGTGAGTGCATAAAAAAGGAAGTGCCAGGTATCAGTATTAATCTGGGGATGTCTAATATATAGATAGTAACTGAACTGTTGTGCAGCAGTTAAGTCATTTCTGGTCATAATACACAGCCAAATGCCCATTGAAAATTCTGTGATTTCATTACTCATATATAAGCACTTTATTTGAGTGTCACAACTTAATCAGCACATCCCTGTGTGATTTATTACAATTTTAATGACATCGTCATTCAACGTGGGAGAGGGATAGTTAGTTGCATAATGAATAGACTGGCAGGATTGATTGACTCGTTTGCTCTGCAAACAGAGTTGTGTCGTCAATGACCTCGTGGTGAAGCGCTGGGTCATGTCAAAAGAATAGCAGGAGGGGCCCTGAAGGGGGGGGAGGTCACTGTACTTTACTGTGATATCTCTGCTCATGATGTAATAGGCCTATCGAACCCTAACCCTGTGTCTCATTCTATATGTAGAAAATTCATATTAAGCGTTACTTAACTGATGAAAATACATTCATTTTTAGTCATACATTTTACCCTAACAATCGTTTTGTTTTGTTTTTTCTCTTCTTCTGTTTCAGTACAAACTCATTGAGCTTGAGGTAAGTCCGTCGAAACACACAGAAACATTTTTGAAGCTCAATATTTTTTAACAGATTTATTTGTTTGTGTGTTGATATGGCAAAACTTGAAAAGTGACACACACGTCAGTCTTCCAGAAGGCTAATCAAATTTGCTTCTGAACAAGTGGTGTTTGGCAAGAGGCGATATTAGCCATCCATTAGCACCCACTGGCAAGCTGCTGCATTTAAACTAACCAGCAGGAGGGGCAGTGGAGCTTTTATTTATTCTTATCGTTACTATTATGATTGTTGTTATTATTATTATTATCATCGGGGGGGGGGTTCTCTGAGTACTGTGATAATAGAACCTTGTTTTGTCTTCAATCTCTTCATCAGAAAAAGAAGTAGGTAGATTGGTCGGTGAATTTAATTAAACTGAGTGGATGGGTGAGATTTTGCAGCGCAAAGTTAGGTTTAATGCTATGCTGTCACAAACTCTACATTTAGTTGTTTTTTTTTTTCATTTTCTTTTTTTATTTGACGGAGCATCATACAGCAAAAAAGTAATTCTCATTAGTGTGAGGTTTAATAATACATAATAATACATGCTAATCAACTAAATGTGTATAATAAGCTGACAAAGGCTTCCATTAACTTGTATTTTGTTTTGTGTTCCACATACTTTTCTATTCTCCGGCTCCATTGATTCTATGTTGCTTATTTTCTGTAACAGGATGCCAATGGCAACAGAGTTGGACAGTGGCTGAACCAAACTTCCTCCGGTAAAATCCTGCAGCTCTCATACGATTTAAACTCCGAGTGTGCAGAAGGAAACTACAAAATCAACGTGGATGTCGACGGTGACCGGATAATGCACATGTTCAAGGTTGAGAAATATGGTGAGTGACTGTTAATACTTCCTGCATGACGCCATAGTGAATGACTCTACAGGGTAATTCTCATCTTTCTCTGCCCAGTTTTGCCCAAATTCGAAGTGACAATTGAAACAAAGGAAGTGAACATTATTCAGGACAGTTTCGAAGCGACAGTCTGTGCAAAGTAAGTAAAATGTCCTCATGACTGTTTAACATCTTGCGTCACTGGTGGAATGTAGGAACTTATTTTTACCTTGCTTATTTTCTGCTCACAGGTACACATTCGGACAGCCCGTGCCAGGAAACGCGAAAATTTCTGTGTGCCGAACTATTTCCCGCTATTTTCACTACCGTGGAAGCCTCGCTCTTGAAAGTGGTGACAACCTTCCAGAGATAACAGCTCCATGCCACAAGGAAACCAAGCAGGTATAAATAAATGTCTAAATGTGAATACAGGGGGCCTTTTTCTCTTACAATGTGTGTATATTGTAAATTGAGACCATCCAGTAATTCTATTGGTTGATTTTCATAGTTTTAGTCGTAAAGACAATACCATTCTTTAAATTTTGAGAACCGTTCTAAAGCAGGATTCTTATCATCAGATATTTGACTGGATAGAGAATGTGAAGATTTTGATGATTTTCTTTATGGTGATAATAGCTTTCCTGCTCATTCTAAGTTTACAGTTTCCTGGTGGGACAGTTCCTTAAAAAGGTTCACAGCTGTAGTTTATAGTATTTAGACTGACGAGGCAATGGTTTCATGATATAAAAGGTCTCAGTCTCACAGCATTCTAATTAGAAATCGGGACAATGGTTCTTTCCCTTTTTTTTTTAATTGAAGTACCACCAATGGAATCCTCATCACTCATTAGGCGGAAACCCATTGACAGTATGTAAAGATGGAGCTGTGCGGAGCTTCCGGTTTCAAAAAAGGAAGCCGACATGGAAGTGCCATAAAACTACCAGTTTATCATATGGCCAGCAGGATTCGCTTGAAATGATTGAAAAAAGACTAAAAATGCTATCTGTCAAATACTGAGGAGCACTGAATTCATACCTTTGCAAACTGGTTTAAAAAAAAATGCTAGCACAAATATTTATTAAAGAGGCTCTAATGTCCATTTTATTCAATTTGAATATTTTCAATTTCAAGTAAAAAATTGCCATGAAGTGGCAAAAGATGCAGTTTAGTAGTTGAGTATCATCAGCTTACCAGCAGGTGGGCAGAAGTTGGGTATCCAATCCAGTCCAGTCACGTTCCAATTGTTGGCCACCTCCACCCACGCATCCAAATATGAAATCACCTGTTTCCAATCGAAAAAGCAAGTTAGTGCTGATGGTCATTTTTTTTTTCACGTTTGGAATAAATAAATAAATAAATCGCAAAACCAATCTCTTGGCCTCAGAACTGTGTCCGTCTCCGCAGATAGGGAAACCTTACATCTTTGGCATGGACTGTCATTAAGACAGCAGTCTCTAAGAAAGAAGGTTGTCCATCATGGTTTACAGTGAGACAAAATAAATTGTAGAGAAGACAAAACATAAATGCTTCTAACAAAAAAAAACTGCTTTACCGATAGTCAAGCACAAAATGTGGTTTTGTGAAGAAACCCGCCTATGAACGTTCTCTTTGCTGTCTCTGCTATAAATGTATCCAGTCTAAGCCTATTGTTGAATTGTCGGCAATAGCAAATAAAAGTCACTGGGCAAATGCAAGAAATCAAGGTGCGCATTGAAAAAAAATCTCTCATTTTACATAGTCTCACGTCCGCTAAATTTGATTCCGTGTTGCTACATTTATTGTTTTCAGACGGACCTCTCAGGCTGTGCCACTTTCACCATGGAGATGTCCACTTTCACGAAGCTCGACAACAAAGTTCTCCAGGACAGGCTGGAGTTCGAGGCCGTCGTGGAAGAGGAGGGAACAGGTGAGTGTGAATAGACATCAGGTTCTTCAGGTGGGTTTGCAAATCATGCGGCAAGGTATTGGCGTTAAATACAGTTCCCTTCGCTTGCAGGAGTCTCACTTTCACAAATGAAGTCTGTGCAGATTTCGTATGAGATCGGGCGGCTGACCTTCGTCGACACGCCCACGATTTATGAGAAGGGAGCGAACGTGGTTATAAAAGTAGGCAAACGTGTTCTTTTCCTGGTCCACATTTACATCGCTGGGGAGCTGAAGAGACCCTTGGTGACGCAACTCTCTCCCTTCAAACAGATCAAGGCGGTGCACTACAACGACACGCCCATTGCCGATATGAACCTGCACCTGTTCAAGGGCCTAAGATGGTCCCAGGAACTCTTCCAGAATGCGACGACCGACAGCCAGGGCATCGCTGTGTTCTCACTCTGCACAGTTGACGAGGAGGCGACCATCCGCCTTGAGGTTCGAGAGAAGACCCAGCAAAAGCAACAGCTGTCCTCCCAGAACCCTCACTCTTGTGTTGCAGCGCTGTGTCCTACCTGAACCACCTCGCTCATGCAGTGGGTTTTCTTCTCTTCTAATCCAGGTGTCCACATCGCCAACAAATGAATACTTCGGATACAGAACACCGCATATCCAAAGTGTGGAGCACACGCTGTCTTTAGCCCAAGAGGCTACTCCCGAAAGCAAGACGAGCAGCACCTTAGAGTTCACGGGCAAGGACAAGGAAAAGCCACTCCCGTGCGGCAGCGCAGCGTACATTTTAGTCAAGTACACCATAGTGGGAGAGACCAAGGGTCCACTGGATCTATTCTACTATGTGAGTAAAGGGCGAACCATGGCTGGGAATCCAGATGAAACCACAATTTCATACCATGACAATAATGATAAATAAAATATATAAATATAACACTTTTTTCATGCTACAGATGACATGCAGTGATTTGCTGAGGTTGTTTTTACACTTTTCATTAATTTGTGTTACGTGTTCTAAGTTCCTCGTGGCTAAAGTCCGGATGTTCAAAAGGAAATGATTGTTGATTGACGATTTGTGAATGTTCTCTTATCATTTTTACTCATACATACATTTAAATAACACCCTAGACCGATCAAGCTCCATATATTGTGACTCCCTTGACTCTTTTTCAGTCTAGAATGTGAAATTAAACCCAAGCAAGACATTTCAATCACTTTGTCATATTGTTATCCATCCATTCTCCATCACCCTTCATCCAGGGTGCTGGAGCCTAGTCTAACTGAGGTGTTGAGAGCCAGTCCACCATCATATCCTGTCTGAATCGTTCTTGGGGTGACGAAGGATTTTTTTAACAAAGAGCCTCGTGGGTGAAAAAAGTCATATCGATGCTGTCTTGATGAGCATTTCATGGGGCTTTAGCCTGCAATCCCTGAAATGAGTCATATAAACTGTGGGCAATTCATTTCTAACCTAACATTTCTAATCCTTGTTACTTTTGAATCTTGTAGATCTTATCAAAGGGAACCATTATTGCGCCAGGAAGAAAAAAGATTGCTATCGTAGATGAATCAGGTGCGTGGGGCCCCATCACAATTTGTATGATCAAACGTTGAATACTTCCTGACTGACGCAAGCTTGTGTGTTTCAGTGACTCAGGGCGAGGTGTCCATCAAGATCGACGTGTCTGCAAAATTGGCCCCATTTGTTCAGATCCTCATCTTCACCGTCCTCCCCAGTGAGACGGTGATCGCTAAAAGCGCCGATTTCGCCACCGAGAAGTGCTTCGGCCACCAGGTCAGTGCCACAGGTGTTTTCTCAACCGCATGTTCCCGTTTCAGGGAGACTTGTTTTGACTCACTTAGATCACAACCACAAAGTCAGCTCAATTTCAAATTTCCCAGGAGCTTTTATTTCCAGGAATTTATTCATCTGGGTTAAAGAGTGTCCCTTTACTGTACCACCATAACTCAAATGTTCTCTGAAAACATGGTGAAATTGGCTTGGTTGTACCACTTGGTATGGAGGTCTGACCTGATGCGACTGTTGTAGTGCTTCATCTTCATGTTGCCTTACTTGAGTTTCTTCAGCTTTTTAGCAATTCCTTACTGAACATTTAGCTCGACGCGCTTATAGGTTAGCTTCCCATGGACAACAAATAAGCTAAAAAGAACCAGTTCATTGTTGCCTGTCCACTGCTCAAAGCTTTTCTTTTTTTGGCTTCATTATCCAAGCAATAAAGCACACTGCATTGGGATTCCTCAAAACTAATCAAATCCAAATCCCTCTGAATGTTCTTTCCAGTTTTCTTTGTGAGCACGTTGATGGTGTGAAAGTCTAAAATATTGTATATACAGTGTGTGTTTTGAAAACACAACCCTCTTGACTTTTCACAATAAACCCTTCAAATCTGACTGATTTGTTCGCAATAGCAATACATCAGGGACTACTTCCCAGTATCACAAGGGCAAACATCTCCCCCCGGTTTCTTTTTCAAAAACAGAAAACAAAAAAAAATTAAATCAAATCTGTTTGAATAAAAAGAATATAGATAGAATAGATAGATAGAAATAGAATTCCAGGAACAAGGTAAAACTCTCCCTGGTCTCTCTGCTGCAATTGTGTCTTTCACATTTCGACCCTGTGTTCCATCACAGGCGGCGAGCACGGCAAAGAAACAAAGTGAAATCATCATCAGAACGTATAAGCGGGCTACAAATCCAAAGTTTGTTGTTGCGCTTCCAGCCAGCGCATCAGATGATTTTAACCCCGTCGACTGTGTGATCTCTGTGTCAGGTTTCGCTGCAGTTTTCTCCGTCCTCCGCTGTCCCAGGGGAAGAAGTCGTCATGCAGGTGACCGCAGATTCGTTGTCCCTGTGCGGATTGAGCGCCATTGACAAGAGTGTCCTTTTGCAAGAGCCGGGCAAGACCCTTAATGCAGACAAGGTAATTACAGCGACGCAGCGTCACCTGTCTGTCATCAAGGTGAACAAATTCTCTTCCTGGGTGTCAAATCAGGCGTCCTACATCCAAAGAATTGCGCAGCATTGCACCGGACGACTTCAGCTAAGATGTGAACGCTAACCTGCTAATTTCCTGCTAGATCTTTGACCTGCTGCCGGTGTCAAAAGTGAACTACATCCCCTATCAGATTGAGGATCCTCATCCGTGCTTGCCAGTGCGAGCTAAGAGATACATCCTGCCGCCGCCATTCCCCGGCGACACAGATGACGCTCACTCAGCTATCCAGGTACTGGGTGGGTAGACGGGTTTTCACCCACTGACGTTTTAACAACTTGTGACTGACGATGTCGCTCTTCCACTGTCTAGAATGTCGGGCTGAAGATTGCGACAAACATGTTTGTCCGACTGCCTTCGTGTCTCCTGTTCAAAGGAAGAACTTATCACCATGGCGCCAGTAATGTTCTTGTTTTGTATTGTTTTGCTGATGTGATTGTATTTTCAAAATTCCTCAAAAAAAGTAAAAGTAATTGAGATAAATATCTACTGAATGTTTTTCTCTGTAATTCTCTATTTCTCTACTGTCTATTTCTCTACTCATGAAACTTTCCTGATCTTATTTCAGTGCCATACCCTGGAAGACAATATGACGCCATGCCCTCAGTGCACAGAATGCAACAAGCTGGCGGTGGCTTTGATAGCCCCCTACCTATAATAGAGACAGTGCGCACCTTCTTCCCTGAGACCTGGATCTGGCAATTAGTGGAAGTTGGGTAGGTTTATGTTCTCAAGTGTATTGATTGCTTTCTAAACGGGTCCGGAAATGGCCTGGCCTGCTCTCTCTAGTCTTATACAATGGAATTAAGATTGCTTTAATGAAATATAATTTGAGTTGTGGAATTGCTTTAATTCGATTGCTTGTATACTTTGAATTTTTGCATTTCTGAGCCTGGTATAGGTGCAGCCAACACTCACACTGGTACCCCCCCCCCAAACCCATCCCATTCTTTCAGGTTCTCTGGAAGAATGGACATGACAGTCAAAGTCCCAGACACCATCACCACCTGGGAGACGGAGGCTTTCTGCCTCTCAGACCAGGGTTTCGGTTTGGCGCCCCGTCAGGAGATCACGGTCTTCCAGCCCTTCTTCCTGGAGCTCACGCTGCCCTACTCCATGGTCAGGGGGGAGCGCTTTGAGCTGAAGGCAACCGTCTTCAACTACCTGTCCAGCTGCATCATGGTAACGCTCGACTCAAATCGCCCCCATAGCATGCTAGCTAAGGAGAAGCTGGTCAGAGCGGGGCCGGCTGCGTAGCGCCACTAGGGGGCCCCTGAGCTCATGCAATGTATGCTACCTAAACGTCCGTGTGTGTGATCATCTTTTTTGGGCTTCGTTTTATCAGAGTTGCTCTGTGACACTTTGCTTTTGACATTTGCTTTTGCTTTGCTTGAGCACATTTATGGATCTCATTTCTATTATTTTTCATTTATTTTTATTCCTGCATCTTTCACAATTTCCTGTCGTTGCCTTAAAAACAACAAAAAAAAAAAACAGGTTTCCGTGACGCCAATCCCCTCCAGAGATTACACCTTGACCCCCATCTTTGGCAACAATTACAAGTCCACCTGCCTTTGTGGCAATGAGCGCAAGACCGTCAGCTGGATGATGTCTCCCACTGGTTTGGGTCAGTGTCTCCTCCACATTTGTGTGAAACCTGGGACCAAAATTTAAGAAAAAAAAAATAAATCAGAACTCCAATGGCATGTTGAGATTCTCAGAATGTAGAAGACGCTCTCGTCTTGTTTCACATTTTCTCTCGCTGGTTTTTCTTGCAGGGGTTGTGGATGTGTCCGTCAGTGCCGAAGCCATAACGTCTGACATTTCATGCAACAATGAAATTGTCACTGTGCCCGAGAGAGGTCGTATCGACCTGGTCAAGAAACCCCTCATAGTGAAGGTTGGTTTCAGACAAAGAGACCCCCCGTCACGCACATTATTTTATGTTCAACAGTAAAATGGAAACTGTCTGATTCTTTTGCCTCCAGGCTGAAGGAACTGAGATGACCGAAAACTTTAACTGGCTGCTCTGCCCCAAAGGTGAAGGAGAACACATTTTGCATGCTTTCATGAAGGAGGGTCCAGCAAGAAGAGTTTTATTTTTATTCTGGAAAAAACGTAGCCATCAAATTGCCTTTAACTAATACGGCCCGGTGTGTTGAGCAGTTCCTTCCTGGGCTTCTTTGAAAGTGTTCATCTTTCTCTGTTTGCAGGAGGACTACTGACGGAGATCTTGAACTTTCAACTTCCAGCCAACGTGATCGATGGGTCGTCACGTGGTTCAGTATCAGTTCTGGGTAAATCAGCGTGAATGTCGTTTTGCCTTAGTCACAGTTATAAGTTGCTGGTTAACAACATCACCTCCTCTGAGTCTCTGCGTCTTCCTCTGACAGGTGGACGCATGCTTTGTACTAATAGCAATGCTCATGATGAGCACAATACAACAATGAATTTTTACATCATTAATTAAAAAGTTGCTCCCATGCTACACATGGTACCATGCAGTTTTTTTGTTCTGAGTGAGGTGATGTTTTTCTGCCCAGGTGACATCATGGGCCGAGCCATGAAGAACGTGGACAACCTGCTGAGGATGCCGTATGGATGTGGCGAGCAGAATATGGCACTTCTGGCCCCCAACATTTACATCCTCCAGTACCTGACCAGCACAGATCAGCTGACCCCGGCCATTGAGGAGAAGTCAAACAAGTTCCTCACCAGCGGTGGGTGTCTCATAACTTTCTTACAATATTACAACAACAAAAAAAATGCAATCATAACCTGCCTTATCTCACTGACATGGATGTTTCTAAGCACACAGTATGTTGACTGTAAGAGGATTCAATTTTATTCCAGATATTTCACCGTAATGTTCAGGTTTTTTCTCTGCCCCTCAATGTCCTCATAGTTGTGTTTCTGTTCCTCAGGCTACCAGAGGCAGCTCAACTACAAACATGACAGCGGTGCTTTTAGCACATTTGGATCAGGACCTGGAAATACTTGGTGAGAAAATTATACATTTAATGTCTTCCAATTTCAATCAACATATTCTTATTTTCTTAAACATGCATAAACACGGAGGGAAGATGGGAGAGATGTGCAAAGTTGTATGTGAACTTAACCTGAGTGCCATCTTTTTGAGCCTTCTCAGTAATGTCTGTTTTTTATGTTCCCAGGCTGACGGCCTTTGTGCTGAGGTCTTTTGTCAAAGCCCAGTCTTTCATCTACATTGAACCGAGAGTGATTCAAGAGTCCAAAAACTGGCTGGAGAGTTTGCAAAACAAAGACGGCTGTTTCCAGAAGGTGGGAAATCTGTTCCACAACAGAATGAAGGTAAGCTCAATTTTTTATTTTTTATTTTTTATTTTTCGCTTAGATAGCTGATGTTAAAGTCAACAGGAGAAACTTGGCTGTTGGAGGTTTTTTTTTGTTATAGAGATTTTGACATATCTATCTATCTATCTATACATACACATATATATATATATATATATATATATATATATATATATATATATATATATATATATATATATATATATATATATATATATAGTGAGAGAGAGAGAGATAGAGAGACAGAGAGAGAGAGAAAGACAGAGAAAACGTTGGTTGTTTATTTTGCAGGACTCAAAATGCAATTCAACAATTTCAATAATTTCTTTACTAGACATGAGAGAAAGTGGGCTAGCGTTTTTATTTTTGTGGAATTAATTTTTGGTCCTGAGACTCCACCCGTTAAGAACCACTGTCATAGAGGACCCACACGTAGATTCCTGATTGACACACATTTGCTAAACACTGCGCCCCCCTTCGGACAACCTGCACACAAGTAAGTGTAAAGCGCAGCCCTGGCAACAGTGTCACCTTTGATCATTGCAGGGCGGTGTATCTGACGAAGTGACCCTCACGGCTTACATCACTGCGGCCTTCTTGGAGATGAATTCATCAGTTGACGTAAGTATCACCTCCCACTGTGTACAATAATACAAGAAGCTAGCATTGAGCATATCATTAACTGTTCCTTTTGGTAGCATTAAACAGATGCGTCATTTCTACATCCTGTTTTTGCACACGTTCTACTATACAGTGGGCCGTAGGTGGCAACAGCTCATTCGCAATTCAATTTAAAATAATATAAATTACAAAAACATGATATAAGAATAATTTTTTTTTTCATTTAATCGGCAGTTTGACGGACTATTTATAGACTAGACTATTTATTTTCAATTTTGGCCCCTTCAGTTTTATGCTACCCATAAAAATTGTTTGTTTGTTTGCCTTCTTGTTTTAAAAAATATCAAATCCCGAGTCCCAAGACATTTATCTATTACTTTTGTTCGTTCTAGGACGCAGTGGTTAAAAACAGCTTGTCCTGCCTCAAAGCATCCTTGACTAGCAACAGAACAGCAACACTGGGGAACACCTACACCACAGCCCTGATGGCGTACGTCTTCACACTGGCAGGAGACATACAGACCCGCAAAACTCTCCTGGATCACCTGAACAGTGTTGCTGTGAAGGAAGGTAAACCTGGCCTCCCGTGACGTCGGCTTGGATTCTGTCGAGCGCTCGTGCAAAGCCAACCTCGCGCCTTTTTCGGTTTTGCAGGAGGCTTCCTTCACTGGAATCAGAGGTCAGCTGAGACGTCAGCTTCTCTGTCGGTGGAGATCAGCGCCTACGTCATGCTGGCTCTCCTCAGCAGCTCGCCCACCACTGAGGAACTGGGCTACACCTCAAGCATCGTCAGGTGGCTCACCAGGCAGCAGAACCATTACGGAGGCTTCTCGTCTACCCAGGTAATTTGCAAGATGAAGTTCTAGATATGTCCTGACTGGAACACCTGGTTTATCATTCATGAATGCTAAACAAATTAAATAATGAAGTCTCTCCTTAAGCGAAATTAGCTCATTGCCTCTCCTGACGTCAGGGGAATGTCACTTGGCGAACAGGGCTTCATTGTATTTATGTAACTGTTGGCTTTATTTGAAAGAAAATGATACAAATATGGATTTTTTTTTGTGGTGTTTTTTTTATACTGCTTGCAAAAAACAAAACAAAACTGTGAGGCTTCACATTACTGTACTCAGAAAATTTATATGAAATTTTTTTGTCCTCATAATGCTATCAATGTGTTATATTTTAAATGTATGTGTTATGTATTTTACAATAATGGCATTTTTTAATTTTGGTTTATGGTTTACTCTTCTGCACCCCGTTAGTATAATGTTATTCAGCTGTTCTGTGTAGCACTTTGGTCGACCTTGTTTTTTTTTTAAATTGAGTTTAATTGAAACTAATTAGCTCAATAGCTAAAGACAATGAAGTGTTTTTTGAGACTTTTCATAGTACCACACTTGAAAGTTTAATTCTCTGCAAAAACATAAATCTCATTTGTGTGTGTGTGTCTGTGTTGTAGGACACAGTGGTGGCTCTACAGGCTCTGGCTCTCTACTCCACCCTGTTGTTTGAGAAAGGTGGTGCTACCACTGTGTTGGTGAACTCTCCCGAAGGCCTGCTGAGGTTCGATGTCAATCAGGCCAACAAACTGCTCTACCAAGAGAAAGAGCTGAAGAACGTTGTAGGATTGTACCAGATACAGGCCGAGGGCACGGCTTGTGCTGCAGTGCAGGTCTGTGGTGACGGCGGCACTTCACAGTTTCTCTCATGAACACTCCAACAGACCCACATCAAATATGACACCACGTGCGAGACCATCCAAACCACCGGTCAACCTCAAAATCCTAGTATTCAAGTCAAGGATGCATTTTTTTGGGCTAAATATCGAGACCCTTGACTTGCAAGTGCTGACATCACAAGCTATAAATCAGCCGCATTAAACAAAGGTTTACCTTGCAGTGAATTAAAGGTATTACAAAGTCTTGTCACGCTAACACTTCAGGAACAGAAGGCGACATCTCTGATTGGTGGAATTTCCATAACCTAGTAAGAGTTCGTAGCACTTGTGAAAAACTGGTGTTAAGAATGAAAAGTCGTGTCTGTTATATTAGCAGTGGAAGACTTGGCTAATCTCTATAATTCTAAGGAGTTTCTTTCATGACTAAAAATGCTTTTGAATTTAAGTCCAGTAACATTTTGTGGCGTGTCCCCAGCTTGAAGTGAAATATCAGTGTCGTGACACGGCAATGATCTGACTGTGTTTTTTTTGGTTTTTTTTTGGTATAGTCAAAATTCCAGTGGCTGGGTTAAAAAGAGAAAAAATTACATTGTTTAAAGTTTTTTTTTAGGAGTATCAAAACTATGTCTCTCTTTGTCTAGCTTTCTGTTCGCTACAACGTCCCAACTGCAGTGGTTGCCGACAGTTTCGACATCCAGGTCAGACCAATAGCTGCTTGCCCCCCCAGGTCTCCCAGACCCAGAATGAACTTGATCATAATTGTCACGTAAGTAATCTACGGTGATGATATTGAAATAATGCATATGTGTCCTCTCTATCTACTGACTTCGACCAAGTCCTGGAAAACAAAAATCAATCAATACATGTTAACATTCTGGTGATTATCACTCAACTTATTGTACCCTAACTGTGAATAGATCAGCAATGCGTAACGTCGACCCTTTCGTGTTTGCAACGCAGGTACAATGGAGCGAAGGATGTCTCGAACATGGTGATTGTGAAAATCAACATGCTGTCTGGATTTGTTCCAGACGCAGAGTCTTTAAAGAGAGTGAGTTCTCACACTGCGATTGTACGAAAAGAAACAGAAATGCAGAGTGTTTCCGAAGGTTTTCGATGAACCAACCGTTTAATTGTCTCCTCACAGCTCAAAGGTCTACCATCGGTGGACCGTGTTGACGAACAGCCCGGCCATGTAGAGCTGTACATTGAAATGGTGAGATGAATTTCCAGTGACAAAGAATGAATGTCGCTGTTGCCAATTTGAACTAATTTTCTCTTCTGCTTTTCTTCCAATAGTTGCTGAAAGGCCAGGAGATGGAATTTCAGTTAGAAATTGTCCAGGAGCTTGCAGTGCAGGACCTGAAGCCAGCTCTGGTCGAGATATATGATTACTACCAGACAAGTTAGTTGGATTTTTGTCAAACCTCTTTTTCTTTTTTCTTTTTTTATTTTAGTTGTCTGTAAGCTGGGATAGTCTCCAGCGTACCCCTGCAACACTGAGTGCATGACGCAGGGGGTATTGAAAATGGATGGATGGATGGATGGATGGATGGTGGTCTTCATAATTAACCAGCTCAGTGGTCTTGTGGTAGAGTGTCCGCCCTGAGATTGGGACGTTGTGGGTTTTATCCCAAATTAGATGGTACCCATTGCCTCCGTGTTTGGCACTCAATATTTGGGGTGGACTTGATGAGAGAAGGTGGGGTTAGAGCACCTCATGCTCGCTGCTCCCTCAGGGGATAGGTCAAATCCTATCAACCATCCTATCAACAAATCTATCAACTCTCCTGAGCTAATGTTGGTTAATGCCAGTTCAAGTATGATTTTTCTATTCTTTTCACTCATTCTTAAAATTCAAAAACCGGCTTAATCGTATTAAGTTAAAAAAAAAAAAAAGAAGAAGCATCTGCAACAAACTCTGCACTATAGAACATGTATGCATAGCATTTTCATTCGTGGCATCAAAAAAAAATAGTTTTTTGTTCTTCAAAGTGTTTTTTGTTTTCCACTGTTCAAACCACCAAGTACATTGAACATCATTTTTTTCTCCATCTTGTCTCTCCACTCTTTTTATTTTCCCATCAGGTGACAGGGCTGAGAGAGAATACCTCTACCCGTGTGTTCCAAGGTAATATTCTTTAAAAACACAGTACCAAAGGTTCACAAAACCTTTGACATACAATGTAACAATTTGAGTTTTCATAAAATTTCATTTGGAAAAAATATATAACATTTTGAAAACTGCAATCAAATTCCTTTGAGCGTTTTCATGAGGAAAGTTTCAAGGATTTAGTGTAACTGATTGCTGCTTTCTCTCTTGCAGGTCACCAATGAACATAAAGCAGTGATCAGCTCAGTCTTCACAATAAAATTAAAATTCTACAAATAAACAAATCTACAATAAAATGAAGATGCAATGAAATTAAGATGTTGACTTTTCCAACTGTTTTTTTTTTTTGTCTATATTTCGTTATACTGCCTCTGTGAGTAATTGGAGATTGTCTAATACAACAGTTTGTTGTTACAGACAGGTGAGTTAAGACCTGAGACTTTATTCACACTAGTAGAATGGTCAAATTTAATGAAAGTGAAGAATGTGCAGCGCCTTGATATTTGTCCTTATAGTGGCCATGTTTATAACATTAAGAGCACAGTTGTCATTAGGGTTAATTTTCTAAAGCTCTCTGTACTCTTATTCCCAAAGGTGTAAAATGTCAACACGTCTGAACAAAAACAATGATCTGAAAAACAGCGATTAATGAACAAAGGCATTTAATTCTATCTCTAGCATCACTGTTAAGAATGGAGCAAGTCTGACATCTAATGATTGGATGAAAAAACATTTTTTGTACTGTGCAGCCTTTAGTGTTATTGGTGAAATAATGTTTCAGTGACATTCCACTTTATCAACCTCCAGATTTCATGCTCTTATATCACTACAGAGATAAAGCATACAATGTAAGACACCTTTGTCAAAATGTATAAAAATCAAAATGCCTAATTGGCTACATCATGGCGTAAATAATGTTGCTATTGAATGTTTGCCCTGTCTTGGAAAGGTTACTTGCAAAATTGGTTCATAAATCCTGAGAGCATGATACAATTGTCGCTAAAAAAACAAATTAGGCAACATATATTTTTTTAGATATGGTTTTGCTGCCACTAAACAGTAATCTAACTGTACCTGCTAAATACAGTTTTCTCTAACACATGGTATACACAGTGTTGTTTACTAAGAACTCAACGGTTCACTCACTGAACACAGTGCCAGCCAGGAACTATTACTAATTCAGGTCTGTGAAAGTGTAAAAAAATAAAAAATAAAAAATAAAATTGAAAATGGTGTTGTTTTATTCATCTAAAATGCTGATCTATTGGAGTTATTTTCCTCCACTATGCGAAGCAAAAACAAAGCAAAACAGCAGAAATGTACATCGTTATTTAAAAGCACATTTACAACACTGATTTACACCCCACCCCATTTTAGTCAATTAGATTTTTAATTCATAATTTATCACAACAACAGATGTTTAGAAAAAACGAACTTCACACCACTTTCTGTCTACAATTTTGTCATTGTCATTTTCATATATTACTCAATATGTTGAGTGTATAAAGATACGTTTTTGCCCGATACGGAACGATTTTTCGAGCCGTTCCATATTTGGAAGAACGGATGTTAAGTTGTTGTTGTTGTTGTTGTTGTTTTTTTTGCCTCTTCGTGTGGCTGAACAGACATTATTTCATGTGAACGAAAAAGAAAGGTTTGCATGATAATTATTTACTGTTACGACAAAAGACAACTGTTTAACTCGGTGGTCGGCGGGCTGTGATAAATGTTGCTTTAATGATCATTCTACATACTAGGCGGTCAATCAGTCAAAAGACATTAATGTCTGTCTTTTGGGGGGCTGCCAATGCTTGTTAACGAGCCGCGTTGAAAGACACGCCGTTACGTTTAAAACGGCTGATAGAGTAAATTAATAAATCTGAAAAATATAAATAAAAACAAAGCAGTGCGATCTACTAGCTACGTCACTTCCGGGATAACTGGGGGAGCAAAATGACAGCTGGTTTGTTTTTATCAACAAGAAAAATGCCAATTCGCAATTAAAGGTATGTAAAACGCAACCCCTTTCGTTTAATAGGTTGATATGAGCTTATGTGGCACGTTGTCAACCACTAGAGTTTATTCCAGATGTTTTTATATCGCGTATAATGCATCTGCGGCTCCATCGAGCTGCTGCTGCCGTGGGTCAGACTGATACTGAGTCTGGACAGGACTCTTGTCTGCTGCCCCGCTGTCAACAACGCACTGTTTACCTGAAATATTCGCCGATTAAAGCTTCTTTAGTTTAACCAAGAACCAGATGCGCAGAAAATAGACGATTGTGTCTACTTTGGTAGTCTACTCGCTTCATAGGAAGCCAGAACCCTGATCGTGTTATTGTCGATTTTCATGTGTCTCGTTCCTGCTTGTATGTCAGCCTCGTAGCATCGCAACAGTGGGACGATTTATTTTGTCGAAACTCAATTATTCGTAACACATGCATTTTTTTTTTATATTATTTGTTTTGTTTTTTTTAATGACCCATTCGCAATAATCAGCAGAATGACAACTTTTCACTTTCTACTGAGATACGTTTGGTTAGCTGGCTAACAAAAGATGTGGAAAAGTTAATTTCGCAGCTAAATAAGTACTACAATTATAAACGTATGTTTGCCAATCATATAAGTGATGATGAAGATTGATTCCGCTTGAGCGTCTTTCAATACAGATGCGTAGATTTACGCATGGTCACGTCACATCACTCCCATAGTCCGTATCTCTTTTCTAATTAGAAATTTGGATATCGGCACCAAGCAACATATCTCAGTTATACTTGTGTCTTTTTGCCAAAGCAAAACTGAGCATATAATCAGTTTTCGTTTGTTTTTGTTTTGATTTTCGCTGTTCTAACGTTGCCACAATCGTCTTCTTTATTGATTGACGTCTGGAGCTGTCTTCAGCTACAAAACAGATGACAACATTAAGCTTTTCTGTTAATGTTTCCTGAAACCCTTTTGCCATTGATTGATGTGTCCATGTGCACTGTTCCCCCTTTTCAGTCTTTGGACCGCCTCTATTTCTTAGAAATTAAACGTGTGATAATCCATCCATCCCTTTCCGTCACTGCTTATCCTGGCGCTCGGGGTGACCATGGCTGCTGGACCCTGTCCCAGCTATCTTTGGCCAAAGGCACGGTGACACCCTGGACAAGTTGCCCCGACTTTGCCATCATTGTACTTTGATTTTATTGATGTTTGTTAAAAAGTAACTCAGCTGAGACATTTTGCTCTGCAAAGCCGTGTTAGGTTCTGCAAAGCCATGTGAGGTTTTTCACATGACTTTTTCCCTTATTTCTCTTTGCTTTTCTCTTCTCTGATCGGAGCAGAGTCTTCATAACCTCAATACGAGGATCCTTCTGGAGACGTCTGTCAGCGCAAGCCAGACACTCTGGAGTAAGACGTCGCTTTGTTCACGGCCTTGCCTTTCATCTTACAAACTAGATAGCGTCGCCTTGTGATGTCGTGCAGGATTTTCGCCATCACATATATCCTGTATTAATAAAGCATCCCCTTGTTGTGTTGACAGGCCCTCAGCCCAAACGCAGGCTAAGACAGCGGGCAGCGATACTGGTCAAACCGAGGAGAACGTCTCTTTGGGTAAGACACGTCTGCCACATCTCTCACGACTGTTTTTTCATGTGAAATCAAGCTCGCTGCTGTGGCGGTGGGTTCATTATTTGTGTCATGGCAACAGATGTTACCGTCACTAATTTGATTGATTCCCTTGTAGAAAACAAACTGCTTTCACCCCACAGTTAACAGCAGTCCCCCGTTTTTGCAAGTCAACGTAGCAGGATCATTTCATTTTTTATTTTTTTTATTTCTGCAAAACCACTACATAATTCATGCCGGCCTGCGGCAGATCTTACAGGAAGCAACGGTTCACCAGAGCTTTTCAGGACAGTTCCTCAACCTTCTAATTACAGAAAGTTAAGTGACAAGAAAGGCCAAAAGGCCCTTCCTTTACAGCACGACGGATTCCTTTCAAGAGTTCAGCTTTTGTGCTTTTCGTTTAGGTTAATTTATGGCAGCAAGAATGGGGATACTGTCCTTGTGGCTTGCAGACAGAGAGCTGAGCACTCCTCCCTGTGCACTGCGTGGCTCTACAACATCATTTGGCCTGGCAACTTTTGTTTCAGGATCTCTGTCCATGCTTGATGTGATAAATGCGGAGTGACTTGCAATGCTTTTATGGTGGCTGTACAAGTAACGTCTGCATTATACAACAGCGGGACGGCTGGAAGTCGATATATCTTTTCCCTTTCTGTCGTGATTCCCCTCTTTGGTTCACTGTGAAGCCCCATGTTGTTGGAGTGACTGACACTTCCGTCCATTTCTTTTGCTGCCGACCAGCCGAGGAAGGGAAGCCTGAGCCAAACGGAGACATGGAGCCATCTAAGGGCATCGGGGGTCGATCCTTTGTGGAGGTGATGAGTGAAAAGTATAGTCCGGAGAACTTTCCCTACCGCAGAGGGCCCGGCATGGGGGTGGTGGTAGTGGTTCCCACCGCAGGCACGCAAGGCTCCCCAATGAAAGGTGAGCTCAGAATCAATCTTAGCATTAATACGCACCCTGGTTAAATTGAAATGTGCAGAAATAACCCAGCACAGTAGCTTTCCAACTTCCCAGAAATTTCACAATAAAAGCACAAATAAGGAAATTGCTAATATTCACATGAATCTTTCTGCAGTTACTTCCAGATCAATTAAGACATCTTATTGGCTTGATAAATAAACAAATAAGCATTAGCCACACTTGGTATGGCTGAAGAAACTCATCCCATGGTGGGCTGACTAAATACCTCTACAGATGTGATGGAGGGGATTGCTATCGCAAAGCTTTTGCTAATATTTGCACAATATCTCAGTCATGCATGAAAAAAAAATAAATGGGCAAAGACTGAAACACTCTGCAGCATTAGAAAAATCACTTTTCTGTAATCCGAGATCATATTTAGTCTGGCATCACAATATCTGTACATTGCCCAGCCTTTTTTTCTGAGTCTGAATCTATCCATCTAGAACAGGGAGACAGTATCCAGTATCACCACAATGTCGATACACTGGAATGGATAGCAGTTATTGAACTGAACTGAATTGAATCTTTCAAATTTTTTTTTTCTTTCAGGATAAGATCGAGTGAGAAAAATTAGAATCATATCTCTGATTTAATGCCGTGACAGCAGAAAGCGATATCGATTTCATGTCTTCCACCCTTATCCATTTTGACACGAAGTCGATGATGCGTGTGAAGTCACTCTTACATCCAAGTAAATACCCGGTTCAGTGCAGGCCCAGCCGGAATCTATAATAAATGTTTGTGTGGCGCAGAACAACTCTTTCCATTTCAAAATGCAGTTAAGTCGCCATAATGAAATCCAAGGCAAAACTAGAGCTAAGGTAAATTCATTTTGTCGGAGAAAATAGCAAAGCGATATGCAGTCGGCTGCCTCAGGTGAATAGAGATATCTTGCGAGCATGACGGACGCTCAGGAACGTGTGCGTACAGGAAGTTGGGTTAATGTGGAGCAGATAGCTTTTCCATCTGGCAGTGCACCAGAGAGATTTCGTCTCCAGTGTGCAGCTTCCAGACTTGGACCCTCCCAGATTGTTTTCAAGGGTCTGATTGCCGGAGTAGCATCGCTGAATATTTTTTTCCAAGTAATATTACTCCCCCTCTAAGTACTTCCATAGTTTCCTTGTTTCAAGACACTGAACATTCTGCATCCTAAATGTAAGCAGGGCACTGAATTACGAGGTTTACAGTTATTTTGTGTCAGGGGAACCTTTCTAAGAAACCTTAAGTCCACAGAAAAATAAATCTGTTGTTTTTCTGGTCCTTATCCCCTGCAGTCTTGACTCATCCTCATTAATCTCTGCTCTGCTCTGCTCCTTACCGCCAGACCGACTGAACCTGCCCAGTGTGCTGGTGTTGAGTGGCTGTGGGATCAGCAGGGCAGGAGACCAGGGTGAGATTGCTGCCTTCTGTTCCCATGTTATGGAGCTGGATCTGTCCCACAACAATCTGCAGGACTGGCGAGAGGTGCTGTACCCTATTTCTATACCTTTTTTTTCCCATGAAAAAAACAGACAGAAACAGGTAGTTACTGTTTGTTTGTTTTTTAAGATAAAAACCAAAAAACAGTTGCAGAATTGATTGTCAAATCCAGGGAACTGCTAAGTGGCTTCTAAATGAACCATTCGCCAATGTCAAAAATGCTTTCGTCTTATTCAGTGGCCATCAACCTCCAAACATAAATACATTCACACTTTTTGTTCATTGTATTTAAGATGCACATTTCTTCTCCTGGTGCCCGTATCACAACGCAAGATGAACTTTTCCCGGGTCACTCCACTTATCGGGGACTTACCCTGTTGACTTACCCTGAGAATTGTCTTATCTTAGGTGGGTCAGCTAGGTTTAACAAGATGGGTTTCTGGACAATAGACCAATCGCAATGGAGAAACGCACCGGTGAGCGAGCAGAGAGAGCGCCGTACTTCACTTTGTGAGGAGCAAAAAAGCAGATTTTACATAAATATGAAAAAGAGACACATAATAACTGAAATAGGAGATGAAATACCTGGCGACATAACGGGCAGCATAAAAGTTTGAAGTGGTATCACACCGTGAATGAATTTTATGCAGACAGGTTGCATTTATTTCAATTATCATTTCATCCCCTCAGATAACGAGAGATTTAGAATAAAGATATAAAATGATAAACACAAAAAACCTCATTATGCCTGGTGAGGCCTTTTTAATGTCCTGACTCCGTATGTGCCACACTAAAGCTCATAGCTGACGCCACGGAAAAAAAAGAAGAATAAAATTATCCTGATAATCTCTTAAAAAATATATTCTCCTTCTTTATAGTTACACAATTAATGTGTTGGAGGAAGGAAGTGATAACATATTTATTATTTTAAAAGATAACACTCTCTTCACAATTTCTGCTCTTCTGTCTGGTTGTTGGAATGAACACAAACTTATTTTTTCTGAACACCTAATTGGCCAATGAGTGATGCTTTTATGGGATAAGTTTTTAACACTGAGAGCAAGTTTGGGGTTAGTTACCGTGGCGATGTACCCCGATAAGATCTGAGCCAGCTTTGTGAGACAGAAAACCTTGGGTGAACCCTGAAGCTATCTCGCTAAGAGAAAATCCCGCTTTGTGATACAGGCCCCTGCTTCATGAACAACATTGTACTAATCCACTGATTAATGTTGTCTTTTTTTTCTTTTTTTTTTAAAATTTAAAGCTACAGGGACTGAAGCATAAAAAATAGCACATTTTTCTGTAGAGTATTTACGATAATACAATAGCATAGATCTGTAGGTTCAGTGCGTTTGGAAGTAGAAATGAATTTAGAAAGTTAGAAAGTTAACTGTTTGAGAGATCTTTGCGTCGCAACCATATGAAACATTCACAGCACTCCACAGGTTAAAGTCTGGTTTAGTGCTGCAGAACCTTTACAGTCAGTCACCAGGCACAGTTTGGTGAGACAGATTTATGATAATCCATCGGGCAAAAAAAGATAAATAAAATAAACATTGATTTCTGTCTTATATCCAGATCAGCAGAATTGTGTCCAACATGCCAAATCTGGAGTTTCTAAACCTGAGCTCCAACCCCTTGGCAAGGATGACACTTGAGCCGCAGTGTGCCGAAGCCTTTTCCCGAGTGCGACGGCTCGTCCTCAATAACACTCAAGTGCCCTGGGAGACGGTGCTGCTGCTCACAAGGGAGATGCCCGAGTAAGAAGTCCAGTTCACTCCGTTCGGCTCTCGCTTCCCCCACAGGACCGCGGACACCTGCTCCTCAAGCGGGCTGAAGCTCAACTCTGGATGTTCCTTCGAGGCGCCGGCACTTCAGCTAAAATTTACCTCCAACTAATTATATTTTGTATGCTCAGAGGTCGCAGCGAACTCAGAATAAACTGCGCGATTGGTATTCTCGTTATATAAGAGTTTTCCGACGACGTCCGCGGATTGATATGGATTGACATTTTGCATTTGGAACCTCGGCAAGAGCCACTTGATATTTTGAAGCGTCAACTTTTCATTGAATTATTCAACACTTTGACTGAGTGCCACAGACTGAATAGGCAATCCTAACCTTACTGCGCTGCACAACGTTACAGCACTGACAATTACACGCGTCGGTCTTCTCTTCCTTTGGGCTCTTTGAGCCAATCATCTGCTTCCATCCAATCCTCTTGTCTGCATTCTCTTCCCAATCACATATTTCAGTGTGCTTGTTAAAAATCTACTTTTCTCAAATTCACTAAATTGAACAAGTAAACAGGTGTTGTTTTTTTTACTTGACCGCTGTTAACAAATCAATGTCCCTTTTTTCTCTGCTGCCCCCTGCAGTCTGGAGGAGTTGTTCCTGTGCCTTAACGAGTACAGCAGTGTGAGTGCCTCCAGCGTGGCCTGCCCCTCCCTGCGCCTGCTCCACATCACCGACAACAGCCTCAAGGACTGGGCAGAGGTCCGCAAGTTTGGCTCCATGTTCCCCAGCCTGGACACGCTGGTCATGGCCAACAACAACCTGGCGTCCATTCAGGACAGTAAAGACATCCTGCCACGTCTCTTCCCCAACCTGCGCAGCATCAACTTGCACAACTCAGGTCAGTGGGACAATGAGGGGGCGGGGGGGGACTCTTCAGCTTTGGATACCCGTAAGAGTCTGTTAGGGTCTCGTCAGAGTCTCTGATGACTTCGTAACAGCTGGTAAAATTAGCACGTGGATACACGTCATCGCTCCTGAACACTTTGTGTTATTTGTGGCGCGTCGCAACAGCTTTTATCTCAGGACTTGTTTCTATTTTAGGACAAGTGAGCGGTGAATCTATTTATAGAATTTAGCGGCGTGAACGGAACATTGTAAAGATGCAGATATGCTTAGATGTGCTATATTGTTTTATATTAAGAAATGTTTAATAGCAGGACGTCTTGTAAAAATTGCATATTCTAAATTTAAAAAAATAGTTATACTGTGCGCTTTGTTGTTTAAGGCACAGGAAATTTTCCTTGCAATTATTTTTTGATCTTAATTCGGGCGGTTTTTTTTTTTCTGAGAATCAGTTTTTCTAACAAAACATTTTTGACTTTCTCAGTTTTGTTTTTGTTTTTTTTATTTATTTGTCTGAACACCACCAACACATAAATAAAATAAATAAAATAACAATAATCAAATAAGTCCTATCTTCTGACAAACAAACAAAAACAAAAAACAAAACAAAACAGACAAATAACAGAATGGTGACATAATAATGATACTAATAGAGTCAACATCTTATATACAATTCCAAACCCCAGACATCACCAGCTCACCAACGCATCAAGACAATTTGCGTCTTATACTATCAGGTTGCTCCTTATTACCTTCATTTCTTTAGTTTTTTTAGTTTTTTCTGCCTTGATGACTTTAACTACCTTTCCGAAACGTAACTTGCCAGGTCTCAACCAATGGGACGACATCGAGAAGCTGAACTTCTTCCCCAAGCTGGAGGAGGTGCGGCTGCAGGGCATCCCCTTGCTGGAGGCCCACACCAACGCTGAGCGACGCAGCCTCATCATAGCACAGTGAGGCCCAACGCTCGCCGTTATGCAACTTTATTAATAGGACGAAGGTTGTTTTTGTTGCTCGCTAATCCCGAGGGAACGCACAGCGTGTGAGGCAATAATCGAATTCATTCATCACAGTGTGTGTGTGTGTGTGTGTGCGTGTGTGTGTTTGTGCGTGCGTGCCTCCCCTCAGACTTCCGTCGATATCGCTGCTAAACGGCAGTGTCGTGACTGAGAGTGAGCGAGAGGACGCTGAGAGGTTCTTCATCCGCTATCATTTCGACCACCCCGAAGAGGAGCTGCCTTACAGGTATGCCGCCGTCTGCTCACGTCAAATATCTAGGAACTATCCACAGGGGACCTGAAGCAGGAACTGGGACACACTGTGGGGCCCCTTGTTGTTTGTGTTCTCACCGCTCCCACCGGTTACATGGAAATGTTCAAGCACAACATCAAACGAGGAGGGTGTGAACAGAGCTGTGCTCTCGCTGTGTGTCATGTAGTTTTTTTTTATAGTGTATGTTTATTTATCAAATGACAGCATGTATTATCTGAAATATAGAGAGGTACATCTTTTTACATCAACTGTTAATTAATAGTTAGTCAATTAGCAATTAATGAATCGCTTGTCATTTTAGCCAATTTCCTCTCCGGATAATTGTTTTTTAAAGGAGCTAACAGCAGTGGTACAGATACTTTGTTATTGTACTTAAGTCTATTTTCAGATATATGAAGGTCACTTGAGTATTTTTTTCGGATGATTTCTGATTTTTGTCCCTACATTTGTACAGAAGTGTTTGTAGTCCCCCCACCTCACATTGGAAAAACATATGTTTTGTTAATTTTTTACCTTTTATTTAAGTACATTTCAAATCTGTGCTTGCTTTCTTTTACACAAGTATCCACACTTTTACTCAAGTACAGGATGTGAATTCTTCTGCCACCTCCTGCTCAGGATGCATGACTGAAGTGACCAATCGCACGGCGTGTCAAAGTTCATGTTATGCCTGAAGCCTGAATGTGCAATGTGCCTTTTTTTTTTTTTCTGAAGGTACCATTCACTGGTTACCAAGTATGGAAGGCTGGAACCACTCGCCGAGATTGACCTCCGACCCCGATGCCGTGCGCGAGTGGAGGTTCAGTGTGAGGAGAAAGTTGAACAGGTCTGTTGGTCTGATGGATAGATAGATAGATAGATAGATAGATAGATAGATGGATTGGCTGATTGATTGATTGATGTTGCCGACTTAGACAAAGTAATACAACTAATATGATAGAACAGCCTGTTAGCTTCAGATCTTGAAATGTAGCAAGTATTTTTTTCTCTCGTCTCAGCTGAACATCCGTCTGGACCAGACGGTAGCCGAGCTGAAGAAGCAGCTGACCAGGGTGGTCCAGCTGTCCACCAACAGCATGCGGCTCTACTACATCGACAAGTGCAGCGCGTTCGGCCCCGAGGAAATGAAGTACAACACCCGCGTTTTGCACTCCTACGGCATCCAGGATGGCGACGAGTTAATGGTGGTGCCCAAGACCAAGTGAGCCGTCGGCGTCTGACCGCTTCATCGGGTTTGAAACACGGATTGACCGGTTGGTTAATGGATCAATTATTCATTCTAAATTACATTTTTATTGGTTAACTGACCAAAAGAAGGGAAATGGAGCAGCATCGTTTCGGGACGGAGGGAGGAAAATACGCAACATATTTGAGCACCATCGTAAAAGACATCGGACTGCTGGGAGGCACTTCGTCTCTGGAAATGCGTCTGGTTAGCTTGTGGACTAATCTGTCTTCAAGGAAAAAAAAAAATGTGAGCGAGTGCTCAGCCAGTAGCCACACAGCAGACGGGAGGGAGGGCACCGCTATACCAGCAAAGCAGCTCTGTCTCTTATCTCTAGCTTTATAGCACTCGCGTGGGTAAGTATCCAACACCGCTGGCTTGTCCACTGTTCTCACACACTCACCCGGTTCCAAGGCGGCGCTGCGCTCATCCGGCGACAACACGTCAACACAGTAGGGGACGGCATCAGGAAGCGAGGTGGTCGTTGCTACAGGAAAAATCAGGCCCACGTCAAAGTTCAAAGAGCCGAGTTCACAGTGAAAACAGAGGATTGTAGAAAATAATGTTTTCAGGTTTGTTTGTTTTTTTCGTGTTTCTGTATTTGTTTTCCACTTCCACTTCATTTACTGCATTGAGCCAGCAGACAAAAAAAAAAGTTACCGTCCCAAGTGTTACTGACAATCAGCCACCAGAGTGACATTTACCATTGAATGCACAGATGTGAAATCCTTGAAGATGTTTCAAAATAGTTTTCCATCAGTTAAAATTGAAGTGTTTAGTGTGCTTCTTACAGAGATGCTCATAAACGCACCTAGTTTCCTCTCACTGACAGGACGGAGGGCCTGGAAGTCTGTTTCCAGTGTCTTGTGTCCAGCAGGCTTCATTTTATGAACCGTTTCAAGTATTAGTTTCTGTCATGTACGTGGAAGTGAAAGTACGGCTGCCCTCAGGGGGAAACTCAACTCACTGTATGACTGAATGGTTTCGGTGGTGAAATTAGTTTTTTATTTGATAGTATCGATCAAAGTGCAGCGTTTATTTGATTGGCTGTTGGGTGTTTTTTTTTGTTTTTTTTTTGTTTTTTTTACATGTTGTTTGTCATAATTAAGCCCATCCTGTGCCCGGAGATCTAACATCTGAGATCTTTCCTTTGGTAAAACGCACACAGAACCTGGTCCAAACCATAGCCTACAATGTCATTTAAACATTTCCCTTTTTTCATTTTCTACTTAAAGATGAGTACGTGCTTTCCATAAAAGTGTCTGTCTGTAATAGTGTGGTCAAGTGTTACAAATGTCACAGTGGGTGTTGAAACTGGTTGGAGCAGCTTCTGCTCTTCACAGAGATTCTTTTAGTGCATGGCAGGGGGAAATGGTTTCGTGGTCTACAGTCCGCTGAGTCTTTGCGGACGCTGTCGTTTTTATATCTTCGTTTGTTTATTTTCCCCCCCCGTCGGCTTAATTAAAGTGAGGCGGCAGCATGCCGGAGGACAAGGAGTCAGCACCTCCAGGCGTGAGGTCATGGGTTTTCTGCTTTAAAAGGGCAGAGCGCTCCGTCCGCCTGGATTTAAAGTCACCGCCCAGGTGAACCAAGTGCAACGTGGGCAATAACGTGGGCAGCGCACTGAGCTGCGGCCCTGAGCAGGGAGCTGAGAGGGGAGGTGGAGCAGACCCCAAAGTCACCAGTCCATATTAGCTCCTCACGCATACTCTGGAGTCCTCAGTGACAGAATGAGACTGCTAGCACGGACCTGCGGGACTTTGCTGAGAGGGTGGAATCGACTCTGAATGCCTATGAAAGTCGTGAGATGTATCAGTATGTATGTTTGCGACAAAGGGCTGGTTTCTGGCTGAAAAGTGGAATAGGCAAAGTAACTTGAAGAGTGACTTTTTATTTAAAGGGACTTAATTGACAGGCTCAAAATGTCAGGATAAAATTGAACTAACTCAGAGCTGAGCTGCTTTTATTTTGAAGGGATCCTTTTGGGCAGCCCTTTGTGGGGGATAAAAAATGGAAAGAGAAATGTTTGTACTGCAATTATTCTAGCATCATTTCCTCAGTTCATTGACTATGATCTTTTTTTCATGGACCATCACTAGTTTAACTTGTGTCTTTACACGGCAATGTTCAGACTTATACTAATACAGCTTCATTTTTTTCCTCAACGCGCAGAGCTCTCAGCTTTGGTTATACATTCACGTTTCCCCTTTCCTGTTGTACTGTGAAATAAGCAGTTGCCCCAGAATACATCACTTCACCATGCAAATATAGCAACCAAAGATAGGTTATCATTTTGATCAACGTATGCTGTCTGTATTGATTTTTATTATTCAGTCATCACCCTGTATAAGAGGAGCATTGATTTTTCCTATAGCTAGTGATGTATCTTAGTGGGAGATTCCTGACAATGCACAGCATTACGGCACTGGACACCACTGATTCGTCCGGCCACAATATCAAATATTCATTAAGTGGCAGTTTGGAAACAAACATGTGGTTTGCCTTTACCCTCAACTCACCTATTGATGAAAATCAAGCATTTACAAAGTGTCTTTTTGACAATACTTTTTACCCTCTTAACATAGAAGTAGCTCAAGTATTTAAATGCAACACTGTTTCTTTCTTCACTATCATTATAAACCACTTAAATATTATAACACAACTGCTATACTTGAACACTTAAAGGTGTATTTATAAAAATATATATATATATGATGGTGAAGCACTGACACACGGCAGGTGACGTGAAAAGACTAATTATCCTGACTTAGACCTGTTTAAGCATATAGTGCCGATTAAAATGTTATTAAACGTGAACAGCCATAGAAACCAGTATTCAGAAGGCCGGAATACAGTGCTGGCACCAACTTTAGTATTGAGTTGAAGTGTCTGTGGTATAAAGTATGAGATGTATATGCAGTCAGAATATGTAGTATGCACCAGTATGAAGAAGGTTTACTTGTTTCTTTCTTTTCACCTTTGGGATGCCAAAGTTCCTAATGTGTTGAAACAAGAAATGTGGAATAATTGATATATTGGATTTTTGTTTTATACTGAAATGTTTTTTTTTTATAGTGTTTGTGTAATTTATTTAATTGTTAAATTAATTTAGATAATTTCCAATGAACTCTTTGTGAATCTTTATTGGTAATTGTATTGATTTCTTTTTTTTTTTTTTTTTTGCTGTCTGTGTAACCAGCTACGAGTCAACTGTACTGGCGAGACATTTTTCACCAATGAAATCCCCTAAAACTTATTTTGCAATTTGTCTGTCTGTATTCAGAATTACCAATAAGACATGAATGGCAAAACAGTTATTGTTTCTGAACAGTTGCTTAAAATTCCCTCACAGAATTTCTTGCATGTAAGTGGGTTTGATCAGATCTGTGGCTGACAGAATGAATAAAATTCTCATTGCTACATGTGGTAATTATCCCGTTTAAGATCAGCTCAAACTGTTGTGATCAAATAACAAAAAAATACAAATAAAAAATACAATAACATTCTTGTAGGATTCCTTATCTGAGTTATCTATGTATACGAACTACCTACGAAAGCTAGTTCTGAATGATAAGCTGAATGATCAATCAACCCTTTAACATCTTCCGGCACTGTGTAAACTCTCTTTTTAATGTGTTCTGCGTTCTTCTTCTGATGCAGCAATGTTATATTTCAGGTATTGTAGTCAGTCACTAGACTGGGAGGCAAACTGTTTGTACCTCTGAGAGCCACCTTTTATTCGTCCTTTAATTATGTTATATAGGGTCATGTTCTCTAGAGGCAAAAAATGATACGTAGTATCAGGCATAGCATCAGTGTGCCAGAATGTATTAAAAAACCATTGGATGTGTTTCAATTGCATTTTGAATTAAATGTCTCAAGTTATATCATCATCATCGTCATCGTCATCGTCATCAATATTATCTTAGAAGACGTACACCAGAACTTATGTGGTTCTCAGAAAACTATCTGTCTTTGATTTTGGTGTTAACGTAACATAAACAGTCTACTCAACTGTTTGCACCACACTTTGTTTTTGATGAAAACTAAAGCATAATACAGTCCCGGATTCTATATGTAGTATTGAAGGGAATGGATGAGTCATCTTTCTTGTATAAATGTATGTAGAGATGATGCACCACTGAATGGTAATGAATAAATAAATATGGGCCTCCCCCCTTCGCTCTTTGCAGCATGTTTGTTTCATTCACTGCAGCATTTTTGGAGTCCTGTTAGGGATTTTGGATGTGTTGCACGGCGCATACTGCTGTACTGCAGTATTATTCTATGACTCATTCACTCCCGTGCAGATGCTCGCACACTCAAGCTAAAGTGACTGCTTGAGTGCCAGAACAAAAAAAAAAAAAAAAAAAAAAAATCAATGAAAGATCTGATCTGTGAAATGTAAGACTCAAATAACATAGAGCATGTGTGAAGAAAAGGTAAATTGGTTGTTTTGATGAAAATACATAAGCACCAGACAAACATTTTCCAAATAAGATAAATGATCCAATAACAATCGGTCTTGTATTTAGTAATTTCTACATTGTGTGTACTGATTAAGTATTTTACTGCTGATCACAAATCTGAGAAGAAAATAAACATAAGCAAGTAAACATAGATATAAGGACATAAATGATTTTTGCAATTAAAGAAACTAAATAAAAGATCATGACTTCAGTAATGTTCATGTATAGACGTAGCTACTGTTCTTGAATTTGATGATTTTACTCAAGTATGTTTTTCTATAGTTATGTATGTTTTAGTATTTTCTAAAAGAGAGGTCGTAATGTAATGTCGTAAAAAAGCAATTAAATAAAAAGACTTGATGAATAAGTCACAATCGTTTTATTTATTTATTTATTTATTTATTTATTTGTTTATTTATGTCAATGAAAGAAATCTCTGATGTTTACGTTCATCACCTTGGAGATGGGTGTAGGAGGCGGTTCGCTGCCTTTGGCCGGTGACGCGCACGCAGAGATATGCGCCAATCAGCGAGAGGCTTTGTTACGGGACTGACGTCACTGTTAAAGCGAAAAGAACCGTTACTTGGTCACCGAACTCCACTACTGCACAGGGACGGCGTTACGGTCCGTTAGCGGCGTTATCCTGTATAAACCCCACGGCTACGTCGTCTTCTTGCGCGTTCCGCCGTCGAGTCCCGCGCTCGGACGTCGGTGATGGTTTAGAAACTTGAACGCAAAGCCGCCGGAAAGCTACTTTAGAGGGGGGCGTTTCCATGCCCGGTCGGATCGGGATGAGATCCCAACTGTGAGGTGAGTGAATTTACAGTGGTTGGCTAGCGTCCACCAAACACCCTGACAGAAAATGTAGCATAATACACAGAAATACCACGTATGCCTATTTTTTTTTGTTAGCAAGTGTTCCTAACTATTGAATGAAACCTTGTAAATCACCAATGGTTACTAAACGCAGCAGCTTTTTTTTTTTTTTTTTTTTTTTTTTTTTAGCGCAGAATTTAAAACAACTTTGGCAATACCCAGCGGTGCCCCGCGGTTCGGTTCTTCCTGGAAATGTACAGCTAAGCCCGGACTAAAAGTTCCGGTTTCGTTCGACCAAGTCTCGCTTATAGGGAATTGACAATATCCGCTGGTCCAAACTGTATCACTGAAAGAATTCTGCGTTGCTAGTGAAACAGGACACCGCACGACCAGCGCGGTTGTCACTGGCGTAACCCAGCAGGCAGCTCTGACGGTTCCGCCGGTGCCGTTCCTGGGTAGCTAGGCTTCACTGCTAACCACTTCGACGAATAAAGCCTCAAGTTTCCCCCGATACACTTCCTTATGTTTTTTTTTTTTAAACAATAATATTTTCCCCGTTGGCATTTGCTCGTTTCATCGGACGTGAGGTGGGAGCACGCCAAGTTTTTCGCCGTGTCCCGTGCTCCATCCCCGCCCCCCTTCACGTACGGCGCTCCATCACCGCGCGAGCGGCGCTGCTGGGGTCTGGGCTGTTATCTAATCACGTGTGGGGCAACGTTATGCACATCCTCAATGAGCCGGCCTCCACATACTGCACTCGTTTTGCGCCATATTTGTTCTGAATCGCTCGCAAATGTCCGCAGTGCTCGTGTATTTAGTTTCGGCTTTTGGGGGCCAGTGTCGTCCACTGCTGTCCACTGTCGTCCAGCGCCGTCCACTGCTCTCCCTGTGCCGTGCAATGCTGTATCCCACCACCACGGTGCTGCCGCCGGCTTCCACCATTGTCTTGCATCCATGTCTTTTACATCGAGCCATACATTGATTTCAGATGGGACACAGGCGACAGTGCACTTTTTGGTGGGAGGTCGCAAAGATGCGAGTCCATGTGCAGCCAGAATATTTCATGTCTGAATCTATTAAAATGAATGTTGATGAATGAAGAAAATGATGAGATGACCCACAACCGCCAATGCCGATTTTCCCTTCGTGTCTGTGATTGTTTTGCATCGGCGGCGGCGGGCAGAGAACTTGCTGTGACGGCCTGTGACGGCCTGTGACGGCGTATTCAGTGTCGTTGCCACCTGATATGCCGTGGCACTATTACTGGAGGAACTGCGAATAAATCATGAACCTCCGAAGCGAGCGGCGCGCCTCAGCGGTTCCTGTGAACGCAGCCAGTCCTGCTCGCTTGAGTCGGTGTGTTGCTGCCCATGCCCAGGCAGCCGGGCTTATAAAAAGGCCTTGATGCAAGTCCTTCAACGGCAAATTGGAATTCCACCGAGTGTTGAGTGACCTGCGGAGGTCATAGGCATCTGCTATATTTACCGGCTCTGTAACTTGATCTGCGGCATTCTGGATCGCTCTGCTCATGCTGTCCTGTCACATTGGGGCCAGCGCCTCCCAAGTAGCGCCCCGTACCCGTTGCTGTCGGTCTGTTATCTGTGCGGCTGCCCAGAGCAACAAGGGTGAGCCTCTCGCAAACCAACTTAACCACCAATCTTTTTTCTTTTAGTAGGTGCCTGTTTTTCAGTTAAAAAAAACAACAACTGCTAAGTTGGCTGTTTGCTCGGCTGTTGGGATTTTTTTCTCCCAAGGTGACAACCTTAACAGAGAAGGAATATCGCGTTGGAACTTTGTGGATTTTCCTGAGCGTTGGACTTTTCCGCCGGGCTAGGCTGTATCTGTAAGGTGTGCACCGGACAAAGTAAAAGTATTTATAGCTGCTGGTTGCGATGGCTAATTATGGGCTATGAAGGAAGTGTTGGGGCGGCCTCATGAGTAAACATCACCCTTGGACGTACCTTAACTTTAAAGCACAGCAACAAGAGTTGGTCATAAAAACGAAAGGCCGGCTCATAGTTATGTTTTAATGCTCATGCACAACAGGGATATTCAATTTGAACTTTTCACTTAATTTACTTCTCAAATCAACATGCTTTGTATGTGCAGCATTTACTTTGGTAACCCTGCTTGCCTACATATATTTGAATGATTTAAGTATCAAGTTGAACTGAAATTGTTCTTGCGATCTTAACCAAGATCGCAAGAACATTTCCAGTTTCTGCAACTTAACCCTTCTCCATTAAGATGACCTGGACGACTGAGAACCTTCACAGAAATATAATTATTGTTCCTTTATTTTCAATTGTTTTTTTTTTTTTATCTTGCTGTCTGAATGATTAAATAGTATTTGTCATATGTCACGTTTCTATTTCCACAGGAGTCATTAGAGTCACAAGGGGTGGCAGTAGTAGAATGAGCTGCACCAGAGTGGCCGGCGGGGACTGAAGCACACAGCTACAAACACGGCAGGTAACTACTTGCACTCACTCCCCATCTGGCAGAACACATCCCCAGTTTCTGTTGATGTGGAACTTTTGGACAATGACTCCACGGCAGAGATGAATAGGCCCCAAGTTGTGAGGCGAATGCAGAGGGAAGTATAAATAACCGCTCTGTGTTTTACAACTTTACCAGTGACTCACAGAAATGGGGACAAAAACTGGAAAGGTGAAGTTGCACGTCACTGCCTTCTAATTTTGCCATCGCAGGCTTATGCTTCTAGAAAAAGGGTTATTGTCATGCCGACAATAGATTCAAAAAGTAAGTGAACAACATTTTACCCATTTGCTGTCAACACTGTGTTACACCAAAACAGCCCCGTCAGGCACCTGTTTCGTTGTGCTCATAGCATATTAAGCTAACATATATACGGTGAAAGTTTCAAAAGTCTTTGGTTTTCAACAATTCTAAAAGGCTTCATGTCCATCACCTCTGCAGAGTTTCCCCATGCTGGAGGATAAATATCTCAGTCATGTGGTGTATTTTTCTTTTTTGGTCACTCTTTCCGAACTCACAGCCCTTTTCTTCTCCAGACCGTTATGAAACATGTTCCAACAATGCAGAAATGTCTTTCTGTTGAGCTGTTTAAAATGCTTTAGTGACGGCATACCTCTGACGAGTCGGTGAGTGAGTCACCGCAGCCTGATTTCATACGTAGCATTTCCTGGTAATCTAATAACACATAATGTAAGATTGTTGTCAGATAAGTGAAACATTTAAATCAAGGCCAACTGTACTTCATCAGCAGCATGGAATTGTTTTACTGGTCAGGTATGAGTTGCGCTGTTGCCATCGTGACGAGGGGTAAAGCCGAGTGCAGCGCGAGGACTTTTTGTAAATATTTAGGAAGCAGGTGTGTTGAAAAACAAAAAGTCATTCATTGGCCTCAGACCACTTGTGTGTGTGTGTAACGCTTCCCGCCGCTTCCCCCAGCGGAATGGTCGTGATTGATAGTTATTTCAAACAATAATGGTACCTAATTGAGCAAATCATCAGCCCAATGAATAACGAATCGTGCCAGCAAGCTGCACAGCCGCCATCATCAATCACTGTGGCCAGCGGTTTCAGACCTGTCGAGGTCAACGCTGCTTTTATTGCCCCTCTTGTGAGTCACCAACAGATGGTGATCTTGATAAATGCTTCATTCCCCGATTTTCATCTTGCAGAAACCTGGTTGTGTTGTCTGGTACAAAGGTCCTAAGCAACAACATCACCAAAAAAAATGATTCCACAAAGAATAAAACAAAAAATAATTTCCGCAGCTTTTATTTTTAAAGGGGTTTGGTTAAAGAAACTATTTTGAAAGCATCAATTAAGGGACTGGGACAAACAAAACTATAAACACTTCATTTCTTGACTAGCTTATTGATGAGCCACATTTTTTTAATATGGTACTCTGATCTTTTATTTGTCTCTGTTTGCCAGCTCTGTCTAACGATGTAGCTCATTTCCTTTTTCCTTCTAATCCAGCTGTAAACCCTTTGTTATTTACTTCTTCGTACTCCCTCATGGGCTTGGCAGTGGATTGTCTGAGAGGAAATGTTGAACTGCATCTAACCAGTATTTAGGCAAGATTGGACAAAGGCCTACTGTGGCTCGGTAGGATAGTAAAGAAGGTAAGAGAGCCATTCCAGTCCCAAGCAACTTGGCAACCCGTGCACCTCTCATGCACGAGGAATGAAGGGAAGGGAGGAGAAGTCAGCGTGACGCTCACAGACATCAGCAGTCCTCCATTCACCCACATGTCAGGGTATATATAGCCACTGGCAAGACCTGGGCTGCTCAAATCTCTGAGTGAGCCCCTGTGCGTATATCTGGTGTTATTACCAGCATTTTGAATAGGATTTACAAAAATCTTTTTTAGTAGCAGGAAAATGCACATACATACATACATGTATGCATGCATACATACATACTTACATACATACATACATACATACATAAGATATAGATAGATTTTTTTCCAGCATTGTCCATTCAGCTGAATTATATTTCCATCTGAAGCATTTTAAGGCTGTTCGCCTTACCCCTTGTTTCCTTTTTACACATGTGAGCAGAAGTCACAGCTGGGGTCACTGGTCAACTTGAAGTCCATTCATTCCTTCAAACTTCCCCTTTTCTTAATATTTTGGAAGTGGAATCTGCCTGATGCTGCTGAAGTATTTGAACTTTTGCTGTGTAATTTAGAGAACTGAGTTTGCCAGTGTGCTGATGCTGGTAACTGCAGAAGGGACAGAATCAGCTGCAAGATGCCATGCATATGGCTAGCAATTCATGTATTTTTATACAGTGCATAATGCATTTTTGATTGAACATCCATTGTGCCTTGGGACCGGCATCCCTCCCCGTTTCTTGCCATATTTTACTGCTTATGCTTTTTGCCAGATTAGTGTTATCATTATCACGCAGTCAGCAGTTGTTTCTCATGTTCCCCTTGACACTACCTCAGATTCTCTGTGGGGTTCACGTCAGGTGTCGTTGGCAAATGCTTCTACATCAAGCTTTCATCTTTAATCTCCTACTGCTCCTCTGACTCTGGACTTAATCAAAAACAGTAATAAACAATAATTTCAATATCTGAATTTATAATATAACATCTCAAAATATCTCTGTGTTTGCTGAATAGCAATATGCAGCATATTACTGTATCTTCATATTGGAGTCATATGGGAGGGTTGTAAGTCGAAGCCTTGCGCCAAATCTCACACAGGCTATTTCATTAAAGACCAGCTGCTCAGTATTTTCATCTTTCTCCGGCGGTTTTCTCTACAGAACGCAGTTTTCTGCTGCACATGTGACACTTTGAATCTGAACCATCAGTGAAGCGGCAGCTTCCTTTCTGCTCACCGGCTCTTTCGTCGTCAGCTTCTGTCTCGTCTTTCTCTGCCTCCGTGTGTCCGCCATCATGCACCTGGCCTGCTCTCCTTGCGAGTGAGAGAGCGGGGGGCGGGGCGGGTTCCCGCCGGGTTGTGCTCCGAGAGGCAGAGGGAGACGGGGCAAAGTCAAGTTGTGTTGAGAGAGAAACTAGGAACTAGCTAGTATAAATTAAATGCAAAGCAAGCTATGTCAATAAAAGTGAGATTAGCTTCTTTTATCTCGCGTTTGAAAACACGTCAATATAACTTCTCGATATATGAGCCCTGCTGTAGTCATCCATGTTGTTTGTGCACCTTTTCCTTCCACACTTTGTTGTGATCAGTCACCCAGTAAACAGCAAGACCTTTCAACAGTGGACATGTGTGGCTTGCCCCCCCACGTCCTCCAGTGAGGTGGGTGTCAGTGAGTCACATCTCTGTTCCGTCCTTGTGATCAGGGCTCGTCTCTACTCCCATCTCCTGCCATCTGACTTACACGAGTGCCAATGAATCATATGCCAGTTGAGTGGAGATAGTAAGGAGTTCATTTGCTGGGGAAAAAAAAAAAAAAAAATCCAATCCTACTTATCATTCGCCCTTCTTGCGTCAACTTCTCACTGACTCAGCTGAGGTGACACAACGCGCATCGCATTTCCCCGCGCAAAGTGCACACACGCCACCACCGGAGACAATTGCCCTCGCTGAACACTGCCTGAGAGCAAGCCTGCTGCCGTTAGATTAGCGTTGTATGAGTCTCTGGGGTTCAGGAGGCTGTATTGTTCCTCATCATCACATGCACTCTCCTGCCTCGCTGGGGATGGGCTCCGGCGTCCAATACACACAAGTGAGTGATATGATGCATTCACCCCCCACCCCCCCCTCTTTGTGATGACCACCTCCTGCAAGCTAATAGGCCCATCTACAGGGGCAGCACTGCGGCACAGTGGTTAGCATTGTCAGCTCACCGCAAGTGTGTTTCATTCTGTGAGTTAGAGGCGGAGCTATTATATATATATTATCAGTGTGCTTGCAGGGGTTCCTGTAAGTCAAGTTATTTTCTGTTCCTTTTACAAACCTAAAAAAAACAGTCTTTTTTTTTTATGTCTTAGGGCACATGTATGGACCCAGTTTATGGATGGCAGTAATTTTGAGTTGGTAGTTTTGGATAGTAGTTGATTTATAATAAACATATTTGTTGTTCGTTTTTCCTAAAAATAGACGGTAGGAGTTAAATTCAGTTTCCTTACCACAAATTATAAATTTTTTTTCTATTTCTTAATTCTGAAAAAAAAAAGCATTGAAAAAATAACCGTCGCTTTTTCGCTTTGCGAACATTCGCTGTCAGTGTGTATGGCTCCATTGACTTCAATAGGTTTTAAAAAAAAAAAAAAACGATTTCGAATTCGCTCCCAGTGTAAGGACCTTTAAGCAGTGGACTAGCCCCTGTCAATGAAAAACAGGGGTCCAGACATACACTATTAACTTTGTACATACACACAACGATACAATGTGTTGAACTTTAAAGGACAAATAGTTTATTCTTTCTGTTCTTCCCTTTGTGTTGCTTGTGAAGACTGCTCCTGTGTAGCGAAAGTAAATGTAGCGCTCAGTCAGTGAAACCTCATCTCTCCAGCTCTCTGCCAGGGATTGCCAGCAGTCAGCTGCTCAAATCTTCTCTCTCAATGCTCTGAGATGGTCACTGCTGACGGCCCCTGTATGCATAGATCCCACACAGGCCTGGCAGCTCACCCAGTTTTTCTGCGGTACATTTTTCCATATCATCTTGTCAAAGCTCATCTTCTGCATAATTCCGCTCAGCCATGAGGCTCATTAGGATGAAAGTTTTTTTCTTTCTGCTCTTTTTTGATGAAAAGTTTAAAAAGAAATCTAAAAATAAATGTACACTGGTGCATAAACATCCTCCACTGTTGCTTTCAAGTCCTTTACATGTTGGTGGTGGGCAAACAAAGGCAGCTTGTTGCCATGGCAGCTATGGTAACTTGCTGGCTAACTGTTGTTGTTGTTGTTTCCTTGGAGACATCTCCTCCAACAAGGTAAAAATTCATAGTTTGCTATCATCTTATCAAGCCCGCGTGTCATTTTGCGCTGTGCTACTCCCAGCAGTGGGACTTGTCACTTGCGCTTCACTTTTTACAACTTGCTCACAAGGCTAGCACCGGCTTGTTTTGTCCGGCTGCCCTCCTTGGCTGTGGCACAGTTGCAGGAACACATGGAGGTGCAAGCACCGAGGAGCAGCCCGGTCGATGGCCGAGGTTATTTTTGGACCGCAAAGTTCCAGAATGTCCACCGGGGTCCAATTAGAAAGTTAAAAAGATAAGAATTCCGATATCTGCTGGATAACAAAGTTTCTGTTCTTCATTGTGCAACCGGCAATTTAAAAAACACAACTGCTGCGGCGCGTTTATGCAACTTTGCAGCTTTGTCAGGCAAAACACAATGCCGGATCAGCCAGGGTGCTAACCGCTCACACATTTTCCTGATCCAGGTGTTTACACTGTGAGAAGAGTCACATAATGAAGGCTTGAGTGAGAGATGATAAGTACAGGCTGCTCCTTCCAACTTCAGCTGTCTAAGCAGGTGGAACTATAGTGATGAATGAGTTTCTCTCCACTCAAAAGTCAAAATAACTCTCACCTCTGAACTGAGATGATGTGGATTGTGTTTTGACTGACAGATTTGACTGTCCTTAGACCTACTTTGTACCTTCCATGAAATTGCATTGAATAAAATGTAAATATGATTATTCCTTTTACATTTTCTATCTACGCTTAGGGGCATCTGTTGTTTAGTCGTGCATTGGCCCAGATATTGCTAAAATATTTATGCATAGTGCATTTGGGCAATTTCTCCTGCAATGAAAAACATTTAATGAAGGTACAGATCCCTTAATTATTACATGCACCCACAAACAGCAAGTTAAAATTGCTAAAAAAATAATCCATCCATCCATCCATCCATCTTCTATACCCGCTTATTCCTATTCAGGGTCACGGGGGTCTGCTGGAGCCTATCAGAGCTGTCTTAGGGCGAAGGCAGGGTACACCCTGGACAAGTCGCCAGTTCATCGCAGGGCTAAAAAATAATAATAATAATAAAAAGAGAGAGAGAACTGAAATCAAGACATCATCCTTTCAGGGAAGTAGGGTTGTTGTCATTGACAGCATGTCTATTTATCCAGTATTACACATTCAAAAAAAAAAGAATCAGCCTCAGTTGTGCCAGATTATATATTACAAGTCCGGCTCAAAGTAAAGGCAGCATCTTGGTGCTTAACAGTCCCTCCCTGAAAGGCCACAGCCAACTGGCCCGTCTCCGTGTGTTTTGGGCAGCAGTGTACCTTGGCCTGTCTCCAGCACGCTGCCTGTCTGCCTACTCTAGATCCATATGCTGAATTATTGATAGACCTTTGGTCACAGAGAGAAAGAGAGAGAGAGAGAGAGAAAGAGTGGGGGGACGTGGGGGGCTGGGTAAAGGCTATAGAGACCCAGAAGTAGTGGAAATTACACCAAGGAGACGTAGTTGCACTTTGAGACGGCAGAGTGCTGACAGTAAGAGAAGATTGGGGGCGGGTGCAGAGAGAGAGAGACAAAGAGAGAGAGAGAGGAAGAGCTTTTAAAGAAATAGGAGTCGCTCTCACTGAACTCAACCAGGATCAGCATCAACCAGATACCTCCATACTGCCGCGAGCAAAAAGTGTCTCGTCAGTCAAAGGAACATGATGTGCTCCTTCATCCTGGCATCCAGGAAGCAGCATCGCAGGTCTGATAAATAAAATATTGTGTCATGTCTTCAAAATGGCGGCACAAAGTGTGTATGCCTGTACGTTTTCTGGGGTGCATGTAGCAGTGGCTCGTATTAGCTACTGGCTTTGAATTTAGCAGGAATATCAAAAAGTACCAACTTTAATTTTACCGGCAAGTCTGGTTGGAAAAATCAAAAACATTTCAAAGTATCTACCTGCTGTTGTGTCTTTTGTCATTTCATTTGCGCTTTCTAAGAGGGTTGACATCAGCCAGAGTAAAGGGTTTGGCATTATGGCCGCTGTTAGATGCAATTCTTTCTTTGGCCTCCATTTCCGCAGTAAAGGTTGTGGTGGCCGAGCCCACCTCCCATCTTTGGCTCAGTATCAGGCACCCAACACAGGGCAAAGACTCAGACAAACCCCTCAGCTCAGGGACACCAGCTTTTGAGTCTAGTGAGGGGGCGGGGCTTGGGCCTCCCAATTTGAGAGACAACGTTTTTGGCTTTAAAGTTTCGGAACTTGAAAGCCGAGCCTTTAAACCCGACACGTATCCTTTAAATACCAGGGATATGAGTGTCGGCGCGGGCCGTGGGACCGCGCTTTTGGTAAATGGACCCCTTTGCCTGATGCTAACAGGGACAGATTCCAGCCCGCCGCCCCCACCACCGCTGCAGCTCCGTGTGCAGGATAAATGGTGGTTAAGTCGAGGGATGGATAGATCGGATGGACATTGTCAGAGAACTACGAGAAGACTGGACCAGGTAGGGCAAACTTTGTCGTGGGAGCGAATCCTCCAGGTGGCGGTGGTACAATAGTTCAGCACTGGTGAAAAGCTCACAGCGAAAGATCATCGTCTGACAGAAATGAAACGTGATGTCTTGCATGTCGCGCCTTTAGAACCAGCAGGAGCGCTCGCCGAAACGAGGGTAACAGCTGCCGGTATCGATTTGATTGTCGCTGATGTACTAATACCGCCGTTTGTTTTCTGTGGCTGCAGTCGATGCAGTCTTTCAGAGGCTCGCCCTCCCTGTGGCTGAGAAAGCAGCAGCAGCAGCAGGGCAGCAGCAGCAGCAGCAGCAGCAGCAGCAGCAGCAGCGGCAGCATGTCCCGCGTCTCCTCCACCGGCAAGCGCTACACCGGCTCCTCCTACACCAGCCACTACGGCTCCTACAGCTCCTCCCTGACCCCGGGCCTTAGCTCCTACACGGAGCGCGAAAGGCTCTCCACCTACAGGTCGCCCGCCTCCTCGTCCGCTACCTCCTCCTCCATCTCCTCCTCCTCGGGTTACTCCTCCAGCTACCTGGCCGGCTCGGCCGCCCGCAGCCGCAACTACAGCACCTCGTCTGACCCCTCGGAGCGCGACCGGGGCCGCACCGTCCCTCGCACCGACATCCTGGGCAGCAGCGGCGTCGGCCGTCGCAGCGAGAGCTTGAGCCGGACGCCCGTCAAGAGCTCCCTGGGGTCGGGGCTGAGCGGCGGGGCGGCGTACGCCGGCGGCTACAGCTCCTTCTCCTCATCCTCGGCCCACTCCAGCTACCTCTCCTCCTCGTCGGGGACCTCCTCCAAAGTCTCGCTCGCCCGGCGGAAGTCCGTCTCCCAGAGCGACCTGAGCCGGGACTTGGCCTCGTTCAGCCTCAACGACACCTCCACCTCGTCCTCCTCCTCCAGCTCCTCTCCCTCCAGCAGTGCCCTGCGGAGCTACCGCAGTCGAACCAGCGATGTGGCCAACGCCTACAGTCCCAGCTCCCGCGCGGGGTACTCGGGCCTGTCGCGGAGCTCTACTCAGGAGGCCATCTCTCGGAGTTCCAACCTGGAGGACTTTGGCGGCGGCAGCAGCAGCAGCACCTTCGGCAGCCGGGCGTACAGCTTCACGACGCGAGAATCGAGCATTTCCAGCTCGCCGGACTCCCCCTCCAGGGACTCGACGGTAAGGCAATTAATGCAGGACTGCGGTGTTGGGTGGCTGAGTGAGGGCGATGGACGTCCTCACTGCTGTGGTGGTCAGAGAGGCACAGTGATGCTCCTATGTTAAAGGTTAAGTGTGTAATATTTGGAGATTTCGAGAGGAAACAGCGACATCAAGTGGTTAGATTTTAGATTGCAGCGCTCACCCTACCTCTCCCAAGCTTGCCAGCGAACTATGGTGGCCTTTGCACCTCGTTGGGACGCGAGCTGTCACCCTCATTACGAATTGCATTGTCAGGCAGCTAGATTGCTCACCCCGGCAGCGAGACCCTTACTGTATATATATTATAATATATAAATAATAACTGTTCTATGGGTAGGAAAACCAAATTACTTTTTATTGTATTGCAATTATCTACTTTTTAAAATGTATTTACAGGCAGTATATTAAGCTACCAATATAAAAACTGTAAATCAGCCCAAATATTACAGACTGGACCTTTAAGTTCCTCCCACATGGCCAAGTCCCTTGCTGCTGTCTCTGCTCTGATGTTTCTCTTTTTTACCAAATGGGGGCACTGTTGCTTAAGTTGGTTCTGCTACGTGATGGCCAGTGGCTGGGGGATAATTTGACAAAACGAACTCACACTTTCACACTACAGCATCTCAAGTCACACCTTTGCCGAAAGATGTGCAGTAGTCTTTTTACACATATTTCTGACTTTGATGACAGGTCTGGATTTTGTTCTTGGTGGAAACAAAAGACACTCAAAAGAAGAAATTTAATGTAATCCTAATCCTGACCCTAGGACAGGTGGAACAAGCTGATTCATTACTAATATTTAACTTTGTGAAGATTTTCTCTAATTCATAGGAATGATGACAGGCCGACCTTATAAGGTCACTCTAAAACATTTATACAAACAGCTACAGTCACAATTAGACTAATAATAATAATAATAATAATAATAATAATAATAATAATAATAATATATAATAAACAGTCATGTAGACATTTGTGGTATCTACTTATTGCCACCTCTATGTGAGTCATGATCTCACCCTGTGGCCACCCAAAGGAAACATTTCTGGCTGTGCCACAGACTGCAGGTCAGTTTATTGTGATCCCTTATCACTCTCATACCCTTACCATGTCTCTTGGTACCCGAGCTGTGCATCTGAAAAATACACAGAATACTTTAGAAGGAAGCCCTTCATATGCAAATCAGAGGTAATTATTCCACTGTACCTAAGTAGCTCCATGGCCACGTGATAAATGAGCCCTCAGCGCGGACGTGTGAACACTACAAAGGCCACTATTGCCCCCCCCCCCCTTCTACAAAAAAAAAAAAAAAAAAAAAATGGAACCGTGCAGCCACGTTGAGCTGGGTCTTCAGGCCACGAGTCCCATCTTTACGGTCAGCGCTAATGAGCACGAGCCTCCTCTGCAAGTCACCGAGAACAATTGACCCACTTCACGTCAGGATTAGTCGCAATAAGCACTTAGACAAGTGGAGTGGAGTGCGGAGAGTGGAGGAGGGAGGGGGGGGGGGGTGGGCAGCAGGAAGTGGGAGGAGCAGAGGAGAGAATTAAGGAGACTGGTGATGAATCTTTTCTTGGAATAGTGCTTTCTAGGACAGAGCAAGTGTCTGTTTGTCCCTTACAAAGGTTGATGGGGGTATTTTAATAGTATATGGGTATATGGTACATATACATACTGTATATCTGTATTTATTTTATTGTATTTTTTATATATTTTTATTGTTATCATATATTTGCTGAACACAAAAATGTATTGGGCACAGGCATACATACATACATACATACATACATACGTATGTACATATATATATATACATATACATATGTATGTATGTATGTATACACCTTGATGTACTTAAATCCCCACTGATATATCAGAATATTTCCAAAAAATACACATCAAAGAAAAATGGGCAATCAACATACGTTTGCCGTGACACCACCAGGTGACAGGAAAGGCTTTCATCAGGACATTTTTATTGTTATAATTACATAAAGGCAAGCATTGTAAATCACGCGTGCCTTGTAAAGTCGCTCAGGTATATGACCTGTTTATAATCAAAACAATATTTAACTGTGTCGATGCTGGCTGCCTTTAAGCTAGGTGGTATTTTCACTTGCGTACCTTTCTCATGAGTCAGCCGTCTGCATTACTACTCTCCATCCTGCCACGTGCGTTCATTACAGCCCGCTGGACTCCCCAGGGGTTCGCTCCATGGCTGTAAATGATCTTTGACCCCTTTTCCCAGTGGTTCAGGCAAGCTCCAACTGGACCCCTGTTCATCTGAACTGCCAAGTAGTCAACACATATCCACCACGCAAGGACTGCGAAATAATGGCCTTCAACCTGACGCTACCACCCAGGCTGTTTGTAGTGTTAATTAACCCCAGGCCTCTGCTATTCCAGACACATTTAATGACCCAGTTCCCACATGGCCAGGTGTCTGCACTGATAAACATTTTAGACCACGGTCGCCCAGAAATCAGCCCAGACGAGGCCTCAACTTTGTTTTTGTTTTAATAATGATAAAGTTTACTATCATAACAATTGATAATGAAAGGGAAAGCATAACAATTTTGTTTTAAAGGGATCACTGTGGCAACAATAGCAAATATTAGGGTGTTTGTTGTCTGTGCAAATAGTTAAGACTTTTCAATGGAAAATGATATGGTGGCTTTGATCTTTAATTCAATTATTATAAGTCATTGCAGCCGTAGGGGCAGTTTGCAAGGCATGACAGTAGTCCTGGCAGTATATAGAAATGTAAAGTATGCAAAGAGCCCAGTCTGAAGCTATATTTATCAACAGCCATTGCGTCAATCAAGAGAAAGACAAGTGTCAAAGACCGAAGTGAAAGCAAAGACAGCCTCCATTTTTTTCTTGATGTGTCACTAATTATTGACACATTGTAGCATTTCACAGAGTTCCCTTATATTAGGTTTGCGGTTTTGTATAAAATATTATGTCCAAACATTTCAAAACTCAAAGCCTTGTATTGAAATTTCACTTTAACCCAATAAGCAACAGCAAGCATGCATAACTTTTTTTAAATAGTTTAAATTGTTTATTGATCAATTTGAACTATTTCACTTTAACCCAATAAGCAACAGCAAACATGAATAACTTTTTTTTAATAGTTTAAATTGTTTATTGATCAGGTGGTTAATATTTTTTGCTTCATTTTTTTCTTTCTTCAGAAGAAAAAATCTCCTGCCACAGTCTCTTTAAACAGAACGCACAACACAAGATTACCTTTCTGATGTGCATTAAACCCCCATTTTTCAGAATTTATCTGACTAACTTAATCATCCTTACCGTCACAGTCCAGGTTGATGACAACAAATCAAATCATCTAAAACATTTGTAATGATCAGTGGAGCTCTCGTGCTGACAAATGTATTTATCAGGAGTGAAACCACTTATTTTATGAGACAAGGAAACATTAGAGAAGAAAAGTATAACTCACCCATGATGGTGAATCAGCATAACGTGTACAGCCAGAGTGATATAAATCTGATCTCAGACGCGGTACATTGAATTTGGAGCCAGCTCATGACAGACTAGTTGTTTGTCTGCTAAACAGGCAGACATCCGACCAAGCTCGCTGTCCCCACTTTGGCACACACATGGTTGAACAGATTAAAATGAAAATAAAAAAGTTAATAAGAAATGAAAAACTAGCAAAGAAGTAGCTGCATCTGTGACTTCATAGGTAACTCAGTTTACATGAGCGAAAAGGAGTAGGAAGACGTATAAACTTATTTAATCCTACCCTATCATAACACTGTCTCACATACATACTCACACACACATAGTATATATACATACATCATTGTATTTTTTCTTCTTTTTTACATTCAAAATTATTCCTCTTTTACAAGTATTTATACCATGTCCTGCAGCATTTTACTATGTATAGCACTAAAGCACCTTGTGATAACTTTTTTTTTTTACATTCAAAATACCTCCTTTCCATGCTAAGGTTACCTGCTATCCCATTCTCAGAATTTCCTCTCAAAAAGTCAGAATTTCTGGATCACGATCGTTGCCGCCTGTGGTTGTGTTGACTGATTTAACTTTGCTCGCTTAATTTCATAGCCAAGGACTTTTAAGCTGTAATTAGACGGACTTGTTTATTTTCACGTAAAAGCCTGACTTTGGCCGTAACTCCGCTTCCCTTTTCTTGCTTCTGAATGCTCCTTCGTGGTGGGGATAAAGTAATGTCTTCTGCCGAGACTACACAGAATGGCCTGTACCTCGTTGGAATGTAGCGTGGGGGGCTTAGACATGCCATGCATGACAACAGTAATCATTCCCAAAAGGAACCTGTTGTATTTAGGTTAAATTTGAACATTTGAATGGAGTGATTGTGAGATTAACCTGCCAAATTTAGCTTATAAAAATAGAAGAGCTATCCCCAGGCAATTGTACTCTGGTTTCTCCTACATATAAGCACTCACATTGCTTTTGCCCTATTTTAGTACTGGGCTGCGTTGCTCTGTGCATTAGATTTACAAGATGAACTCCAAATATATACTTTCTTGTTTCACATTGTGGCTTTCTGCCTCGGATGTACCTATTGAGACATTCACACACCCAAGTTAAGACCTATGCTGGAATGTGCTCCTTGCGCTATTTGTTGTGTACACATGCTTTTAGCCCGGGTCATGAGGTTGCTGCTGCTGGAACATGTTGCACTTCTTCCACTCACTCTTCCGAATCATTAATCCGAGCTCACCCTCACTCGCTGGAAACCTGCTGCGCAACTCAAACCCAGCATTCTAGAAACTTGTGTTGCATCATCAAGGCCTGAAAGTGGAATATTTTAAGGTGAAGGGACGCGTGGCAGGTAGCGCGGCCAGCTAACTGTCGAAAAGATTTGCGCTCGTTTGCTATTTTGGAAAACCGAAAATCTCGGTTCGTGTTTAATTGAGATCTTTCAAAAGTGTCACAGAGTGCTTTTGTTTGATAGCCACGTGGACGGCTGGCTGCACTCAACGCCCCTGCATCTAACATATTTTTAAAAAAAATCATGTTTGCCTCTTTATAAAATGGCAATTGAAGTTATATATGCGGCTGTCGTTTCAAATAGGACTAATGTGTCTGGCGAAAGGCTGATTTCTCATTGCCATGGATTTTAACAAAATAAAAATAAATAAAAAAATGATGCCACCCTCTAAGATTTTGAAACTGGATGGTCTAGCAATCACCAGCGTTGTTGTTGGAAAGAAAGACGAGCTTGTGCTCGCACCCAGGGGAAAACGCTGTCAACATGTTTTTTTCACAGGGTGTTTTTGTGGTAGTCGTTGCATTCTCATTTGCGGTCCAACTTAACAGTCGCAATGTATCAAAATCTTTCTTTTTAAATCTGTGGCTTTCATTATTATTTTTCTATTTAATCCTTTGACTTTTCGGAGTGTGTCAGTTTAAGTGGCAAGTGGTGAGGCCGTCCTTGTGACATGTGTACATATATATATATATATATATATATATGGACTGTGGCACGATCCCTTAATGGTTTGACGTCACTGCATGCTATGTGTTAATTCAGAATCCCGGCCTTAACACTGGATGCCATGTGACGCATTTCATGTCTTCGCTGCACTTAAAACTCCCCGGCCATTTTTGACAGATTGATCCTAATTACCACTTAAAAAGAAACCTGTTGTTTGTCGCTGCGATGGTGACTCATCGGAAGCTCGTTAGGAAGAGATCCGTTTCGGGACTGAGGGAGTGAACTTTTCAGCACGGCGGCGTCACGTTAATCCCTGTCATTGCGCGTACACCCCCCCCCTCCACGCTCGCAACGCAACATTAAACTCTATGGTGACACATAAAGCCCCCCCCCCGCACCGTGCAATCTACCGTGGTCATTATGAAGATGAGCAGTCTCCTTGGACCACAAAGCGCCGTGGCCCTTCAGATTGGCGGCGAGCGGCGAGCTCGGCGGTCTCTGACGTAGGCAGCGCGGGGCCGGAGGCGGTCGGTTGTGACGTTTGTTGTGGGCCGACTTTCTCCAGCGAGCCGGAGCGGGGGCGGGGCCTCCAGGTCCTGACAGCGGAGCGGCCCCGACGCCACACACACATTCACTCACATATATATATGTGTATTACCATCGACGGAGCCGCTCCAGTAACGTGAGTCGCTCCCACCTGCGTGGAACGCTTACAGCGTCCCGAGCTCCTTCATTGTTTAGCGGCTTCGATCAGCTCCGCGCGGAGGGGATTAAAGGGGGTGGAGAAAAAAGAAAAAGAAAAGAAAGCCACAGGTCCGCTTCGCGTCGGCGTGATTTTTCTGAATGAGTGACATCAGACGAAGGGGACTGAACGGCTCTCGCTCGGCTTCCCAGCGATAGAAGCAAGAGATCCGTCCATCCGCACCAGCCGAGGGTAGCCCGCCCGGAGCCGGACCACCAGACCGCGAGACCGCGAGACCCTACGAACGAAGTCGCGTCGCTCCCGTCGGCGCCATCCGCTCTCCAGTCGACAGCATGCCGAGCATGCGACAGTCGTACACGGTGACCGTGCCCGAGGAGCCGCCGGCCGCAGCCTTCCCGTTCCTCAAGCAGGAGATGCGCCGGAAGGGCAGCATGTCCGGCTCGGTGCTGGTGTCCACCTTCGTGGGTCTCCTCATTAACCAGACCAAGGTAAGAGATGAATAACCACAGCATCACGGCTATTCGTGCGTCGATGAGTACGTCACGCTAAACTGTCATATCGGTAATTGTAGGGATCAGTCCGTGTTTATGGCGCATTCATGACTTGGCGCGCGCAGAGATTTGTCTTGTCAGTTACGCAGTGGTGAATTGATCGTGGCTCCGCCGCGCGCCCGCTGTTCCGTCACCTTATAAAACGTCGTTGGTGGTCACGAGCGAGAGAGACTTCTTCATGAAAAGCTGCCAAATTGCGATTTCCCGGGGACTTTAAACGTTCCTTTGGGCTCGTGAATGCGAGCGAGAACGCAGAGCGAGGTTCATTCATCATTCACATAATTTATTATAAGAGGAGTCGCAGCCCCCCCCCGTGTGGGGCAACATATTTGGAGTCGAGCCTCTCCAGGGAGAGGGACACAGATGGTTATTTCACTGGCAACGTGATGTAGGCTGTCAAAGATGATGTCAGTTTAGCGTCGAAGTGAGTCATTTGCAGCGGTAAGCCGCTTCTATAAGCCGCTGTGCCAGGATGTGCGGGCCCCGCATGCACTAGCAGGTCACCGGTTATATAACCGCTGTTTAATCCGCCTCGTAGCTACTCCACAGCTGCTCCTAATGTGTCCATCCCTGCGTAGCATAATGGGAATAAAAGAAAGGCACGAAGCACTCTGGCAGCAGGCTTTCCCTTTTTACGCGGAAACGTCTGGTTCTTGCTTCTGGCTGTTTGAATTTTTTTCTTTCATTTTTTTTTTCATTCAACCTCAGCCACGTACAGTACGCTGTTATGTAGGGCTAAGTGCCGGGAGGATGGCAGCACAACTGGTTAAGCCTTTATCAGGCAGCGCACAAAGGATTCGTGGAAGTATCACCAGTTGTGTGCAGGATCAGTTTGGACCTTTGGTTTTTCCAGCCTCTAGTTTCAGTGTAGACTCTAAGATTTTAGGCAATGTTTGCCAATATTCTGGATCAACTTTTATTTGTTTTTGCCATTGAGAGAAAACACTGTTAAAAAAAAATAAAAATAAATCTTTTGTTGGTGATTATGAACCCCTGGTCGCTAAACAGATATCCCCATCATCACCATAATTGTCATTGCAGCAGCCTGACATTAGCGCTAAGCGTGCAGCGACGGCACTAGAGGTCAGTCGGCGGGGCGCCTTCAGACCTGTCCTGTCCTACTGCTGAAGGGCAGTGAGGCTGTGGTGTTGACTACTCTCCACTCCTCCCATGGAAAGATGGAGCTGGAAGTCTCTCCTATTGAGCCTCCCTGCGTGAGAACAGGGAGAGAGAGAGAGAGAGCACAGACACACACCTGAATATCTGCTGGTGCTGCTGCGCGCGCGTGCCTCTGTGCGTGGCGTTTCCAAGCTGCGGCGGCGTGGAGAGCGCAGCCGGGTGCCCGCCAGCTCCCGTTATGTAATGAGAAATCACATTAAAATACACTTTGGCGCCGGCCAGGGGACGGCGGGCTTGGCTCGCTCCCTTGTTTTGTCGCCGCCGTCCACCTGCTCCCCCCCTCGTCCTGTCCTTGTCCCTTTTGTTCCTGCTCGTTTGTCCGACGTCCAGCTCCCCCCCACCACCACCAACACCACTACCTCCACCACCTCCTCCCCTCGCAGCAACAAGCAAACGGGAAGGTGCGCCGTCTTTCTTCAGGCGCGCACCCGCGGACGCGCTGGTGCAGTTATGTGGAACGGTTCACGTGTTCCCCTCCCCGCCCCCCCGCGGCGGGCTCGCGGCGCATCGCCGGCAACAGCTGCAGGGTTAAAGGTCCGTCCGCCAGCCCCTTCGCCGCTGTTTGGTAGCGCACTCATTAGGCGGCTGACAGGAAGTCAAACCAACACCGGCAGTTATTTCGTACATTAATTGCAATGGAGAAACGATTGATGTAAGAAGAAAAATCCCTCGCTGGACACTTGGAATTAGCGTTTGCTAAACCGTTTTTTTTTTTCAATCCCAAATCAAAACAACAAGCAAGTGTGTGATGTTTTCTCCCCTCGGGGCTTCATGAACAGCATCCTGCAGTGTCTCACTGTGTGTGTGTGTGTGTGTGTGTGTGTGTCATATCATGCAACCTGCTGTTTTGGAGCACCACACTCCTCAAGTATCACCTCGTTTCTACCTCAAAGAGAAACGCAGAAATGCAAATAATGAACATAGTTCAGCCCTTTAACTGCTCGGCTGTACGTCTGCCAAACTGTATATGTGATTCCGACGTCTTCGCACCATACGTCGCGCCAGTGTTTGGCAATTTTTTCTTCTACCTGTCCAAACAATTGCTGTGGTCCCTCAGTAAATCAAGCTCTAACGTAAAGCCCAGGCGTGGGCGCCATGTAAACACAAGCACGTCTGCGAGTCGGCGGTTAGCGCTCCTTGCGAACGGTGGTGGTGGTGGTAGTGGGGGGGGGGGTTTATTTTTTTTCTCCCCCTCTCTCTGAAGCTGAAGCATTCCAGCGGAGATGACAGAAAGTGAGCAGAGCTCGTTACGTAAGAGCCGCTCCGCGCTCACGTGGTCTATCTATACGATTCCGAACGCTATCCTGACACCCCCCCCACCCACCATCCATCCCATCCCATCCCCCCTGCCTGCGGTCGGCAGCAGAAGGGTGTCGCCGCAGTACTCCAGCCAGATGCAACGCTAAAGCCAGGAGCCGGTGCGTCCGTCTCCCCTGTTTCTCAGAAAGAGACGCCGTTCTCCTGAGTAATGCAATCTCGGTGTTTACTCGTCCACCCGCCGGTTTGCGGCGGAGAGGTGAGCCGCGGGCGCCGCGTCACCCAACACTAACTCCACAAGCCCCGTCCACTGAAGTCATCTACTGTGTCTCATTCCAAGGAGCGGGGGGGGGGCTGTTTGTCTCCCTCCTCCTTTCTAGTGCCAACGCTGTGCGGTGTGAGCAGTGTTGCTGAGCAATCTATTAGCTTTTTAAATAACGGAGTAATGTAACGGGATTAATGTGGCAAAACTGCTAATTATATCACAATTACTTTATGAAGTAATGATTCCATTACTTTTCCGAAACACTTTGTGAGATAAAAACGTCTTGTTCCATCTTGAAAAAACAACCAAAAACAACGATGTCGCAGATTGATGATGCATCCCTGCATTCAACGTCATTGATGTGCGATGACATACCAAAGCGAGCACGGCGGCGACAAAAGAAAAAACAGCGATTGGGTTTGATAGCTGGAAATACGAACATTATTTTGAGTTCATCTCGTCGAAATCGAAGAATATTGTGGTTCGCTGTGCGTTATGTGCAGGAAGCAAGACGTTGTCAACTTCGAAAATATCCACGTCGAACCGCATAAATTGGTGAAAGCCATGTTTACAAGAAAGTCAGCAGTACTCTGCACAGTAGAGATCTTTGAACTACTGTGCTTACAATTATTTTAACAATATGGGCTGCGAAAAGGCACCAGTGCTGCACATGTGTTTGTTGTAAGAAATGTGCAGTTTGTGTTCAGAGAGCAGAGAACATTCATTCATGTTAAGAGGACAGAGGCAATATTTGGAGTTGCAAAATTTGCACTTTGATAAAGGGAATTCCAAAGCAATGGGTAACTGTTGCTTTATCTCTTTTTAACTAAAGTAATTAATAATTGATTACTTATGAAACACAGTCGTGAAAGAAGTAATTAGATTACTTTTTAAAGGAGTAATCAGTAGTTGGATTACTTTTATGGAGTAATCCCAACAACACAGGGTGCGAGCGACGTGCCACCTCTGGCCTCATGGGAAAATAAAAAGTGAGGAGGCAGCCGTGGGAGAACGGAGAAGAGATTGTTTATGACAGGCTACCAAAATAGCGGGACAGGTCAGAACAGGCTGTTCTGGTTCTCTCCCGGTCCCACACACACACACATGCACACACGCTGGCACGGCAGCCGACCGTCGGTCGCATCTGCTCTGCCAGGTGGACCCGGCTGTCCCGCGGCCGCGGTGTGATGTTCACTCTCACAGCCCCAAGCAGCGCAGGAAGCAGCAGGGGAATAGGATCGTGACACTTGTTTATTGGCTTTGGTGGTGCAATAGAGAGCGAGAGGTTTCTCCAGTTTGTGAATCATCCCAGTTGACTGAGGAGCCAGGATGACGAGTTGACCTCTGCTGTGTTTGAGAGGGAAGGCTTCGTGTCAGGTGAAGGTGAACTGGCGACGCATCTCTGGGAAGTCATGTGCAGAGTTGAGATTCTGTTGGAGTCGGTCAGTGTTGGAGGACTTACAGTGGATGAGGTCATCGGGGTCAGACTGCTCATTTCACCTGTGCTGCGTGTGTGGCTCCAGATTATCAGATTCCCAAACTGCTAATTATGGTGTAGAATAAGCTCCCCTTTGGAATCATTGGTGCTCTGGGCTTGTTACATTTTTTGTTGGCTTTCTTTCTTTTCTTTTTTTTATACTAGGTACACATTACCAGGAGCGGTAAGGAGTTGGTTTAATGGTCCAGGGTGTAAGATTTTGCTCGATTTATGATTTTTATATGGGTAAAGGCTTAACATACTGCCTATAAATACATGAATAAAAGTATCTACTGACTATTATCAGAATATACATAGATCAAGGGTCTTGCTTCTAGTTAGCTGCCATCTTGCACCACCATTTTTTAAAGAGGCCTTGCTGACATTCTTAATACGAAACTGTCAGGTGGGCTTCCTTAAAAAAATGTACACACTGGACCTTTAAAGTGTTTCAAAGGTAGCCTTTGTTTAGAAACGTTTACTTAGACCCAGCTTCTGCAGTAAAGTGTGTGGAACGCACCGTCAATCCATCTCCAGGCGATCGGCCTCCCGCCACTTTGATTTTCCCTCACCTGCGATGCTCTTCCTGAGCGCGCGAGACGTTGTCATCGCGCGGGAAATAAAAAATAAGAGGCTGGAGCCCTGCGGTCAGGAGAGACACTCACCTTTGCCACAGTCATTTATTAAAAAGCCATTTTCTCCAACACATTCCCCATTCACTTGGCCAGCAGAAGTCCCCGCGTCTGTAAATTAACCGAGGACGCTGGACGGATTTTACACCCCCCCACCCCGGGCTGGACGCACGCCAACGGGACATTTCCTCTGACGGAAGCGGGACGCTTCTGAACGCGTCCTCTCTATTCACGCCGCTCTTCGGCTTCAAAGGAGCGGGGGGGAACAGGGGGAGTGGAGTGCGTGGGGGAGGCGGTGTTCAAAAGTAGTTCCCTTATTGCCGGAGCGGCTTCTAACATTTATGAATAGAGCATTTACTCCCGCGTTCTCCCGGCGGGCTGCCTCCTTTGTGCGCTGTACAAATCAGTCAGCTCACATGCGGCGACTGGGGACGTGAGCAGGGGACGGTCGTTCCCTCTTGTAGCTGTCGGAAGAATTCATTCCGACTCTTTGCTACTTCTATCCCATTATCTCACCCTCTTTTCAAAAAAGTTTCAACACTGCTGCTGCTGCTGCTGCTGCTGCTCTTTTTCTCTGGTTTCTTAATGTAGGAACAGCTGCAGCTATATATGTGTCATTATGTAGGGTAGCGCTTAATTCATTATTAATGTTTCCTATTATATTAAAACACCCGCAGGGCTGCATGGAATTTGGATTAGCGATCCATAATAAGTGATACAACGCGAATAGGAAAGTGAAGTTTTTTCCCCCCTGTGATTTGCGATATATTTGGAAATAGTGTATTTCTTTGTATCACGGGCCAAAGAAGTAACATGTACAGGGATCTACTAGCATAAAAACTCACAAAGACATAAGTAACTAAGTAGCCAAGGAGATGGAGCTGCTTTATGATTTTGCCCAGACACTGTAGCTCAGGTGAGGATGACGGAAACACAGTCGGAGTGAGCTTCCCGAAGAGACCAACATGTTGCAGGTCATTCACCCCGACGGTCTCATTTGAATTTTATTGTTCGAGAGCGGATGCCAAAGCCACATTGCGGTCACGGGGGGCAGCACCTGATCGGAAAAAAGAAAATGGGCGTTCGTGCCTCGACAGTGTGCTCTCCAGATGCGATGGCGTCTGGCACACTCGACCTTCAACAGTGGCGTTGTTGTTGTAATGTACATGTCTTAAGGCAGAGGGGAGGTGGTCCTATGGGAGGCTGAGTGTGTGTGTGTGTGTGTGTGCAACATCATGTGCAGTTACAGTCACATGAAAACAGAAAGAAAAGCCCCACAGTGGCAACTGTAACAGCCACAGCCTGAATCTTCTGCTTTTAAAATGTGATGTTCCGTGGTTCGTTGGTGTTGTGTGGAAAGGCGTAGTAGCCTTTGCTTGCCTTTCCTTTCCTTTCCTCCGTTAGTGGAGTAGGTCTTTTCTGTTGTCCAATAATTTGCCAGTGTCTCGTGAGAGTTTGCGTGTGGTGTTTATTAGCACCATACAGTCTCGGATTGGAGCTCCCAGCCAGCACTTCACTTCGTTAACTGGGTCCGTGTTGACACTCAGCTGTAGAATTGAGAATCCCCGGCGGTCTCGACGTGGAGTTAAACGTTTCGTCTGTCCAGCCAATAAAGGTAAATGGGTTTAAATAAGCGGGAAGCCGACTCATTTACAAATATTACGTTTGAACCCTCATAACCCTGTTAACCTTAATGCTCAAGTGAGACGGGAGAAATGTTGCTGAAAATGAACAAACTCCAAGGAACTTCTCACCAACAACGACAACGAAACAACACTTGGAGGCGAGGGCACGATGGCCAAACCGAATCCAACCTTTTCCTCCAGACGTGCCCACGGACACGGCCGTCTGAAGAGCGACGTCTCCGAGCCGTTTCTCACACCCTCAACCACCTCTCACTCTGAGTCATTCCGCACCTTGGGCGCTCGGCCCTGTTTGCCTGCGATGTCACTCCGTCCTCCACAGCGCGCCCGTTGCGCAGAAAAATAAGAAAAGGCGTTGCCAGGGAGACGGAGACGGGGCTTTGTTTCGTGGCCGTGACGTCCGTCTGGTCGGCCCCAGGAATCAGCCAATCGCGTTCGGGCGAGTCGGGGGGGGGTGGACTATTAGGAGGCTGCGAAGCTGCTATTTTTGGGGTGCCGGCCGTGGCGTTACTCAGCAGAGTGCAGCAAAGTCAGAACGTACACATTCCATCAGTGGAGGGAGGTTGTGTGTGTGAGAGAGAGAGATACAGTTTGGAGGTGAGCAGAGGGAGTTGCTCCTGTCCTGTCGGAGGCGACATGACGTTTACCAGGACGGCTTTGGTGAAATGTACCCAGAAAGCTCCCACCACCCTCCCTTCACAATATGAGACAGATGGCAGAGGTTGTTTACATAATAGCTGCTGTAGCGGCACGCCTGGCGTGGCGAGCTGCAGACTCATGACACAGGCGAACAAACAAACACGCTTTCGATAACGAAAGAAAGGAAATCCCCCTTTCACACGCACAGGCAATAATCTTAAATAAATAAATAAAAAAAATAAAAAAAGTGCAACAGATCTCAAGGGAAGCCCTCTGTTTACAAGCCTCCCCAAAAAAAAATTCCACTTTAGCTTGATGTTAAAAACAATATATTGTTGTGCCTTCCAACTATGGGAAGCCCTCACCTGCGATAGGGCTGTGACAATGCCTGTGTTTTAGCAAACGGTTTTTGAACTGTGGAAGGAAAAAAAAACTGTATTTTTCTCATTGGGCCTTCTCTTTTAAAGTTCGCAGGCACGACAGGCACGCATTGTTGAGCAAAATGTAATCAAAGCACACTGCCTGAAGCTTTCAGGCAGTGTGAGGTTTGCACCGAGCTGAAAGGAATCATGATGAACCCACCGATGTGTTGACCGGGCAGATTGTCGTGGCTAAAGATTAAACTTACTTTTGACCTGTTAAACAATTTGGACGTGACAAAACAATATTTGACGTGCAGATTATGACATAAGTGCGAGTGTATGATTTACAGAACGCTAAAATCGTTTTGGTTGTTATATTTCCTCAAAGGTTGATCTTCTCTCTGTGATGATTGATATTCCACCAAAATAAACCTGAAATCATTATTTTTTTTTATCTTGTAGTTTTCATCGACAGCTCAGAACCTTGAAATGGATGCATACAAAAACACAGCGGGCTATTACATGTATCATTTTATTTGTTAGGATGTTATTGCAGGTGTAAAATCTGTAATTGGCCTAGCGGCCACTGGCAGATAATGGCAACAAGTTTATAGCTGAACACAAAATAAAAACACGCTTTGTCGGTCGGTGTGTCACGCCAGAGACATTTTACCGTTTTCTTCCATAAAACAGACAAGACACATGAAAAGGTGGTCTGTTTGTTGTCTTAAAGGTCCAGTGTGTTAAATTTGGCTAGATTTATGATTTTTATATTGGTAAAAGCCCAACATACTGCAAATAAATACATTAATAAAAGTGTGTCCTCACAGTGCAATAAAAGTATTTTTGTTTTCCCATGTATATATAAGAATATACATAAAGCAATAAGGGTCTCGCTCCTAGTTTGCTGCCATCTTGCGCCACCATTGTTTGAAGGAAGCCCGTCTGACAGTTAGCCTAAATGCTAAAGTCAGGCGGGCTTCCTTAAATACCACACTTCCTTAAAAAAAAAATTTAAAAAAGTGTACACCTTTCATACTGTTTTCTTGGTCAATGCTGCTTGAGAGGAGAGTTAGCGTTAGTTTGGTCTGCGCTCTTATTGGGTTTCACGGTGGCCTGCAACACTGGGTACGCTGTGTTCTCGCCACAGGGTGCCCTGGCTCCACCGCAGGTAGGGCCAGCGACGGCCAGATATATTTCACTGGCTCGGCGAGATCAGGTGACCGTCCAACTGCGCCGCTCTCTAGCTTCGAGAGAGAGAAAAGAAAACACACGCTCGAGTTACCGACCGTGCTCTAGTTTTCCCTCCCTCCCAAGCAGCCAGGCACGCTTTTAACGTCGCTCCAATGCCGTCGATTCAAGTGTACACATGCTCGTAACTCGGACGCGGGAAAGAGCGCGAATGGCGCTCGGCGACGCGGCAGTTGGATGGGATTAGCCCGAAAGTGGATTATAAATATTTTGGCAGGGGAAAGTGTGTAATTGTCCGCTGCCTCCGCACTTCGGTGGAGGGCAGGGTCCCTTTATCCGCCTGCGCGTTCCATCCATCGCAGCTCTTCCTTCAAGCAGCTCAATTATGTAACCGCCTCAACTTATGTAATGAAAGCTAACAGCCGCGAGTGATGACATAAGTGCCACTAAGAAATTTTGATGCATTTCAGGAATTTTTTTTTTTTTTTTTTTTTTTTTTTTGACATGATGCGCCATCTGCAACGTGTCCCTCCTGATAAAAGGCTTCGGTTGTCACGGCCTGTTGCTGTGAATCAGCAGGGGGAAAAAAAACAAAAGCAAAAATCAGGCTAGTAGAAATGGCTCAAGGTGCAGCCGAGCTGTGATACCTGCTGTTGTTGATCGGCGGGCGGCCATCTGGGAGCGGTGAGGCGAGAGGGACTCAAAAACAACGGCGGATCTTTTGAAATACGTTTAAAAACTCTCGTCCGTCATTGACTGTCCTGCTTTCAGGAGGTCAAATCGAAGAACGAACCCACCTGCAGAATGCCCGTCCGAGTTCCTATTGTTACCTTGTAACTTTAACTGTTTTTACACTGATTTTAAGAGGCCTCGTTCATATATGTAATGTTTGTGTTATTGACTCAGGGTGAATGTTTCTTTGTTTGTGTTATCTGTCGTCATCTATTTTACCTTTATTCAGACATGGCACAGCACATTTCGTTGCACTCAGGTGCAATGACAAGCGAGTTCTATTCTATTCTACTTCATTGTGTTTTTCTCTTGGTCAAAGTAAATATACCAAATACTTAGCAAGAACATATAAATGTATAGTAAAGAGCACTCAGGTCAACATATTGAAACAAGACGACACTTTCGGGTGGCTATGTGGAAAGATGTGCGACGCAGGTGAAGCGTCGCCACTGCAGACGCTGCACTTTCAACTAGCGGGTCGAACCCCGAAGATAAATCTTACGTAATGATGTCGCGACGTGCCAGCGAAGGCTTATCTAAATATTATGTGCTTCAATTTGTCTTGCAGAACTCAAAGAGTGCCCAGGGTCTGGTGGGACTGAAGAACCTGGGAAACACTGTAAGTACAGCAGCCACGTGTTCCCCTTGCTCATCCATCCGTCCGTCCGTCCGTCCGTCCGCCAGTCTGGCTGTGTGGCCAGCGCTAACCACTGCAGGCGCCACATGATTTCTGCCTTTGACAAAACCTCATTCTGACCAGGCTAACACTTTGACAGTGCTTTAGCGCAAGCGGTAACAGTGACACGCACAACAAAAAGGCGTTCAGCAGTTTGCGTCTACCAGGCAACGGGCCGAAGGACAGCTCCTGAAATAAATGGCATGCGCTGGAGTGTGTATGTGGTTTTGTGTGCGTGTGTGTGCGATTGCAGGGGTGTTGCAGTAACCCAATCACAGCGCTCTGAACTCTGGACCGGGCAGGACTGACTTCTCTGTGTCTCTTTTAACTGGTTTGATCTGACCACAACGCACGTGTCTGCTGTGGCCATGTGACAGGAGCACAACATACACAGTGCAGTCTTTGACAACGTGCCTGCCTGCCTGCCTGCGCGTGTGTGTGTGTGGGTGTTTGCGAGCATGACGCTTGTTTATGCACTTAAACACGGTTATCATGCCACGCTATGCGGTTGGATCGCATTCATCCCTCCAGAAATCAGCTGGCCGAGGCTTTTGACGCTCCGGCTGAGAGGTGCCCTCAGTTCACCGCCAGAGAAACGCCTTTGTCTACAGCTCACCTGCTGTACTTTTAGTGAGAAGATCAGTACGGTAAATAAATGTGAGGCTACGGCGAGCAGCCACTTCACTCGGCGTTAAAGATTATTAACAGCGAGTCCTCTCCCTGCGTACGCCAATGTCCTCCAGTCAAGTCCGCGTGCTCAGAGGCCGGGTGGTGAGCGCTGATTTCTCTCAGTTCTCCCCGACACAGAGGTTGCTAGGCGATCAGTGCCAAGACAACAAAAATATATGAAATGACTTTTTCCCTTTTCTTTTCATAAAACGATCCTTACTGCGAAACCGAGCTCTCTACAGCTACAAAAAATGACTCATTCGAAAAAGTGTTTCCCAAGCTCAGCCAAGAAGATACAGCAAACAGGGCCTATAATGGTCATGTGTCTACTGCGAAGACAGCCTTTCAAGATGTAAACTGTCAAATGTGAATAAATGCGTTCATTGCAAATGGGCTGAAAATCTTACACTTGACTCTGATGACGCGTCGGCAAGCTTTCAGAGTCGCCATGGGAACGCCGAGTGATTAAAACTACGCGTCAGTCGCCGGCAAATCTAATGGCGTGTGTGTGTGTGTGTGTGTGTGTGTTTTCTCCCCTCAGTGCTTCATGAACAGCATCCTGCAGTGTCTCAGCAACACACACAACCTGCGAGACTACTGCCTGCACAACTCGCACCGCAGAGACCTTAACAACAACAGCCGCACCAACACAGCCCTAATGGAAGGTGAGAGACGTGTCACTCTGCCCCCCACACCACCACCACCCCCGGGAGCAGGCGTAGAGCACTCTTTACGCCGCTGCTGTATCTCAGGCCTGCATGAGCTTCTTTCAAGAAGCAAGGCTCCTGTGTTCACCTGGGAAGAACTTGTCAACACGTGACGCTAATTTACCATCGCGACAAATTGAGTTTTAGTGGCCGTTGATGGAATTGCAGTACTGAACGTGCAATGTGAAGAGTGTGATTTTCTAATTATTTATTCACAGATTTTTATTAATTTTTTTTTAAACTTAAACCTTAAAGATTTAAGTGTGTAATATTTGGACAGTTTGAGAAGAAACAGCAACACCAAATAGTTACATTTTAGATTGCGGCGCTCTTTCACTCACCTTCCCTCTCCTGGGTTTGCCAGTGAGCTACGGTGGCCTGTGAACGCAGACCTGGATGCCTCGTTCACCCTAACACAAAATGCGCTATCAGGTGGACTGGGTTGTCCACACTGGGCTTCCTTACAAATACGGCAGTACAATATGGCAGCGAACTGGGAGCAAGATCCTTGCTATATGTATATTCTTATATACAAAATAGAATCGTTCTTAGGGCAGGAAAACCAAATGACCTTTATTGTACTGGGACTATACACTTTTATTCATGAATTTATGGGCAGTATGTTAAGTTTTTACCAAAATAAAAATCATAAGCGAAAAATTACACACTGTACCTTTAAGGACTGCATCCAATTCTACTGTACCTGTACAATGACAATAAAGACATTCTGATTCTGATGCTGAGTTAACCCACCGTTTAATTGTGGCAGAACTGTGGGCTTCCCTGTCTCTCTCTCTCTATAACTTCTTTTTGTCCTCCTCTGTCAGAATTTGCCAAGCTGATACAGACCATGTGGACGTTGTCCAGCAGTGAGGCGGTCAGCCCGTCCGAATTCAAGACCCAGATCCAGAGATACGCCCCCCGATTCGTGGGATACAAGTGAGTGTGTGCAAGCGTGTTCCATGTTTTCACAGCGTCCCCACAGGACACAGGCTCCTCTAAAATATCCTCCACTTTTCTATTGAACTACACAACAGCACAGTTCAAAGGGCTCCACTTTGAGAAACAACAGCTAGACTAAATAATAAGTGTGTAGAAAGTACAAACATTTCAGTATAAATGTAGGCACTAAACGTAAAGATAGCGGAAAAGTCTTCTCAACTTCAGTAACTAAGTATTTGTACTTGGCTACCTCCCACCTCTGACGTGCGCTGACATTCCCGTCTCCCCCCCCCCTGCAGCCAGCAGGACGCTCAGGAGTTCCTGCGCTTCCTCCTGGACGGGTTACACAACGAGGTCAACAGGGTCACCGTCCGGCCGAGAGGAAGCGTCGAGGACTTCGACCACCTGCCGTGAGTGAACATGCTGACTGAAGGACACTTCCCCCCTGCACACACACACACACACACACACACACACAGGAATGGACTCTAAACCCTTTTTCATTCGTTCACCCATCCAATAACTGCAACTAGACTTGAAAGACACCAGTAGGGGGAACACAATTAGCAACACTAACAGCATTGGTCACACTTTTGGACCCACTCACTCACTCACTCACTCGCGTCCTCCTCTATGCTGCAGTAATGTAGGCCACCGGGGAGCTTTTCTGCTAAAATATTCATGCTGCGGTTTCACCTCCTGCCCTGAACCGCTGCCCGTCGTCACCTCAGCTCAGCCCGGCGCTCCACTTCCTCCCCGGGCTTCACGCGCCTCGGAGGGGGTCGGCGCCTCCGACCGGGCTTAAACGCGTGCGTGTCGGCCGGCGCGAGCGGCAAGAGTCTTTTATTCATTCATTCGTTCCCACGTCGCGCCACGCACGTGCGGCGAAGTGGGTCAGCTCCCGAAATAGCGCCCGTCGTCCATCACGTTATAACTAGTTCTCCTAAATCGGTGCCGCCGCCAATTCTGTTTTCCACCACCCCACACACACACACACCACACGCACACGCACCTCCTCCCCGTCGTCGTCCCCACCTCGGACACTCGGTGCTAATCAGTGTCTCGTGTGTGTCGCCTGTGCAGGGATGAAGAGAAAGGGAAAAAGATGTGGAGCAAATACCTGGAGAGGGAAGACAGCAAGATAGTCGGTGAGTCCGGACAAATCCCGCAAGCTTGTTCATTGGAGTGCGATATACAGTTGCACACGTTTTAATTCATCAGTTTGAAGATGCGCTCACATTTAGGTGAGCAGCTTATTTCTCTTCTTAAGAATAAGAATAAGAACACATTTGTTTATCCCACATCAGGGAAATGAGCATATACAGTGCAAAGAGTGAATTAAAAAGAAATAAAGACATAAAATATATGTACAACTTAGTTACACATCTAAATCGATGTGAACAAGTTAATAAGTGTTTTATTACACCTGTAATACCTCCTGCAGACCTGTTTGTGGGTCAGCTGAAGAGCTCCCTGACGTGCAGCCACTGTGGATTCTGCTCCACCGTCTTCGACCCCTTCTGGGACCTCTCCCTACCCATCGCCAAGGTGAGAAAACACACACACACACACACACATTACACAGTGAGGATCAGAGATCCCTGTGGCAGACGCAAATACTTCTCAACGTTTGTTCTGTTGTTGCGGCTCCTAACGTCATCTTTCCACTCTCCCCTCCTGTCCTTACTCGTGCTTTGCTTTGTGTGTGTGTGTGTGTGTGTGTGTGTGTTGTGTTGTGTTGGTGTGTGCTAATGTAAAATGCGTCTATGTTTGTGCTCAGAAGGGCTACGGCGAGGTGAGCCTGATGGACTGCGTGCGACTCTTCACCAAAGAAGACGTCCTGGACGGCGACGAGAAGCCGGTGCGTCTCAGCCGATCTCGCAGCAGCGAACCTCCCGCAGCAGTCGGGAAGTTCGCTAACGTCTTCTTGTAAAGACAGTCGGTCAACTCAAGTCCCTGTCGCCTCCTTTGCAGACATGCTACAGGTGTAAGGCCCGGCGGAGATGCACCAAGAAGTTCACAATACAGAAGTTCCCCAAGATCTTAGTGCTGCGTATCCTTACATTTTATTGTGCAATAGGACAATACAGCGACGTGGACAGAAAGACAGACAGTGAATAACAAACAACAACAATAATAGTTTTGCGTGTGGGTATGTTGCATATGTTGCAATAATATATCATAATATATAACAGTAAGTGCTACAATTATCAGACAGAGAAAAGGCTAAATAGAAATCTGAAAAATTGAAGAAGGGGGAGCAATAAAAAGCAGGGCTTTCATTACAAAAGAGGAAAAAAAAACATTCAATAGCAAGAATAACAGTGCCAACACTCTTAATAAGAATAATCATATTAATAACAATAATTGCAACAAGAAAGATAGCAACAATGAGTGGGAGTAATAGCAATACAGAGAGGAGGGGGTTTCTTTGATTATTTCTATATTCATCCATCTATTCACGAAATCATCCTCTATTATTAGTAAAAATTTTCCATTTTTTTCTGTTCTGAAATGTATATAGAATGCCTCAGGGCACTACCCAGCCCTCAGCTATCCCTGCGGCAGTGACAGTATCAATGCATCATCGCACAAGTGTGCTTTGCAAATTGTGATGAAAATGAAGTGAAAGGATTTGGAACCCTGGACAGTTTGAATTCAGAACATGAACAGAAGTGCTCAGTAGTGTGTGAGTAGTCGCCATCAGCGGGCGTTGATGTGTGGAGTGGTTGCTCCTTGACTCTCCTGCCTGTCGAAGACCTGAAGCGTTTCTCTGAAGCCCGGAGAACCAGCAAGCTGTCCACCTTTGTCAACTTCCCCATGAAGGACCTGGACCTGCGGGAGTTTGCTTCTGAAAACAGCAGTTAGTAACACTTCTATTGTCCTATTCTTTATCACTGTAATTATTATAGACTTAACTGTTAACGTTAATAATAATCGAGCCGAGACAGTTCTGAAGAAGTACCGCAGCGTGTTGTGTAGTCAAGTCAAATCGCTGACAGAACAGAAAGCCAAGGAGCGTGCAGCCTGTTTGTTTACGTTTGTGTGCGTTTGTGCGTCCGTTCGCAGTAAATGCAGTGTACAACCTGTACGCCGTGTCGAACCACTCGGGCACCACCATGGGAGGTCACTACACAGCTTACTGTCGCAACCCCAACTCGGGAGAGTGGTACACGTTCAATGACTCCAGGTAGGCCCGAACACACCTGGCCTTCACGTTGCTTTCACTTGCTGAGGAAAACTGACTGATTTCTTCTTTACGAACAGCTTTACCCCACATGCTAATGCAATATGCTAATATTCGCTGTCAGGCCTCCTTAGAAGATTGCCTGCTTTCTGCATCAGTTGCCCTTTATTCACAAATGCCGAATGATTGTACAGCTTTATTCACAAATGCCGATGAATGATTGTAAAGCTTTATTTCCACTTTCTGATATTTAGATGATATGATGAAATAGTAAATGGTTGTTTGTCTCTATGTGGCCCTCATAAAGTTAAAAAGCTGGGATAGGCTAATATTTTGAATTGGAAAGATATTTTATTTTTAAAGATATTTTTCACAATAAAAGCATCTACGCTTCACTATTAATAATTTAAATGTCATTGCTGCAAATATGCATATTATAAGTGCATAAAAATATTACTGCACAGCATTTCGACTCCAATCTTGTTACACATCTGGCGTGTTTAACTCCACACGCTTTCCATAACTGCAAAAATGACGCAATCTAAAAGGCAAAGGCTTGGGTGGGGGGGGGGTCGTCTTTTATCCCGACAACGCAGAGCAGCTCCAGTGGCGGGGCGGCGCAGGTGCGCACCATCCGCGTCTCGCTCTGTGAGCGTCTGCCGCTCCCCGCAGGCCAGGCTGAGGCTCCTGCACTCGCTGCCACCCAACGTCCCACCGCTGCTGCTGCTGTTGCACCAGAGCAGCGCCGCAGCGCAGCTCGCGCCCCGGAGCGGCGCTGCGACGGCCAAGTGGAATTTTATCTGGGCTGCGTTAGCGGTTGCTAACTCCTCTCTCTCTCTCTCTCTCTCTCTCTGTCTCTCGCTCTCAGAGTAACGCCAATGTCCTCCAGTCAAGTCCGCAGCAGCGACGCCTACGTCCTGTTCTACGAGCTGGCGTCCTCCTCGCGCATGTGAAGAAGCCCCACCCGCCCCCCTCGACTCCCCACCTCGCCCCACCTGAGCTTGCAGCGGAAGGGGCGGATGTGAAGCGTCGGCGCGACGCGGCGCGACGCGACGCGACGTTCGAGAGACTTTTTTTTTCTTTCTTTTTTTTTAAAAGAAAACGTGGACATCGCGCACGCACGCGCTCTCGTGCAGCAGCCCGGCGCCGCCGCCGCTGTGCAGAGAGAGCTGGAGAGGGAAGCACTCCACAGGAACCAGACCCACCAGCCCTGCTTTCCACCACCCCTCCTCTCTTGTCTTTTACTCTTTCAAGATGTGCGTGCGTGTGCGTACGTGCGTGCGTGCGTGTGTGTGACGAGAGAAGGCCGACACAGGGCAATAATCGCATCCCACCGAGCGACCGGTGACTCCGCCTCCACCCCAGAAGTCCCTCTCTATGCACTGCAAACTCAGCTGTCATCCCAACGGCGCCTTCTTCTTCTTCTTCTTCTTCTCCTCCTTCTCCTCGTCTCCTTTGTTTTTGCCTCCATTTCTCTTTTCTCTCTCTCTCTCTCTCGTTTGTGTCATGTTGTTTTTCCACGACGCGGCCTCAGCGCTCATCGTTTTGCAATCACCTCCGCCGCCTCCTCCTCCGGACTGTGCATTGAATTGTGTTCAGCCAGCCCGCTGACTGTAAAGGGACTCGGCTGTCAGTCACGAGGAGCTCGCAGTCCCACCGGCCTGCTCGCTTCTTCTTCTTTTTTTTTTCCTCCACGGCTTTCTCTTCCCAAAGTGCACTGCTACACTCCCGTGTCTCCCTTGTGCATCTCCTCCTCCTCCTCCTCCTCCTCCTCACCTTGTTGTTTCTTTTGTCAGGAGGCCGGTGGCAAACTGTGAGAAACCTCTAACGTGTTCTAATCTTTTCTGTTGTTTTCTTTTCTTGCTCTGACATGTGTGGCTGCTACTGATGTCATCAAAGTGCTTGAATGGGATGAGTGAACAGTCAGGTACAGATGTGCTAAGCGTTAAATAATAGTGAGACAGTAGTGACGGTAACGATCCTCAGCGTCAGCATATAAGGTCTTCTCTTCCTCTCGTTTCACGCCATTGAACAACGCAGAAGGAATGTTTTAACGTACAAGAGAAAATAAACTACACACACACACACACACACACACACACACACACACATGCTATATCTGTATATTTTTATATCCTGATGCAATATAGAGAATGTACTATTCAATGGTGCTGAAAAATGACCCATAACTGTTTTCAGTTTGTTTTATTTACCAGGTTTCAAGAGAGTAAAAAAATTTATTTATGCTCACAAGTGAGAAAATGTGATGAGTCGCACTTTTTTTGACAGTGGCGGTCAAAACACACACGCGCACACGCGTTGATGTGTGTGTGTGCGTGTGTGTGTGTGCGTGTGCGCGCACGTGTGTGTGTGTGCGTGCGTGTGAATAAAGTTAACATAACAGTGGTTTTACTCAAACGTCTTTATGATTATTTTTTTTTTCAATGACTGAGTCTGAGCAGTGACGCAGCGAACACGTTTTGTTGCATCAGGGACAAAAGGCTCTGGTCTTTCATATGGAGGTATAAAGATGACCAACAAGCACTTTAATATTTTTGAGATCAAAATTGTATTAATCTTTTAAACAGGGATGCACAATATGTGTTTTTTCAAGCCGACGCCGATAACTTCCTGCTTATCAAGACCGATGACCGATAACTACATTTTTAAATTTAGATTCACCTGTAGTTTCTGCAGAAAAACTGGATTTAACGAATTTTACCTGTGGATTTGTCCTAAGCAAATGTCAAGAAAAAACAAACAACAAAAACCCAAGAACAGTTCTGTTCCCAGAAATGCATATATTTAATTTTTTTTCAAACAAAGAAAATGGCGTTTGCATAAGAATGAGCACTGGATGCAAATGGCTGATATTAAATAATAATAATAATAATAAAAAACGCCTTTAGGAGTCCACAAACTCTTCTGCACTAACAGGTATTGCAAACTGAAAAGGTTCATTTTATTCTTTATCAATACAAAAGTACAGTAAAAACTGATTTAAAAGTCAGTGGTTCTCAACTGGCGGAGTCTCAGGACCCACATTTTTTTTCCCTTATGAAGTCGCAACCCAAATTTATTCCACACCTCTTAATTTTATTCCACAAAAACAAAAACTCTAGCCCACTTTCTATCATGTCTAGTAAACAAATAATAAAAAATACTGAATTGAATTGTGTGTCTTGCAAAATAAATGGCCAACATTGTTTTCTCTCTATTTATATGTATGTATATGTACATATTTATTATTATTATTATCATTATTATTATTATTATTATCATTATTATTATTATTATTATTATTATTTGAAATCCCTGCCACCCAAGCAAAACACCCACTTTTGGGTCGCAACCCACCAGTTGAGAAACGCTGCTTAAATCAATGTACAAAGTCCATCCATCCTCTTTCTAATACCGCTCCTCCTCCTCCTCCTCCTCCTCCTCCTCCTAAAATTCACGTTAAATTTGATGTGAATAGATGTAATCCAAACATGCTTTTTAACTTTATCCAATATCAGGTGGCAGCGAACATGCTCGAGTAAATCGGAGGAACTGCAGCACAACTGCAACTGCTCGGGTGTACATGGCGTAGCTCTGCTTGTGTATCTGCTCAACGTGGCAGAAACACACACGCACACTACACGCCGATTTCTTGCGATGGATCGTTGGGTAATCACGACGGAAACATTTGCAGCCTGGCCTACTTCCTGCCGCTCCATTATCCCTGCGTGGCCTATTTCTTTGGTTCAAGCTTGAGTGTCCTCTCGAGGTGACCTGACCAGATAGCAATACATTTCTATAGGCTGACATCCTAGATGTGCCCACCCCATCAACGCAGTCAGGACTTATTTGCGAGGACGCACAATCAAACAAGTTGAGCCCCTGATAGGTTCGCAGGGAGAGGAGAGGCCGTTCCAGTCGGACGGTGCGCCGTTAGTCTTTTTTCCCTTTAAAATCTCTGACTGCTGTGTAGTTTACATGAAGCTGAACCAGAGCAATGGAAGGGAACCCACACGAGCAAGAGTGAAAAGGTGCAAACTCCACACAGAAAGGCCCTTTGGAATTGAACTCGAGACCCTCCAGCTGTGTACAAACAACTACATTTCAGTGAAATTCACTATAATAATTAAATAATGATGATGCTGTTTACATGAATTCCTTCCAAGTGACTGACATGAACAATCAAAATCTTTTATCCATTTGGTAAGTCAAGGGTCGTGGACGGCGTTCAAGAGCAGGTAGTAGCACTTCTACACCAAGTGGAAGCGCTTTTACACTTTTGACAAACCAGAGACCCAAGACAGTCGTTAATATACATCAAGTGCAAATGAATTGAATGTTCTTCTGGATTCGCTAAGAATTCGCACCTTCAGTCCGGTTTTCGCGCTGTCTCACCGCTTTGACAGCTACCTATTTCTGACCCTCTCCGACCACCATAACACTCAACATTACATAATTCCACCTGCACAGTGAAGACAATTAAAATTTTACGAACCCAAGTTACGTAAATCCTGGTACGATTGTGTCATTGTATAAATTGTACACAGAGGTTATTCAACGCACGTATTATCGGTCGAGAAGAAGTCGGGGTTCGATACCGAGCCTGGGCTTCTCTCCGCCGGGCTCTCCGGCTTCAATAATATGATGAATAACAACCTGCCCCAACCTGCACCTCGACAGCTGACATCGGTTCCAGCAGACCCCCGCGATCTTCCGCGTTAGTTGAAGCGGGTGGATGGACTTGCACTGGAATCAATCATTCGTAAGCTCTTGGGTCCACCTAGTGGCCATAGTTGTGACTTGCAGTTAACGAGAGAGAGAGAGAGCGTTCCGGGCGGAAGTTGTCTTTGATGAAAAGTGTCAAAAAAAATGTTTTATTTTATCGGGAAAAAACTTCTGTACAAAAAGCAGACCCAGCATGCAATGCATGCATGCCGAAAAGCCTCACAGGTCTGCGAAGCCACTGTTTTGATTCACAAAACCCTTTATGAATTTGACCCTGATCGGCTGCCGTATGAACCTGGTTGGATAAGACTTTTTTGTGCTAAGCTAGGTGTCACCATTGCAACGTACAAAGTGGTGGCAACAAGTAATTTAATCAATTTCGTGACACAAGTCTTGCAATGTCCAGCGTCATTTACTGCGCATGTTGACTCCGCCTTGTATGTTAACTAACTTAACCAGCGTCACCTGCTGAAGTGTGTCTCACATTGGAACCAATAGAAACAAATCAGCGCCATCCAGCTGCTGGACTGGAGGGCGACGCAGTTATTTAGTTTTGTTTGTCCGCCGCTGTTGTTTTATTTTATCAAGGGTTTGGACTTTGGACTCCTACGCTACAAAGGGAAGCGATGTTGTCAGTCATTTCTACTCTCAGCAAACGTAAGTGTTGTTTGCCCGCTGGTCGCTGCAAGGAGATCTATTAATAATAGCAAATCGATTATTCGCGACGCGGAGAGAAGCACCAGGTGTCGCCAGCATAGATAATGTCGGTGTTTGAACGCTTGGAATTGAATCAGCGTGTTGATCAGTTAGTCATGTATGTCTGTTTAGGTGCTACTAAGCGAAATGCGTTGAAGTGCAATGTAGGTGAAAGGTCAGTCTGGGTAGCTGCCTCGCATACTAAACCGACTGTTTTAAGGTGGTGAGCTACAACCGGATTTCTAACGAGTTTAGAAAAAAAAACAAAAAACGACTTGGCTTCAAATTATGCTTAAGTTCGTAAAAGTCAAAGTGCAATGTGTCAGTTTGGCTCCTCTTAGACTCGTGTTTCTTGTTTGTTTCATCTATTGTAACGACTTGCAGGTGTGTTCATGTCACCGCAGCAAGGTGAATGCATTATGTCTAGGGCTGCAACTAACGACCATTTTTGTTGTTAACTAATCTATCGATTATTGTTTTTTCGATTAGTCACGATTATCTTCTTTATTTTCTCCACCATTCTGTTTAACCTAACTTGCTTAAATCTGCACACTTGTGTTGTACTGTTGTACTCTGACAGCATGTTTTAAAACAAATATGCCAAAGATAATGACGCACAAAGCATTCATCTGCGACATAGCTGTTATATTTTTCAACGTAAAATATCATATAGCTATATTAATTCACGATTTAGAGATTATATGCAATGCTTATCACAGTTGAATACCTGAAACAGATTGATTACAACTTACATATCGAATTAAAATGCCCCAAATAACAATTATTTTTTTTTGCGGGATGTAAACAATGAGCGACACTGCCACCCTCAGCGCTCAGTACTGTATGTAGCGGCTGGAGTGTGATTTTGTCATTCAGCAATTTACAATAACAACAACGCGACGCGTCCACGCCTCAATTTTCGTGCCGACGAATTCATATTGTCGACGTAATCGATTACGTTGACTAATCGTTGCAGCCCTAATTATGTCCATAATGTATTATGTTATGTACAGTAATGTAAGTCATAAATATGTAAATCTAAAGGCTATGAAAATGTTGAAGAATTAAGAAATATAAGGTATTTTTTTTTTTTTTTTTGTCTTTTGAAACTTTTATATCAGGCATCACAACTGTATAATATTCCTGAATAATACGAGTAAAAGTTTACAGCTCGCAATACATAACTCTTGAACATGATGCACAGCTATATGGAGGTCAGAGTGACTCCTGTCCGCTTTGCTGTGCTCTCTCTCCCTCTCAGACAGGGGCCTGTGGTTGCCAGGTCACGCTGCAGTCAGGGCCATGTCGTCTTCAGGGGCCTCCAGCTCTCCCTACACCACCCTGGCAGTCAGCCACCCAGCAGAGTTCATCACACATGTGGAGATCAACCGTCCGAAGAAACTCAATGCCATGAATAAACCTTTCTGGAGGTGAGAAGCCGTTTGTAATACTTACAATACCACAGTTGTTTTTCTTAAAATTTTCCTCAGCTGCCACAAAGTGCAAATGTGTTTCCCCGATAACTGTCTGAGTTGGTGCACGTGTGTGTAAGCCAGTATTGAGCTGAGTTTATTCAAATGACCCAAGGCCTTGTCTTTTCTGAATGTCAACTGTCGACAGATTACGATTTGGCCTCAGGATGCAAATGATAAATTAAGTGATTAATCGTTAGTTGATTGACCTTATCGATCGATTCACAATTAATTGATAAGATTTTTTTTCCTGAGAATCTAAATTTCACAATGAAAAATGTTAGGAACACATTATTTTACCCTTAAATTATGTTGAGGGTCCAATGTGACCGATTTTTACATTAGAGAACAGTAAAAACACCCTAAACATTTATCCTCTGACTTTAAGTTGACTTCTAATAGGTCATTTTTCCACCTTTTTTTTTTAAAGTTGTTTAAAAGTAACTTGTTGTAACTATATCACAGTATCTACAGGTGAATTGCTCTTTCCTGCCACTGCACTGTTCTATAATGATATTAACTACCCGTGTAAAAGAAAATGTTCAATTAATTGCGACTAACTTAATTTAATCTATTAAATTTTTAATCAACAATTAATCGCTACTTGATTTTTTTTTTGTTAACATCCCTAATTCAGCCACAACAAGGTTTTTAGAAATGTTCTCCCAAAATTTTTCAGTCAACTGCTCAAATTCAAATGTATGCTGTAATGAATGTGTGTGTGTGTTGTCATTAGTCATCTGTGTGTGTGTGTGTGTGTGTGTGTGTGTGTGTGTGTGTGTGTGTGTGTGTGTGTGTGTGTGTGTGTGTGTGTGTGTGTGTGTGTGTGTGTTATAAAAATGATCAATACTCTGAGGCACTTATTCTTAAAGTCCGTTTTTCCCATTAAACTGAATGGAAGTTTTTTTTTTTTTCCCCTTGTCAGTGAGATGGTGACTCTCTTCAATGAGATTGCTGATGACCCAGATTGCAGAGTAGTGGTGATGTCTGGAGCGGGGAAGATGTTTACAGCTGGTTGGTATCCAGTCATTCATGCAAAATAATAATAAAATAATTAAAATCTTTGCCTTTGCTACACTTAAAAATGTCAAGTTTCCATTACGTGGCAGGGGATATTTCCCCGGCTAACATTCATTGCCCCTTTGCCGTGAATTAACGATAACACAGGCAAGCATAACAGCCAGATCCCAAGGATGCATTGCAGATGCGTGCTGACTTCGTCCACTCTCTGTGCTCTGTGTTGTGTTGATGCCAGGTCTTGACCTGATGGACATGGCCTCAGAAGTTCTCCAACCAGTCGACGGCGACGTGGCCAGGGTCTCGTGGAACTTCCGGAAAAAGGTTGCGCTGTTTCAGGAGACGTTCTCCGTCATCGAGCGGGTCAGTCACTGCTCGCGCTGTCCTGTGTGACTTTTAGAAATCTTCTCCTTTTCCGCTGTTCCCTTCAGGCGGCGGCCACAGCCGATCATCTGCCTTCATCACATCAAACCCTCCCTCTCTCCTCTGCATCCTCTGCTCCAATGCCACCTGGCTTGGCTTTGATTAAATCCCTGTTCTATGTTTCAACACGTATTTCAAGATGCATAGGTCTCCTTGCTAATGACGCTTGAAGAAGCGACAGTGACCTCTAGTGGTCTTCTCAGTGCAGCTCTCTTCCTCTCGGCTCATTTGGAGTGAGAGGCACCGAAATGCAGACACAAGGGCGCCGCCATTACTCCAACCCCCTGACTCCACACCGAAACTCAACGCCGGAAGTTAGTTGATCGTTTTTTTTAAATGTATTTTTTAATAATTGCGCAAAACAGTACAAACAAAAACAAACAAAAAAAAACCCAATAGCAACAAAAACTATCGCCGGACATGGGCTCCGCTATAACTTCTATACCGTAACTCAAGACCGGAACTCAACGCCGGAAGTTAGTTGATCTTTTTTTTTTTTTATTATTGCATTTTTTAATAATAGCCTACAAGTTTACTTTTAAATTACTTTTAACTTAACTTCGCTCAGTAGATGTCTATAATTTGATTTTCTCTTTTATTGAACCTGATTTTACCCTTTCTTTTAAAAAATGTATTGAAACCCTTTTTCTTACATTTGAGGACGATGTCCAACAGTATATTAAAACTATTTTAAAATAATAGTAACATAAAAGCTATCAAGACCCTGACTCTATCTGCCTTCTACAATTATTTTTATCGTGCAAACCATAAAAATACTTTTATGTATGCAACCCTCTGGTGATAGTTTTTGTTATTGTTTTTTTTTGTTTTTTTTTGTACTGTTTTGCGCAATTATTAAAAAGAAATACATTAAAAAAAAGATCAACTAACTTCCGGCGTTGAGTTCCGGTCTTGAGTTCCGGTATAGAAGTTATAGCGGAGCCCATGTCCGGCGATAGTTTTTGTTGCTATTGGGTTTCTTTTGTTTGTTTTTGTTTGTACTGTTTTGCGCATTTATTAAAAAATACATTTAAAAAAAAAAAACGATCAACTAACTTCCGGCGTTGAGTTCCGGTGTTGAGTCAGGGGGTTGGAGTAATGGCGGCGCCCTTGTGTCTGCATTTCGGTACTCTTGTTTGGAGTGGAGGCAGCGCCTTGTAAAAAAACCAAAAAAAAATGTGACAACTTGGTTAAAACAGCCCTAGGAGGGAAGTGACGCCACAAAGGTGACGTCATGAACTCCTGGTACCTGTTATTTTCTTGAATAGGTTAAAAAAAAAAAAAAAAAGTCCTTTTTTTTTTTTTTTGACAAGTGAGCAAACTTTTGACCACATTGGGTTTCAAATCAAATCAAATATCCTTTATTGTCAGCAAGAAAGTCAGTCCAGTACAATCAATGAGGAATACCAAGTTAAAAACATGAAGTAGGACTCGGGGGAACTGTTAGGACGCACAAACTCAACCATGCAGAAGACCCATGTACATCACTAATGACGAGGTAGACTGTAAATATAATAGATAGATGAATAAGCGTGTAGAAATGCCACACTGCCACAACAACATTTAAAGTAAAGTGTAAGCTCTGTGTAGATTCCCTGTCGTTTTCACCGATTTCTCATCATGTTCCTCCCCCAGTGTCCAAAGCCAGTGGTGGCAGCCATCCACGGAGCCTGTATCGGGGGAGGTGGGTCATTATTGTAGAGCCTGTCTGGATTGTGGCGCCGCACGATCTGAGAGGAAACGCGTCGTGGTGTTGACTGGGTGCGTCGTCTCTTTGGCAGGCGTCGACCTGATCACCGCCTGCGACATCCGTCTCTGCACGGAGGACGCCTGGTTCCAGGTCAAGGTAGGTCGACAAACCCGCGTGGTCGCTGGAAGTGTTCCTCAAAAACAGGAAAAAAATGAAGCTTGATAAGGTAGATGCACACTAATGAAAGGGACCCGATGAAATATTAACCCTTTAAGCGCCATATTTTTTTTTGCAAGAAAATATTCAATTTTGATATCAAGATTTCAAATGGCTGTGACTTGAAATTGGTTAGAGATAAAGCCATACTGTAATTGAGAAAAATCTTCAGTACGACCCCAAACTTTGTGAAAGGAGTAAATTTTAGTTTGTTTGTTTTTGTATTATGTCAGATGTCTGTATGTCAGATCCCTGTCTCCACATTACCCCACAGGCTCATCAAAATGTTTTATCCACTTTTGATAATTTTCCACATATCTCAAACAGACCCGGCCCGTCACTGTAATTTACAGGGTGACCACGAACATCCCTGCTGCCTCCACCGGCACTGGCTGGGCGTTTCCTCCCACAGCTTCTACCACGTTGATCACCATTAGCGGTGTTTTGAGCACTACTGCTTCCCCCACCACGTCCCCTCATCCTCATTCGTCGATTACTCCCACTACACCCCGGCCACGCTGAGGCGAAGCATGTGCTGCTTGGTGACTGTCGTGGCGCATCGACTCGCTGCCGCTGCGTAAAGACGCACCGGCAGACTCGCTCTCACGGGATGACTGAACATCATCGTCAGAGTGCGAATATTCCTCTTCGGAATCTGACTCAGACATTACTTGACGAAGTACTTCATCAACGAACAAACGTCTCGGCGAAGTATTCTCGGCAAAATTCGCTGTCTTTCTCTCTCTGCTCCCACTACAACCACTTCCTCATCTCCTCAACTGAGGCTTTCTCTCTCTTGATACTCCGAAATCTGAATATAAACACCCCCACAAATGCTGCTCAGATTGAAGCCACAGGTGTCTGCCATCTCCTGGCGTAAAGTGGAAACTACTTTTAGCACCATGTTTGCCGCTATGGCCTGTTTAATTCAGCAATGACGCTTGTTGCAATTTTGCCACCATGGCGCCTAAAGGGTTAAATGTTAATGGGATTGTACCTCTTGATTTTGAGTTGCCATTTCACAGTGTCTTCCCTTCTGGTCTCTTTGCAGGAAGTTGATATCGGACTCGCTGCAGATGTCGGAACGCTGCAGAGACTTCCTAAAGTCATCGGCAGCCGCAGGTCAGTGTGACGGTGTGATTAGGGCCGGCATATTTGTGAGCATGTCAACAATTATTGCAAAGTGTTTTAAGGAATAGGTCACCCAAAAAAAAAAAGAAGAGATTTTTGGGTATTTTGGATTACATCATGTCAAATCTTGTCACTTGTCATCTTGTCGGTGCCACTGCTCTAATCTGTTTCCACATTCAGTTTTGCGACAAACAAAACAAAAAAGCCTTTGTGTGTTTGTGCAGTCTGGTGAACGAGCTGGCTCTCACCGCCAGGAAGATGTACGCCGACGAAGCCAAGAGCAGCGGCCTGGTCAGGTAAAGATCCTGCTCAACTCACTCAGGCTGTAATAATGAAAGATAAAAAAAAGATAGAAACTTTGGCAAAACGTTGGATGAATGTCTTCTAATGAAGAGATGACTCATCTCTCCACTCCTATCTCATAATTGCTAGTTGTATATTTTATTATGGATGCAGTACATGTCTGTATTTTATTAAAGCAGTTCAGTCTATCCCTTTGGAATAACTTGTTCCAGCTTATCTCTTGGATTAAGGGTTTTGGACGGTGAAGCCGCTTTTCAAATTTTAGTTAAAAATAAATTGATTTGAAAAAACAAAGCAACTGATGAGCAACAGCGTCAGGAATCTCAGGCCAGACCTTTGGCAAATACCACCGACATGTGGCGATGAAGATGTTTTGGCTGCACCGCTGGAATGTTTTGCTTGACCTGCCGGCGATCCCGTCTCGGTTACATTCCCGACGCTGCAGAAAGCAGATTCTCACACTCGACGGCACTCAGCCCATGTTTGTCTAACCCCCCCCCTCTGTTCCTCCCCCATGGCTCTCGTTCAGCCGGGTGTTCGCCGACAGGGAGGCCTTGATGGCCGGGGCTCTGGCCATGGCGGGGGAGATCGCTGGACGCAGCCCAGTGGCCGTGCAGGGCACCAAGATCAACCTGGTCTACTCCAGGGACCACAGCGTGGCCGAGGGGCTCCACAACATGGTGAGAACACTTTGACGGGCAAAGAGGGCAACAGCTTTGACTTGGAAAAGCACACTGAGGTCAGGTTTTGCAGTGTGGTTGAGGGAATCATCTTCCTGCTGACCTCTAGAAAAAAATCCAACAAACGGCAGACTTTTTAAAAGGTGTGGGGTGGATTTATCCAATGTACAAAAAAGATAGTGATCTCATTAGTTGATTGAACGTGGGGTGAAACAAGTGCGCCCTCCACTTAACTCTGTTCCTTTATACTCAAGCCATTGGATGCCATGTTGTAGTTGTTCCTCTTTTTTATGTTTGAGTTTTGATTTTATTATTATTACTGCTATTACTTTCTGGTCACCATTTTGCCTGCACTGTTAGTGATTATATGTGGACAAAGGGCAAAATCTAAGACTTTAGTTTCATTGAATATCCCCGGCCTATCATGACCTGTGTGTCACATCCACGTCACTTTGTTGACCTGCTGACCTCTGTTCTAAATTGTTTTGTTGTCTTTTCACATTTGAAAACTCAACAAAGACACTGTTTAAAACTTTAGTTCTGAAGCTTTTCCTCCTCTGGCAGTTTTGCTCTGACTGAAAGTGTTTATTTTCCTGTGTCCAGGCGAACTGGAACATGAGCATGCTTCAGACCGAGGACGTGATGAAGTCAGCTCAGGCCGCCATGGAGAAGAAGAGTCCAAAGGCGGTAGTTTTCTCCAAACTCTGAAAACTCACAGGGTCCAACGCGAGCGTTTCATTGCTCCGCTGTGGCCTTGCTTGCATTGTAACAGCTTCCAAACCAGAATCGCATGAATATAACAAAGAGCTTTTGGATTTGTTTCCAAAGATCAGTACGTCGCTGCAACAGCGTTTTGATAAATACTACTCTTGATGTGTTAACTTAATCCACGTGCGACTTCTAATTGTAATGTAACAGGTGGGGCAGCGTAAATAACGTATGCATTTGAAGACATTACACAATGTAGTTGGAATTGCTGTTTGAAATGACAACTTTGTTTTTGACAACTGCAACGGCAAACAAAGCCGTAGGTTTAAATAAAGTCTTTATTCATAAAACTCTACAAAATAAGTTAATTTTCAAAGAACTAAAAGATTGTGAGCGTGTGTCACTGCAGGCTCGGCTTGGCACGGAGCTTCTGAAGAGTTTTCTGCAAAGACATGAAAATATTCATTTAACATGTATAAAAAAAAAAGCGACATTTTTCTCCAGAAGGGGTCAAGTAGTTTACCTGGTGGAACTCCTTGGCCTTCATTCTGTTTTTGGCATAAACTTCCTGTCGGTTCTTGACGGTTCGCTGCTGCTTCACCTCCTCCAGCTGTTCGTAGAGTCTGCAGGAACATTGAAGCACAATTATCTTTTTTTACCGAGACGCGCTGCAGACATGTTCCGTCAGAGCCCAAACTCAGATGGAGGCACTTCATTTTTAACTCGGTGACGAGGACAAAGCTGCATTACCTCTGAGTTCTCTGGTGCATTTCCGACACGGCCAGCTTCCTCTGCTCTGTTGTGCAAATCTGCATCAACCGCACAGTTCAGCCTGGAATCTCCCGCTGAAAATCACAGAGACGAGTGTTTAGCAGTTACCTTTATAGCTTTACATTTAAAAACAATTTATTGAAATTATTTAAATATAATTAAGATTAAATCATTTTAATAAAATTTACTCTTCAAGATGAAACAATTTTTTAAAAAGCTGTGGGTGCAACCTAAGACAATTTGTTTGATCAAATGGAAAATACGGAAACAGCAGTGTGTATCCCGAGGCCCCTCCTCACTCACTCACTCCTCCTCAGTGGAAGAAGCCAAAGGAGTTGACGACACCAGTGACTCTTCAGGTCTGTGCATTCTATTCAAAAGGATTCAATACCTTCATTAGAGGGCTGAACTCTCGTCTGTCTGATGGAGGCGGACCGCTCCGCCGAGCCGCTCGTTGATTGGACGTCAGGCTTCTGTTTGCGAGGTTCCGACTTGGCCTCGCAGTTCGCTGCCACCAGGGGGCACCCCTTCACCTTCGGCTGCTGTCTCTTCTCCTGAGCTCTCCTGGCCTTGATCTCCTCGGCCCTCTGCACGGATCTCTGGAACAGCTCCATGCGTCTCTGCTGGTCTCTGCCGGGACCCCAGTCAAACTCCAGGAAGCAAACTGGAAGCAGGATGGAAAGGGCAGAGATGAGAGACTTGCTTGACTGATGAAAGACTCGACTTGACTTGAGACTTGACTTGGATTTGAGACTTGACTCGAAAGGACTTGGCTTTTTAAAATTAAATATTTGCGTTTTTTTTAGATTATGTTAGAAAATGCGTTTTATTTTGAAACCTGATTCAGGTGATTTTACAGTGCAATGCACGCTGCACGCAGTCCAACAGATCAACACAAGCGGTTAGACCAAGAATAATTCAATTTGGGTTTAAGGATTATGTTGTCGATGACGCTCTGGAGAAGAGAACAGCAGTCTGCAAGGTCTGCAGACCAAACATCAGTGACACAACCACCACAACTTCAAACTTCATCCATCACTACAAAACCCAACAAAGAAAGGTGAGCTACGTGAATGCAACTTCTGAGGAAACTGTTACGGCTGTTAGAAAGCTAACGTTTGCTAATACTAACATAGCTTAAACTTAACATGGCTGGAAAGCCAAGTAAGGTATGTCTTCTCAATAAAAGTGTCTTTAGCTAACTTATTGGCTGGTCAGACATGAGCTAGAAAGCTAACCTTTGCTGATATAAATGCTAATATTAAGCCATGTTAAGTTTAAGATGCGCATAACATCAATGTAACGTCATAGAAAGTAATTTACGTTTGATGTGGAAACTGGGGTAGATGATCAGATTTTTGTATGACTTGACTTGCTTGAGTCTCACCATAGTGGCTTGAGACTCGCTTGGGACTTAAAGGTTAAGACTTGAGACTTGCACATGTGTGACTTACTCCCACCACTGGTAAAGGGGGTAGTTCTCAGCACAGCATGCTGACCATTGAAGGTGCACGAATAAAAAACAGGCTGTTTTTCTTATCCAAGTGTTGTGCAGTTTTTACCTGGTTGGTCTTCGTTCCCGTCCAGCAGGTTCTTGTCCTGGCGCACAGAATCCATCTGTACTTGATTCTGCATCGTCATGAGAGTGGGAAGGATTTATTCATGCATTTGTTTTTTACAAAGTTAATTCTTGCTGTGCTTGACCCGGAGTTTGTCTTAGTCACCTCCGTCTTCTCCACCGCGTCTGGATCTTTGTCTCCCCGTGTTGCCTCCTCGGTGACGGTGGTCTCGAGGTCCTCCGCCGTGGTGTCCGTCACGCTCACCAGCGTGATCTGCGACTGCTCCAGGATCCCCTTCTCACCAGCGGGTTCCTGTGAGATGAGGTTCAGAGGTTCATAGGAAACTCGCAGTGGTAATAAAGCAGGGCAATAGCAACGTCTTGCCCCCTGGAGGACCTCATCTGTAGCCCGAAGGCCTGTTCTAAAATCCAGGACAACTCATTAAGCTGCAACTGAAAGTCAATTTTATCCAACCTTGCGAAGTCATTGTTCATAATTTGAGTGTCTTCGCATCGATCAGTGCCATGAATAATCATAACTGAGAAAGTTTGTGACTTTAGAAGAGTGTAGCAAACTCTAGAAGCTCTCAGGTTCAGAAAGGTTGGCGACTCCTGCAATAAAACGAGCGTTGCCTTCATGCCGAAGCGATGAGCGTACCATCGATCCCTCTGAGACGGGTGATGCGCTCCTGAAGCTCGAACCCAGCTCGCACTTCGCTTCGCCGGCGGAATCGTTCTCCAGTGAGCGGCCACGGATGGTGAGACTGGTCAGACCGAACACGGCGTCCACCTTCTCGGTGGTGGGAGACGGCAGGAGGACGGAGTCCTGGGACTGCTGCTGGGAGCTGAGCAGCTGGGACAAGGAGTCCAGGGAGGCGGCCGCGCTGCCGACCGGCTCCTCCCTCCTGAAGCGCTCCGGCGACAGGTCGGAGTGGGCGGAGTCATCGGAGACGCTGCTCCGGAAGTCGGCCGGCCGCTCCGCCGGAGACTCCTGGTCCGGAGGGTGGAAGGTCACGGAGGGGTCGGCCGTCTGGTTGTGGGTGACCTCGGCAAACAGCTGATGGAAGGACTGGGAGGCGGAGGCTGGGAATGAAACAAGCGGTGGGTCGGCTTTGGCTCGGTGCGTCCAGACTGACAGCAGTCCAACGCAACTCTGGACCTCGTACCTTCAGTGGGCGGCCTGAGCGGTTCTGCGGCACCGGGCCGATGCTGCGCACTCGGACCTGGGACTGGGGCAGCGAGAGACGACGAGAGGTGGGACGGCGCTCCGAGATCTACGCGGGTTCTTTCACCTACGCAACAGGAAACAAGCAACAAGCTCAATCAGCCGGTTCTTTACCGCGTTAAGAGTTCAACAAGATTATCTATTATTATTATCTGCAGTACAACCAAACTGCAGTCAGGAATAGTTGACCACTGAGCCATCATTGCATGTTGACACTTTTAATAACAATAACCAATGTTATTTCCCACATGCTTATTTTTCTCTGTACTGAAAATGTATTGAACAGTGACCCCAAAGCCAAGGTACTCTAAAGTAATCTCCCTCTAAAATATCCTCCACTTTTATATTGAACTACCGTAATTTCCGGACTATAAGCCGCTACTTTTTCCCATGCTTTGAACCCTGCGGCTTATACAACAGTGTGGCTAATCTATGGTTTTTTACAGCTAACGGCCACTAGGGGACCTTCTCAACTACGGATTTTTGGGTGGGCTCAGGAAAGAGTGAGACAGGCAGTTCGCGCAAACAACCACAGCAAAAGTGGAACCAAATGCAGAACGAGAGCAAGACAGTTTGCGCAGAGGAAAATTTCATGCACAAATCCTCATTGTGGAAAACAAACGAAGAATTGCATATGATGCAGCTTTTAAGTTAAAGGCAGTCGATCTGGCTGTCAAAGAAGGAAATGGAGAAATACTGATCATTTCTATATCGAAAGACAAGGGTGAACACAGAACAAGTCAATCAAATAATGTTTCTGAGCACGGCGCGCTCGCAGCGGGACCCTGCAAACAGGATCCGCGGTGCGAGTCCAGAGTTGCAGGCTCGCAGCCGCCGAACCGATCCGCGAACCCGTTTCCTGACGAAACACCTGCGGCTTGTAGTCCAGTGCGGCTTGTATATGTACACATTTGTTTAATTTAGCTGCTGCGGCTTATATTCAGGTGCGCTTTATAGTCCGGAAATTACGGTACACAACATTGTTCAAATGTCTCCACCGTAATTACTTTCAAAATAACTTGTGGCTTTTAAAGCAACCAGCGTGGTTTTCCAATGTACAAATGTAGTGAGTAAAAGTAAAAAGAAATACTCGAGTAAAGTACAGATACCTGAAAAATCCACTCAAGTACAGTAATAAAGTTTTTGTACTTTGTTACTTCTCACCTGAGCTCCCGCTGACGTGACCAGCGGACTCGTCCAGCTCTCCGACCAGCGCCACCATCAGGCTCTCCTCCAGAACCTCTTCCAGCCAGGTGCTCCTGGGCTCCTGCGCCGGGTGGCCCGGGTGGCGCTGGTTCTGCCCGCCGCTCAGCCAGCCAGCGGCCGACTGCTGGCTGAGCTGCCCCATCATCCTGCTCAGAGTGGAGTCCCAGTCGCTGTGGACGGCGCCGGACGGGCCGGCCAGGCCCGGCAGCTGACCGATGGAGGACGAGTGAGCCGACGGCTGGCCGAGCAGCTGCTCCATGGCCGCGTCCCTGTGATCGGCGGGCAGGAAGGAGGACTGGTCGGCCGCGTAGCCAATCAGAGGTCGGAAGGAGTCGTGCTCGTGGCCCTCGGCCCGGGAGGCGTCGTCGCGAGAGAGCGCCTCCAGGTGGCCGCTGCTCTCCCTTCGCCGGGACGCCTGCTGATGAAAAGAAGAGTCATCAGGAGCTGCTCACTTGAATTTAATGACGTCTTGTTGAAGACGGTGGTCGTGTTTAAAAGTTAAGTGTTTAATACTTGGAGATTTTGAAGAAGACACAGCAACATCAAGCAGTTACATTTGAGATCTTTCACTCCCTCTCCTGAGCTTGCCAGTGAGCTACAGTGGCCTGCGCACTCAAACCTGGATGCCTCGTCCACCTTCTTCTTCACTGGTTTGTTTGAGCATGCGAGCAGTCACCCTAATTAAAAAATGTGCTGTCAGGCTTCCTTACAAATATGGCAGGATGGCAGCTAACTGGGAGCAGGACCTTTGCTCTATATTCTATATATACACTGTATATAAAAACTGTTCCAAAGGGAGCAGAACCAAATGACTTTACTTTGTAACTTGTACCAATATAAAAATCAGAAACCAAGCCAAATATTCCACACTGGACCTTTAAAGTAAAGGCCACTAACTAACCAGGCGGCTCTCCTGAGTCCCTGCAGCGTGCGGCGCCGGCGACAGACTCCCAGAGACCTCGGCCCCGCCGGCCCCTTCCGAGGGTGAAACCAACGACTGCTGAGAGAGAGAAGATCCAGAATCCTCCGCGCGAGAGCCTCCTGGAAGAGAGGTTAGTTGGCTTACTATCTCAGCACTCACGGAAAGACATGGTGTGACTCCAGTCAGTGACTCACGAGGAAGCTGCATGCAGCAGAAACCACAAGATTAGATGAAAATCTTCTAGAACTGAAATACTGATAAAACACGAAAACCAACTAACTCGCACGTTTTAATAGTCAATTACAAATGATTATTTAAATCAACATTTTAAATAACTACTGGCTCATATCCATAGAACCACTTGACCACTATCGGCTGACTGGCCGATCCTTCTTCCCATGACAGCAACAACCCACGTACAGACGTTACCAACTGGATTTATAGACCGAGGTTAGGTTGTTTTTCGGCAATGTAATTATGAGTAATTATATCAACTATACACACACAGAAATATATATATATATATATATAAGTAATATAATAAAAAAAATATATAAGTAATATAATATAAAAATAATAATGATGAGTTGAGGTAAGGCACCTGTGGTTCTCCCAGTGGCTCCGAGGGAGAGGTTGAGCTCTCTCGTGTATCTGTCCACGATGTCCTGGATGCTGCTGTCGCTGAACAGAGACTCGACGGCCCGACCGGGACTCTGCGTAGCCGAACCCTCCTCGGTCAGGACACTCGGGGTGGAGGGTGAGGAGACTGGGAGGAGGGCCGCTCCCTGTCCTTCCACGCAGCGCCTCAGGGATTTATCTGAGGAGGAGGAGGAGGAGAACACGTGCAGTTGCTAACAACGCCGGGTGCGTGCAAGATCAAGATTACATCCATTTATGCCACTGTTTACAATTCACCATCTACACATCTGAGCGCAGTTTGCTGTTGTGTCACCGTGTCGTCCTTGCTACGCAAAGTAGGACCTTATGTGCAACGCTTCTGTGCAGCAGATAGGAGTGTAACTGCAAGATCACAACTAACTAGGAGGGCAACTCGTACTGACCTTTTGTGGGTTAAAGGTTAAATGTGTAATATTTGGAGATTTTTAAGAAGAAACAGCGACATCAAGTGGTTACATTTTAGATTGCAGCGCTTTGTCCAATTGAAGTCTCCTTTGGGGACCTTCCTACCTCCTTCTCCTGTGCTTGCCGGTGAACTACGGTGGCCATTCTTATTTACATATAAGAAGGGTAAGGGTAGCAAAACTAAATTTTACACACTGTACTTTTAATTTAATCAACAACACTCCAACAAGAGTTCCCAACACATCAGCACCACTCCTCACCTGTACTTTGGTTTTGCTCTGGATCGGTGGTGACGTAGCTGCCGGAGGAGAGGGTGGTGTACACGGAGACACAGTCGGAATCATGAGGCCTGTGTGCAGACTGACACACACAAGCGTGCACACAAACACACACAAAGTCATATACTGGGTTAGACGACAATACTGTAGCGCTCAATTTTCTCACTATAAATACACTAAATTTCTAAATTAAACTTAAATTAAACAAGTGAATCTAAATCAGTATCTTTATATGACCTTTGTGCCCTCTCTCAATCCCTTCAGTCAGACGTCGCTTGAAAAACAACATCTGCACAAACCTGCCGAGCTCAGTTCAAGTGTAGAAACCCTCATGAGGTGCACCTTGATAAAGCGCACGTCAGGGATGTTCATTTTACATCACTGCTCTCTACACAGGAACACATACACACAAGAATACAAACACGTGGAACACACATTCAGGACCAAACACTCCTACACAAACAAGCAAAAAAAACACACACACGCGAGCTCAGCTCAAGTGTAGAACCATCATGAAGTGGACTTTGACAAAGTACAATTCAGGGATGTTCATTTTACATCATCGCTCGAGCGCACACACACACACACACACACACACACACACACACACACACACACACACACACACACACACACACACACACACACACACACACACACACACACACACACACACACACACACACACACACACACACACACACACACACACAGCTTCTCATGCGTAATCAGTGGCGGGTGTGCAGCCCGGCTCAGATTTGGCTATTTCTCATCATTGATCCACATCATGTGAACCTCAGAGGGAAGCAAAGAGGGAGGCACCACAATGGTGGTGCACCGTCCTCTTGTTTTCCCTTGAAAGCAGAATTTGCTCTAAAGCAGTTTTTTTTTTTTTACTTGTGTCAATCCTCCGCAGACTGCTCACCTCTGCAGGAGATCTGCAGCTCGTGAACGCAGGACCAGAGTAGTCGGCTCCTCTTCCAGAGTCAGAAGAAAGCGAAGACATTTTCCTGGATTCTGGCGGAGGGAAAAAAGAGAATGTTCACCTGTGAGCAAGACATCCCATTTTAAACTCTGGCTTTTTAAACAAAGTGCAGTAATAATCCTGCTTCTTTCCCGCCACACACCCGTCTCGCTGGGGTCCTGACATGCTTCCGCCTCCGTCTGCCACCTGTCTCCCAGGTGGCTGGATCTAGCAGAGCTCATCCCAGCGCTGACCGAGCCTCTGGTTATCTGCTGCCCCCTGTTGGACAAACCGAAGCTCTGCAGGGTTCGGTCCGAGGCAAGGGTCGGCAGATCCCAATCCACGGTGTATGAAGGAATCTTCATGCTGTCCTCTGGGCCTGGAGACAAACATTTCACAGCTGACCGTCTCAGTGTGTAACTTAGAGTGGATGAGAGTAATAATTGAAGAATTAAGTGTTTCAGAATTTACTGCAACAATCCCAGAACACGTATTTTCAGTAGAGCCTTGTTTTGACTTTACTAAAAACTATCCTCTCGAATAAAAGGGGATTTTAAAATGTATATATTTATAGAGAAGATATTGAACATTTATTTTGAAGGACACAAAATTAAATAATTTCAATAATTTATCTAATAGACCAGATAGAAAATTGACTAGTGTTTTTATTTCTGTGGAATAAATTTGGGTTGCGGCTTCATGATGAGGAAACAAATGTGGGTCCTGAGACTCCACCAGTTGAAATCCACTGGTCACGATGTTGAGGTCTGATGGCGAACCTGCAGCCTGGCTGACGTTGGCAGGAGTCTCCACCTCCTGAATGACACTCAGCTCGTGCTGTTCCGTCATTTGCTCCGCGGCGGCCAGTCTGACGCGGGCCACCGGAGGCTTCGCGGCTCGTGGGGGAGAAGAAGGGGAGGAGACTGTGGGGAGGGGCAACACGAGGGAGGAGGGTCCCGCTGGCACGTCACTGGGAAAGACGGGATCTAAAAGCAAAGATATTAAAAAATCATTTTAAAAGAGAGGTGAATTCAAACAAGATATTTTGACTGATTATAATCAATTGCAATTAAAGTTCAGTGTGCAATATTTGGATTGATTTATGATTTTTATATTGGTAAAAGATTAACATACTGCCCATAAACACATAATTACAACTGTATGCTCACAGTACAATAAAAGTCATTTGCTTTTCCTACCCTTAGAACGGTTCTTATACAGGAATATACATAGATCGAGGGTCTTGCTCCCAGTTAGCTGCCATCTTGCCTGGTGTGGACAATCCAGCTGCCTGACAGCGGGTTTATTAATTAGGTGACTACTCGCGGCGTTCAAATAACTCAACAAAGAAGAAGGTGGCTGAGGTTTCCAGGTTTGGCTGTGCAGGCCACCGTAGCTCACTGGCACTGACCGACTCTGCAATCTAGAATGTGACCACTTGATGTCGCCGTTTCTTTTTCGAAATCTCACAATATCACACACTTGACCTTTAAAGACAAATAACAGTGGCAACTGGAAACTTCATTACAACTGGACTGGTGTCCCCAACCTGTTTGATGAAGTGAAGTGCCTGGGACGTTTTCTTGGCTGGATCGGGAGCCTCCTCTCCCAGGGTGCTCTTCCAAATGTGACAAAGTCCCTCCGCTGCTCTCCTCTATGGCCCTCAACAGAGTAGCCAGCAGTTTACGGCGGGTCTGACCAACGGGCTCAGAAACCTCGGTGGCACCTGGAGGCGGCTGGAAGGAGACGCAGAAGAGTTTGTTGAAACCCAGCAACAGCAGCAGCAGCAGCAGCAGCAGCAGCAGGATCCTCCTCCAGCGATCACAGAAAGCAGGGAGACAAGTTTCCCCCTTGCGTACCTGGACGTTCGTCTGCATCAGCGCCTGCAGCGCCTCCCTCTGTCGCCTCATCTGCTCGATCTCCGCCTCCTGCCTCCGCAACTTCTCCAGCTGCTCCCTCTGCTGCAGCAGCACCGCCTCCCTCTGCTCCGCCACGCGTCTCTGGGCCTCCCTCAGGTCGCGCCTCCAAGTCTCCACCTCGTCCTCCGCGCCGCTCTGCCTCCAGAGCCGATGTCGAGGAGCGGGCCGGGGGTGGACTGGAGCGGGAGATGCGCTGCAGCTGGTGTGGGAGGTATCGGAGGCTCCCCGGTGAAGGCCGAGGGTCTGACTCTCTCTGGGAGATGCTTCGTCACCCTCTCCATGATGTCGTCCGTCAGAGAAGAGGCGTCTGGGCTCTGGCTGAGCGTGCTGCTGGAAAACGACAACTCTTCGTCCAGCACCGGGCTGGCATGCAGGCTCGCACCGGTGCCGGGGGGGCGGGGAGGTGAAGCCATCCTGTCGGACGCTCGGGTGGGAATCCCCGCCGGGCTCCGCGGCCTGACGTGCACCCAGTGGGGGGCCGCAGGGGTCGCCGGGAGTTGCACAGCGGTGGGAAGCAAAGAGGGAGGAAATGGAGGCTGTGGGATGAGGCGAGGCGGTGGGGGCGGGAGTGGAGGAGGAGGAGGAGGCGGCGCTGCTCTGGCGGTCAAAGTGTAACGAAGTTGGAGAGCTCGCTTGTATTCCTCCAGGCGCTGGCGAGCCACTTCCACGGTCCGCCGGTGGATTCTGAGAGGGATTCAAAGGCTTTAGAGTTGAGTAGAGTAGAGTAGAGAGACACATTCCATCGCTACACACAAAGACTGAATAATGTGCAACATATGAGGGGAGTCTCATTCCGTCGACTATAGAGTTGCTTCATTGGAACATTTTTATAGTTTTTTTTTTATTTAAATAAATCAAAATCATTTACATTAAATTCAAATTTGAAAGAAATGTTTAAAAACCTGTTCTGTTCAAGCAGTCGCTGCTGGTATTCTTGCAACTGTCTGGCATCCTCATCCTCACCTGCAGGGGGCGGCGGCTGTAGGGTGGGTAGCTGTAAAAACCTACATAGTCACTGATGTGTGAGGCTGAACGCAGATTTTGACATTTTAAGCTATGCGACAAATACAATAGCACTGCAATGTATTCAAGTAAAAATTTTAGATGAAAAAAAAAACCCCAACTTTGTTACATAAGATTAATGCTGAACATTGTTTTTGTCCCCAAGTCACACAGTACATTTACATGACACTGGAGAAAACCAAATTATTGCCTCAGTCTGATTATGTTGGGACAACTGAAGTGCATGTGAACGAGTTAGTCCGACTAAGATCGGAGTTTGAGAAGTCCGATTGGGACACTGAGAGCAGGATTAAAATGGCACGGACAAGGCTCAAGTTTCTCTCTGAGAGAGCGAGAAGCACAGTGAGAGCTCACCTCAGCGGCTGGGCCGGGTGTGACTGCAGGAACTCCCTGGACTGGCGCCTGTGGCTGCCTGCGCTGAGCCTGCTGCTCTCTGGCTCGCAAGGCTGCTTTCAGATGTTCCCTCTCCTGCTGGGCCTCCAGCAGCATCTGCTCCAATTTCACCCTCTGCTCTTCCAGCTCGCGCAGCAGAGCCACCTGCTCCTGCTTCTGCCGCTCCAGCTCCTCCTGCTGGGCCTCAAAACGAAAAGGAAAGAAACAGTGACCATCATGAAGAACTTAGCAGAACATGGATGGATGGAAACTAAATTCAGTTGAGTCAATAAAATACTTCACTAACAGGTGTTTCTATCTACACATCAGTGTTGTGTGAACACCAGCATTGTCAGAACAGAACTTCTCCGCAGGACTTCTCTGGCAGCTCACAGTGAGAACTCTGCCATTCTCAAAATCCAACCATACGTCGCGCTCGGCTTCAACCGTCTTTCCTTCTTTTTAAGAAATATAAAATGATTTGAAAATCTGGTCCCAAACAGATAATCCAGTGGAACTGCATCTTTCAAAGCAGGTCAAAAGAGAGTTGACAGCATGTAGCAGTAGGCAGTACTAGTGGTAGTACTGTGCTCGTTAAGTAAGGAGAAACACCTGTGTTCATTTACTCTGGCCAATCAAACAAAAGGTTCGCTTGCGTTAATTTAAATCAGGCTGATGAGAATCAACTTATCAGCTGCACACATTTAGAAATATTATTATGAGCAAGGTGCAAAGCTGCTTCTTAAAAAAAAACCCTCTGTGGTTGAATTGTCTGTTCGTGTGTGCATTTTATTCATGGCGAGGTCACACTGAAGGCCTCACATGCTGCCACTGGCTGCAGTCAACCAAAAGCCATTTCTGTTTTCCAACATATAAACGACAACACACCTGTTTCTCTTTCTCTTCTGCAAATTCCTGAATTCTCTTTGTGGGAATGTCTGGAAGTGGAGAATTTGCTGCAGACACCTGCTTGGTTCTCTCCAGTTCTGAAACATAAAAAACAAATACAGGATTCTCAATCAGTTCTTTCCTTCTTTCATTTGCTTTTGTTTTCACCATCTCTCCTTCTTCTTCTTCTTCGTCAATGTTTGTTTTGAACACAGTTTTTGGCTCTCAAAATCTGAGTGTTGAATTCACTGCCATGCGAGGGAGCAGATAAAACAGTGGTTCAGTGGTTAGCTAGTTAGTTAGTTAGTTGTGGGTTTGATTCCTCAGCAGAAGGCCTTCCAGAGTGGAGTCCAAAGACATAAGAGGAAATTAAGAGGACCACAAACCCTTTTTGCTTTCTGAGTATGTTGAAACAGTCAAAGGATTTTTTTTTTTTTTTTTAAATAGGAACGCTGATGTAAGTGCAGACTTACCCGGCGCGCTTGGAAACAGTTTGCTCTTCTCCACGCTGGTCAGAGAGCCTGTGTCGATGGATGTGTCCCGCTCTGGGATCTCGTCGGTGAGGACGGCCGGTGGTTCGGCTGCAGAGGCGTGACTCGGTTCGGTCCAGTCATTCCTCTGACTCCTGATTCGATTCAGGAGTTTCCTCAGCGCTTGTTTGGGTGCAGGTTTAGATGGCTTCACTAGAAACAAAACAAACAAACTTAAGTTTCAAGGAAAGCTTTCTTAAAATATTCACAAAAATCTGTTGATAAGTTTGGATGATTTTTTTTTTCTTATTTTAATAAAAAAGAGCAACATTTGGCAACAGTCTACAGGCATGCAATACCTGTAATTAAAAGGAAAACAATGCAATAATACCTTGCTCATTATGTCAATAACGAAGTCATTCAAAAATAAAAACACAAAACAAAACCATGAAATCAATTTTTTTTTTTTATTAATTTTTTTGCTACCTTGACCAGAAATGTCTTGCTCTGCACTTCCTTGTTGAGTCTCAGGATGTGTGTTTTCTGCTCCTTGTGAGGGGGTTTCATCGAGTGTGACGTTCAGATCTTGGTCCTGGACGGCTGGAGACAGAGCTGGCAGGGGCTTGGGTACCAGCTGAACCAATGTGTCACCTTCAAGCCCAGAGACAGTCAACAGCAAGAGACTTAAAATGTAACAATAAACGACAACGTAACACAATTACAGATCTCAGCAACATTATCTACAAAGTGTCCTTTGTTAGTAACTTCATGTCTGTGAATCTGATGACATCAGCATAATCCTAATTGTGAATGAGTGGAAAACACTGTTCATGTATCTGCTGCAGAGCCTCTGATGGTCCTGACTCAGCATGTATCCCCTCTTTTTGGTTATCAGGTAATCCGCTTCATTTACACACCTGGTTAAAGGTCAAAGCGGATTGGCTGACAGCGATCACTTTAAGAGGTCGTGGCCCGCAATCTGAAATTATTCTGCAGGTGAACTAAGGCTTTATTGATGGAGTCCTCTGACTGATGTGATTCTTACCCCTCTCTCCAGTGTACACGTCTTCCAAGGCAAACTCCATCTCCCTCTGGAAGTCCTCCCTCGCTTCCTGCCTCATGTAGAGAGGCTGCGGGATCCCAGAGGGCACCGTGGACACCTGCTGTCTCTTCCTCAGTCGGTCTGCCTGGTGCATGTGCTCCAGCTCGTCCAGCAAGCGCTCACGATCCTGAAGGAGGTCATCAGAGGCAGATTGAACAAGATTCCTACATATAATGCCATAAAAGTTTCCCCGTTTCCTAAAACTTTCACACTGAGACAAGCCTGCAGGTTTGTCGTCTTCCAGGACCTGGTACCTGTGTGAGATGTTCCCGCCTCATGGCCCGCATCCCTCTGTGGCGAGCCTTCTCCAACTGCTCCCGTCTCCTCCTCTTCTCCTCCTCCTGCAGTTCCTCCAGCCTCCTCACCTCAAGTTCCGCTCCCTCTTGAGCAGTAGGCTGTAATAATAATAATAATAATAATAATAATAACAACAATAATAATACATTTTATTTGTAAAGCGCTTTTAGAGTCCTCAAAGACACTTTACATAGAAGAACAGATGAATAAATAAAGTTAAAACATGATTGAATAAAATTCAGTTCAGAAACTTGAAAATATACCAAACAAATAAGTATATCAAGGATGTGAAGTAAGAGAAAACAGGGAGGTGAGTAATAGTTGAAGTGTACATACAAAAAACAAACACCTAATTAAACATTAAAAGCAGTTTGAGAAGGGATTTAAAAGATGGATGTCAGAATAATCACTGATGTTAGGTGGATGTAAACACATCTGTGTTACAATACATTGCTAGAAAGCAAGGATACCATTGAGCACAGACTAACCAGGAGGCTCACCTCATTTGATTCGACCTCTCTTTCCACTGTCCCCTCGGCCATGTGGTAGTGCGTCGTGGCGAAAGCGTTCAGGTCAATTTTCTTCACAACATGTTGCTTCTTGGTCTCTACGCTCTGATTAGAAATCAAATAACATTCAAACAACAATAATCTCAACTCCAGCAGAGTAAACAGATAATGCCAAATATTTGTGCTGATTTGTGTGCAGATTACATTGGTGATAAAACAGCAGGTAAATTGATACAGATGACCTTTGAGCAACCACTGGAAGCCACTCTGCAATATTTACTGACCTGACTGGGCTGTATGGTGAGAGGAAGGCTGGCCACTCTTGCTGATCTTTCCTTCTCTGTCTGCAGGGCCTTCTTTCTGGCATTGATCAGTCTGGAACAAACAGAAAAAAAACAAAAGCCCTAATGTTACAATGGCAGACTCAAAATAACCGTGACTGTCTTATGATGCGGCTCACCGGTTTTGTCTCTCGTGGTCTTTAAGTCTCTGTGATTTCAGCTCCTTCAGTGCGTCTTGATAACGATCCTTTGCCTTGGTGTAATTCTCCACTTCCTTTCTAGCGATAGCGCCCATATCAGGTTCCTTCAAAAGAAAAAAATCCACACACAAACCTGATGAATTAAACAGCAGTTATCACCTTGTTTCATTGTAACACTTTTGACATATATATTTGTTTTTTCTGTATATATATTTCGCTTCCAGATGTTACCATCAGTAGAAAATATTCATGTGAATTCCATATGAAATATTTGGTTCTTACATTTTCTTTGGCATCCCTGTGTCCCTGCCCAAGAAGCTGAAGGCTCTCCTGGTATAACTGCTGAAGATTGTGTAGTTTCTCCCGGTGCTGTTGTTCCCATTCCTCCCGGAGCTCCTTCTCCAGCCGCTCCAACTCCCGTTGCCGCCTCTGCTCAACCTCTTGGCGGATGTGATGCGCAAACTCCCGCTGCTGCTCGCGCACCTTAGCAACAAAGAAAACACATGGGTTCGATCTACTTTCTTTCCACCCACATTAGCATTAATACAGTTCTTATGTCTTGATGAACTGAGGTGGAAAAACATGACGCGTTTTCTAGTTGTTATTATGGAAGTACCCGGGAGAATTCCACCCTGAATACGTTGTAAAAATCCAAACCAGAACACTGTGCTTGTTTACCTAACCCTGAGTAAATAAACTCTCTGATATTCGTACATTATTGAACGTACTCTTGAAAATACTTTAGAACTTGTTTCACCTCGTCGCATACATAAAAGTAAGCATAAGTAACAAAGAAGAAAAGTCACCTGTTGTAATCGTAATTTTCTTCTTCTGTCACATTCCTCTCGGATTATTCTAGCCTCTTCGTTCGGGCTCGGTCTCAATCGAGTCACTTTGTTCTTCATTTTCTTCAAGCGACGTTATTAGCATTTCACAAACAAAAAAAAGTGATGCGGCCGTGGCAACTTAGCTGGTTAGCCGTAGCTAACGTTGATTAGCTCAATTGTGTTGCAGGCGCTCACGAACACCAAGCATTGGATATCGCAGCATGGTCATTGATTTGTGGCCGTTAACTGCGACAACCGGTTGAATAAAAATCCAGGAGGGATACCCAATGAAGAGAAATTATTTGTTTATAATCTACATCCCATGCCAACACGAAACTGAGTGTACGTTTATTGTCATGCACGTCATATCCGGCAGTTTAAACAGGCCGCCGTGCCTTCCCATTGAAATCCCCCGAGTTGTTTCTTTTGAGAAAGCATGGTTCCTACCCACAGACACGCAAACTAGACATTCATGAAATTGCGATTTAAAAAACAAACAAAAAAACAAAACAACAACTTTAATCAATTTTGTAGTGCATCCAACAAGAAATAATGGCGTGTTACCTTTTATTTATTTATTTATTTATTTATTTATTTATAAGAACTTAATGCATTTAAAAAATAACAATCATAATAAATTATCCATATACGTTATAAACACCCCAGTACCGAGTGTTGTAGTATGCAGAAGAATACGGTTGATTTCTGTGCGCTCTAAAAGTGGAGTTTATACATTTCAATTTATATTTAAATATCAATTTTCAGTCGTCGGACGCTCGGCTGCGTGTTAATGCGAAATGAAATTTGTCCAACAGTTTCTTCTGACAAAAATTATTTAATGGCATGTTGCGTTTTTTGTGGTAAGCCAGTAATTCAGAAAGCTCGAATCTGCCAATATTTTTTAAACTTTACTCTAGCAAAGCCTCACCACAGCAAATTTGGCAGCGACTTTTCTATTTCATACTACAGAACCTTAAAAGTAACAGAATGGTCAGTACCATATTCTGTCTATATTATGTTTTAATCATTGTATCATTGAAAAACAAACAAACAGCACAACAGAAAACGGGATTAGAGCGCACTGTTGTACTATATCAGCAGGTGGTGCCAATCAGGTGCTAATTAGCCAAAGCCTCTCAACTAAAACAAAAAAAAGTTGAACAAATAATTTCAACAAATGGGGAATTCTTCTCTCCTCCATCGACCCACAAGAAAAACTTAAAATTAAGTTCTAACAAATGAATTAAATTTCACGACCTTCCAATTGTGTATGTTTACTTGGCGCTGTCACCGCTTCAACGCCAGTCGCCGTCGGCACATCGTCAGTTCCGTCAGTTCCCCTTCGCTTCTCCTGTGGCTTTGACGTCGTCATGGAACCTTGCCACTAGTGGGCGGTCTCACCCGATTTTTCATATGCCTGATTGGTCGACGCTCATCGCAGAAGAACACCCGGTGGCGGCTGCGGTCATTACCAGCGCGGAGCTCTCTGGTGAGTACACTCAGTACCCTCGCCAGATTTTTCTCCCCCAAATGTTGCATTACAAAAGTGTAGTTTGACGGGTTTCGCACGGTGGTCTGTCGCGCTGAGGTTATCAGGCACCATTATCAAGTGACGTGCGCCGGATTGCGTGTCATTTGTCCAACTCACCGGCCACTAGTAAGACAGATACTCGGCGTGTCGTCCTCCCCCCCACCCCGTCCCCCCCGGCCGGTGCCCTTGCTTGCAGTGGACATCCCAGCGATGCTCGTCTTTTGGAGCTACGCTGCCTCGCGTCTGCGTGCAGTAGGGTGACGCAAAGCTTTCGGAAGATTTCCACGAGCACTATGAATGGCTTCTTGGCAAACTTATGTAACTCACTTTTGTCTCACACGACTTATGGGAGCAGGAGGAGAAGGCAGGGGTGGGGTGAGGGTATGCCAGTGTGGTCCAAGACCTGCACTGATGCAGAAACGTGTACACACACAGACACACACATTGGTATTTCAGTCAGCGCCCCCCCTCCTCCCCATTTATTGCTTCACTGCCCCTCCAAGCACAAGCGGGTGCATAGCAGGGGCCCCTGCACGCCGGTGCTAAGCAGCTGATGAGGCGGTCGGGGTCGGGGTGGGCGGGTATATACATATCTTGCAGCGTCATGTTGTGTCATACGGTTTTGCTTATGGTTCCAGCACGATGGCAACTCTCTCCGAAACAAAGGAGCTCTTCCGGAGAGCGGAAGCGGTGTGCTTCGATGTGGACAGCACGGTCATCCGGGAGGAAGGGATCGACGAGCTCGCCAAGTTCTGCGGCGTCGGGGACGCAGTGACTGAGATGTGTGTACGCGCGCACGTGCACGCGCATCAAAAGTTTCCCCCTTCGCCCCCTCCTTTTTTTTCTTTTTTTTTTTTTTTTCTTTGGCTCCGAGACTTATCAACTGTCACCTTTCCTCTCTTCCCCTGTGTCCCCCTCATCCTCATCCTCACCCTCCACCAGGACTCGCAAAGCCATGGGTGGCTCCATGACTTTCAAAACGGCCCTGACTGAGAGGTTGTCCATCATCCGTTGCTCCAGAGAACAAGTGAACAAGCTGATAACGGACCACCCCCCTCAGCTGACCCCGGGCATCAGGTGAGGAAACGGCAAAAAAACACTGCAGTGTCATTTGCTGGAAGCACCTCAGTCAAAAGAGGGCCAGCGTCATTCACAACATTAATCTGTACGTACGAGTTATTCACCCAAAATTAATTTTCAACTTGAATAATTCTTGATTTTGTTGTTTGTTTACATCCTATCCAGGCATCAAACATTCCCGCACACCATTTTTAACATGCACTAAAGTTCACTTGTTTTTTTCCCGATCATTAAAAGACCATCTGGGAACAGTTACGAGTCCCCTACAAAAAATGCGTCTCTTCCTGTTTATGGTCTTTTCCTTGCCCGTTCTGTTACCTCTCCCATCGTTCCTGCTTCTTTTCTTTCGTACGTCCGCTCTCATGTTCACCTTCACGAATGAGAGGCAGTGGATCACACGCCTTGTCTGATCTAGAGCCTGAAACAGCAGCTATGTTTGCATGCGCACATTTCTCCAATTCGATCTGAAACTTGGTTGATCGTAAAATCCATGCAAAAAAAATGCAATGTGCGTATACATGCACCAAGCGTTTAATCAGAATACATCATTTGGGCATGTGTGGAGTTGTTTAATTTTCCGGAAATAGTGTACTTTCGCCTGTGTTGTAAACGCCACGTTGTCTGCACGTCCTAAAGTTTTATTTTCCTCCCCTGGCGCTGTGTCTGTTAATGCATTTTTATTTGTATTGTTTTTATATGAACCAGTTTTGCTTCCCTCCCGCCATGTTTTCTGCTTGCCGAAAAACAACTGGCTGTCGTAAAGGCAGTTAGCGTCACGCTGACGTGGCACACATGCGCAGTGGAGATAATTTTACCCCGGCCAGGAAGACAGAATCCGAACAGGTGTGAACATCTACGCCATTCGGAATAATGATCGTCATAAACCGCCGCTCTCTTTCGGAATGAGATGTCTCTCCAAATGGGTCGGATCAGAATCTTCCAATTGACGTGTTTACATGAAGCATTTTTAATCTGATTGGGCCTTTTATTCCGATTATTTGCGTCCACGTAAACACAGCCAGTGTGTCTGTCCGTGCTTTTTTTTCAGGGAGCTCGTGGACAGTCTGCACCAGCGCAACATCAAGGTGTTCCTCATCTCAGGAGGCTTCCGCTGCATCGTGGAGCACGTAGCCACTCAGCTGGACATTCCCCTGCACCACGTCTATGCGAACCGTCTGAAGTTCTACTTCAACGGTACAGACTAGCTCGCCGGTCTTTCACTTTATTTGATTTCATCTGTTTAATTCGCACAATTGCAAACAAAAGAATGAAGCCCAAAGGGGTTGTTCAGGGTTCCAGTCCAAGTGAAACAGACAACGACTGGATAAACAGTGCATGTTGTGTAAACAGAAATATCTCATAAGAACACGAGTGTGGATGAGGTGTGGATTTTAGAATAAACAGCTGAAATGAGAACTCAAGACAAGAGTAGATGTTTTTCAGTCAAATCTGCAAGTCATGCTAAAGTTTTGACCCTCTAAATGAGATGCTAAATTGATGATAATCATAATGCACGGTAATGCAACATGATGACTTGTGCTTGTCCTCCAGGGGAGTACGCTGGATTTGATGAGAGCCAGCCCACATGCGAGAGCGGTGGCAAAGGAAGGGTCATCAGCCTTCTCAAGGAGAAATATGGCTTCAAGACGGTGGTGATGATTGGAGACGGAGCCACTGATCTGGAGGCGTGTCCTCCTGCTGTGAGTGCCCCTCCCCTTTCTTCACACTCTCTCCAAGCTGTCATGCCCGCTGTGTATTTATGTATTTTTGTTTTGCAGCGGTTAAAATGTTGCATTTATTTGCATAAAATGGAAAATACAACTGTGTTTTAATTGAATTGGCTAAAAAAAAAAAGATGATAATGTTAATTAAATTAGCAGGTGTTTTATTTACAAGTTCCACTTGTAATGAGGTAGCCATGGAGCGGCACTACTTATATATTATTATAAGTAGTAGCTCAATATGTTTGTAGTAGTATTAGTAATATGTTGATATTTTTCAGGGGAGTCTTAATGTACATCATTACATCAGAAAATAAGCATTAACATTATTTGCAGTATAAACTTTCCTACCAGTAGCTATTATTCAGTCTTGCACACTGTGCCTTTTAATAGAAGCTCTCCAATGTTGTCTCCAGTGTTGAGGATTAACAGTGTTCTCCTCTCTCTGTTGCTCAGAGTGCCTTCATTGGCTTTGGTGGGAATGTCACCAGGCAGCAGGTGAAGGAGCGCTCCTCGTGGTACGTGACGAGCTTCGGAGAGTTGCTAAAGGAGCTGGAAAAGATTTAAAGACTTCTTTTTTTTTTTTGAAAAAAAGAAAGACAGCAAAGTACCGTTGTTAGTTTTAATTTTTTTTTTTTTTATACAGTTGCACCTGAAGCGTGTGCCTTTTGAAAATTTTACCTTGCGCACACCTGATGTCAGTCTTTTCTTAGATTTTTATAATGAGTAAAAATGTTTACATCACTAAAGCTAATGTTAGCTCCGACGGGATGTTGTGCTGTTGAATTTTATACTAGCGGGAAGAAAACAAAATAATTCACTAAACAATGTACTCTATATGAGGGTGAAGAGGATGTTTTTAGATGTTATTGCTCTCTTTGCATTTCAGCCTGTAGGTCGTCTAATCTAAACCCTGCTTGTCATTGTATGTAGAGCGAGCAAATAGATGTGCTTTTGGTTCTGGATTCCTGATTGTGAGAAAGAACATTTCAGTCATGTAAAGAACATGTGAATTAAACATTAAAAAAAACAACAACATGTGATTCAACACTTGGTTTGATCCTCTTTATTTTTTATCTCTCTCTCCACATTAGCCCCCGCTGATGGAGGGGTAATACAGTATACACATGCTTCCTTGAACAATTACAGCTGATATTACTGTGTGCAACTGCATGACTACATGTGTAGTGTCAGTCTGACACAGCCATGAACAGGCCATTGCTGTTTTCAGAGGTTACTATTCATGTATGTCTCAGAAATGAAAAACATGTCGGATAAGTCGGGGGGTGGCGGGGGGGGAGGCATGCTGTCTTTACAAGAAAACAAACAGGTATTGTAACAAACACAGCACCGTAAGACGTCAACATGGCAGAAGATTAAGAAACATCTGGGAAAAGGATGATCGGAGAGTGTCCCCAAAAAAAGTATTTGGCTTCTAATAAAAACGATGAGGTTTATATTAAACACTGTAATATGCTCTTGTTTCGTATGTACATGGCTTAAATCTAAGCAGCGGGTTTTTTTTTTCAGTACTCTTAATCATAATTATTTGAAATTCACTTTTAGTACACAAGTAACTAATCCAGAGCTTCAGCAGGTCTGTTCTTGCACACCATCGAGCTGCCCATTATTTTATTTTCAGTAACATTAGTTGGTTCTGAACGTGAAGGTGACCTCACGTTATAAGCCAGTTTTATTGTGTCACATGTGACACAATAAAAACTGAACTGACTCATCGTGCACTAGAACTGTGTCAGTGCAGCCAAGGCCAAGGCAGGAAGTTGCACGAACGATTCAAAACGTGGGCCCGAGGCGGACTTTATTACTTCCTCTGTTGTCTTGTCACCTTTAATAATTACAAGAATAAGGGGGGTGTAGGGGGCGAAGGGGGCCGTGGAGACGGGCAGCTCTGTTCCTGGTTGATGGTATTATTAAAAAAGGGCTCCGCTTGGCATCCTCTCACGCGCGGCGTCTCACTTCACTGCAGTGGGGAGGCCTTGGTTGGGATCATGATCCTGGAGTCCATGTGCTGAATAAGAGGAACTGGGAGGGGAGAAAAAAAAAAAGTGACATATAAGCAATGTGTCGTAGTGGTGTCCTCCAGGCCCAAAGTGCATTTTAATATTGATCAGTCACAACAATAGGTTCCTACTCGGGAGAAAAAAAAACGAGCAAACTCCTCCAATCCTGCAGCGTTCTTGGTTCCCAAACTGACTTTCAATCACCGGCGCGAGTCCATCACCCTTTGGCCTCACCTGTGTAGTACACCACTTCATCCCAGCCCTCCTGCTGCCAGGCGCCGCTCCTGGTGTCTTCTCTTGACTGGAGGTCTTTGTAAGCTGCAAATCAGAAAACCGAAGCCGTGGCACTGGTTATCAAACGTGGGAAATGCACAAAAAAAAATGATATGAAGCTTGAAAGATTTCTGGAGCCATTGTACGAATGCGTAATTAATGTTGAATTTATCCAAATTCTAGGGTTTTCATTCATCATCCTGGTTAGCAGCAGAGCACTCGCTGTTTAACACCTCTTGCAAAAGTGCTCATTTTGAACTTCCAGTGAAAGTAAAGCAAAATAAGATCAATTTGCATGTGGCACAAATTATTGCGAGAGCACACTGGCAGAGTGAATCTCTCACAATGTGTAAGCTTTAATCTCCATTATGTCGCCCGCGGTCTCTTGTGTTACCAAGTGATCCAACAGGTCTTTGCATGTCGGTGCCAGCCATGTTTTTCCAAAGGCACATCGGACAATTTTCTCTCGTGAGTCTAAAAAACCCTGAACTGCAAACGACCCGGCCCGATCCTCCGCATGGCAGCACACTCGGTCATTCTGCGCCGTACCCCAGAGGTGGTGGACCATGTAGAGGTTTCCAATCTGGGAGAAGAAGCCTCCCACGGCTTCTCTGTTGTGCTGGCGGTATCCGATGGCCCTGGCCCTGCACACAAGACAAGAACAACTTCAGCGCCGGCGCAGGCCAAGACACACAAAGAGCTTCGTCGGGCCTCGCAGCAGCGGCGCAAAAACAAATATTTGGCCCGCCTTCAAAGACTCCGACATCCATCATCGGCATCGGGCGACGCTCTTCCCCCTCGTAGCTGCGATTATTCACGGTGACACCATTTCTTGCCGTAATCACGGTTTGGAATTTTTGACGGCGGCCAAATCCACGCAGGACAAAAGTGGTTTGAACGCGTCCGTTTTTTGTTTTTTTTTGTCGCATTTAAAAAGCATTTATCTCGAAATTTTAAACAGGGTCGTTAATGTTGCTTTCATTTCTTTGCCGTTAATGAAGGAGTGCGTCAGCTCAGGGCCATAGGCTTTGCGGAGGCACTTTAAAATGGCTTTGTTGGCAGGGCGGCCGGTGTTTTCCGAGGTCAGTTCACATAAAGGTTGCGGGGGGAAGAAAAACAAAATCGCACACGCGTAACGAAATAGCAGCGACTTCAGAGACAATTGGCTTTGTCCCAGTGAGAGTTCCTCATTAAAGCCGTTTCACCCTCATATTTACTTATCCACTCATTTCATGTCGTGCTTTTACGAGGCACCGGGAACAAGCAAAGCTCACTCGATCCCTCACATGAAAGTTTGGGATTACTGCAAATGCGTTTCCTGGCGGAAAAAACACAAAAAAAAAAAAATACTGAGGGAGCTGACGCTGGAACGACGGGTCACGGGACGCTTTCACTGTGAGGTCATCCTCGCCGCGAACCGACTTTGATGATGCGCGATCCGACGGGGAACCTTGGAACGTGGTCGGATGAGTTCAGAGGTCGGACCGGTCTTTAAATCAATTAAGCTGACAGGAGCTCCAGATGTTTCTCGCTATCATTCGCACACTATTGCAGCCGTGTGACATTCCGCTCCGGGACTGAATCTTGGCCTGTTGGTGTCACGGCGCTACTTAATACAAAAAAAAAAAAGATTTCCTCTCAGAGGAATAGGGCTTATTAACGACAGCCCGAGGAGGGCGGCTCCTCGCAGTGCAATGGCAGCTGTAAGTAACGCGTCAGAGAGACGAATTAAGTCGGGCGGCCTTACCAGTAATTACCCCACTCAATCATGGTTCCTGGCTGGAAGAGAGCAAACACAATAGTTTTAGTTGACTGGCCCATGTCACCGGATCACATGTTGGTCTTCGCTCCAGACTAAACGCTGAAAGACAAATGAATGGTGAAACCGGCACGGTGGAGATAAGCTGCAGTGACAGCACCTGCAGGGATTCTCCTGTCAGTCTCCAGCTTTCATGCAGAGAAAAACCCCAAAAAACAAACAGCAGTGACAGTGGTAATCTTTGTGATGGGTTGTGTATTGCAGGAGGGAGCCGATCTAGCGGCGGCAGTTCCCAGCGGGATTAGTCAAAGAGACTTGGTCTGCGGCCAGCTGACACAATGAGCCGCACGCTGCTCGCTGGCCGCCGTGGCCGAGACGCCTCTCAATCGAGCCATTGAGTCGGGCCGCAATCACGTGCAGCAGGTGACCGTGTTTGATTGAATCCACGAGTGGAGGCCGGTTAAAAATAGCCCAGATGGCCGTTGCCGAAACTGAAGGATCATTGGACTGTAAAGTATGTCTCCCATTAGTTGAGTTCAGGTCAACATGGTTTCGGGACCACGGAGGGAGAGCGTGCGGCCAGATGGATGTCGGTCGGAATGGGAGAACGGAGGATTGTGAAAGGGCGACGCCTCTTCTTCTTGTGTCTCGTGACCCCGCGAGGCGTGCTTGTGCAAATATGTAACAATGTGGCCGGGCAAGCGGGAAGTAATCCGTTTTCCCCGAGACAGAAAAGACACTGTTAAGGCGATAACAAAATCAAATCAAAAAAAAAAACAACTGTGGGACTACATAGAGGAAAGTGCAAAGACTTTTGACTTTCCTCCGTTGAACAAGTTGAGTTCTGCTAAAACCTGAACTAAGCGGCTCACAATAGAAACTGTGCAATGTTTGATCTTCGACTCACCACATCTACCCAACGCCCACTTTACTTTGTACATCTGTTCAAAAATCTAATCAGCCAATCACGTGACAGCGCCTCGTTGTGTTCAGTCACGTGGACGCGGTGAAGACGACTTGCGGACGTTCACAGTGGGAAAAAAAAAAGAGGATTTTAAGGTCCAGTGTGTAATTTTTTTTATATTATTATTATATTATAGCTTAACATACTACCCATAAACACATTAATAAAAGTGTATACTTGCAGTAAAATAAAAGTAATTTGGTTTTCCAACCCTAGAACGGTTCTCATACATATAAGAACATACATGGAGCAATAAGGCTAGCTGCAATCTTGCACCACCAGTTTTTAAGGAAGCCTGGCTGACAGTGCCCTAAATATGAAAAGTGCTGTACACACTGGACCTTGAAGCAAATCTGATGAAGCAAAAATGTTGTTGGTCTGAGTATTTCCGAAAATGCTGATCCACTGGGATTTTCACACACACAGCCGTCACTCAGTTTTAGAGTGAGTAGTGTAGATATAAAGAGAGAGCGAGATAGACAAAAGGGCCTTGCTGGTGCCAGAGGTCAGAGGTCAGAGGAGAATGGGCAGACCGAGCTGGGTTGGACGGGAGGGCAAATTTCACGCTTCTGCACCACTGTGACCTACAGACCTTTTGTAAAAATCTCCCCGCTTTAAGGCAGACAGACGTCGACGTCTTTTACGACCGGCGCTGCATTCACATGGAATGAGGTGAATGGGAGACAACAGAGGAAGGACACCAGCTGGACAGGACAGGAAAGACTCAGAAACTGCACTGCGAAGTGGGAACTTGATGTCGATTTGGTGATGTCACTCAGTTGTGACTGAAGTACATTCAATTGTGTTTCTTGTAATTTTATTCACGTAAATATATTCTAATGTTTATAGACATGGCTTCAACATTCTTCTCTACCTAAATCAGGACGCAGCCAATCAGAACGAGCTGAGACACAGCAGCATGTACGACGTTGTGACGTCACGCTGGGAGTAAACTCTTTTCTGGTGATTTTCTGGCCTTTATCATTTTTTTAAACGACTAAAATACAATAACTGAAAAATCTACAATAGAAAGATTTGCTATGAATTGTGTTTCAGGTCACAGGCATCCTGTCAGCTGTTTTAAATGCATTTATTTTTGTATTGCGGCCTATGGGGAAAACGCTTTTTGGGCCTATGGAATATTTTTGCTGCAGTACCTCGATTGGCCACTGGGGAAAAAAAAATCGGCACGCTGCCATATTGCCAGTCCGGTATCCAGTTCTTATAATACATCCCTGGGTCAGACAATCTGACCCATGGATGTATTAATATGGCGGCTGGCCAACATTCTGGCCAAAAACTTATTCTGGCTAACTTCATTGAAATGAATGGGCCGCCATCTTGGACTCTGGGGGGCTTGCTCTGACCGCCTCCACTTAACATGCAACCTCATAATACCTCCTGGGGGTTTTGCCCTTGGGCTCCTCCTACAGGTGTGCTCTGTAACTGTCTGTCATAAACACAAGTGGCTCCTGTCACGAACTGCAACATGTGCTATTTCCCTCACACTGAACTGGCCATTTCAGGAAGTTCTCCAAGTGTATTTGTTGACAAGTTGCCTGGCATTAGGCTCTGCTATTATCCACAGATTACAAATGACAGTTGAAAGGTTTGTTTATTGAATTACTGTGTATTCCTGTAAATCCCTGCATCATGTTATACATTATAATAACAGAATAATAAACATTCTGTTCTTACTAAATGTGTGTGGAAGGAGAATAATGGTCTAAAATGTGATGTGGTCAATCCCATTGCACACACACACACACACGGCTCAGACTGTTCCTCACCCTGAGCTGGTAAGACCTGAGCTCGTAGATGTTGGGCCCCTCCCGCGGCACGGGCTCGTTCCAGAAGCTGAACTCCAGCAGGAGCTGGTTCTTGCGGGACATCAGCATCTTCCCCCTCTCCTTCCTGTAGGCCGTGAACTCCTGCCCGGGGAACACACAGCCACCGGCGGGCTTCATGAAACCTGCCGCTGTAAACATAGACCGTCCATAACGAGCGGGAGGCTCGTGAACGAGTCTGTACCTTGTTCTGCTTCAGCTTGTTCATCACCTCCGTCAGCGCCGGGTATCCGCCTCTGTAGCGCCACAGGTGCACTGGAGAAAGGGTGAAATGTGTGACCTTCATAATAAAATCAAAACAGGAATATTGTGAAATAACTCAATTGGCAGTGAGGTGACATGGAACATAAACAGTTCTTATTGGTGGGAAAATGCTGGCAATGCTTTGCTAACATGGATGCATGATAGCGGCGCAAAGCAGTGACCCAGCCTTGCTTTAGCAGCGAACTCCTTAGCACATGTGTTAGCAAATACAGATGCTTTTTTTTTTTTTTTTTGGAGCTAAATTTTGGAATGGTATCAGAGAGGATTTGAAAATGTGTAGATCCTTGTTGAGTTTTAAAAAAAATATTGAAGTTGAAAATACTTCATGATTATAAGGATACATTATTGAATTGTGAGTCAATTTGGAAGAATAATGTAAAGCATATTTTGTTTTGTTGTGTTTCTCTTTTTTTTTCCTTTTTGATTTTGTATTACGAATATTCCAGGTAAACTTATGGACTTAGGCAAGAATAAGCTTTTTGTTGTTGTGAGTGTATATAAAGTGCAAATTTGTTTTGGAAGGTTCTTTTTCATTTTGTCAGTTGATTGCGCAGGATTGCTTTATTTTACACCGTAAACGGAAATAAACCATTCATTTATTCATTCATTCATGTGTGTCACGCGTCAGATCAATCTGTGTGTTGTATGTATCGTACCAGCCTGGTCTTGTTCTCCATACCAGGTATTCCAGGTGCCCACCAGCTCACATGGGTAGTACTTATCAGCATGGATAGAGGGCAAAACTTCCTCACTGGAATGGGAACGGCACAATCACCACATACGCGTTGGATTAATTGTCCAAATTAGAAAAAAAAAAATTATTTTTCTTTATGATTGTCATCTGATTAACAATCACGCACACTCCCTGTATAGAAGTAGCCCCTTAATACAAGCAGGTGGCTTCCAGTCATCTTAGGAATTGGTTAAGTGGTGCTCGGCCGTCAATCACCAGACAGGAATAGACCACACAGCCTCAGACTGCTGCTGTCACTCGTTTTTGCACTAGCTGAGGCAAAGAACAGTCAGTAACCCGAGATAACACTCACCAGAGTTTGTTGTAGGAGTCCAGGCACTCTGGCTTCACGTTATGGACTGTGGAGACAGAGACCGGCGGTTAAAAACAATCCGTTTCACATAATAAAACAAGGCCCTCGGGGTAGTGATTGAGTTTGACTTACACTGGATTTTGTACAGGTTGCTTTCCTCGTTTTTGGTAAGCAGGTTGGAGTGTGCATCTTTCCTGGGATCCACTTTCCTCACAAACAGGGATTTGAACCAGCTGTCCTGCCTGTTTTTGTGGCATGATAGTGCAAACCCTCTGCAAACAAGTAAATCACATTTTCTAAAAAGAAAAAAAAAACAACTAGAAGGATGGGAAATGTTACTTTTACAACCACAGCGAGCCGTTCCTCATGACTTCTTTTTTTTATCTCAAGACTTAGGGAGAGATCTGGATAGCATTTCAGCATTTTAAGACACGAGGACTGGAGGGCTGAGACCAACAAAGCTGCAACACCCAGAACACCCATTATGGGATCGTGACAAAATGCCAACACAGCAGGACAACGTCGACACTGTTTCGACCTCCGCCGTGGCAAATGAATGCAATTCTGAACACAAGATGTCACAACAAAGTGGCAAAATGACCTTGAACGTTACAGATGCTCGGCGATAAAAGCTGACAGAAACATGACTTCATTCACCCCCAAAAGCAAATGCACACCTCTACAACGTCCCACATCCCGAAATAAAGTGGAGTGTGAGTGCAGATATTGGGAGCTCCAGCCCAAGGCCACTGACGGCTGGCTAGCACTTCCCCGGCTAGCTCGCCCACAGCACATCGTCACCGCGACAGGAAGGAGGTGAAACGAATGAAGCAGCGGCTAACTATGAACCCCCCACGGACGCGGCTACCGCACGGGCACGCTGATAATGTGTCCAACCTGCTCCAGAGGACGAGCTGTCTGGCGGAATGGGCCCTGCTTGATGCCCGACCCAGACCACCGCTGACTCTCTGAAGGACTCCTGTCGCCATCTTCAACTGTGCTGTTGGGGAGTTCACGGTGGCCAGTGGCCCTGTCTGACCACTAGATGGCAGTGCTCGCTCGACCCAGCTGAACTGAGCACAGAGATATTGACAGCTATTCGGGGAAGAGTATTCAACTGAGATGATACACACGCAAACGTTTCAACTGAGCAACGACATTAAAAAAAAAAAAACTTACAATGAAGACAAGACTAATTTAATAATAAAAGAAACTAACAATTTCGAAATATCTCTGCCCATACAGCTCAGCCGCGAATCAGCGACATAACAACCAATCAGAAAATAGTATATCTTGTTGCCGGATGAAGTGGCAGCGCGTCTCAGTGCATGTACATGTCAGCTGGAAAGCAGAAGACCGCCGTCAGGTAAGTCGCTTAATCACTTAATTTACTACACAAAATGCATATTGAAGTGCTAGATTGAAGTGTAAAGAATGCGAACATAACGGTTTCCCGTTTTTACTGTTCGTGTCGTCTATTTTAGATGTATTATGTCAACACATAAAGCTTATCTAAGTTCAAACCTTGAGGCCCCTGAAACCATTTCCATGTCATTTTCTTCTCTTGCTATTTTATTTAACATTGCTCATTGCATGTTAGTCGTTGCAAAATAAATATGGACCTTAAAGTATGCCCCATCGGAGATGTAATTTATTATTATCCTCTTGCAGTTTCAAGATATTCTTGAGCACTTTTCATCCCAACTTGGTTGGTGACCAGATGAAGATGCATTTTTCTTACCAGGGAGTGTTTGTGGCCTCTAGCTTCCACTACATTGAATTTCATATCGCAGACAAATGACATTTGCCCGCTTAAGTTATAATTATTCAGGAAAGGGTTAACAATGTCAATATCTAATTTTATTTTCTTGTAATATTTGCTTGTTTATGCAGTCTTCTTTGCTGTAAAGGTTAGTCTTTTTTATTTACATACACACAGGCACAAATACATAAACTGTCAGATATTCACGTCATACACCAACATAGAACAACACAACATCAAACAAAGGGATACAACATTCATTCATTCATCTTCTATACCCGCTTATTCCAACATCACGAACAAGCTGTCTTACAACATCAAACAAAGGGATACAACATAAAACTAATTTTAAATATAGGGAAATAAAGAGAAAATACAAAAACACAAGATGGATGAGTAATTTTCACAAAGACGTGTTTATAGTTTTATCAAATCCCACTCTTCAATAGAAGCAATGTTCTTTTGTACCCATTTTGTATTATGCAATGCTGCTTTAGTATTATTGGTCCTCCAAATATGTTCTCAAAAGGCAGGTTCTTAATCTAACTTTGATGTAAATATTTTCTTGAACAAGGTATTTTTTTTATTAATTATTTTAGGACAATTTTCACCAAGATCCCACACCATAATGTTTTTGGAGGTGTAGGTTTAAAAAATAAAATTCAATGATCTTAGCCAGTTTGAGATGTTGGTCCACAACCTTGCAACATTGGGACAAAAAAAAACACACACACTAAAACAGGTTTTACACTTCTTCATTACAAAATCTACAAACCTCTGACTCCGTACTAAACCCAGTGTTTTGTTTTTTTAAGTGGCCATAATTTTATTTAAAAAATATGGACACTAAATGCAGATGTGTACATCTAGTAAACATGTCACAGATTTCTATTCAATATATTAACAAAAAAATAATTAACAAAAAATTGTATTTCATTTTACTTGACAGTGTAGAGGCTTCACTGTGTTTCCATATTCACAACACCCCCTTATCTCAGTATTTGAGGACCCTATTGCTCCGTGTACAAGTCACTGAATCATATATTTTATTTACAGTCAAAGCAAAATGAAAAACGATTGAATCATAAAAACTTGCCTTTATTATCTTTACCAATATTTGGGATAAATTTGTGAATCTAATTATGTATAACAACTCTATATTAACACTAACATTAAGAGAAGATGACAGATTTGCAACTGCACATTCAGATGTGTAAGAGTGAGGAAAATAATCTGGAAAAGTCTCATTATGACCTGTACTTGCGTCCCACTTATTTTGTATTTTTCCTTGTTGGAAAATTAATGATGAAGAACAGAGTTAAGGACTTGCCAAATTGTTTTCATACAACAGAACACAATGTGAAGTCTGCTAATTTTACTGCTGGACAATCCTCATTGGTAGTCAAAGAAACATCTTAAATCAGTGGCGAAGAACAAAACAGTTTAGTCAGACATATTTATATTGTCACAGTAACAAATCCAGCTTATGAGTCATAACCATGTCCGGATACACTCGAACAATGAAGCCTTGCAGCCTTTAGAAGCGATACCAAGAACATTTGTACGTGTTCTGAAATGGCAGTTTTTATAAATATGAAAGACGTGTTGTTTTTCTGTGGTGGATGTTATCCACTGCTGTCTCTCATATTCCAAAATACGTAATGTTCAACTGAAAAATGATCCACAGAAAAATGAATCATGCGTCCTTCTGAGCGAAAATATTTCATTGGATAGAGCTCCAAACAACAATATTCTGCAATATTCTGCAGAACGTTAAACAATGACAACATACAAGAGCAATAAAAACTGCAGGATGAAATAAATGTCATGTAAACAACCAAGCAAGTGCAAAAGATCATGCAAATAAGATACATAACTAAAAACAACTCCTTAGGAAACAGGTAAGTTCGAAGGTGTCTATAGTGTGTAGGTCTTTTTGGCACAGCCGACTTACTTCCTAACTTCCTGACGCATGCACCAGTTGAACATATGGTGGCACTATAGTACAATCCTTCACCCTCTGTCTGTGCACTTCCATACACACAAAAGCCCCTTTGCTCATAAGATGCACTGTCCGTTTGTAATCAAAGCCATTAAACCAACTACACTTAACAAAGATAATGCTTCAAATTTGAATGTTGACCAAAGTGAGTTAAGCAGGTAGCACAGACATGATCTGAACGTGTCATATGTAGGCAGTAGGCAGTAGTGATTCTCCCGGTGGAGGAGCTGCAGGGCCCAGCTGCTCCCTATTGGTATTAAGCTTGGCGAAGTGAAAACATGTCGGAATTTATTCCCAGCTGAGACTGATTTATTTGACACGGAGATTTTGAGGCCAACAGGGACAGTGATGGTAGAACCTCCTTGTCGGCTGGAGATGGACTACCTACCAACAGTGGAATTCAGAAACTGAAGTAGATTTGGATGAAGACATGACTAAGAAGGGAGTGTTTCCTCCGTGAAACATTTTTCAGTTAAAAAAGAAGAATGTTGATGTGTTTGGAACGTTGCATTTGAAGTCAGTATTATTGTGCCTTTTAGTGAGGGAATTTGTCAATACAGATTTAGGGGAGGAATCGTTCAGATCGTGCAGAGAGGTATCACTCCAGAGGACTCTCAACCACACAAAATAAACCTCACTGTAATCTGTAACAGTGAATACCTGCTGTTAGGTTAAGTGGCAATGTTGAATACCACAGCCATTGAGTATGACTGTGAAGTTTTCTCTGCCTACTTTGAACAGCTGAAAACCTTATTAGAAAATTAGAGAAGTCATTTTTAAAAAGTATTTAAAATCATTAGCATTAGTATAACTTATTTTAAGTTAATTTAAGCAAATAAAAAATTAAATGTACATTTTGATTAAAAAACAGGCCAAGTTATCTTACCATTTTTAAAAAAAAAAAAAAATTGTCTGTTTCTTTTTTGTTACATAGCAAAATCTACAAATAGCATTGTAATACCTAATTCACATTCCATTGAATATTGCATGAAATCAAACTGACACCTCATCAGCAGTCGTGCTCTGAAGTATAAACAGAGGTACTACTAATTAGTGGAAGTCTTCTACACCCATCTTAATCAATCTCAACCTGAACAGTAAAAGTGTTTACTGGACATGGGATGGGGTACATTAACAGCAGACAACTCTTACTTTTGAGGCAGCTGAGGACAGCTTTATTTAAGAATGTTGTCAATATTTTTGCTTGCTTGTTTTATTATTGTGTTGAAATATTCAGTGTCTGAAAAATGATAAGATCACCAGCCTGTAAGGCTTATGCCACAGCTGCACCGGTAATTACAAAAATGTTTTATTATATTTCTGTGATGTTGATACGCCAGTATGTAGAAGCTCGTGTCTGACTGTAATAAGAATGTTCTAATTATTTCTTGATGAAGATGCCAAATTATTGTGATTTACTAACGTTATCAAACAGATAATGTTGTTTTTATGGTTGATTGTTTGAATTTTTTCTCACTTCTCAGAGAAGCCCAATGAAGTGGCTCAGATCCAGGTATAAAAAGGTGAAGTAATGATAAATTTAGTTTTTTAATTTAGTTATCCGCAAAATAAACAACGATAACATTCCTGCTTTTAAAGAAATTTTTGAAACTTTTTAAAAAAATTTTTATATGACAGATGGTTGACAGATGGCAGAGAAACTTAAATAATGTATGTGCTTGTTAAATCATATAATATGGTAATAGCAAGAAAAAATACTAAGTCACATGAGCTCCATAATAGCTTTGTAGCAGGTTAGTTTTTAGACAATGTTGCTGGCATTCAGAAGCTTAGTGGAAAAATTTCTTCACTTTAGGCAAGTTTTTATTGAAGTTAAAAGGTTAATTTAAAAGTATTTATGTTCACTTGGCGATGGACATCATCCTTGTCATCAACATCACTGATGAAAGTTTCTAATGTGTGTATGTATACGTAGAAGTAAGAAATTGAGGCAATGAAAACATACTGTACACTGTGTACATCAAATTTTGTCAACATGAAGTGACTGTCTTTTTTTCACTATTTAAAGAAGTTACTGGATTTGTTTTTAATAGATTTTAAATTTTCTGTCTTAAATGTCAAAATGACTAAGTGGAATGGGAATGTATTGTGCATTACAAGCCAAAAACATCTCAAAAGATTTCACCTGAGATATTGTGGGAATTTAGTTAGATCAAGGTTTCAAAAGCTGCTTTTCAAATTGCGCTCTTTATTACTTTAACTTCAGAAAATCCTAAAGAAAATCTCTACTTTTATTGGAGGGTTTTATTTTTTTGATTGCATTTGTACTTGAGGTAAAAATGTGTGTTCTTTTGCCACCTCGGTGGGTCTCTTTAAATGAGGGCTTCAAGAAGAGCAGCTGTGAAAACAGTTGACATAGATTCTCAACTACTGCACCAGAAAACCGACGATACCAATTATCAGAGAGATTGATTTTTTTTTATTGCAGGAGTATATTGTAAAACTGGTATGTACTGCCAACTTCTTTATTCCACCCTCTTGAATATCGGTGCACTATGTTTTGCTGGCATTCCATCGATAACAGCTCTCTCCCTACTTCCTCACACAGACTTCAGCTTTTTATGGACTTTATTGGTGGTGCAGTTTTTCAATCACAATCACATAATGTGCGTAAATATTAAATTGAAATAATGCTGCCAACAATCGGGGAACCTCTGTGGGACATAGAGCGCCTCCTAATGAGAGTCTCACCTCACATTATCTGAGGAAGATGCTGTGCTTCCTATGACCTATGATATCATCATGTTGTCTTCCAGCCAGCTTTGGCTATACAAAGTCACGTTACGTCTGAAGTAGTTTTCAGAGAGGTTGTTTACAGTGCAGAAGGACACAAAGTGTTTGTGGATGATGAAATAAGTGACGGTGGCTCAGGGATGAAGTGCTTCTTATATTATTCCCCTTGTATCTCGACTTGACACGTGAAAGGTATCTCACTTTCCTTCTTGCAGGACTGAGAGTGATGTGATACACACTCCAAGGTTAATGACCTGCTTTTCCTTTGATAAGAATGCAGGGTTTGGCCAAAGAGACGGTCGTCTGATGTCAGCCACACAGTGCAGCATTCCTCACCAGTGAACATGTAACTGCTTTACTCTGTTGCCAGCTTCTACCGCCAAGGAAAACCACTTTTGAGGGACACAAAAAATATGGCCTCTTCATAAAAGGCCCCAGACTAGCATCCCACTAATGAAAAATACCATTATAAATCTCTGAGATACCCCTTTCTGTTGCTTAAGTGAACATTCAGACATTTTGCCTTCGTAAAACTGTGTCAGCTAAAGGTGAGATGGAACAGGGGTTGGCAGAGAGGTCATGGTGTGTGGCTCAAGGCGGCTGGCGGTTCAAATCCCGGCTCCAACTGTTCACATGTTTGAAGTGTCCTTGAAGTGTCCTAAATTGCTCCCAAAGGGGCTGGCAGCGCCTTGCATGGCAGCAGCCACCCATTGGTGTATGAGTGTATGAGTGAATGGGTGAATGAGAGGCCATTGTAAAGCGCTTTGGGTTACTGTGAAGGTGCGGGAAAGCTCTATAGAAGTGCAGTCCGTTTACAACTATATAGGAGTCCCATGGTTGGTCAAACGTCTTAATATCAGCCCCGATAGATTCGGACTGGAAGAGAATGTTCAGTCCAATCTGTTTGGCAGGGCCTTCCCAGTCTTCCCAGTAACTAGTTCAAAGGAGTGGAAAAGCCAGTGAAGCTGTATTTGCCAGTCCTGGACCGGGACTAAAGGATGACAAATGGTGCAAAGTGTGCGTGAGTTTCATAACTCTTTGGGTTTTATTGTATAGGCTTTGAGACAAAATCAAAGTCCTGATAATAGACATACATCCTGGATGATCACATCCAGGTTCACAGTCTCAGGCCAAGACCTGGGGCTAATCTGGGTCCTTATTGTAAGTGCAGGTGCTGCCCAAAGAGGAGATGGACTCAGAAGGTGAAGCCCATGGCCTTTTGACAGGGGGATGACCATGCAAGATTTCAACCCTGGAATCATATCATCATCCATCTTTCCAACCTCCAATCTCCAAGGAATGAGGAAGCTGAGCACTTAAGTACACAGTGGCACTGAAATATTTCCATCAGTTTTTTTGAAGATGAATGAGCCAAAGTATGTCTATGTTTACAGCTACATATTATAAGGGCTAAGAAAAACAAAACACATTTCCCAAGATATGGTGTGACTATTCAAAAAAAATAAACAAAATGAGGCGATGACTCAGGACTCATACAAAAGTAAACTCTACAGGATGCTTGTAATTTATTGAGTGATAAGATCTAGTGTTTTGAAATGCTTCCTTTTGAGCTCTGACAAACGTGAAGCCATTTTACTGCAGAAAACTTTCAGCTTAATCTGTGAACAACAACAGCCTAGAACTTTGGTCTTCTCAACCTCTGGCAGTGAAATGTGATTGGTCTACTTCAGGGGTGGGCAAACTTTTTGACTGTTGGGCCACAATGGGTTCTAAAATTTGTCGGTGCAGGACTAGATGGATGGAGTGTTCATAGGAGGAAAAAATATTTCATGGGATATGTAGAAAACGTGCGTTTTAATGTCAACTGAAAATGAACAAAAGCGTTACAACACAATCAGTGTCTTTGAAGCCCTACGGTATTTAGCTCTTTATTGAAATGACTCTTAAAGCACTGAAAAAATGGATGGAATACAGCTATTTTATGACTTACTTCCTATTAATATCATTTCTTTAAGTTCAGTGGGCCAGATTTAAAAGCTTAACGGGCCGCATATGGCCCCCGGGCCGTAGTTTGCCCATGCCTGGTCTACTTGAATGGTAAATGGTAAATGGACTGCACTTATATAGCACTTTTCCAGCACCTTCAAGGTACCCCAAAGGCCTCTCTCACCCATTCACACACACATTCACACACCAATGGGTGGCAGCTCCCATGCAAGGCGCTGCCTAGCCCCATTGGGAGCAATTTAGGGTTAAGTGTCTTATGCCCAAGGACACAACGACAGACTAGGGTTGAGCGGGATTTGAACCACCAACCTTTTCGGTTATTGGACAACCCGCTCTACCTCCTGAGCCAAAGTCACCCCCTACTTCAGCAGGATGAACAGGAGAACCCAGGCGCCCTCAAGTGTTTTTTGGGGTTTTTTTGTTGTTTTTTTTATAGAGCTTCTCCATAACAAATGCTGTGTGGCCTCATTCCCACATTGATACATGAGATAAACCTAAAAGTTAATGTCAGGACCCTAAGGTCTAAGTCTATAGCCGTCCAGCGATAGATGATAATAAATTTGCAGTTTGAGTGGTGTAGGGGTTAACACAGTCTCACAGCAAGCAAGTCCTGGGTCTGTGTGGGGTTTGCATATTTCCCCCCACCGGGTTCCTCTCAGTTCACTGATTGCTTCTGTCAATACACAATGGCCCTCATTTATCAAACGGGAATCGACTCCAGTTGCAGATTCAGGTTTAGAAATCATCTTACGCCAGGGTCTGTGTGGAATTCATTAAATGAGTGTGTCTCGCCAATTACGCCATACAAGTGAGCGGGCATAAATGTGTTGAACGAAAACAATCGGCATTTAAGTATCAGCCCCCATTTATTCACGCCTTAGACTTCCATCGCCTCCAGACTTTCTGACACGGAGGCAGAGCAAAGAAACCAATGTGCTCTGAGCTGGAAACTGATACTAGAACTAAAAAAAGAGAAAAACTATACTGCTTGGCAGTCTGAACGTGGGATTAAAGTGAGTTAGAACAGAATGCCTGGAAAGAAATCACTGCTGCATTATTATTCACATTTGATTATGAAAAACTGGTCAGTCGTCTTGAAGGAAGCAGCACACTGACTAGAGAAGGTCAGACGAACCTCAGCCTGAATTTGTGTATGGAAACAAGTGTACATGCACTGGTTCACATGAGTTTGATAACTGAGAGCCTCAGTGAGCCTTTACACAATGTGAGTTGCAAATGTGTATTAGCCGTGTTTGTATTTCTTTGCAAGTTATGGTTACACCCATTTGAAAAATATATTGTTAGACACAACATGAGACACAGAAATGTCTCATGTCACACCCAGCTATGTGGCGTTGTTTGTACTCGAGACTAGCCCCAGGATTCAGTGTTTTCTTTTTTTTTTTTTAAGGAGTCGGCTCAATTTTTCCTCAGTCACGGACCTCGTGGACTTAAAATTCTGTGCTAAGACCACTGATTCAGTGGGATTAACTAAATTCTTTGAAGAATTTGATGTTGAACGCCACGTTCCTATGCGTGTGGTAGGGTGTGTGCAAACAGTTTGTATTAATCACTTTGTGGTCAGTGTTTTGTTTTTTTCTTTTTCATTTGGAACCCACACTGGACCACTCTGTAAGGAGTGCCAACTCACACCCAGTCTGACTAAATGCGCTGCACTATGTAAGCAACTGGCTGATAAATGAGACCGAGAAAGCCAGCGAGTGCTTCTGAAGTGTGTGGGAGCCCCTAAACAGAGACCCCTCAACCCCAAAATAAAGGCAATCAAACGGAGGAAAAGCCATTCCAACCTTAGTCTTGGTTGTGAGTGAAAAGGCATCACCTGCTATATACATTTAAGAACACGGAGTGTTATTTATACCTTACTGTCTGACCTTGTAGTAGATCTTTTTGATCAAATTCACGAACCTGAACATTCACATTTTGATAATTTGCAACTACACGAAAGAGGAATTCAGCAAAAATAAAAGTGAGAATTTGAGGTTATGAAGTGAGTAAATGCAGTGCTTTTGCACACAGTGGCACTGGAACATGTACAACGTCTATTTTTAGAAGATGAATGAGTCAAAGTATGTTTGTGTTTGAAGCTAAATATTATAACAGATAAGAAAAAGTAAATCCCTTTTCCAAGAAATGGTGTGACCAATCTAAAATGAAAGAGGCAAAGACTCAGTATTATTACAAATATAAAATCCCCTGGATGCTTTAAATTTCTTCAGTGATAATATCTAGTGTTTAAAAATGCTTCCCGTTGAAGTCTGATAAGTTCTAACCATGTTAGTGGCCGTGATGCTGTTTTACTGGAGGAAACGACCAGGTTCATCTGTGAACAATAACAACCTGGAACTTCAGTCTTCTCATTCCCAGAAGGTTGAATAAATACAAAAACACTTAAGCCCTTGAGATTTTTCAGGCACTGTCGAATCTTACATCCATCCAACATTAGCTCTTTGAAAAAAGGGCAAAGAACAAAACAGCACAAGCTATTGTGTTGTGGTGTAATGGTGTTAAACTTATTCATTTGTTAATTCATTCATTCAGCAATGGCGTTGGTTCAGCAAACCAAAGCTATGGTTGATGGTTTGCTGTTTATTCATCTCTCTCTGTTCTGGATGATGACATTTGCACAGAATTAGATGAACACTTACCAATACACATGATTTAAGTCTTTATTTTATGTTATATTTTATTTCTTTTACAAAGAGGCTGAAGCCGACACCTCCTTCGGCTCTCGCCTTTGTTGCTTTTTTGCAGGTTCTGTTATTCCCACATGCCTCTCTAAACTTTCAATACTTACCCAATCCCTAAAAAACAGATGGTAGTTTTTACACAAGCTAATGAATGATGAGACACTGGGCAGAGCATCTTATGAGTGAAGTTCACAAGTGTTGGTCTCATCCATCCCTCATAACATCGCGCTAAAATGGAGAACTGGAATAAAACGCTACCGCTCTGTTGCGGTTATAAATGTGTCTGCCTGAAAAGTTGATGGTGCCGGCATCTTACGCATAAATTGTGAATCGTCCTTGAAGAGATTAATGAGCGCAATAGATTGTTGGCATTTAATCTGCATTTTAACGTTTGAGTCAGACCGCTGGGCCTCTGGCTTGTTGTAGATGCTAAATGGCCCATGGTCAAGCTGTTGAGAAAGGACAGACTGGGTCTGGAATCAAAGAATCCTGGACTCCTTCTGTAGCGTTCTGTGACTCTGAACTCTTGTCTGTCCGTTCTGGTTCAGCTGCAGCAATGTTGCACTTCTCTGTGGAGTCATGCAGAGACCTGAGGTCAAGGGTGTGAATGAAAAATTAAGCGGCATGTGGTCGGGGCCAAAAACAAGAACTTGGAGAGGGTGGGAGCAGCGTTTTCATTCCAGGTCTTTGTTCACCTAGATGTTTGTCTGGAAATGATTTGAGCCTTTACATCACATTTTAAAGATAGGCAGAAATGTCATGTAGATTAAAGTGGCGTGCTTCTCATGCACCCCACGCCCTCGGGTCAGTCACTCCAATGATTTTATTTTCTAATAAGAAAGATGAAAAAGAGTAAGCACTGTCTTCCTATGACTCAACTTTGGGCATGTGCAAGAGAATATTCTTTTGAGATTTTAAAGGTGGGTCTGAGTAGCTTGTCTGCTTTCTTTTAATCAAACATCTGCTCAAAGTTCAGACCACATTCTCTGAAGGGTTTCAGAATTGAGAGAAACATCGTGGCACAATCAAACCAGTCAATATATAATCTTTGGCTTATGAACGTGCAATAGGAACAATTTTTATTCCATTTTTTTTTTCATCGTGACCGAAGCATGCTGTTGAAGAAAACGCAAAATACCTCTCACAGAAATGGATTTAATCTTCAGAAAATAAAGAAGTGATAGGGGATTGTATCTGTTCAACCATTCATTCCTTTTCCATATATTTTTCCTCCTTTGGGGTCACTAGAGGCTGAAGAGCATTACTTTTATGACTGCTATGACCTAATATCTCCACATGGAGTAGTGCCTCTGTGATTGTCTGAAGTTATAATCTGGAAAAGCTTAATGGTGCACATGGATGGCTCATCATGATATGATACTGTCCCAAATATTTTACTTCCAGCCACTTTAACCTCTTACGTTTGATGGATAAACTGAAGATAGCAGTGACTGACTGTCTGCATTCTCCCGAATCAAATATTACATTTATCTGGGCAGCAATCTCTCCTAGAGAAATACACCAAGTGCTATGCATTGACAAATAGCAGGCTGTCATATTATCTTCAGGCTCATGAAAATCAAGAACCAAAAAGTAATTGCTTCCAGAATAAGGAATGCATTTCCTTTAATAAAACTAAATATTATGAGCCAAACAGATCTTTGTTCACAGTCTGTGTTGTGTTGAAAACATGCCCAGACCTCTCATAGCCTCCGTCATTTGGCTGGAGTGAAAAATAGTGTTTATACTGGGCTGTTAAAAAGTTGTTGTCAATAGCTAAAAACCAAATGGACAACATCTTTTCTTTTCTGCTCTGCACAATACTTGCATCCAAATATATTTGTACAGGTAAAGGGTGAATGATCAGAATATTAAGCAGACAAGGCAAATGTTAATAGGGATTTTCATTTTCATGTTTCAAATCATGTTTCAACATCAATCCAGTTCCACCGGCAGCCACAGAGAAACTTTATCTCAACAACTGACTTTTGGACACAAACCCAAGGTTCTCCTCTTCATGCGACTCTGCTGAGATCATAATGCACTCCATTATCCAGCTGATCTCAATCAGCAGGTTGCTCATTTCGGTCATGACCCATCCTCAGTGTTCAACGGTCTCATTTGAGCCCAGGGTGAGCACTGTACTGGAGAAATCACTGTACTCACTCAAACACTGCGCATTCTGCTGATCAGCTCAGGTAATTAGAGTCAGGTTTGGTGGGGCAGATGAACATCTCAAACATGTAAACTAGGCCAGCGGGATTGTGAAAACATGAGCCAAATTAGTCAAACACAATTTTGTTTCGACAATTTCCAAAAGAAAATATTAAATAGAAATAGAAAATAAGAATTTTGTTTCCTTCTCTGCATGTACATTTAGACAATGACAAGCAGTCCGACTGACTGAGTCTGATTTAAAGTCTTGCCTGGCTTCCAAAAAAAGGAACTGTCAAGTCTGTTATAGATAATCTAATTTAATCTAATTTAAATATATGAAGTAGGTGTATAAGGAACGTGTAAAGAGAATACTTGAAGAAAGGATACAAATAGAAATACTTAAGTGACAAAATATTTACACTGTATCATTAGCCATCTGTAATTTAAAAGAAACCAGCACGGATCATGCCTCCAGTTAAACCACTGCTGACCTGCTGAGTCTTATCTGGTTATTTTAAAAATTCAAAACACCTACAGTATTTGGTCCAGAATTGGGTTAACAGGAATTTATCATTTTTATGATGTTAGGCGTGATAGATATTCCTGCTATAAAATCGCTGACTGATTTCCAAGTTTCAGGGAATTGCATTCGCACCTTCAGAGAAGACGTCGGTTCGGCATCAAATGATAATAACAGGTAGCTGAAGGAGAGATTAGCATCGGCAGATAACCAATCCAGCAGCTGGAACTCCAGGCCTTGCACAAATTAAATTGTAACTTTTACTTTGGCAGAATATGCATCTGTTGAAATTAGAGGATTGGAAAAATGTTTCCTGATCCCAATGTATCCATCCTGACCTTCTGGTTCTGGCATCTCTGGTTCAGGCTGCTGCTGGTTTTATGATGTGAGTGATATTTGACACTCTCTGGGGCCCTTTAGTTCCAACAACTAATAGATGGGCACAGCTACCAGTTTCAAAAAAGATGCCATGGCAGAAGTTGGTCAGCAGGGCAGCCAAAAATGGTTGCAAAATAACTCAAAATTGCTGTCTGTAAATACAGAAAGGAGTATAAAATCCACAGGTTTACATTCATATGTCATATGTTTTATGTAACTTGTTCTTTTTTTCACTGGTCAATTGTTAGTTAAGGGCGACACGGTGGCGCAGTGGTTAGCGCTGCCGCCTCACAGCAAGAAGGTCGTGGGTTCGATTCCGGGGCCCGGGCCTGGGACCTTTCTGTGTGGAGTTTGCATGTTCTCCCCGTGTCTGCGTGGGTTCTCTCCGGGTTCTCCGGCTTCCTCCCACAGTCCAAAAACATGCATGTGAGGTCAATTGAACACTCTAATTTGTCCGTAGGTGTGCATGTGAGTGTGAATGGTTGTTTGTCTCTATGTGGCCCTGCGATGAACTGGCGACTTGTCCAGGGCGTACCCTGCCTTCGCCCTAAGACAGCTGGGATAGGCTCCAGCAGACCCCCGTGACCCTGAACAGGAATAAGCGGGTATAGAAAATGAATGAATGAATGAATTGTTAGTTAAAAAGAAACAAACAAACATTAAATACGCCCAATTATCCATTTGGTCCAGTTTGGTCCTATTTTGAGTAAAAATGACTATAAAGTTATGGCCATGGCTACAGTTTAGTGGCCACGTGTACTCTTGTCTACTCTTTGGGCTTTGGGGAACATGCTGCATTCATTGAACACCTCTGGTACCACCCACACATCCAAATATGAAAATGTCCTGTTTCAAAATGAACCACTACAGCCAACATGAATGTAAAAAAATACAATATCTAAGCTTCAAAACTGGTACTATGACTCTGTCCATCTCTATATACAGTCAATGATACCAACCGATTGTTTTTTAGATCACCTTCTCATGGCTCCTTCCATCAGAGTAATCCACCATGTTGCAAAGATTGAAATACCAAAAACTGGGTCCTGGAACATTACTGTGACTTCAATGTCCTCAGATGACCTCTGCAGCCAGTCACCACATTCCAGTCCAACTGAGCACCTTTGGAATGCACTGGCGTGGGAAATTGGCTTCATGACTACATCATCAACAAATAGCTACGCCAAGTCACTTTTCCCTCCCATTCCCCCTTTGGTTAAGCTGCTGACTCGCTGTCTTGACTGAATAGGAAAGTTTTTCACCTATTCCCCAAAACCCAATGGACTTATTTATTTATATACATATATAAAATAATACAAAATCAAATGGTTTGTATGTTGTTTTGCACTTCTATTTATCTTGAACCATCCCTTGTTACCATTATTGTGTTCTCCTCGTTACTGATGGCTGTGCTGAAAGTCCTAGGGCCTCATGTACCAAAGGTACGTATGCACAGGCACGCCCATTTCCACGTTCACGTTTGGATGCATTAAAAGTGACTTGACAGTGGAAATGTGAGGTGCTTCACGTCATTCCCTGACTGGCGTATGTACATTTCTGCACTTGTTTTTGTTTAATCGACCTGGGTGACCGTGGCTTCCTTTGGAAGACGTGGCTGATGACACCACAGTCTGACAGAGTGGAGATATGATGAAGCCTGTTAATTAACTCGGTCCTTCATGGAGGTATTTACATATTTTTCTACTTCGTTTTGAAGTGTTTCCAGCTTACAGCCAGTGAAGTTTTTCTTTTTCGTGCTGAGATCGATTGTGGAATGAAAGAAATTCCAAGCTCACACATGATCGGGATGTACAAAGGAAACGTGCGTGGATTTGTGCGTTCGCAACGTTTTGAACATTTTTTTGGACGAACGTAGTTTCCTGGATTTGAACGTGCTTCAAGTTTCAGGATGAACTTCACAAACTGTTTTGTACGAGAACCCTGGCGACTGTACAGGAAGTCAGATGGCTTAACAAATGGAACTTTCTGCATCTACATCATATTAGTATTGACCAAAATCTCTGAGGAATGCTTCCAGCTGCTTATTGAAACATGGCCATGAAGAATTAAGGCAGTAAGGTGAACCTAATAAAGTGACCTTGTGTGAGTGGATGGCTGCACTGACAAAAATGTATCAGTTTTGAAAGAGTCCTTCAGAAGGGTCCTGATATCTGCAAAAAGACACTTGGACACAATAAAGTATTGCCATTGTATGTTCTCATATCCTTCATTCTGCTAGTATCACTTCATCCCTTGCTTTGGGAAATGGATGGACAGAGATACAGAGCTCATTTGGTTGGTTTGGCTTTTTATGGTTGCAAATAAAATGTCTGGGACTCATTCAGTTTCACCCCTCTCCTATCCCGGTACTCCACAACTGACTGAACATTACTGAAAAGACATTTGATTCAAAAGAGAGTGGGATTAGGAGCTTCTGAGTTGGAGTATTAATTAATAGGCTTCAGAAAAATCACTTTTAAAAAAATCCTGAATGGAGTTGTTGTGATGACAGCTTCTCTTTATTTCCCATCATTAATATTCTTGCACTATCTAGCCAATGTGTTGTACAAAGGTTTTCATGGTTGCTTTTACGCCTTCTTCAGCCCACGGGAACAAAACCTTCTCTGAGTTCCAGGAGCCCCTGATTAACTAATTTATTACTGTAAATGACCTAATGTCCTTGTAATGAGGTGGAGGGCTGGTTGGGGGGCTGCCAAGCGAGAGTACACAGGCCACAGCTACAAAAACCCAATAAAACCAAACCTTTAATGGGATAGTTCTCCCAAAATTGAAATTTCACCCTAATACTCAGCACAAGGTCTGTGTCGGTTTTACTTCCTAATCCACATAACCATTGTAGATTTTTTTTGTTTGTTTTTTCAGGGAATATAGGGAATTATGTCATTCACGCTGACCAAACAGGGTCTGACGAAAGAAGAGATTCAACCTCGAATGTACGTAGACTCATCAATCTGATAGACGACAAAAAGCCAATGAAAAGAAGTTTACAGTCACCAGTTACTCAAATGTAAAAGAAAAAAAAATGAAGAACAACAGTAGACCAATCATGGTATCATCCAAGCCGTCAGAAGGTCTGTCTCAAAATTCTGATGTTAACAGCATACTTTAGGCAAAATATCAACTTCACCCCTGACATCTGCGGCATTCATGCTGGCATGCATGAAAATTCAAAGCTCTCGCGAGACCAGTTTGCACAGCTGTGTATGCAAACACACGCAGCTGTGCCACATTCTTGCTGATATGATGTCCAGTGAGATCTTTTGAACTGTGGCCACGCTCAGTGACTTCTAGTGCTGCCACTTTTTCCTTGGCTATGTTTTTAAAAAAGACACATGGCTAGGGAGCCGATCGGAATAGTGTTTTCTCGAGAAACAAAAACATTTTCCAAAAAAATGTTTGGAAAGCATATAAAACATTAAAAAAAAACAGAAGGCGGTCATTTGCAAACAATTACTGTTTACCGTCAAGGCTTCTACAAAGTATTCCTGGGCACAAGGAGTTGAATCTTAATCCAATTATATGTTCGGCAAAGCACTGAAGCCTGGCCCTGTCCGTTCTTGTCAGTGAACCTTCATATCTTATCACCTGTTACCAATGATCCCCGTTAACTGAGGAATGTAAAAAAAAACAAAAAAAAGAGGAGTCCAAAGAGCGCTGCAAGTGTTCTCAGTGGTTTGTTGTATCAGGATATGCCAAAATTGACCAAATATTCCACTTTTATTTGTTTTGCTGCGTATTAACACAATGCGTTTGAAATTAGGTTTGTACGTTGACATTTTAATTTTGCTGAGAAAACCTATTAAGTTGTTATTGCAGTTGTTATTTGTCACCCGAAACTATTTGTGTGGTTCAAAAAAAAAAAAAACATAAAAAGCGATTGCAATTGCTTGCAGAAAACTTCCAGGATTTTTTGCATGGTTCAGAGTTGAGGCAGAGGACGCAGGTTACGTCGCTTAAAGCCTGGTTCTTAGGTGCTCAAAACCATCGACGTCTTATAAGACGGTGTGCGCTTCGCTCGGCCAAATGTTTGCAGTATTAGGTCACAGGCACACAGTTGGCTGCTCAGAGAGGGGGCGAGACTGCACATCTGAAATGTATTATCATGAAACACTGTTTCCATGAATGAAATTGAGATGTATAGGAATGGTGAGGTAAAGGCCCACTTCTCATTCCACGGAGAAGCTGAGGCAGGTGCCACGTACGAGTAGCCGCAGTAACCCGGCAGATGGACCATTTCAGCCTCGCTGCGCGCTGGACATCCATCTCTATTCCATGCAAGTGCGCTTGGCAGCGATGCTTGAGTGCGAAGCATGTCGCTAATGCACTGGGTGTCACGATGTAAGCAGAGGGCTCGTTCATCCTGGATCCTCAAGATAACCACAGATGGTTTTCCTTCGCCAAAAAAAACAAAAAACTTGGAGTTTTTTTTTTGTTTTTGCTTTTTTTTTTTTTTTTTTGTTCCTCTCATCTTGGAGGGCGGTTATTATGCAGCTGCACGCATCACAGACGTTCAGGGTGTTCCACGTCGATAATGGGATGTTCTTCTCATAAAAAGGACAATGCTGCTGGAAAGATATTCCAACAGCGCTGCCGACACATGAGAACGATTTGAATGCTTCTCTGGCGCGATACGCAGAAGTAAATAAAACGGGGAGACTAGACTGACAAATCTACAACTATGTCATGCTGAGGGCATACTGTGTTTTCTTTTGGGTTTTTTTGTCCAAGCAGGTATAGACAAAACCTGTCATGCAGCCATCAGCATCAGATGACAGCATCGTTTTGGAATTACCTTGCTTACATTTGTTCCTGGACTGTTTCCACAGAATAGTCAATAGAACGTGATGCACACGTAAAGTGTCTATGAGCCTGTGCCCTGAAGAGACTGCAAATCCAGTCGTCACGCATCAGTTGCATTGGCAAAGGTTTGCAGCGTTGGTGCAGCTAATTTTATTTTGCAATATTTTTTTTTCCCCCCTGAGGAAAGTTTTCACAAGAATCACACATTACCGTATCAAAAAAAAATCTAATAAATGATAATGATGAGGTGGGTGTAGAACTACTCCTTTTGTCTTGGGACGTAAAGCGCTAAAGCCAATACTTGGGAAAGTGTGATTGAACTAAGCTCTTCATGGCTGGATTCAGGAGGGAATAAACTGCTTTTAATTTGAGGAGGGAGTGCGTTACACCAAGAGTTTCGCAGCGCTGTTCAGTCTTCTGAGATATAGTGCATATTTTCACTGGGTCATCTACTCCAAATGCAAATGTTGTGCTCGCCTGTAACATATTTACACGCGTCCTGTTCACTGAAAATGTGTCTTGAAAGCAGATGGCCATCTGGGATTATAATTCCACTCATTTATTGAACTGTGTATTCAGCCAAATTTCAGTTTGTACTATAAGCAGCCAACTCAATCAATGCTGAAAATATGCAGCACTTTAGACCATCTACTTCTCTCTATGGTTGTATTTTTACACCTCTAAACTGCAGCAAAAGGCCACAGAAGAAGGCTGACAGCACTGACTCATTGGTTGATGCTTTTTTTGAGTCACTGGATCAACACAGACTGAACTGATCACTGAGGGACGGTCCATATCTTAGATCTTATGGCTTCATACTCTGTTTACTGCACAGGCAGGTTCCTCTGTAAGCTTCACACCATGCAACACCTCATCTCAGTGGCATGATATCAGAGCCAGCATTCCACGTTCAGATTTTCATCCTTAACGTCTGTGTGATGTTTACTTTTCCAGCTGCGTCTGCCGTTATTGATAAACACAATTTGACTTGGCCTTTGGCTCACAGGCCAGGAGCTCACTGACTGTTCTGCTTCTCTCTTTACCTGGGAGTGGTTTCTGCAAGTTGCCACTGTCTCTTTTTTTTTTTTTGCAGTTGAGATTCCTTGCGTAATGGGTCTCATGCATGACACCCTTGGCTGTGTCGCAGTGAATGACCCTGACTTTGACTGCAAAATTGGATAGAAACGCTGATGCCCATGCTTACAATAATAGTCGTCAAAATACAAAAACTTTTTGCATTTCTTATTAAATATAGTAATGTAGTTTTTTTCTTTTAGCGTTCTGTGTCTGCAGCCTAGCACCTTAACCTACTGTATTATATGATTTGTATTTTTTATTGTAAGCTTTCTGTGACCTTATTTTCTTTTTTTATTTCTTGTCCCAGACTCTGTCGCGCAACCTTTTATGATCAGTTATCCCACTGACTCTCATCTGGTTTACAGTCTCTGGTAAAAGCAACTTCCTGCTTAATGCTTTCTTGTAATTTCCAAATGTTTTGAGGATAGAAACAAAGGGGGCAGAGGGTGGAACAAATGCATGCCTAAGAAAGTCGTCACTCACTTGGGAGAGCTATAAATGCCCTTTATGACGTCACAAAGGGTTGGGTTCTAGAACTCACTCATGCACGTGAAAAGTGAAAAAGGTGAAACTAGCAAACTAAATAAATTTTGGACTTTTTCTGGATGATCCCATGCTGGTCCTATTCCATCATCATGGGACCAATAATGAAAAACAGTCACATTGTCGCAGTCCAGTTCGGTGTTAAACAAACAATGCGTTCAACTTGGGGTTATAATGCATTCAGTGCAACGTTGACATGTGAAACACCAAACAAGCAGACAGACGTAATTGCTTGAGCGTGTTGTCCCAAAATGACCCGACAATAAAAAACGCATTTATAGAATGGCTTGGATTTTGATGTTACCCAGATGCGAATCAATCTGGTGTGTTTTTGAGTTCAAACCTGGATTTTTCACGGGAGTGTTTACCTGTGTCGTCATAAACAGGATTAATATGCGTTTGTTTGCAGGCTCTCTCGTTAATTCAAGATCAAGTGTTGTTGGCGCTATCAACATTTATTTTCAAAACACCCAGTTTTCTCTGACTAAAACAGTCGTGTCTTCATGGTAAACATTTACATATTCTGTAATTTGTTTACATTTATGGTTCTGCATGAATTCTATCCCCATTTACTCCTTTTTATGGATGACATGCAGTCAAAACACACTCCGCAGCTAATGAGGAGGAAGTACGTCAGTTTGCTCCATGGATAATTACAGTTCATATTTTCTCGATTGCATGCAGGAGTATAACCTTTTTCGCCAAGTTGAAACATTAATCCAGCATTGCTAAAACCAACACCTTGTTTCCATTTGAGTCCCCCCCCCCTCTGGTCCATCTAACAAATACACCGTCTCCATAATGCAAACATGGTCAGGAGCTATTCAGACAAATTAATCAAACCATCTTTATTTAAAATCCCTATGAAATGGGATTTTAAAACCATTCATCCACATCCAAAAAGATCCATACATGGAATCCATCCCTTTGCTACATCTGATAAACTTTAATGCATCTAGTAGGTTGTTGTCTGAGCACGTGCAACATGCAAGCTAACCTGAGTTCAAATACCTGCGTAATGTGCTCTGCACTTTAAATTGACAGTAATCTGCTGATGATTTATTTAATTAAGAGGCACCTTTTGACATTTATGAAGGAGCTTGTAAAAATTCCCCATTCAATGCAGGCACAGCTGAACCAACAAAGGCAGGCCTTAGTGGGCTGATGGAAGGATCCTAATGTTATTTAGCGTAAAGCTGTTGCACCTCACCTCTTAAAAGGCTTTCCACATGGGGAAAAATCGAAATGGGCAAAAGAAGCCAACAAAACACTTGTGATTTGTAGCTGAAAAGAAAAGCCGGCAGACGTTTTGTACTAGCCTCAAAATGAAACAATTCTTATTGGGCCACGTGGATCATGCCTGAAAAATGATGATGGATTTCTAATGGCATGCGATGAAGAACGTCTAACATCTAAAGCCAGACGTCTTATTGCATTTTTAACCATTAAACGCATTGTTTACAGTCTTTATTTTGCCCTTTGCGCCCTTTATTTCAGCGAGACAAGTAATTACTCCCTTTTCGGTATTGTTTTAAATGAAGTGAAAATGGAACCATATGTTCTGTGACTCGTTTAATTATAACAACAGAAAAAAATATTCTCTGCAGTCTTTATAATTTGATTTGCCAGGAAACAACTTCAAATCAAGCGTCCACCATTTGCAGAGGAAAATGACAACCTGAGGAGTATTCATGGTGTCTTTGGCCAACTTCACGCTGCTACACATTAGATCTACACTGTTTCACTTTCTTGTTTTCGTGTTTGCGTCGTTCTCCATGACAACTCCATGACTATATCTTCATGTGTTGTTATTTGAATACATTTATCAGGCCATATTTTCTGACATTATTTATACTAGTGCTTTGCTCTTTTATGAGAAATGGCTGTATGTTGATACATTAATGACCCTTTGGCGTTTTGGCCCTGGACAACATGTTAATATCTGTGCTACAGTGTGATGATATATACAGAAAATTCTGATTTAAAATGAATGTCTGAGTCTCAGAGAGGCTCTAGTCTTACACTGCAATGCAAACTTAACAATTTATCATTGCCTTTGGTCACAGTTCATATTGATAATGAACCGTGTTGTATCATTAATGTTGGAAAGTACTTCTCTTGAGCACCCAGATTTCAACTTTATTTTGTTGACTTTCTTGTGTGTCTAACAAGATGGTGTAATCATAGACACAAAGGTCAACAGAAATTTTTGTGAGAAATAGTTGCTGTGGCAAACATCACATAAACAAAACTCAATCGCTCAACTTTTTAGAACAGCGCTCCAAAGGCTCCTCAGAGCTTTTTTTTGCAAAACTAAATGGATCCAAAAACTATCACAATACATTCAATAAAATTATTATTTTTAATTTTATGTGTACTTTCCAACAAACACAAGATCCTAGATCCTTGTCTGTATGAATGTTGGTTTTGCCATTTATATATGTTTGGATTGATAGCATGCCTTCAGAATCAACCTGGGAATTACTGGAGGAGCACCAAGGTGCACTGTCATCGCTGAAAAACTGGAATAATGGTCCATCTTTTTGAATATGCCGAAATATAAAGCAGCTGGTGGTGAGCAGCAGCTCCCAACTTCAGTCCTCCAGCTGCATGGAATTCAAAGCAATTGAACAACAGATGTTGTGATTTTTATGCCTGACAGTGAATCAAAAATCAAGGCACCAAAACAGAATCCTTGTCTCTTCCATGAGATGACACGGCTCAAACTCAACTAGAATCCTTTCAGCATGCGCAGCAAGCAAGCGGCCGTGTTTGACGCTCTGGCAACCCTTGAAGTTCTATCCTTCGGTTTTCCAGGACAAAGATGCCGTAAATTCTGGGGACAGCACAGAGAGGCAAAGAGAATATTTTGCGGTAATATTCCCCCCTGCAAATAATTGTGAGGAACCAATCTGCCCAAAGTGGACGTTTGAAAATGTGGGAGGAAGCCAAGAGACCGTGACAGAACTGACACAGACGCAGGGAGAACATGCAAACTGTGGCCCCAGGAAGGAATCGAACATGCAACCTGTAATCAATCAATCAAAGTGTATTTGTATAGCACCTTTCATGCATAAAATGCAACCCAAGGTGCTTGACAAAAATTAAAAGATAGATAAAAATACAAAAACAACAACATTCAACTGAAGTGCTGCAGTCAGTTAAAACTCTCTCCCCTCCTCCCAAACACACACAGGTTATCACCCGCCCGCCCACACCGCAGAAACAGTCAGTAAGAAAAAGAAAAATGGCAGGGCACTCTGGACTGGAAGACATATAAGAAATAAGACAATAAAATACAATATAAAATGACCTGAAAGCCCAAAGATAATAGGCTTTAAAGCTAAAAGACAAGACAAGACAAGTAACATAAAATAAAACAACTAAAAATGGCCAAACTAAGAAGGTGAGTCTTGAGCTTGCTTTTAAAAACATCAGTCTCTGCAGTCCTGATGCCCACTGGCATGCTGTTCCAGAGCCTTGGACCATAGTGGCTGAACTCCATGGGTTTTGATCCTAAAACGCACTTTAGAACAATTAAAAGGCCGGTGCCAGAGGAGCTTAGGATCCGCGAGAGCTGATATGATAAAAGCAGGTCAGATAAATAAGATGGCCCAAGACCATTAAGACACTTAAAAACTAATAGCCAATGCAGCGATTCTTAAACTGGTGTAATGTGCTCCCACCCTCTGGTCCTTGTCAGCACACGAGCGGCTGAGTTCTGTAGTAACTGTAGGTTGGCAATAGTCTTTTTGGGAAGACCAGAGAGCAGCGCATTGCAGTAGTCTAAATGACAAGAGATAAAGGCATGCATCTGCACCTCCATGTTTGCCTGGGAGAGAAACTGGCGGACTCCCGCTATGTTCTTGGGATGATTAAAACCGCCTTTGTGACGTTTTTAATATGCGTATTAAAACTAAGCTCAGAGTCAAAAATGACGCCCAGGTTCTTAACAGATTCTGTAGGTTTAAAATCGTGACGTTTTGGGAAAAGTTTCTCTCTCACCTTCCGGAACAATGACTAAAACCTCTGTTTTGTCCTGGTTGAGCTGGAGGTAGTTTTCTGCCATCCTTGACTTAATGTCTATAGTACATTCTAAAAGGGTCTCAATAGGCCTTGTGTCATCAGGAGACACACAATGTAAAGCTGTGTATCGTCAGCATAACAGTGGAAGCTGTCGCTGTGTCTCCTGCTGACGTCCCCGTGGGGAAGCGCGTCAAGATTAAAAAGCACTGGACCTAAGATTGACCCTTGGGGCACCCCAAGATTTTATGTTTTCTCCTCTTGTTGCTTTATAGGAGGCAACAAGAAGTAATTCAGTGATCCTTACTGTCACAATATTCTTTTACTCCAGATGGACAAGTCACCTTCTCATGTTTCTGGCTAGTGCAACATCCTTCCAATACTTAACCTAGAGTGCAAAGGCTCGTACCAAACACATCTTACCTTGAGCCTAAAAATCCATGTACTTTAGGTTGTATGTAAGTTGTTGCACAAACATACTTGGTTGTACTCAACAAATAAACAATTGGTTGATTTCAAACAGGGATAGAACTTTTGGTTTGATGGTAAATATGTCTGCAGACCCCTTCCAGCTTTTCATTGCTTTTGAATGTCCAGTGTGAAATAGCGCAAAAAAAAAAAAAAAACAACAGAAAAAACAAAAAAAAAGTTAAATTGTGTGCAGACGCGACCAGAGGATCTGAGAGAGATTGCAGAACAGAGGTGGGGCTTGCAGCAGTTGCTGTCTGGGGCTTGGCGCGGCGCGGCCTAAACTATTTACCTGGCTGAGATGTTAACGCAAACATGCTGCCTAATTCACAGGAAACAGCCCAGCCAGCCAAAGAATGTTTCAATGATCTCACACACAGACACACACCTCTTGACTTTGTTTTTGTTTGTACCGGATGCCACCTTCTTTTTAAATCCGCCTTCAGTGAATGAACGAAGGGTTTATTTTTTCACCGGTTTTAATGAATGTTGCCAAAACATTTAGTTTCCTAGTTGTTGATGTCAACATTCCGTTTCAGTTTGCGTTCTGCCCGTTTGCCCTGTAAAAGCGACGCAAGTTAAGATGCAACTTGGCAAGGTCGAGTCTGATTAGATTTTTCATCCTTCATGTGAATCCATCTGATTTACAGCCCTTTTGGTACCTCACGTTTTTGCACCAAAACATTTCTGCGAAATTCTTCCGAGAAGGCATTTCTAAAATGTCTGTTCTGGCCTCTGACTTTTCCAAGTAAGACAATTTGTCTGTCAAAACTCTTGTCATTCGGGTCTGATCTATGACAAAAGAAATATCAACAAATCTTTTATAAGGTTGTTTGTTTTTTTTTCTCCTCTTTGACAGAGCACTTTTGAACTTTCCTTCCTTCTTTGGCTGAAGGGTTGTAGGATTATAATGATCAACCAAAACATGTCTTTATGAGTTTTAATTATATTTTACAACAAGGGCATACCGTATTATAATAATCCAAGAGCAATTTGTTTTTGCTTTGCCAGTGTCCCTGGCATTTTCATTGACTTCCTATGATTGTAGAAGGAAATTTATGTTTCGCAACTTGGATTTTTCCCTTTGCTATAAATAATAAAAGTCATGGTCGTTGCACACGGATTCTGCACAATGTTCAGCCATCTGTCGGCCAACAATACTTCAGTCTGTTTTCAGCGTCCACTGGCTGTCGCAGCGGAGCAACCTTGAAATATCAATCCGCTGCTGCAAAATGTACAACTCAGAAAAGTAGCACTTGAGCCACACCGGTGATAACATTGTGAGAACGGTGGGAAGCGCAGAGGCAGTTAGTAAAAAATAAGCACGCATGCAGGCCTTCATAGTATAAAATGGTCCATGTTTTAACCCCTGTGATTATTATTGTTTTTGATTGAAACAGCCAAACCTTCTCATTCACTACAGTTTAAAAATTGAGGGGCATTTTATGAAGGGATCCTAGCACACTGCGCTGGGATATATCTCAAAAGCCTAAAATAAAAAAAGGATTTGGGGTATAATAAGAATATGATTAAATGACTTCATTAATCAAAGCTTAGCAATGATTTCACTGTTGCGTGTTTTAAATTCAAAACATGGCTTTCATTTGTCATTACCGTTCTTGAGGATGTTCTGGAAATGTAGACGTTTGTCCCAACACGGTCTGTGAAGATTGATTTATTTGGTGCAGCCACGGTGCAGCTGCACTGGTTTGGTGCCAGTGTCCAAAAGAACAAATATCAACTTGTTGTGTCTCCCTGTCTGGAATTACTGCGGCGTTGTCAATTCACAGCCGCTTTCCAGGACACACATGGGCACGTCTGGCAGAGCCCTCAGATTGTATGTTCAATAAAAAGGCTGTACATTCCACATTAATGCATTTCCATGTTTTTGACTAAAACCTTACGTTATTTGAGGGGAGATGGAATCTCTCCGGCACCCTCCATCCATTTCTTTCTTGCACTTTTAATGCATTGAAAGTCATGATTTTCTTTCTTCCAACATGCAGAGGGTCTTTGTCAGGAGAGAGAAAGAGAGAGAGGCACTGCCAGGAAATGAGTCAGTTGTGTTCCACCAGAGACTTGACAATACCAAGTGATTTACTCATCTTTGGTAGACGTTCAGCTGACATAAAATCCAAAATGCTCCTACTTGAAAAACACGGTTCGGCCCAGACGGAGCGAGTGCAGCATTGAGGAACTGTCACCTAGGGGTGCAATCGAAGGTGAATGTTTTACAGTCTCCAGAGTTTGAACTGATAAACATATATAATATCTTCCAACTGATCGGCCGAATACAACTTTAAAGACGAAACCAGATGTTACAGGAATGACATGCTACCACAGGTCTCCAGATGTGATAAAAAAACAAAAAACAGATAATACGAGTAAGTGTGGAATGTGGAAATAACCGGGCATGGATATCCTGTAGCATGCAAACAGATATTAGCATGAAGCGCAAAGTTTTGCAATTTCAGGGTTTTGCCGAAGACCTTTGGATTATAAACACAGAGAATCATAGCATGTCTCTCAATCGTTTAACTTATTTGAATTATCGGAATGAAGAGCAGTTCTGCATTGTACGTAACTTTTCATGATATGTCCTCACAAAACACTAAAGCTATTCACAAAGTTGTCAAAATGTTGTGTTTTTATCTTAAGGGCCAACATTCACTTTGAAATAATTAAAAGATAAACACTCCTCTTGCAGCTGCAAATCATTATTGTTGTGTAATCAGTTCAGATGGATTATCTCTTGCTCAACCATGCCAACACAGAGTTTTCCTCTGTTGCTCTCGGCAGTCATCCAGGGGATCCAACCAATTGAGGCCGTTAGCGTGTTATTCTCTTGTAGAAACCCTGGATCCTGACAGACGTGCTCAAACTGATAAATATCATCCACTCAAACCTTGTTGCAGATGAAGCATGTTATAGTTCCGGCACAAAGCAATTAGCCTGCTCCACCTTGGGAAAAATAGGTGCCCCTCTGCCATAAAATCTGCTCAGGAAATAGCAGCGCTGTCAAAGAGCTTCAGATCTCAAAGTGATTGCAGTCCATGAAATTGAAGCAAATTGTTTCCTGAAAGTGATGATCTATTGAATGGGGGGCACTTACGTTCTCTCAGAAGATGTTTAGTTGGGTTTTTAAAAAGTCAGTAAAAAGAAAAGAAAAGAAAAACCCACCTGGAAACCAGAACTTAATGTTCACGCCGAGTGATCTGGAGCGCAACTTATGTATCCGGTGCGTATTTGCTTAAACGGCAACAGTTGCAGCCTGTTATGGATTTCCTGAAGCTGCTCAAAAAGTTTTTTCTGTTATACAGATTTCATGCTGATTATTAAAATTCATGAAAATTGGACTTCAAGTCCCTTGTTAGGAAAGATTTAACTTAACACGTACTTGTAAATGAATCATTCCACAAAAACTACAGTTGTAGGTTGTCGGTAGTCCTTCGACTCTGACCCTGCAATTCAAAGATTGAAGATGTGCTGCTGCACTGAGCTAAATCCGGGCTTACAATACACTCACTGTGTTCAGGCCTTACACCTGCCGGTATATTAAGGGACTGGTCACATTGCTCATGCATGCTGCCCTCCCAGCTCCAATCCTGATTGTCTGTGGGTGATGTCACAAAAGGCCTCTGCCAATTGTCAAAAATGGCTGCAGCTGGAGAGAGACGGCGGTGACAAGAACAATCACGTCCTCCCTGAAAACGGCCCATCTGCACTCCTGGATGTGCTTTCGGAAATTACTTCAGATTGTGTGATGTTAACGCAGCGAACACAGTGGTCTGGTTTAATCATACAACCGAGCCTCATCATCGCGCCGCGAGGGCTTCGCGAACATTTTGTACTCGCAGTCATCATCTTCGCACATGTGCACCGCAGTGCCCAAAGTGCAGTCGCCTGTCAGACACTCGCGGATGAGGGCTGGTCCAGGTGAGTCACAGCTGAAAAGGCACGCCGGCTAACTGAAAGGAAGCCCTGATTGCGCCGGGGAGTCGCACACAACGATATTCTTTGGTAGCCATGTGCAAGACATTAAAATGACACGTGAACGCCCCACTAAGCGGAGAGTTCAACCAAACCTGAATTGAGCCAATAGCCATGTTGTTGATGTGTGTAGACTAGGGTGAAATGTTCAAATGTCTGGAAACATTCAAATCGACCGGTGTGGTAGCCTCGTACCCCGGTGTTAAAAATAATAACAATAAAAACAGAAGAAAAAAAAATCTCTTATGCCATCTGGTAGTACCATCTAAGTTTCCACTGATGTGACACTGACATGCTTTTAGCCAAAATAACCATCGTCACCTCAGCCATTTCATGGCACTCAGATGACCAATTTTGGGTGAACTATTCCTTTATTGTGCTTTCTGCTCTACTTTTCATAAAGGTATATTTATGACACTTCTCTGGAGGCAATAACTTTTTTACTGATATTAAACTCTGTGTTGTAACCCACTCACATGGATATCTTTATGAGCGTAGATTAATGATGTATGTACCTTGCGCGGCTCTAGCTTGAGTTCCAGAGTGTGTGTCTGGACAAAGGAAGGTAGGAGACGGACAGATTCAGGGGATATCGCAGGAGGAAGGATTACATGCACCTGGGAAGGAATTCACTCATTCACTTATGCATTACAGAAATAACTTCAATTGTAGAGGATTCCAAAATTGACGAGGTGGCCGTTTGGCCGACTGCCATGACTTGCACTGTTTTTTCTTTTTTGTTTTTTTTTTCAAATCTAATTGCCTCATACCGCAATCCCACATTTTGTCTTGGCAAACCTTTTGAGTGTGCTCAGATTGGAGAACTAAATATTCCCCCATCAAACTGCTACCCATGGTTCTGCAAAGTATGCCTTACTAGTGAGTGTAATAATAAAAAAAAAAAGAAGCAGGGCACCAGATAAAAGCCCCAGAGAGCAGAGAAAAATGGTTTGCTGACATATGTAATATTTCAATTTGATGAATTGCAGTGAAAACATTGAACAATGAATTATGCCCATCTTTTGCAACAGCAGAGCAACGTTGAAAGCAATGGTTTTAACAGTCTTTGTATGAGATGCTGGAGGGTCTGATGCTTCTACAGCAGTGGATACTAGAACTGAATTAGATGCAAATGTATCTATCGATTATTGCACAATTAAGTGTCTCCAGTGTCTCCAATTTTCATCTTATAGCCTTTGCAATCTTCATTGATGTGAGTTTTGGACTTCATCGAACTTCAAGCACTTTTTAGGCAGTTTAATGGCAACATTTTCACTTAGTTTAGCTTTATTTGCATGGCACCATATTATACTGTATTTGTTAAGCTACATTGACAATAAAATATGTTATATTGGATTAAAAACCCTTCCACTGGAAGGAGTCTAGCAAAGGGGGTCGATGAATCATTTATTTAATTAGCATTAAATAAACATTCAGTAAAAGATACACCCATTAATATAGCAATGATTTAAGTGTATTGAACAGGGAAAGACTTTGCTCATTAATTCTAAGTTGCCTGGCACACTTTCACCAAACTGTAGGTGGCTTATACACTTGGCTTTTCTTTTGTTCAGAGAGATATAAGTTAAAACAGACGTTACCTGCCTTGTAGGTGGCCTATCTTTGCAACGCGTCCTTCACTGCAACACAACGTACTGACATTTAAAAATGGTGACAACAGGCATCAGTTATGCTTCAACAAACAAAAAACGAAATACTGGCTCTTTCTAGACACATCTTACTTCATGCTTTCCTTTCGTCATTCCCTCCCCGGGTGAGCGGGGAGAACAAGAGGCGCTTGAGGAGTTCTGGAGCTAAGGGAGAATTGCGTGAGGGGGGGTTGGTGGTGGGGGTGTCTGCGATGGTGGGGTGCCTCTGCCGCCTGTACGGTGACCAAGCCGGCGTTGCTTAGTTAATTAGCTCACATGCACAACAATAACACCAAACCCTTCCTGAGCGTGTTTGGTGGACATAGCTGAGACGTTACGCAGCGGGTCTCGCTCCATTAAGCATTCACGTTCCCCTGCCAAGAACCACATCTAGAAATGAGCGGGGCAGCCCAAAGCCTTGCGAATGTGTGACAACTGCAACAATATACCAAAGGGATTGACAGGAAAAGGCCTCCACTGTTGAATAGCGCGTCTGTTCCACTTCCTCTCCCGCTTCCTTCTTGAGCTGCCGCCCCTTTTTTTTTTTTTTTTTTTTTTTTTTGAAAAACACCTAATGTCTCCCAACGAGGCAGTGACTTGCGTGCAATAACAACCTTGCGTGTTTGGATGCATAATATTGTTGTAAAAATCTGCAAACATGATGTCACTTGGCCGCTTGGGTGCAGAACCATATTTTCAGTGAGGTGTTATTAGTCATTTTTTGTTTGCTTTAGGTCCCCCTTTATGCTGCAAACCTGCCGTGTGCTGCATGTGTCTGAGCAATTCCTTGCAGAGGATAGCGTGTCCCTCTTTCAAGGTTGTTTTCTAACCTGGCAAACCAGATCGAACGTTCACGGAATCAGGTGGATTTATGTCATGTGTGCATTTGAAAGACAGTGATGAGAAAAAAAAACATTTTGAAAGAGCGGTTTTTTTTTTTACATCCTCATCCTTAGGCCAGGCTTCCTATTAGCAGTATACTGGCAAGAGTTGTCATGATCCCATTGGTTTAACGACAAGATCATTCAAATCTTATCCTGTCCTGACAACGTTGGCGCTACCTGGATTTACACAGATTTATTTTTCATTTGTCAATAAAAGTCGCTGGCGTGTAATATTTGTGTTTCAACAGGATCCCCTTTCCTCGAGGACCAGCCGGGATCGATCCTCCCGTTGTTTTACAGTTTTATTTTTCTGGGTGAATGTAAGGCCCTGAGTTTGAGTCACAAAGATAATAAATACCAGGAAATCTAGTTCATTCATGTCAAAACACCATTTTCGCCTTAAAGAGAGACTAAACAAAGGTGAAGTGTTGTAATTCATTCGATACAAGGCAGTAAAGCAATAAAGGACTGAGGTTACGGGGTTCATCTTGGTTACTGTTGTGCTTTTCCAATATTTTTTTTTTTTTTTTCAAACACAATGCACATGAAAGCCAATATTCCTCCAATGGGGAAAGAAAGTCTTAAAATCTTTAAAAACTGCAGCGACGGTTTCAACTAATTTCTGGCTAAAAGCAAGACTGACGCTACTGCCTTTTTCCTTTGTCAAATACTTGATTGGCTCGTTTGTCTTGTGCAGTCGCATTTGTTGTTACCTCCTCAAAACTGAGTGAAGAAAACAAGCAAAGCACTTTGACAGATAATCCGATACAGCTTGCGTAAGGTTCGTCTGACTGCCGTTTAATGCACTTAAAATAAACGTATCCCCTTCAACAAATTGCGAGTTAATAGAAAAATGAAATATGGCTGATCTGCGCCTGAACTGGGGGAACAAAAGTCTTGTGTTAGTGCTATAATTATACTGTCTGAGGAGCAGATGGCTAGAAAAGAGAATGAGCTCAACATTGTTCTTGTTTTAATAAAAATAAGGAGAGGGTTCAGCAAAGAACAGCCCCTCAGCACTTTTATTGTGGTTCTGGCAGCATTCAGGTATCACGCTGTGAATGTGCTGAATCCACTTTCTATCTATTTAGCTCAAACTCTCTTATGTAAATAGATTGCATGGAAAGTGAAATAAATACTTTTTGAAAAAAATGCATGATGAAAAGAACTGGATAATCCGCCTAAGTGCTTTTGGACACCTCACAATGTTGCAACTCCGAAACACGTTCGAAAAAAACCAAGCACGCTAGATGATGCATCGCACAGGCTCCTTGAATGTAGTGTAAGCTGTGTTGAACATCTCCAGGGGGGAATTCTGCAGGCTGTAATTGAGAACAGGGCTGCAGGAGGAGTTTTAGGTTACATATTTTGCAACACAACACTTTGTAAATTGGAAGTAGGAGCGGAAGGCAGGAAAGAGAGTGGTGGTTTAGGAAATCCAGTCAAAGGCACAACGAGGCCTCAGTGACCGAGCCAACGCAGTTTGCACACAGACTTTCAGTCTTTCGTTAAAAAATCCCTGTCTGGAATCCTTAAGGCCTCAGGTTGAGTGCATTTCAACTTAAATGGGCCTGGTTTCAACCAGACCGAGAGTTGCTGTTGTGATGCGTAATGGTGATAATAAGACGGTCTTATTGCGTTTGCCTTTCAATGACAACCCATGCGGCATGGATTTTGTTCAATTCAAAAGGCAGAAAAATCTGTGGATATTCTCTTTGATTCTTCTCCTTCACCCCTCTTGATATTAACATGGATAAAAATGAGTCTCAATAAAGGAAAGCCAAACATCCTGATCCAATAAATTATGCAGCACATGAGCCAAACTGCAACTCAAATCATTTCCACTAAGATGATTTCTGTCATTTTAGGTAGTTCTCATCAGGGTGGTATGTTCAAGTCTATGTGTCTTGGATTAGTCCCCCCCCCTTTTTTTTTTTTTTTTTTGCACATGTACAAGCATCTGGATTGGCAGCAGAAGCAGCTTACGATTGCTCGTGTAGGTGATTGGACGTAAGTCAGGGCTGCTCCCTTTAAACGACCCTCCAGTGAAAACTGGGGACATTTGCGTCAATTTTTATCGTCAGTGGTCTTAAACCATAAGTTAAAAACTCTTCAACCTTGATTAGCTAGCACGAATGCAAAATACATACACAGTATGTCACTCTCAGATTTTTGCTGCATAGGTCGTGTCAGTCTTCAGTCGGGCTGAGGCCATAAATTGCAGACGGACGGGCCGAGGCTGAGGGAGGAGTGGAATTTCTGGGCTGTGCTGAAACACCAGATCATTTGCTGAAAAAGATGCCACCTGTCAGAAAGATTAACGGAGCTTGAAAGGGATGCATTTTTGGCGAGTGGCGCTTCTGCTCGTGTCAGGAACTCATTCATCTTTATCAACCGCATGCACATTTGCATCGCTACTCTCTGCTCGTGTTGTTTTTAAAATCCCCCTTGGAGGCGCGTCGGGTACCTCGGCAGAGAATGTTGAGCAGCTGCATTCCAATTGAAGATCCAACCCTGAAAAATCGAAAGCTTTTTAGCTCTTTATCTTTAATCTATTTAATCTGCCCTGCGAACTGAGCGACAGGGCCAGAAAATATGAAAAGATCCTCCACTCCATTTTCAAATTCTGATTCTGATTTCTTTTTTTTCTTTTTTTTATAAACTCAGTCCTGTGGTCAATTTATTGACCAAAAGTACTTTTTCCCAACCTGATTGTTATAGTTAAGAATAGTTTAGAATTACAGCTAATGGAGGGGAAAAGGAGGGGGGGGGGCATTTTTGTCCACTGTGACTAATTCACTAGTTCACGGTCTTGAGATTGTTGTCCAAATATTTAACTTTTCCCATTCGATGGTGATTGGAGAAAAGTGAACCAGTATCCTGGGAGCAGGTAATGAGCAGTTTTCTGAAGTGGTCGGGCAGAGAAAGGGATCGTCACAAGAGGTGTTACACATCCTCGTGTTCGAGCAGTGCAGGGATGTCGCGTCATCTGCACATCCAAAGGAGAGGATACACCCTCGTTCAGCACCAGGTTTGACATGTTAGTAGATACCAACCCTTGCTGTTAAGATCTCTTATGTATTCAGTAGATTAGAGAGGGTGGCACTGAAAGGGGTTGTTGCCCTCAATGGCCTGATGGAGGTGGATTGTTCCTAAAACAGAGTTGAGATCAATATAAAGAGGAGTGTTGTCTCGGGTTTTTTTTTTTTTTTTCAGGTAAACACCATTGTGCTGGGCAAATGGGTGAAAGAAATATCATAGTAGCAATCATCAGTTGCCAGGCAGCTGTGGCTCAGTTGGTAGAGCGGGCTGCAAATTGATGATTGAAGGGTTGGCGGTTCCAATACCCAAAGATCTCCCAACTGTCCACATGTATCCTTGGGCAAGACACTGAACCCTAATTGCTCCCAATGCAGGGTTATTTAACTGATTGAACTGCCATGCCAAGCAACTTGTCCTCATGTTAACTTCCACTTGTTGCTCATCTAAATAAACATTCTCTGTGAGAAAACCTTTGAAAGAGAGTTTAAATAAGGACATAAGATGAGCTTCAAAACAGACAAACAACCAAAAGCATCTGAACATTTCAAAGTATGTCAGACAGAGACATATCATTTTCCATTGCATGATTTAATGGGATTTAAAATGGAGTGATTGGAGTCAGCGGAGTGATTTTTCATGTCCCGAGGGGCTTCCTGACAGTTCAACAAATCCTAAACAAGCAGAACTATTTGGTGAAATCAGTGTTTTTATTGAAGACAATGTCCAGATCTGTTTTCTCTGCCAGTGGCCAAAGTGCTGCCCAGTTCCGCAGAGACGCAGTTTGCCCTGTAATTTTCAGTATCACGTCGTCATTTTTTTTATGTCCTGCACTTTATAGATTAATTCCTTTTCAAAAAAAAAAAATGTTTGTGCACTAAATGCGAAGATGATTGTATAGATGATTATGTTTTTACAATGATTATTTGTAATTAAATAAACAGGCCCTAAATGGTATAACATTTGTTTTGTTACTTACTAAACATAAAGTCAGCTATTAACTTGTTAGTTCTCATTTTAATATCCATCAAGTTGATAAAACATAATGAACATGAAGACATAATGTCAAGCAAGTATGTCCACTCTGTCCAGGGCAGGCTATCAATTAAGCTTGCCTCTAACATCTCTTAATAAATATACAATGAATGTTTTTTTTGTGTGTGTGTGTATGTATGAATATGTAAAATGAAGAGACGGCTTTAATTTCGAAGACTGTAATGTATTAAGTCATTCTTTAATATACCAAATAAGGAGACAGGGCTAGAGGGTATTCACTTTCCAAAATATTATTTTCTCTTCTATTATGAAAGGGTGATGACCATCATTTGCTTTGTTGATATTGGAATCGTGCTGACATGATTTAGTGCGCCGTTAACTTTAATTAAGTGCCATTAAGTTTGAGTCATTTCTGCTTGGGTCATCCATGTCTTCTACTTTGTTGATTTATGTCAAACTGTTATCGAGAAAATGGCCCCTTTTAACTATCAAATGTCGTGAATTTATTTTATGAAGAAGTTTTATTAACTATCGTAGTATTTATCAGTTATCATTATACCTTTTATTAAAGCAAGAAAAAAATGACACAAATTCTTTGCAGCAGATTAAAACTTTCATTTAAAAAAGTATTGTCCTTGTTTAGGTAACGTGACACTCATTCACTCTTAGACCTCATCGCCGTCATTAAATGTTCATGACCAGACAAAGGTCGAACAATCCTTGTTTTATATTGAGCCCCAAAATGCAACCAGGCATGCATGATAAGACTTCTACACCTTTTTCTGTTTGTTTGTTTTTAAGTCAGGGTTGTCTTGTAAAAGGAAATGACGTTTAGCCCTGTGGCTGTAGACCATCATTTTATTGAACGAGAGACTTAGATACGACAAACCTCCAACGAATTTTCCACCAATCTTCGTTGACCTTCATTGCACCTTACACACATCCTACATCTCTTGGATCTTATATTCTTGCCGGAGACACAGACAGTAACACCACACTGACACTGTGTGCACAGCAGTGCAGACGGCAAACACTCTGCAGACCAGCCGCAGACCCTCCCGTTTCTCTTATCGGCAAAGCTCGCGAATAATTAGCATCTTGCTAAGTGGCAAGGTGGGCTTGGTTTAATTTGATTGGCACATAGTTGTTCCATTCAGAGTGGCCAGCGTTGGCTCGGTGTGAGAAACCCCTGCCTTATCTTTCGATGGGGTCAGTTTGTCTTTCCTCCGCGGCTACTTGTGAAAATACCACCGATTCTTGTTCACACACTTGCAGCACACATTAAGCACTCAGTACTTATCACACGCGGTGAACTCCCTTCTGCTGGCACAACGCTATAAGAGGGATATAAGGAAGTTGTAACAATGTCGAGGAAGTGTGCACGTGGGAAATAAGTGTCACTGCACTTAATCGATCCCTGAGAAATAGGTTTGCAGTGAGCCCGAGTGGATTTCGCAGTCGACTTTGATTTGTGGAACAGGAAGTTTCACTAATGTTATTCTGACTTGAACCCGGCGTTTGCTTTGCGGCTTGTCAAAAGTGGGTTAAATGCATGGGAATGAGACCATTTTTGCCCCCTTAGCCCTTGTCCAGTGTCGTGGGTACCAAATATGTCATTATCATTGCATTCTCCAGATGGTATCCAGAGCATTGCTGTTGCAGAACATCATGATGAAAAGTTGTTTCGTCAGTTTGTTGTGTCACCAGTGGATTCTGCTGGCTGCAGTCTCTCTTTAGGGGCATGTAGCTGGAAGACCTTCCTGTCCCCTGGTCCCAAAATAAGCCTGAGAAACACTTTGATAAGCCAAAACTCGAAGCATTTATCAAATATTCAAGAGGGTTTCTGGTGAGTGAATCATAGTCCCCTCTGCCAACAGCAGGGGCTTTTGTTGGTTTGTTTGGGATTTTTTTGGTAGAAAATAAAATAAGACGAGATAAATTTGGATATGTTGTTCTTGATGACGATGATGACAACCGCACAAAAGTCAAATTTAAAATATGATCAGTATTAATCTATCCGTCCATTTAATATACCCTCTCTCCTGCACTCAGGGTTGCCAGGGTTTTTATTTGTCATAAAAATAAGGCGACTGCAAGTTTCAGTGACAGCCAAGACATTTTTTACCTTCAAAACTAGAAGTTTTTCCAAGGCTTGCTTGCCCGTACTTAACCGTTTGATCATGCAAGTGGATTCGTTCAGTGTTTTACTTGAATAGAAGCAAAGAGTCCTGAAATTAAAGTCTGTCTTGAATGCCAAACATGAGTCACTGTGTTGCCTGGTCTGGGCTTCACCAGAACTCATCAGTGTTGGGATTTGGATGTGTTCTCCACTTGAGCCTGCGTCATATACACATAAATGTTAAACTGAGCAGAAATGCATGTGCAGTGCGGTCTGACTCCATGTTTGGAACACAGCCAGCCTTCTTTTCTGTGTGGGTGACAATGAGGGAAAAGATCATTAAATTATTGTTCAACCCCACTCTTCGGTTTCCCCCTGATGGTTTTGATTGTAAATTTAAACAAACGTATTTCATTAATCTGTGGTTTTAGGGCTAACCAATCTTAATGATTAATAATGATAATGATTTATGCATGATAATCATCTTAAGAAATGACACAGTACAATGTCCGTATGGTACATAAGTATCAAAGTGCATATATTTCATATGGTTTCAGTTATTAAAGGCACATTTCTCTTTACCAAAGCTTACCAAGCTTTTATTTATAACATTGGAACAGGTTAAATATTGTGCTATGATTGCCTGTCTGCATTTGTGTTCAAAAGCACAGCAGCCATTTCAGAGAAAGGTGTAGAACCATGAATTTGATGTTGATTTAGTGATTCCAGTTTGGCAAAACATTTGATACTGCTGGCAGTGTGTTGCTGGCTGCTGCCTATTTCAGACATTTTGAAGCGGACCGATCTCCAATACAATAAATCACGAAGGCAGTAGTAATGTCCCCAGCTAAAATCCAGTCACAACCAATGTTTGCATTTGCACTAATAAAGGTACCGCGGGGAATCTGTGTTAGCAGTTGTAAAACTGATACTATGGTCAGATCAATGACTTAAATGAATCAAATGAGTCATTGAATTAAAGGGAGTTTTAAATGTCTGTCAATTTTTCGTTATGACTTTTACAGAAGTAGATTATCATCAAGACAGGGTAGTTGCCATATAAAAAATTTTGAACACACACACACACACACACACACACACACATCCACATATTTAGAGGTGCTATTCTGTGAACTTTGTGCCTTTTGCCACATTCTTTAAGGTCACTTAGTCAAACTGGGCTTTTTTAAATTGACCTTTACGCTGAAGGTTGTAAATACAATAGTATGGCACTATCTAATTTAAAGAGATATTTTGCCAGCCTGGAGTGAATTCACAGCACAGTATCGAAAGGATTGAAGTGATTGTGATTGACAACTAACAGGAAGATCCCCTGAACTGGCATCGTGGTCCAGGCCCCTGGCCTGGTATATTTGTTGACTATTTGCATTTGTGCCATGAGGATGTCGATAATTTGTCAAACGCTCTCATGTGCACAGGACAAAAAAAGAGGAGACTTTGGGGAAAAAAATATCTGCATCTGTGGAGGCACGGCCTTCATTTCTTCAGGGCACAACTGCACACAACCTTCTTGTCAAAAATAACCAACTGTGGTCAAATAAACCACTCACAGTTGCCTAATGGTTCATGAATATGCAAACAAGGAGTTTGGTTGGACTGTGGTTTAGAGAATGTAATAGAAAACAGAGACCCTCTCTGAGAGAGACCTTCTGGATTCCTCATCATTCATCAGGCCCATAAAGGTGTCTTGTTGGAGAAAGCGGTGAAGACACATCCAGCAAACAGAAAAGCTTGACGGATTTATGGCAGTTCAGTGGCAGGCAGATCTTACACATCTTTTTAATAACACACAAGTAATAATTTGTTCATCAAGTGTGTGTGTGTGTGTGTGTGTGTGTGTGTGTGTGTGTGTGTGAGTGTGAGTGTGAGAGAGAGAGAGAGAGAGAGAGAGAATCACATTAACAATGTCCACTGTCTTTCCCTTGTGTGGCCCTGTGAGATAAATGTCTGTAATACATGATAAATGTACGGACAAAGTCATGTACATTAATGGCTGTTAGATTGGTGTCTGAGCCGTGAAAACCTGCTCTTTGCACTTGAGAGCAGAAAAAAAAAAATCAACTTATGTGTCTGTTAGGAATTACAGCCTCCGCTGCCTTGGAATTCAAAGTGCTTCTACCTCAGTGAGTTGATAGGCTTGCTGGCGATAACCTCAAAAGTCATCTTCCTCAGGCTTAATTTCCCTCTCGAGAAAGCCAAACATACTTGGGAGGTTGAAGCGGATTGCATTGTGATGTTCGGCCAACTGTGCCTGAAGATGCGGAGCCATTTAAACAAGGACCTTTTTGTAATTCTTGCTTGTCTCAAGATGGAAGAAAGGCCCTGCATGCTTGGCAAGTCGAGGGCCTCATGTCCACAAAGTGTTTCAGCCCTCACAGAGAAGAGTTGGCCCGTGAGTGTCGGGATGAAGGGTGTGCGGTGACACAATATCGTTTGTGTCTTGCTTGGACTTTACATTTTACTGGCAGCATGTCTAATTAGATGACGAGGCCATGCTAACGTCTGGTTGCACCTGAATACCGAATGTCGAGGTCAAAATGGTCTGACTTGTGTCTTTGTCGTCTCTGCCTGTTAAAGCTCTGACACAAACAGCCAGAACAAATCTCCCCAGTGTTTTAAATGGAACCAGGGTTGATGGCTGATGAGCTGCAGCCCGTTTTGCATGTAATTGGTCTCCCGAAACGGAGCATCGTTGGCGACGCCAGTACTTGAAGCAATCAAAAGCACAAAAAGAAGGTGGCGCAGTACCTAATTTGTTTATGCAGCTGCAAATTGTTGCATGCTAAAGAAGCACGGATGCCCAACGGGAGTCTGACTGTCTGGATCTGCCATACACAGATGTAGACACACCAGCGGCCGTAGACGCTCGAATGGAAACTAAAAATCACGCGGCACCTCACAAGAAGTGATGTGTGGTTCAGCCTATTAGACAAATTCCAATACAGTAAATGTAGTGAACTGTGCTTTTTAACAAATGTTTTAAGCTTATTATCAGCGTCAGTGATTTGGACCTGGAACTGGTGCAAGAACAACCAGCGTTCCGTTACATTTAGCTAGCCTCACCTCTGCCAAATTGCTCCTTAATTCCTCGGCAACTTTGCGCTGCATTATGAAAACAGCAACGCCGCCAACACGAGACGATTTTGTCAGCGAAGGTGGCGAGCGACTTTCATCAACGCCAAACTCAAAACAGGGGATGCAACACATTTCTGTAAAGGCAGTTAGCCGCCAAAATAAACCTAGCCACAGAAGAAGTTCTAATCACTAACAATAAGTCGTCGTGTGACCTCTCTCGCCCGTCACCAAAGCCGGACTTTCTTTCTGGCAAAAACAGCGTTCAGCACAGCCCGAGTGAGGCCGGGCAGACGTGAGCTAAAATAGACATTTAGACTTAATAATAAACGGAGAAAAAACACCGCTCTCATCCAGAGTACACGTTTGCTTCCCAAACAGACCAGTCAGCTGGGGCTTTTGGTTTTAAATCAAACGCAGGGAGGCTAGTGCCATGCAGGATCCTGCATTGAGTCACCGTCCTCTCCATGTTTGGATTGTAACTAACAATTTACTGTAATCATAAGAGCTGGACGCGCTCCACCTGTTTCCCCGTTCTTGACTATAATAGACTTTTTTTGGACTCGCTCACCAAAGTCTTGTCATGTATCTGATGAGTTCACGGCGTCATCAACAGATGTTTTTTGTTTTTTCTCTCCCCCCTTGCTGGAATCCTCGTCCCTGTGTGAATGAAGCGAGGCGAGCTGTGGGCAGGCAGCGGGTTACCACTGGCTTTGAGCGGGGCGGCCGCCGCCGCCGCATTAGCTCAGCGGGGACGTCAAGGTGGGCCAGGCGCTCGCGTACTTTGTTTACTTCCTGGCCAAGTCCGTTTGTTGACATCACTGACGTGATGTGAAAATAGAGGGGCCCCTTTCAAGTGGTGCCAAAAAAAAATAATTTTCATCGGTGGCCCCATGATGGCGAGTTGCGGTCGCGAAGCCCTTTCCCCCTGGAGTCGCATTAGCCATGACATGGACCCAACACTAATTAGTTTAGGCTTAATTAGTCATTTCCCTCACGACTGACAGCTGAGCCGTGCAAGCAACTGGCTCTTAAACCTCGAGACTCTGACTCCAAATGACATCACGGTGCCTGATGGCAGCGCTCGTGTCTGGACAGTTGAGCTCTGCCTGTGAAGTCAAGGACAAAATATGTTGGACTTTAATCCTTATATTACTAGTATGTGTAGAATGCATGTAAAGGCGGTGCTGTCTCATGGTGTTTTATCACTCCGGTAACCTTAAATGAGACTTTTTTCGCCCTTTTTTTTTTTTTTTTCTGGTTTCAATTTTCCCCCTGACAAAGAGGAGCGGCCGCGTCTCATTTATGTGCACCATATGTTGTCGGACCAATTTGCTTGAGCCGGTAATGTTCATTAAAAGGTTCTTTTTTTTAATTTCTTCCCGCCCACTCGTTTTTTTTTTTTACCCATTATAAATGTCACTGACTCTGTCACTGATTTAACTTCACCATGTGCAGTCCAACAATTTGTGCAGCATTGTCTTGATCATTAAGAAAGAAACACGCCAAGAGCACGCAGCAACGTTTCAGCGTTTATTTATTCATCCACTCAGTTGATGTTTTATGAGGTTTTTTTTTTTCTTCTCTTTTTAAATTCTTTGTCTTTTTAGCCTTATGACCCCGTTCCATTATTTAAGCTCCTGAACAGATCGGGGGGCTTTAAGCAGCCGGGGGATTGTTGGGATGCCTGCGCCGGGCTTTCAAGGAAGTCGGCGTGAGGAGCACGAGGAAATATGAGCACTAACAGAAGACGTCACCACTGTGAAGGATGCTGTGTGTCTTGGAAAGCGCGGCGCATTAGCATGCGTGCAACAGCCTCGTCTGTCAGGTTTGTGTCTGAGAGAGTAACGACTTTGGCCGCGGCGCTCGCCAAAATAAAAGCACCTCTGCACAACCTCTTCCACGTCCAAAGCCCAATAACGTGTCCCGACAAAAGGGAAAAGAAAAAAGAAAAAAAAAGATGGACTACGACAGCCCCCGTCCGGCGGGCGGACGTAACGCCTCGGTGCCTCGGCCCGGGGGCCAAGGTGCACGCAGGTGTCTGGAGGGGATGTCTCCCGCTAGTCACGTCTCCCATCTGTGGAAGACGTTGCAAAGTTGCCGTGTGACAACCTGTTGATGTATTTTTAATTTAAAAAAAAAAAAAAAAAAACCTGAAAGTTTTTTTTTGCATCCTTTTATAAATCAGTCGAGCCAGAAAATATATATATCTATTTAGGTTCTGAATACCGTGAGGTTAAAGGTCAATCTCTTAGATTGAGGACTTTTGTCTTTGTAAATCAAAGTCACGCACAGTTTGCTGCTCTTTGGTGGTTCGCCGCCCGTGCGCAGACGGCGTGCCGTGCTCGTCGACGTGCTCACTGTTGGCCGGCAGCTGCTCGAGCCGTCTGAGGCGGAGCAAAAAAAAAAAAAAAAAAGGGTTAGGCACGTCTGAGATCGGCTGCCGGGCTGACAACGACAATTTCCCTGACGAATTGGCTCGGAGGCTGCACACAGCAGCAGGTTCGATGCCTCTTGGCTCCTTCGCTCCCAGTGGTGTCATTATGGGATGCAGACGGTTTCCCAACACACACACACACACACACACACACACACACACACGCATGCACGCACACACGGACAGACAGTGCGATGCCGTTCCCAGCTTCTTCCCGCAGCCGCTGATTTCATTCCGTCTGCTGGTATTTCTGGGGACAGATGCGGAGAAGGCCCCCCGCACCCCCCACCGGGCCTTTTGGACCCACTCCCTCAATTTTTCAGTGATCTTACAGCTCAAGTTTGCAAAAGAAATGAAAAAAAAAAAGTGAACTATTATCTGTGTTTGCTGCTTTTTCACGATAAGTTTGCCTAGAATCCGTGCAAATGCTTGGCAGACGCTTCGATAATTCCTTCTGGATGAGGTTGGGGTGGTGGGGGTGTCTCTCTCTCTCTCTCTCTCTCTCTCTCTCTCTCTCTCTCTCTTCCCCTGACTGTCCTTCCCTCCTTCCCTCCCTCCCTCCTCACTGGCAGGAGTGACCAGAATAAAAACACCAACACCAGACACTGAGGGGATGAAAATAGCTCGCTGGTCCATTCAAACAGGAGAAGCCCCCCCCCCTCCCTCCCTCAAGCCAGACTCTTGATTACAAGTCGTCTGCCCTTATCTCCCCCCCCCACCACCCCTGCTCTTTTTTCATCCCCCACCCCCCCACCCCACCCACACTCCGCCACCCACCCTCGCCCAGATCCTTAAAGGCTCGTGCTCTTGGCTTTCTAGAAGAGAGTCAAACCGGCCGATTGAGAGAGAGACAGAGAGACGGAGGAGTGACGCACTTTGGAAGCGAGATGGCAGGCAGACACGCGCTGCTGCTGCTCTTCTGTGGACTCTGGCTCTCAGCGCTGATCCAGCCCTCGCTGCAAGGAGGTAAGTGTGTGCCGCAGGTGAGCCCAAAACTGACTCGACCTCTTAGGAAAATTGACATTTTTCCCTCTGTTTGCGAGCCCTTCGCTCTTCGATCGGAACCTTGAGGCCAGAAGGGGGGACTTTAATTTTCCACTTGCATAAAAAAAAAAAAAAAGTGCCGCAGCAAAGTTTAAACTGTTTAAAACGAGACGAAGAAGAATGGTTTCAATGGACACAATCGCTGCGACAACTTCATCAGCTGGCTTGATGAGACGATTTCACTCGTTTTCTACTCTTAAATACACAACAGCGTCGACCTTACAGGTTAATTCACCCAACTAGGCTTTCAATGGCCAGATGTTTGATTATATTTACAGAAGGACCAACATGTAAAGCACCCACCACACATTCACACATCTGTTGATGTTGTGACAGAGGTGACACTTGCATCATGACAACATGACAACGGTTTTCCGTGCATGTCCCGATCATATGCATGCATGTAAAGCTCACGCTTACATCGAGCAGTCAGCCAAGTGGTTCATTCTCAGTGCAGCCTTGGCATCTACTCGCGCGTCTCAGCCCACACATTGGCTGCAGAACTCCCGTGTTTTGCATGTGAGAGTCGCCTTCTGCGCTTGACGGGCAGATTCAAGGGGTTCCAGCCTCAGCTCTGCTTTGACACCGCGTCTTCTGTTTTTCACACAGTCAAAAGAGGGAGAGTGGCCGGGTTGTCAACATTGTTCTGTTTTGCTTTGTTTTTTTCTCAACTCAGCGCTCTGATGCAACCCTGTGAGTTTTCTTTTCTCCTCCGCGCTGTTTTCATTGAGTCGCTGGTCTGTGTTCTTGGCCGCGCGTCTCTTTTTCCCAGACAGATAGGGATAAACATGGCCCAGCATCTGGATGCTGGAGTCTCTTGGAGTCGGCTCAACTTTTTTGTTGTTGTTTAGATCAGTTTAAAAAGTCACAGCTGGGATCCTGTGTCCACATGTCCCGTCCTTCGCATGAAGGAATCCCTCTAGATTGCTGGGTTCCCTCAGGGAATGTTTTGTCCATATAAAGTCTCCTTTTTTTGTTCCTGCATCTTCGGCTCCCTCCTTTGATTCAATCACCAAAATCTACCCAGTCAGTTTCCATCAGATTGTATCACCTAAATGACTTACTGGCTTTTCCCTCCCCCACCTCATGACTCACTTGTCTTTTAATCTGCCTGCTGTGTGCCAGTTAAGATTTTAAGATGGATTTGGGCAGAATATGTATTTCGTCAGGCAGCCAAAAAACATCACTACTGGCTTAGCGGCTCCACTTTGAACTCACAAGACCGTCAATGTCAAACATTTCTGTGGCATCTAAACTGCTTCCACCTGTGTCCTCCCCTACTTGGATGAAACTAAATCGAGCACCATCAACCTCATTAACACCTGATCCCGCCATTATTGCCTCCGCATAATAAACTCCCCCCCGCTGAAAGATAGCGTGAAAGGTTTCCTTGGCAGCTAAAGAACATCTCTGGAAATTGAAAATAAATGAATAAATAAATCACATCTATTAACTTAGCGACTTCACACAGGAACGTCTCTAGTTCCTCCACTGAAAGTGCCAGACTTCCCTCTGCGCTCTCCGAACAGACAACACTTGTCTTGCGGGCCGAGAGGATGGCTTGTTATTCTTATCAAAATAAATGTGTGATGATGTAGCCTGGGCTCGCTTTTTCATTGCCGCATTTAATAACGTAACCAAACCCAGACTAAGAAAATTGATTCAATTCGTCAGCTCCTCATCTAACAACTTCATCATGTTTGTTCTTTAATTCCTTTTTAAATGTGTAATTTTTTACAAATTTGTTTAGGTTGACATTTTAAAACGGGTATGCAGTTTCTTGCCTTTACATCTTAACTTATTCCTCATCCTCCTGGAACCTCCTGGAAGACTCCTGGGAGAAGTTTTAGTTTGGCGTCCCTGACAGACGCTGTTAATAGTGCAACTCTGAAAAACAGGAGCCGCAGGGTGATGAAAAGTGGAAAATAGCCGCTTTGTTTGCGCCGTCCCTGAAGAAAATAAGACGTTGTGAAAAGTTTTCTTAAGTGCTGCTGGAAGCCAGTTTTCCTCACTGTGCAGTATCACCAGACTTTTGGAGGTATTTAGCGCATTAATCAGTGACGGCTGACAGTACAGCTGTAAAAGAAGAACCTAAAGTGACGGTTTGGATTCCTGGAGCAAAGCTGTGTTTCGGGCCGCTTTGGGATCGTGCACGTTGTGGATGTGTTGGCCCTTTGATCCTTCTTCTTGGCAACCTTGACTGCAAACCACAGAGCAGAGGATTGATGTGACAGGGGCATCCCAGAGCTCTCTCCTCCGCCACAATTCAAGGCAGCGTTTCAAGCACAGCCAGAACTAGACAGTTTTTCTTCAGGGAGCTTTTTGGGGGTTTTTTTTTTGGTTCACTTTCTCCACCATCTTTTGTGCTGGACCCAACATCAATTTAATTGGTTGATGTTAAGTAGAGTCAGACTGAGTGTAATTTACAGCAAGGTGAGCTCATTTTGTACTTGTTGAGGGAAAAGTCCATTGGTTTCAAACACTGACTGGCCAGTGTTGTGTGCTATTGGGGAAAGAGGCGGTTGGGCAATTCCACCTATTTATATCGTAGCCTGGCACGCATCCTGGGAAAGTGTTAATAGGCCAATTTTATGCACTGGTTGCTGTTTTGCACTATAGCATGTTGCTTGGCTGGAGAGTCGCCCTTTGCATCATCGCCGTTTTAGCTGTAACTACTGGCAAGAGTGAGACAGAAAAGCGGATAGCCTTGGTCCCAAGACCAGAGTCAACAAAATCCCCATAGAAATGCCTAAGAAACCCCCCCAAACACTCAACAAATGCACAACAAAGAACAATTTTTGGGACATCTTCATCCTGCATTGGTCCCCACCTTGAAGCCAACAGAGGACACTGTCATGTCTGATACCCAAATGTCTTAAATATAAGTAGACTTTAAATACCATGCTTGGTCTATGAGTGCATACTAGAGAAGAGAGAGAGTTAGAGAGAAACAATTAATCAAATTAATCAAATTAATTGATTAATCAAATCAAATTGATTAAAGCAATAATTTGATAACAGTTTTCCTCAATCAAAGTTTCATTTCCAGAATTTCGTCACCAGTAAACATTGGCTCTGTTGTGTTTCATACGGACACTTATTGTAACACACACAATGCCAGGATAGTTACTGTTTTTGTTCGAAAAGGACACAAGTCCTTCTTTGCATTGTTATAATTTGATTTCTTAATTGAAGTTAATCAACTGATCAATTAATTAATTTACAAACCAAATTGATAACTGCGTGTCTGGTGCAAACAAATACCAGTTTCAAAGGAAAACTATTAAAAATAATGCCATGATTTCTGTGGTCAAGATAGCAGGGAGCATGGATTTGGATTGCTTTGTAAATTCGATCTAATCAAAAAAAAAAAAAATTCATTCTGATGGATTATAGTATAAACAAGTAGCTAGTATTAATGACTGGCATGGAAGTGCAGTGTTCTGCCTACTTTAGCATTTGGTTCCAACAAGATGGTCTCAATCAGACAATAAAGACCTCTTTACCTTTCATGTCTTACATAAATTTGAGCGCTGATGTCATTCTTTCTCAGCTGAGTCCTGAAGATATCAAGACTATGTTGATAAATTGTGCTGATAAAACTATGTTCAGTCACTCTTGTGATTCATCCATACGATTCTTTCAAGTGGCTTTGGATTTTTTAATTTATTTTTTTTTTCCACATACAACAAAAACTCCAAAATCACATCCTGCACACATTTAAACATCTAAAATTCATTTTTAAATTCAAATCAAATTTGGAAATGTTTGAAGTCATGCTGGAGTTTGGCCCGTTGCATGAAAACATAAAACAGAAAAGTCATAATGTCATAGTGTCATTGTTTTCTTCCTGTGATCTCTTAAGCCCTGCCTAATTCCTTTCTACATACTGGTGCTGAGATACTGCCACAAAACAGCTGTGAGGAACATCTTCTTTGCTTTTCAAAGCATGCCTTCGTTAATGCTGTAATGATTTCCTCTTGAATACCAGTGGGAGGGCTCGGCTCCAGGGAGTATGAAGGCGGGCGACTGTGCGATGACAGCTTTGCTAAAATGTCACCTGCCGTGGCAGTAAAAACAGTCTTTTCCACAGACGAGGCCGTGCAGGAAGGAGGGAAAACAAAAAAAAAAAAAGAAGGTCGGGGTACCCGAGTGCGCTTCGCATTCAAAAAAACTTTTCCTGTCTTTGATGATCCTCACGTTCCTCCTCCGCCCTGCAGCACTCTGCGGAAAGTGGAGGCAGTGACTGATAGCAGTCCAGCTGTCACATGTCCGATAAGAGGAGATGTGAGAGTGCCAGGAACCACAGTGTTTGTCTCTTTGTCTCTGTGCCGAAGTATGAGAGCTTTCCATACAGGGGGAAAAAAGATCTTCTGGGAAAGTGGTTAGTTGGCCAAAACTTCCTTTTGAGAGATTTTGTCAAAAATGACGGAAAAACTTGTGCTGGGGTGCAAAATAAATTGGCTGAGACCAGTTGCAACGCGCTGCCATCGAGAGCTCTATTTGGATGCTACACTGTGCTGACTTTTAAAGGCTGGGGAATGCACTCATTTATTTTTGTGAGGTTGACTGTGTATGTGCGTGTGTGTGTGTGTGTGTGTGTTGTGTATGTCTTGGATTTGCATGCCTACAATAATCACCGCCTAAGTTGTTTTCTCTGAGGAATTTAATTAGCCAGTAAAAAGGCAATTATTAAACGGCCACATCACAGGGTCATGAAAATGTCACATTACTCACCGGCCTCTTGTAAATGAGGTAACACTCACTCTCTTTAGTCATAAAGATCAATTGTAAAAGTCGTCATAAACATGGGAGGGTCTTTGGAAAACTCCGTCATTGGCTGCACTCTAATTCAATAACAAAGGGAGTTGTGACTTACAGTTTCCCTAACTTCTTCTTCTAGTCAGCATTAGTGAGCTCAGTAACCTACATCTCCGAGAGAGGAACCTGAATGCAAGCACACACGTGAACGACATCAACCTCACCTGTCTGGTTTAATGTTTCACATATCCAAAGCCAATATACAAAAGGAAGCAACCTTAATAAGCACAAATAAAGACCTTCCATTTGTCACTCTCAAAACTGGACAATCTGTCTTCCTTCTTTCAGTTTTACTTCTATTAGAGCAGGTTGCCAACAGTGTTTTTCCACCACTGGTAATAGCTGCAAAGGGCCTTGTTAGTTTTTTTTTCTTCTTTTATATAAGCTCTTACTAAAGCCAGTGGACAGCAAAGACCAATCTGCTCTGTCATTCTATCATCAATGACACCTGAATGTTGCCTGTGAGCTCGTTCTTCTCAAAGCTTACAGATCACGCCAGTTCCAGTCGTAGACTGAATGCGTAAACGCAATTGAGAATGGAGGACTTCAAGACAGATCTGCGAGCTTTCAGGGCTTGAAACTATACAAGTATAAAACTGTTTTTCTTTAGATTATGTCTGGATTTACTTAATTTAAAAAAAAAAACTAATGAACATAAATAAAAATCACTAGCAGCTCAAAATAGCATGACTCATACCAATACAAGCATGACGCATAATTGCACATAAAAATGCTTTTTGGCTAATGGCTATTTTGTTTCACTTTTCTCTGCACATAAACTTACACTGAAGACTACGGTGTAGCACTAGGGAGAGTTTGTTCTCACTGACCAATGGCTAAGAGTGGCACAAATTAAGATAAAGAAAGTTGTATATGCGTGTGTGAGTGTGTGTTGTGAGAGTTGCAAAGAATTATTCAATAGAAAAATCAACACAATATATTCCATCCATCAATACCCACTTTGTCCTGCACTCCGGTTTGCAGGGAATACAATATGATACAGAAGTAAATTAAAACCACTCAAGACAAACAAAAGTCCTTAAAGACTGTTCCACATTAAAAAAAAAAAAAAAAAGACCTGACTTTGTCCAAAAGCATCATGAGTCACCAGACTGCATCTGCAAATAGTCAATGATGTGTTTCTATGATGGAATTTCTGCTTCGAAAGGTTGAAAGCATTTTTAAGTGAATTTTTCCACATACAGTATATGAATTGTGCTGCTGTGAGAACTTTTTGAGGGAGGCATGTCAACAACAACAAAGACTCCTACAAATGGGCCATACATCTTTTTTTTTTTTTTTTTTTAAGAAAAACAAATATTATATTTTAAGGTGAACCTAAAACTAAATTGGGTGAACATGGAGACTCATAAAGTCTCATAAAATACTGCACTATAGTATCAGATTATAACCTCCCAAATTTGAGTTGTTCTATATCTAGAATAACAAACTAGCGGTGCACTTCGCCATATTGCACATTCACACTGGTAATATATTGCTATTTATGTTCTAAAGACTACTTCTGAATTCTGTTAAAATGTACAAACTGCCCATTTACATTTACCCAGTGATTTAAAAGGGTCCATTCAAAAAAAATGCAAAAAAGAAAAAAAAAGCTGTGCGAGCCAGAAATCGTCTTCAAGGTGACTGCAGACTGCAGACGAGTTTAATTTTCTTCCTTTCGTTACCTATTGCACAGTTGATTCTCGCCAAGTTCATAGCTGCATAAAAGTTTATGAGGTGAGTTTTCTTTTTATGTCTCCATTCAAAACGTGTTTCAGCTATTTGATCAACTGCTGTTCACCTTAGAAAGAAGTGCAGTTTCCTGGGATGACGTGCGGCCGTTGCACTTGAGGGCACGACTGTGGGGTTTACGACCTAGCAGTCGCTGATTCATGGTGGCTGGAATCTGTGTGTGCTGGAATGAGACTGAGAAAACATTTGAAACACAAGTCATTTAAACACGTAGCACCTAATGTGACACATGCTTCCCCACATCGTGACAGACAGATCTCACACTTGGGCTCAGCCTTCAAAAAAAAAAAAAAAAGAAATTGGCTTTGCGTTTATGACAAACATTGTAATGAGTTGGCAACGTGAAAAGTGAACAGAAATTCCATGAAACAGCCCATGTGAAACATACCTGGACCTCTGACAGGAAAATGATTAGAAAAATAGTGAACAATACAGTGTGAGCCCTGGAAAGAGACGTCCCCGTCTTACCCCTGGACCATTTTCCGTGCATTTAGCTTGTTTTCTTTACAGTAACAACTGGCTGCCTTCCCAGTATTCCCTCCGTCCCAGCATCTGTGTTTGTTGAAGTCTGACGATACTAAGGGACCAATATTACAGATGATAAACACTCTCATGCCTCATGATTTATGGTGCAGTGTGTCTGTATGATGATGTCAGGCATTATTTGAGGCGCACTACAGCCATGTGTTAACCAAATTGACCAAATTAAGGCCAACATCAATAAGGACAGGAACTGCCTTTAGCCTTATCTCTTGCTCTTCTTTCAATGAGTTTTGATTAAATGCAAATTCAAAAGCGCAGCTTAAGTTGACCATGCCTGCCCTCGTCCCAGTGCTCCCTTCCCTGTGCTTTCACCTCATTAGTCAAACAATACTGGGCTGGAATGAAAAATATTCAAATGTCAGAGAAGCAGTTGTGTTACCGTTATTTCCTCACTGAACTCATGAAAAGTCATTTTAGCACAGAAGTGTTCTTAATTTCAGTAAGTTAGGGGTTTCAAGCATCATCTACTTCAAATAAGAGAAAAGTGAAACTCTAGGAGGTGGCAACCCTAGTTGTCGTAGAAGCATAGCTTTTATACACTTCTTTTGAACTTCCACACTGTTAAAAACGCTGCTCACCCTTCAGCCCACAAACCTGCCAGAATTTATGAGATTTGCACAAGTACACATCCTTCTTGCATATTCAGACTATTTGGCGGTAAAAACATTGCAAATCCCCCTTTGCGGAGTTATTTATTCACCAATAGTCACATTTACTTCAGAACTCTTGCCTGGAATCAAGATCATAATATAACTTCTCCCATTTAATCCCCTTGTGCTCTACAACTCACTTTTCTCCTCTGCGCAACATTCTAGCACATTCCCATGACCTGGCCGGGGTCACAAGGATTACAAGCAAGTGTGATGATGATGATGATGATGATGATGATGATGATGATGATGATGATTCACACAATCACCAAGAATTGTGGAAGTGTATTTATGCAGCTGGGTCACCGGGCAGCGGGAAGTGTGCATCACGCTTGGATGTAGGGTCACGGTGAACCTGATGCACTCTTTGGTGGCACAGTAGCTGGACAGGGAAGCTGGAGCAGACACACACTCCCCTTTTGCCTCGCTTGCACTGCCGAGACAGGAAATCCTGCTTTTGGTTGTGAAATGACCGATTACAATTTGGAACAATCAACCGATATGTGGGGACTTCACCTGAGGGCGGCCCTCAGATCCACTGGATTGGGCAGCAGTGCTCATGAACAGTTCACTTCAGTTCAGTTCATGATCTTTAGTGTTCTTTTTTTTCCTCTTGCATGCCAAATCTCACCACCATCATCTATCGCCCGTTGCACAGAACATCCCAATCTGACCAGTTTTATCCTGCCTGCATTAATGATCCAGAGGCTGTGGCTGATACCTTCAATTTTGCAGTTCGGCTAAAAGAAAAGAAAGAAAATCAGGTTGCCGTGACCGTACATAACTAAGCCCCGATGGCACACGGCATAATTCTGAGGAAAACTGAGCCTTGCTCTGAATGGAAAACAGACAAATATGTTTACTGCATCAGATCTGGATTGAAGCTTTGGAGAATCAACAGTATCAGTTTGCTGGAGTCAGCTTTAAAACAAACAGGCCGCTTTTATATCTGAACTTCAGAATTGCCACGTTGTCTTGAAATGTTTGTAATTTTCCACTACCTTCTCCTATTTTTTTTTCTTCCTTTTTTAAAAGGTCCGTCTCGTCTCGCATCCTTTTCTTAAACGTATTTCCTAAATGTCTTTAAAATCCATTTGACTGTTTGCTTTACTAAACAAGTGTTCTCTTTGCTGCATTATCCTTTACCTTCACTACTAAACTGTGCAGCTGTTGCATCTTCTTCCTCTCCAAGGTTTAATAGCTGCTGCTGCTGGCACCCAAGGTGCTTCACTGCTGCCATGTTCAGGCTTTATTCCTGCTCGACATCCCCTTATTTCAAGTCATCTAAAGCCGTGGATGTATTCCCAAACAGACACAGATGTGAAAAGCTGACGAGGCCATTAGCATTGGGGGCGGATTTGCGATTAATACTGTAGCTTTTATGGAGTCTCGCTGGAAATGTGCGGTACTTCTGGCACTAACGTTTTATATCCCCGTTGCGCTCGTGCACGCTGTGATTACAAGGACTGACTGACAAATCCTGCAAACCCAACACCGTGACCCATTAGAACGAGGAAACAAAGGTCACCAACGCGGGTTTCGCCCAGCATCACATTTTATGGATTCCACCAGCCTCTCAGTCCAAAGGGGCTCTCCAGGTTTTCAGTGTAAACAACAGTAGGCGCCCAAACCAAACAGAATGTATGTCATGCAACGAATGGGTCTAAGCAGGGCCAATGTGGTCCAGACTTCAATCATTACTTATACAACGTCCCTCTATTTTGCCATCTATCGATCGAACCACCATTGATTCCAGCAATGATCTCCAACATCTCCTCCAAACTCCTCAGTTTCTTTCCGTCCAGTTGCCAGAGCCCCACACGGATCTGACTTCCATGCAAATTCCTGAAATCTGTTGCTTGGTGGCAAAGAGATCAGCGGAGCACAGCAACGCAACTTGTGTATAATGAACCACTTATGGTGTTTCCAACTTGGCATTCGGCAAAAGCTTTCTTGTGATCTCGCTCGGCTAGATTAGACAATAATGCCTTGTAATGCTCTTCGCCTGATGACCGCACGCCGTGGACGGAGCCCAAGGTGCAGTGTTCGCACAGCATTCGCTAAGAAACACGCGGACGCCGTTGACATGTGTTTTAAATGAATAGGCCTCCAACACATGTAAGAGCCATTAAGCTAAATTACGGAGGTCCTGAAGCCCCTTTTCCTCTCCACCCCGTCTTGTCTTCACTGATTTAAACCAGGTTTTTCTCTCACAAACGACAACTTTATGGTTTTGGCCACAGCTGACCTGTCCCATTGGATTCGGTCCTTTGCTGTCCCGGAACAACTGAGGCATTTTCACATACATTTTTTTTTTATTATTTCTGTTGCTGTGCCTTACAGAACGACAGTCAGAGGAGTTAACCTGGGTCACAGCCAGGAGTCAGGCAAGAAATGAGGCAAAGGCTTAAGTTAAAACTTCCCACAGTCCCGCAGCCACTTTCTGAAAACATGTCCCCAACTGCAGCACTTCATCAGCTTCAAAATGCTCCTCATTATCTTCTCGCCGAAATTCAAAGCACGTCTATGTGCTTTGCCTCCGGCTGTAGCCGAAGTTTCATTTTTCACTCCGCACCTCCTCGCTGTTAGGACCCAAGCAGGGTCGGATGCATGCGGCCAGAAATGATTTCAGTTTTGCTGTCAGGGAAACTGAAAAGTGTTTGAGAATGTTTACCAAGCAAATGGTGAAATTTTCCAGTGAAACAAAAAAAAGAAAAGAAAGGACAACACCAATGGTTGTGAGCTCTTTTGACTGCACTCACAGTTGTCACACCCGAGGGTCTTGGTGGGTCATCCCTTATTTTCTGTTCCATGTTCCAGGTGTGTATGTGCCATCTAATACTGGGGTCGTACCGGGAGCAGGCACTGGACCAGGAACTGGATTTTTCCCAGGTAACAATGCGTCAAATCACCCTGAAGAGTTACAGATTACAACATATTTGAATGATATTTTGTACAACAACAACAACAACAACTGCATTCATTTTAAAAAAAGTATGACCTTTTGCACACAGTGTCACTCAATTATAATAGACAAACTCAAAATGATGGTGGAAGATGTTACAGGGATTTCCCTGGTGTCCCGAGAGAGACTTAAACCATGTGTTTTTAAAGTGTCTGCCTTGCCAAACTCTGGGTCCCACAACACGGCCTGTCAATTTATTTATGACTGAATGTGGAAACGCTGTAACTTGATTTACTCTGTACTTGTTGTGTTGCAAGGCTCTTCTGGAGGCGTCGCTCCAGGCTATAAACCCGCTAAAGTGCCAGGTGAGTGGAAGAGCATGCATTCTGTTCACCGTGTTTGAGTTCATACTCGGTGTGTCTGAGCATATTTCATTTGCTGAAAGGACAGCACAAAATGCATAGTTCAGGAAAGGGTTTAGCTACCTCAGCCACTTGTTCTTTTCCAATGGCGCTGCCCAAAACTGACCTCTCCTCCTTTGGACTGCTTCCTTCAGGAGTCACTGCAGCCAATCATGCGCCTCCGTCTGACACCGTCCTCTAAATCTCCTCTTTGGTCTTCCACTATGTCTTTCCTTACATATAAATCACTCCAATGACTAAATACAAGGTTTTAGCCTTTTGTCCAGTCAACGGCAAAACTCATCCTGCCTTCAAATCGTATTTACTCATACATGAATAGTCTATTAGTATAAAACAAACATCAACCGATGCTACAACTATCACAAAGTAAAGTGACTGATATGTATGAATGGGTTTCAAAACTCTACCAATTGGGTTTTGAAACCACTTTGTTCAATCAGTTGAAGTCCGGGGCACAACAGTGAAACAGCTGCGTGTCACCTAAAACAAGGGAAAGCAGATTGTTGTTCTTAAGACATACCCCATGTCCACACAGCTTCAGTTTGGTCACGTCTAAAGGACACACATGGTAGGGATTTTTTTTTTTAAACAATGTGCTGGCGCCCGCCCCTGGTTGCTGTTAAATCACTTGGAAGTCATTATGAGGTTCGTGAAACTGAAGCCTGTTGCACATTTCTCTCACACATGCTCGGTAATAGCGACCTCAGCTCAGCGACTGCAACCAAATGGCAATGTCTTGGTCTTGCTGATTAATGTCTTCAAGACTAATATGACACTGGTGGCTATTTGACCCGGCCAACAGGAGCATATGGTGGAGCAGGCCGTGGTGTGGGACCCGGAGGTTGGGTACCAGGCGGTGTCGGACCTGGTGGTCTCGGCCGTGGAGGATATGGAGGATATGGAGGATATGGAGCAGGTAGGCAGACAGAAATCATAAATCAGTCCCAAGTGTCACGGTTTTAGTGTTTCCTGTTTTATTTTGATAGTCTTGTCTCCCCTTGCGTTTTATGTATTTTACTTCCTGTTTTGGTTTTCTCACTTTTTTATTGCCCCATTGAGTTCATCACTTGTGTTTCATTGTCAGTCCTGCCCTTGATTGCTTTCACCCGTGTTTTCCAGCTCTCTTGTCGAAATAGTCCTTGTCTCCCTTTGTCTGTTTGGTCGTTGTTTCACCTCTAACATCTCTGATATTGTTGTTTCATCAACTAAGATACAAGCAGACAACAAGATTGTCTGCTTGTATCTTAGTCTAGTCCAGGTCTGTTGTATTAGTTTGAGTCTCCCGTTTTAAATGTTCATTTTCTGCCCTTGACAACACTTTCTGTTTGGTTTTCTGTTACTAAAATAAATAGCTTTCCGTTTCCCACACTTTGAGTTTTGTCTGCGTTTGGGTACTGCCTCCACCCTTACGTGACAATTTGGTGGCCTCGCCGATCAATTTCCAAAAATACTGCAACAGGATGAGCCATGAAAACCTAACCTGTTTTGATATTAGAGGTCTAATATCTTAATGTTGTCCACCTATGCTGCCACACAGAACGGATTTACAAAGAGGAAAAAGAGAGAGAGATGTGTATTTGTTTTTTAAAAGACTGATTCTTCCTGGTTAATTTGAAAAAATAAATAATGTTTTAGTTTAGTTTGATACTACTGGGCAAAAGCATGGCCTTGATCAAACATAACTTTTATTTGTCTTCACTGGGCAGGACAAGGCGGAAAGCCTCCGAAACCAGGTAAGCTGGACCATTTTTGTTATGTTTTTTTTTTTCATCAAAAATGTCCAAAACAATTAATGAGCTTGTCATATTAATTAATCTAACTGTGAATTAATCATTTTTGACATGCTGGTTCAAACTTTTGTCTCACATCTATATGTTCATCCACTGTATAATGATCACACACATCGGAAAAAGGAGCGAGCCCCTTGAGTGACTGCCCATTGCGGTGCAGTGAGTCAAGAACAACAGCAGTATTTTGATTGGTTGTCACCGCGTTTCCTTATCACCCGGGGTTTTGTCGCACTTGGTTTACACTGGCTCGGCAGCTGTTTGGGGCGTACCGCTGCCAGGGCGGGACCCCACAGTGGGTCTTCCTCCTCTGCTGTATCGGGGAGTCATGATTGGCACAGTGCAAACAGCTATCAACACCGGCCAAACAATGGTGCCAGAGCGCTGATGAATGTTATTGTACTGTAAGACCTTCACAATATCTGGAAACCTCCGCGTCGAGATTTAGCACAGTGCCTCTCTCCGACCCAGTACAGTAAATATTTGTCCTTGCGGTGTTGCGCTCAGAGCTGCGTTGGGGGCTTTGGCGATATTAAAATATAATTTATTTATTTTGTGGTGATAAAATCTCAGCCCACCTCGGACGCAAGCAGTCTTGAAATCGTCCTGACAATTCTAAAAGATGATTTCACAAGGGTTCCTATATGAGTACAACAAGCAAGCAATTTGGAAAAGCAATTTTAAAAAAAGAAAGAAAGAAAAGAAACATTAAAAAAAACAAACACCTTTATATGAAATATTAAGTTGAAGTTGATTTTGGCCATGATCCACAGAATCTTACTTAGGAAGTGTAGCCCTGGCTCTGGTCTGCATGTGTGCACTCTTTCCATCGTCAGGCTGAAACAGCCCAAATTACATTTGTCAAACAATTCGAAGATGAATAATGATAAAACCAGCTTGTTTTTTTTTTTTTGTTTTGTTTTGGTGGGTTTTTGTTTTTTTTTTCAAAACAATGAGCAAATATGGCCATAGAGCTCCTTGTACCAAAGTCCGTACCCAACTCTGTTACAATCAGAGAGAGAAAGAATTTTTTTTTTTTTTTTTTTTTTAAGGCTTGTGGAGAGGGAAAGAGCTTGGGGTTGTCTGAGGTTTCCCAAATGTTTGGACTGAAAGTGGATGCTTCAGTTTGACCCAAGGCCTGCCTGTTTCAAGCTCTTATTCTTGGTGTTAATTGTTTAGGATAAACTCAGTTTTTCCATTTGTGATTAGACATATGAGTATTTTCCATTGTAACAGGAGAACATCTATCCAGCTCTACAGCACATGCTGCTCAGCGGCAGCTGTAATCTTATGCGGCTCCATCTGCAAAGCACGCGTTTGCTTATTTTGCGTACATTCATGTAAAATGAAGTCTTTCCTCGCACAGACAAGGAGAGCTGCCACCGTGAAATCCATACAGCGATATTGCATTCCACCGATATGTGCACCATGTCTGGAGAGTAATGGAGAACAGCAGCTGACCGATGAGTAGCGTGACTGCAGAGAATTGCAGCTTCGCTCACGCTGGACCTTGTAAACGTTACACTAATTGTGAATCGTGTCAGCATCCAGCTTGGAGAAAACACCGCGGGTTGCAAGAAGGAGCTTTCTCTTCATTAACAGCTGTTGGACTCATGCTGCATTTCTGCATTCCCTGAAGCAAAGGCCTGTTTAATCCGACTGCTGCGATTACCAAACGCTGGATATTTTCTTAGGCAAGGCTCTTGTCACTTTCAGGCAGTGCAATGGAACCGCCATGAGCCAGAAGTCATTGTTGTTTTGTTTTACTGTTATCAGTAGAATTGTCTCTTTTGATTGAGCTGTCTGCATCGGCATACGTAATTCATTTCTTTCGTTCTACGTTTGTTCGTCGTCGTGAGATGTGATGATAGTGTTCAACACTCCGCTTGTGTGGGAAAATGGATTGGAAAGTATAATATTTGGTCAGACTGTTGTTTTTTGAGCCTTCAAGGGGCTCCATGAGCAGCTAATTGTGTATCTATGTCAGGAGATGGATAGCCACCTTCCTGTCGTGCGTTTGTGTTTGTGATGGACAACTAGAACAATTTGTGTGTGTGCGTGCGTATCCCTCACGCCATACTGTTGACTTGTCATGGCTTCACTGTGTGGTGGATGCAGAAGGTTCCAGTTCCACCGCAAATGTTAATAATTAGCTGTCTTGAATTTGAAGTTGTTGCCATTGGTCGTTTAGTATCAAAGTTGACCTCACAAGTTGCAGTCAGAAAATTTTTACTTTCATTTTTGCAATCCTCATCATCTTTTTTATTTGTTTTTATGGTGTGTTTCATTATTTGGACGATTATCTGAGTTCACTCTAAAATCAGAAACACCCTCATGCATTGCACCATTTACCAGCCCCTTGTCTTTAAAGTCGTACAGACAGTATTGGGCGGTGTCTTTAACTGCTGTTTTGTGCGTTCATCCACTATGTATCAGCTAAATATGTTAATGGGGAAAAAAAATGATGCATCCATTTGGTTCTTTGCGCCTGTCAGCTTGATATCCAGCTCCAAATTCCAACTTTGGAGGCCAATTAACCAAATCACAAACTCATAGATTCTTATTTTGTACTCAAACCGCAGACCAGCTGACAACACTTCCTGGCATATGGCAACTTCTTACTCAGAAGAAAGCCTTATAGATCACAGCCATCAGGGGATTTTTCCAGTAGATTGGACCCATTACTTAGTTTCTGATTGGTGCAAAAGTACATAATGAGGGGGGCTCTGTTTAATATTGCAGCCCCAGTTTTAATGTTCTGTAAAGTAATGAAGAAAAATGTGAAAATAGTCCAACAATTAGGTTTATGATAAACTCATGCTTGGGCGGCTGCAGCCACTATCATTCACAATGATGGATTACCGCAGTCAATGCATCAACGTGTCCGTCCAAGCTGTTTTGTTTTCAGTTTCCCAAGTCTTGGATCGCACTGTGCAACGTCGGCGGTGAAGAGCGAACCAACAGGAGAGCGACCAACTGCGCGGCGTAGCCACAGAGAAGAAAAACTGTCGACAGAAACGTGGTTCTCATTTTAAAGCTGCTGCTTTTCTCGCGTCCGACATTAGCTCCTGAGCGCTGCTGGCAAGCTAACATGTGAAGCGTCACACTAGCAAATCGTCGCGGGAGATCTTTAAACTTTTGTGACCACATGTGGATACGCAGAGCTGTGGATACCGAGTATTTATCTGGCTGATTTAGGAGGCTAAGTTCTTTCTAGCGCACATACGTTAAAGCGCAGAAATGAAACATTCGACCTGAACTGTGTGAAAGATGCTATTTTTCTCTGTCTGCTCCTACACGCTTATCTTTTCACCCCCTGTCCACAACTCATCCTGCGCCGGGCCGAAGTGTCAACATCTTTAAACCTGAGCTGCCCCTGCGAAGACGTTCTTTACATCTTCAGCCACAACACACACACACACCCACACACCCCGCGCAGCTCGGCCAACATACACACAAGGCGGCGCGTCTCGCTTGTTCCCACTGGAAGCACCCTGAGCTTCCCCAATCATCTCACCCCCGGTGACATCGCCAGATGTTGCTAGCATCGTTGGCATTTTTCACAGATCCATCAAAGAAGGAACATTTTCGCAAAGGGAGATAAGGTCTTTATTGGGTTTTTATTGCTGTGTAATCTGTCACGCATGCCGCGCGTTACAGGCTCGAACTGCGCTATCCCCCTCCCAATCCCCCAGCGGCGGGCTTGTTTCTCTGCAGCTCGCGAACAGCTTTCACCAGCCTTTCTTCACCCTGTTCTGAGTCAGGTTTTGCGGCTTATTTTTCCCCTCAGCGTGTTGCCACATGTAATTCAATTTCCACGTCGCTGATGAGCCATCTCTTGGTATGCTCCCACAACCTCTCCCCTGCTCCTTCTGCCAGCAGGTCTGGAACATGGTTCGCTATCCTCGTCCATCTGGCAGCTGGGGGGATAACTGTTGTTTATGTAGTGATGGAGAGACTGCCCCCCCACTCTCTCCCCCTACCCCTCCACCCCTTCCCCCGCCTCCCGATTCCCCAAGGAGTCCCTTGAGGCAGATCCTCACGTGAAGGTCGTTTTCTGAAGTCACTTGAAAAAAAGTTGACTTGAATCCGCTCGATCCCGGGCCTGTTTTTGTAGCAATGTGGCTGGAGTGTGTGAAATCCATGTTTTCTGAGTTCTAACAGCTGCAGAATGCTCCAGGTGTACTCATCTGTTGCGCAAGTTAGTCGACTCTGCTTGTTTCAGACCCGTCACTGGAGAAGCCTGACATTTACCTCAGTCAGCCAAAATAATGTACACTCGCATCAGGAGAAGAAAAACTTGCTTAAATAATTAATTTGTATAAGTACTTCTATACATGTCGATACTTGAGGCTAAAGGTAACTTGTATTAATCTTGTGATGTCTGAATATTTATGCAAGTTTTTCTTTTTCTGATGTTTTGTATACATTGTTTTGGCTGACTGTATATTATATGGCAGAGCAGGGCGGTTGGGGCAAAGCCCGCGATGAAGCTGCGATGTGACGCTGCGCAGTGTTGAGTTGGTTGCGAGTCCAGAAAGAGCGAAAAACACACCATCTGTGATTCATCGCGCATAAACAGCCTCGCAGGCGGCGTTGACAGGCGTGTGTACGTACGGGGTTGACAAGCTGCTTCAGGTCCTGGAGCGAAGCAAGTTGCGCTCAATTTCCTCCACAAGGGCGAGTCAACATCCAGGACCAAACTGCCAGAGAGACAAATGGTCCGAGGTGGCGAGTGAGGAAAGGTGAGCGGCGAAGAAGCCAAACCGTCGGAGGGCATCTGGTGGAGTGGACACAAGTGCGCGCTCGTACGTATCCTAAATAGGTCGTTTGGTTCTTCCAGTTTCTTATTGGGTGTTTTCAATTAACTTTTAGTCATTTCACAGAAATGATGTGACCTCAGCTAAACGTCCTGGAATCGTGCGCACACGCAGCCCGGGCCAGCGCTGCTCTGGCGACGACCAACGATTTTGTTTTTTTTGTTTTTTTTTTAAATCACCCCATCTTTTTTTCCTGCGGGCCCTTCGTCTATGTGTCCTCCTCATGTGCTTTCGCTCATGTTGAAATACCTCCACCTCTTGAAAACGTGCGCCATACGATAAACAAAAAAAAAAAAAAAAAAAAAAAGCTCCTGAGCCAAATTACACTTCACACTTGCTTCTCCGGGACTGTTTCTCATGGCGTCCTGGAGCTGCGTCTCCGGGCGACCGCGCTCGCACGCTGCTGTCAAGGTTAAGTCAATGAACAAACACCGGACTGAGATAATCTGCTGAATACTTGTCTCTGTTTCCAGCTCCGGCTCGTCAGAAGAGCATTCAGTGTATCAGCAGGTAGACGCATGTGTGGAGCAGCTGTGAGAGGAAGGAGGCCCTTTTTTTTTGGCCAACTTTTGCATACCGGGGGCCCCTCTCTGTGTTTGTTAACTGACTTTTCTCACCCGCTGCTTATTTTTTACATCTGAACTTTATACGTATGACATGCCTGCAAGAAACGAGGGGGCCGAGCTGCGCCACGTAAGGCCCCGGCGGTGAAGCGCGCCAGCGGGTTTTGTGCTTTGAGCGAACGAAACGCCCGCCCGGAGACGGATTCAAGGCTGCGTGTTGGCGGAGCAGCTGTGTCGTTGCTGTGAAAGCGGATGAAAAACTAGAGGTGGAGGGTTGCTCTGGGAAAAAAAAAAAGTTTTGTCCACATGAAAGGCGTGTCGCGGCATAAACAATGACCTCACGTCGAGTGGATGGATACGCTGTGGCGCGCGATCAAAGTTTCAATTTAAAAGACATCAGCCACGTTTTTTTTTATTTTATTTTTTTTTAAAGATCAGCTTGTGTTTGTGTAGCTGAAAGGACTCAGACAGAGGGTGAGGTCAGGCAGCAACGCAGCATCGCTGGGAAGCCAAGCCTGCCTTTTTGCTTGTGGCAGCAAGCGAGCTTCGCAGCTCGGCATCATTTGGGGGCCTGTTTGTCAGAGAGACCCCGCGCCCGGGCCAAGACTGCGTGATCGGAAAAAATAAAAATAAAAAATAACAGAAAAAAAGGATGAAACATCACAATTTTCTTACAGGATGATGCGCCTTTTTGAAATTCAAAAAAAGAGCAATCCACTCACTCAGAACATTGATGAAGCAGTTTTGCAGTTCTACATTGATTTTTAATGGGCCTGAGGTTTTAAAGGTCCTGTGTGTAATATTTGACTTAATTTTTTATTTTTAAATTGGTAAAAGCTTAATATGCTGCAATATTAAAAGCGTAAAATCACAGTACAATAAAACTAATTTGGTTTTTCTACCCAACAGCTCTCATATATATATATATATATATAAGTATATACATATGGCAAGGCTATTGCTCCTAGTTAGCTGCCATCTTGCCTGGTGTGGACAATCCAGCTTCCTGACCCGTTCCGTAATTAGGGTGAATGCTTGCCGTCTTCATGTAAACCAACGAAGAAGAAGTTGGACAAGGTATCTGGATTTTGGTGGGCAGGCCACCGTAGCTCACTGGCAAGCTCAGGAGGAGGAGAGAGAGTGAAAGACGCTGCAATCTAAAATGCAACCACTCGATGTTGCCGTTTCTTCTTCAAAATCTCCAAATGTTTCACACTTAATGTTTAAAGAGTTATGGATCCTTCCCAGTTCCTCTTCCTAGTTGGCCCGTAAGCGCCTTTATGTTTCACACTAGGGGTCGTCTGGCAGACAGGGAGAGCCACGGCTGCGCGGCCTCTCGTCGATAGCGTCAGCGAGCGCATGGAAAAAGGAAAGTGAAAACAATAAGAGGCTCGCGGCCAAGGGTCGGCAGCCTCACACCAGCCGGAGATGGAGAGTGTTTGTGTTTAGAGGCGTGGCTGAGCGAATACCTAATTTCACCAGCATGTTACCAGCGCACACTCTCACAATCCCGGCGACGGGATAGCGTGAAGGAGCGAGAAGGAGCAAATCACGTCACTAGAAAGAGGGGGAGGAGGAGGAGAACCAAGACCAGGGACGCAACTTGTCTCACACAATCCCACAATCACTGCAGAAGCTCACGTCACTCTGCTTCCATGCAGCTTGTCCTGCATCACCGCCGAAGAATGCGGAGAGCCACCATCCTGGATGAGGCCGAAGGCGATAATTTGACACTGGTATAAATACGGTGACATTGGAGGATTTTGTTTCACAGCCGGGCAGCAGGACAGCCTGTCAGTCAAAGGCGGAGATGCTGATTTTGTGAGGAACCTTGGTCGCCAGAGTATTTTTTCCTCCCATTTTTTACATTAGCTACGTTAAAGAACATACCTTCACTTTTTTGCAGGTTTGTTATTGTTGGTGTTGCAAATCTGGTGTTTTGCAAAGCTTAGTTTCACCACTCATCATTCCTCAGCAAGGGCCCACGCTTTTATTTTTGCACGTCGGCACTGGCCGCAGACTCAGTGCAAAAGCATTATAGAGACATATGACCCCTAATCTTGTCCCCCTGGCTTGATAAATATTTGTGTTTAGCTGATTTACTGATTAAATTTGATCTAAAACATCGAATGCGATGAGAAACAAGCACCAAAAAAAATTTCCTGGAAATTCCAGCGCTGCGGCTCTGAAGTCTGCTTTTTGTGTATCTGCCATCAGTTGCAGTGGAGCCTTGCCACGGAATTCTTTGCGCTCCTAAATTAAAGACTTCTCCAGGCCCAGCTGGTTAGCAGAGAAAGGGAGAAAGGGCGGAGAGATTTGGGATGGAAAGAAGCAGGCCCATCCATCTTTGACTTTCTTACCTCTGGCTTCCTCTCGTAACTACTCCTAACACCACTTGTCTGGTCGGCACAAGCCCGCAGACACCTCTGGGGGAAGAACCCGCAGAGGAAACGAGAGGAGGCGCAGATCAAAAGGAAAGGGAGTGACGGATGGCTGACGACAAAGTTTTGTAGAATATCTCGCAGCGTTTTCTGTTTCTGCAACTGAGAATCACCTTCCCTCATCCCAGTAAAGCAAGAGTAAAGTTTGAGATCGGGACCAGATATTTGCCGCTCTCGCTGGCTAATGTATCCATTCCAAGTGCAGGACCCAAGTTTGAGAACGTGACCCTCAATGGTTTCTACTCGTTTTTAATCTCAGCTCATGACATGACATCGCAAGAAGCACTGATAAATCACTCTTTGTTCCTTTGTCCCATTGTTCATTCCTCAAAACTGAGGAGCCCCTCTCTGAAAGAGACGAACCAGATGTTTATCCGACTGAGATCATTTCTTCACCAGCCACCACGCGGTTGGAAGTACTCAACCTCACACCTTCCCAAAAGCACCTGGACAACACGTCGGTGCACTTGTCAGTGAACAGCTGCGAAAGCCAGCGGCCCGTTCGAATGGAAACTGGCGAGTAAACCATGTTTCTGTCGCCCTCTTCTCTCCCCCCTCGCAGACTGGAGGAATCTATGATGCATTGTATTTCTGCATCGCTTGCCTTCCAATGTGTTTGGCCTCCACTTCTCCCTCCAGTGTAGGATTGGGTTTCTGTCCCTTGCATCCTGTATTGAGATTTTGTTGGGTTACCGGTCCAAGGTCTTAAAGGTAGTTTGAGTTTTACGTGCTCCCCGGGGCTGTTTCATTAAGCCTTGAGGGGAACCGAGAAAATTAGCATCGATCTACAGAAATTGTTCAGCTCGTCGGTAATCAACTCAACCCTGGGAGGAACACCAGGGGAAGGCAGCGGTTCTAAATCACAGAGCGGAGTTGCCATGTGCACTGTCGATGATAAACAACGGCGGTGTCCACTTCCAATAGTGTGCGAGCTGACATGCTGTTTGCCGTCCAACAAAAGCATGCCTGTTTGAACTGACTGCACGGTGTAAATACAACCAAAGAGAGAGCGCTTTGCCTCCATCTCACAAATATACAATCAGACATTGGGAGACGTGAAGCTCCAAATAATTTTTCTTTTTGCTAGCGTATCCTATCGCTGCGACCCTCCAGAAAATAGTTTTCGCTTGAGAACATTTTCACTTTCCCAGCGTCTCACGATGTGCAAATTGTGTGAGATTAGGTTTCTTTGGCTAAACCTTGGGTCTGTCTGAGGACTGCCCTTGTGTTCTAACACGCACACACACACACACACACACGCGGGCGCACACACGGATGCAGACGCTTGCAGGCAGACTTCTGCCTGTCTGCATCTCGTCAGCTGTTGTCAAAACAGCATGTTGAGTTCTGTGGCAGGTGCTGGTTAGGCTCTCAGCACTGTCGGAGCACGGTCTGGTGATGTTTGCGAAAGACTGAGCAGCCGATGCATTAATACGTCTCCTCAGTTCCAAATGGCGTTGAAGTCTTTTACACACAGTCTGTGCTATACTCTAACACTAAATGTACTATAACACTCACGTTGGCAATCAAACGAGAATCAAGACACATTTCAGACCTACGCACTTCTACAGAGTTCAGCAGCTCGGCAGCGCTCCCGCTGTATGTTCCGTTCGTGGGATGTCAAGTCCACTGACGCGATGACACAAATAAGATGGATTCCTCGCGTGCGCGCGAGAGGAAAACCCTACATCAGTCTGATTTATATAAAAATCGATTACTGTTGCTATTACTTCGAGGCGTGTCTCAGGAAGGTTGAGCAATCGATGGGAACCAAGCTGAGAGTCTTGATGGAGATGGATCGTTGCAGAGGTTGCTTATCTTCGTGTCTGGGCGTGCGCTTCATCTGAAAGTCTGTCTGCCAGATCTTTGGCCTTTGCTCGTACCCACATTTGTTTTGACTAGGTCTCTAAGCCTCCATCATGGTTTCTCCCAACATGTTTTTCTCTTTGTTTCTTGGATATTACAAGGTATGATGGATGGGTAGATAGATAAATTGATAGATAGAGAGAGAGAGAGAGCGAGAGAGAGATGTACATTTACCATATCTGTAATGCTGCATAGAATTTCAATAATAGATTGTTTCCAGTTGCTGCTTTCACAAGGCAGTTAGTGTAACTGGCCAAACAAAAAGAATTGTACCACTGAAGCAACTTAAGATTGTTGGGCAAATTTTGTTTACTTGAAAACTTTGAGAGTTAAAAACAAGTTTGAATATACAATTTTGTCTGTTTTATTACTGTCACGCTTTGTCTGTTTTGAAACACTGGACACTTCCTGGTAGTAAAACTTTTGGCAGAAGTAAGTCCAACAAGAAAATTGCAAAAATGGTAAATTAAAGAAAGAAAGTAAAGTAAAGTAAGAAAACAATTATTTGTCACTTCATTCATCTGTGTGGAATGTGGTACACGGCATGTCTTTGGTTCCTTTGTGTGACCAACTCCATGTTGAGGAATGAAATCTTATTCAACTCAACAGTTAAAAATTTGTCATCAAAACTTTCGACATTAATAAACTTGAATTTTTTTTTTTTTCTGTTTTCATCCCATTAAGGATTGTGTCCCAATTATTATGTCAGTAAATAAGTAAGCTAGCCAAACCTCTCCGAGTTTGGCTAGCACAGAGTTTTTAGCGCATAGTCTGACCTTTTTTCTTGCCTTGTTCTAATGTCTCCATCAAGGTTATGGCAATCTAGGTGGAGCTGGAGGCCAAGGAGTCGTTGGAGGAGGTGAGTAGGCTGAATACAAAGTGACCAAAGAAGAGTGTGAAATTTTTAGGTGGAAAATCCACATGAGGTCAGAGCGATACATTTTCCTCTAACTAACTAACAAGATATCTTCACACAGCTTCACATGCAATCTCCTATAAAAGGAAAGGTTGGCTCCAGTGTTAACTCTCATTGTAAGGCTGCTCTCACTCATTTCTGCTCCTCTGATGGATTTAGGTGGTTATGGTGGATACGGTGGAGGCTTTTTTCCAGGAGCGGGACAGAAAGCAGCTAAGAGAGGTATGGCAGATGACTGGAAATGTCTCATATCCCAGGCCCTCCACTAGAAAGCATTGCATGCATTTTTTTCCCCCTTCTGTAAACACTTTATTTGTATCCAGAATCAAAAGCTGGCTCGGTAACTGTGAGGGAAACGAGATTTGTCAAGCTTGATGATGAAATATTAGATGCTGGAACAATCATGTTCATTGATGATGTTCCACTTTTGTCCGATGGCTGTTTGTTTTGATGGAAGCAGGGATGTTATGTGGAGCTTAACTTGAAGCTCTAGCATCATCGCTTTCACATCACAATAGAAAAAATATTTTTAATTCCCCCGTGTTTGCTTATTGTATTTCCTCAGAGCAAAGCACAGAAACTGGCGCTGGTGTGCTTTCAAAAACAACAACCTTTGCAATAGTGACACTTTTCCTGCAGATCTCAGAGGTTATCTGTATCTGAAATCAGTATTGCTGCTTCTCGACGACAGGCACTTCACTGAACGCCTTAAAGTTTCTTGACTGTGTTTCTATTGGCACTGAGAATTTAACCTGACAAGAGAAAGCGCTCTCTGTTTTATTGTCGCGTTGCAGCTGAGATGGAAGGAAACAGCCACACTTCTTTTTAATACCTATCCCATTAACACATACAGCTGTTGTAAAAAGCATCAGTGTTAACCGTTCCACACTTGAGTTTGCTTGTCGTGAGATGAGAAAGAAATTTCACATCACCCTTCACTGGTAGTTTGTTTTTTCTTTGTAATGCTTAATTGAGATGATGTCTCCGTCTGCATCAGCCACTGTCAAAGGTGCAGAGACAACCACTTATATAAAAACTGTCTTTGAAGGTGAGCCAGTAAATATGCCATATTTATTTGTGTTCGGGGTGCAGGAGGGCCTCTGTTACCTCTTGGAGGTGAGCTGTTGTCTCTCCACGATGATATATTGTTTTGACCTGAGTCTTTTCAGACGTCTGCTCGAGGTGCACACTCGCATGTTTCCAGAAAGCCAAAATGAATGTTTCGCATTATTGGCAAGTGAGCATGAAAAACACTGTTTGGCAAGCGGGCGCGCATTTTTATCACGTACCTGAAAACCTCAGAGAGATCGAGCTTTGATGCGGAGCCTAATGTGACCTTAGAGTCTAGCCTGCGTCTGTTGCACGCGGCTTTGAGTTAAGACAAGCGGATCAAGAGTGAACTCACAGGGGCCCAATCACAGCCAGAGCCGTTACATGGCAGGGATCCCACTATTTAAGTCAGGTGCGGCTGTGCCAAAATGTCAGTCCGCACAATCAGTCTGTACTTCTTCCATGGCACCTTTAATAACCGTTAAATCCTCTGTACAAGCCCGGAGGAACAGAGAGTCTCCGCGCTCCAAGCTTTTCGTCACCAAACCTGCCAGGCGTCGTGCTTTCGAGTGGTGCGCAACGTCTGTCCAGTCTGGGCCATTTAAGGTTTTTTTTGGGGGGGGTCCTGCAATAAAACCCACGGTGTTTCATCTCGTTGCCAAGCCCAGTTACAAGCAACACTGACATATCGTTTCCCGTGCACGAGGATAGCCAAAGAAGCCGGGCTTCTGATGAGGCGAGGCGAATGCCATGCTTGTTGGCTGCCTCCCCTGATTAAAATGAAACATCAGACATGTGGCTTTTTGATCATGGAGTGATGACAGACGAGAAGGGCCTTATTAAACCGCGCCGTACCACCGGGCAGCGCGGGAATGCGGAGCCCCGTGGAAGGGGTCAAGGGCGGCGCAAGCCGCAGTTCTGTTCAGTGTTACAGCACCGCCTGGTGTCCATGTGCCGCACATTCCATTAGCGCTGTTAAATCATGTTTATCTTAATCATGCCAATAAAATCAAACATTTCTGCCATTTCAAATCATAGACAAAGGCATACAAAATGGATAACAGATTGCAATAGCAGATAGAAGCAAAAACAAAACAGAAAGAATATAAACATTTTCAAAAAGGAGTGAGAAGAAGTAAAAGTTACTCTCACGTCTCCTACAATGACTTGCATAAAATAATTACAACTTGACTTTTGTGATTATACTTCTACTCTGATAAAATATAGTATTCAATTTTATATAATTTTCATATCCTACATACAATAATAAAAATATAATACTCATAGGCATCAATTTCATGCATTTTACAAAATACTCTCCCAGTTACCATAACGTCACCTTATTAAAACAATGGCCTAAGTCATTTTTTGACGAAAATTAGTTTTTGGCTTAAATGATCTCTTGATAATGCTGGCCATCTCTTTTTGTTTTTTCCCAAAAACTTGAAAAAAATGACCTAGGCCATTATTTTAATAGGGTGACGTTAAGTATAACACGACAAAATATGTACACAGTATACCTACATACACATCAACTCTTGATATTTCAAGATATATTTTTCACCGAATAGAACTTGAAACTCGTGAGCAGGGCAAATGGGGTTTGGCTTGATCACTTAATATCCCCACAGGGACTGGGACTGTCCTTGGGGGAGGAGGAGGTCCTGGAGGACCAGGAACTGGAGCTGCAGTTCCCGCTGGAGGCAAGGCGCAAACACGTCACGACTTTCACTCACTGTTATCACTTATCAAATGTGTATTACTCCTTTCTTTGTTTGTTTATTTGAAATTACTTTTACATCTTTTCTTTAAAATTCAACGCTCACAAATGAACTTTTTGATGCGACAGATTCTTCAAGATTGGTGCCAAGTAACATTTCATTTACGTTTTAGTGCCTGTTATACCCCAGACTGGACTTCCAGGAGGCACTGGTTTAGGTCCTGGCGCTGGAAAGAAAGCATCCAAACTACCAGGTTTGAAAAAAAACAACAACCTTGTATCTTCATTTATAACAGTAATAAGTAGCAGTATTTGTGGCTGTGGTAACTGGATTCTAGAGGACTCTACATCCAATCGCTACCTCAACCTAATCCAAAAGTTCACTTTTTTTTCTGGAGTTAGTGTACTCATGGAATTTATTCTTTCTCCTTGGCCACTTCAGGTGTTGGGTTGCCTGGTCTTCACCAAGGACTGGTTCCAGGACAAGGTCTGTCTCATTCTCAACCAAGTGCTGCATTAAGGGAAGGTTAAAGAGGTCATATCTAACTGGCTGTTTTTCTTATTTTAGGATTTGGTGGACGTGGAGTTTTGCCAGGAGTGGCTACAGGGACAGGCCTGAATCCCAAATCAGGTAAAATAATTAGGATTTTTTTGTACAATCATGGTTTGGTTTAATATTTATCTATATTTATGATTTTTGCACAGCTGGAACAGGTGTGCAAGGTGGTCAGGGACCAGGTAAGTTTATTTTCGTTAATTAACTTAAGAAATAAGTAACCTAATATATTCTAAAATATTTTTGGTAGTATTTTATTATAATAGTATGTTTTAAATCGGTGGTTGTAAAAAGACTCTTCATCCTTGTGCCAATAGGACGTGGTTATGGTGGCCCAATGCAGCCAGGAGTTTTCCATGGGTATCCCCTCAAATCACCAAAACTACAAGGTGTGAACTTTGACCAGTTTTATTCTTTATAGTGAATTTTACCTTCTTCAAAGGTGTTGGTGGCATTTGTTATGGCCTAAAACTTAAGAAATCCCCACTGTAGGACTGCATTGGTCCTCATCTTTCATAACAGACAGAAGCTGCATAAATCAAATTGTTAAACTTCTCCTAAAATACGATTTAAGCTCTTTATTTTCCAGTCTTGCACAAATGTCGATCCAAAAAATTCTACTGATCTCATGAAAAAACATTGAAAAATTCAGCTCTGGTTCTTTGTGAGCTGTGATTCCCCAGAATAGATTGTTTTGGAAAACACTTTATGAAAAGTGGAGCAAGCAGTCCAGAAACAAGTATGCAATGTGTTTGTTTGTGTTTTGATAATGCAGATACAATTATTCATGTTATAAAAACAGCAGAAAATGAAACATCAGCAAAGTTCATTTTGCGCAACATTGGGATGTTAGACAGCATACTAGCAGACTAAACTAGCAGACAGCAGACTAAACCTTGTTTTCTTCTTATCTTCACTTCATATCCAAATTTGGACTTTTAGATTTCAGATAGAACCCAAGGAATCCAAAATAAAGGACTCTGGTTTTGATTTAGCTATTAATGATGAATTGGATTTATTTAACATATTTATGTACAATTTATAAATTAGTGAATTTACTTATTCTCAGGAGCCTATGGAGCAAAACCCGCAGGAGCCAAACCGCCTTATGGTAAAATATTTTTTGTTCTATTTCTACGTGTTCTTGTGTGGGATTACAAAGTAGTTCATCATGTGTTGCATCACAACGATGCAGGTGGGTTTGGACCTGGTGGTGCCGGACTTCCTGTAGTACCGGGTGGTGCTGGTTATGGTTATCCTCTTGGAACTGGTAAGTGTTCTGATGAATTAACTACTTGTAGACGGTTTTGTTCATAAGCTGGTGACACGTTCAACTTCCAACCATTTTGCAGGAGCGGGACCAGGTGGCATCTCACCTGCTCAAGCAAAAGCTGCCAAATATGGTAGTCTACCACATATTCACATTAAATAGGACTCAGCCATAAGTTACTTTACTGCAACGTGTCTTGGTTACAGGTTATGGTGCTGGAGGAGTTGCTGGTGTTGGTGGTGTTGGAGGCGTTGGTGGAGTTGGTGGAGTTGGTGGTGTTGGTGGTGTTGGAGGAGTTGGAGGGGTTGGTGGCACTGGTGGACTATATCCCGGCCAAATCCCTGGAGGTAAAATATCACGTATTCATGCAATGAAATAAACATTCACTTTTTCAATTCTCCCTGTTTTAGCAACGTCACTTTTAAACTCGAGAAATATACTTCCATCTATAATATACTTCTACATTCCGGTCTGTTCATTGTGTAGGATATGGAGCTGGATCAAAGGCTGCTAAATATGGTGAGAATCTTCTCTGTGTCTGCCAGGGGGCAGAACATTTTCAATATCACATGTCTAAGAACATCTCCATCTACGCTGACATGAGTGCATTTTATGAACAGGAGTTCCAGGAGGAGTTCCAGGAGGAGGAGGAGTTCCAGGGGGAGTACCAGGAGGAGTTCCAGGGGGAGTTCCAGGAGGAGTTCCAGGAGGAGTTCCAGGGGGAGTACCAGGAGGAGTGCCAGGTGGAGTGCCAGGAGGACTTCCAGGAGGGGCACCGCTCGGAGTCTTTCCTGGAGGTGGAGGCTACTCACCAGCAGCTAAAGCTGCCAAATATGGTATTATGTTTGGTTATTAGAAAAAAATAATTCTACAATTCCTTCAGTTTTTCACCAGTCTTAACAAGGACAAAATGTTCTAGGGTGAATCATTATATTTTGTCTTGACTTCGGCCACTGTCTTAGGGGTCAAGGTGTGGTTCCACTCTGGACAATTCTTCTTTTCTTCCTCAATAAAGCTGAGCTTACCCTGCGCAGCAAGCAGATGGCAGCACTTTTGCCTCTTAAACAAATTTTTGTCTCAGATTAAACCTATTGAAATATGCCTTTTTTCTATTCCACCTATTTTAAATATATGTATATATTTCAATTTATATATTTCAGTATTATATTTCAAACTTTTAATTCATATATTTCCCGAACTGCTACATAGGGTGTTTCTAATTTATTTCACTATGATTTTTTTTTTTTTATCTCAGTTTAATCATATAATTTATTTTACTTCTAAACAAGGCCATTTTTTTTAATCACGCAGAAATGTGATTTTGAAACTCTCCACAGGGGTAACAGGAGTTGGGGGAGTTGGAGGAGTTGGAGGAACTGGAGGATTCGGAGGTTCAAGATTTGGAGGAGTGGGAGGAGGAACAGGAGTGGGACCTGGAGGTTACCCTACCGCTGCCAAAGCTGCTAAATATGGTATTTATCGAAATTCAAACATGATAAAGACTTGAGCCCTTCCCTGTATACTGTTATTGTTACTGATTTATAGTATTGCTAACTGTGTAACCTCAGTCTAACTCCTCGTTAATCTGCCCAGCAACAACAACAACAACAACAGCTACTACCACTAGCCTGTTTCTCCTCAAGGACACTGCTTGAGTAGTTTGAATGAACCTTTGTACATACTGTAGCTAAACACATAACTAGGATGTAGATCACACAGTGGAGCTGACTCAGGTAGTGCTGACTCAAATGGCTCAGAAGATTCATGTGAGTGATCCAGAAGATTTGTAATCATTTTAGTGGCCTGGACATCCAACCATTAATTAGTTCGGGGTGGTTTGGGGTGAAGTTTTATTAAGCACCCCAGGTTGTTTATTAGGCTATACTTGTGTAGTTGCATAGTACTTTTGTCAAGACAAACTCTATGTTTTGTGTTTTGCAGGAGCACAGGGACTTGGAGGAGTAGGAGGAACAGGAGTTGGAGGAGTAGGAGGAGTAGGAGGAGTAGGAGGAACAGGAGTTGGAGGAGTAGGAGGAACAGGACTTGGAGGGGCAGGAGGTTACGCTGCTGCCAAAGCAGCTAAATATGGTAAATCTCACACCATTCAGTCATTCATATGCCTGTTGTGATCAAATGATAACAGGCAACAGATGAAATAAAAAAATAAAAATCAAATGTCCATGTTCCCTTCCCTCTTCGCAAAAAGCTTCACTCAAACTAAACTTTGGATACTTTCTGGCAGCTTTTTAAGAAAGGGCTTTGATGTATCAATAGAAATGTGAAATAATGTTTGTATTTCACAGCAGCAGCAGCAGCAGCAGCAGCAGCAGCAGCACAAGGACAAGGAGGAACTGGGACAGTTGGAAGAGCAGGAACCTTTGGAGGAGGACCAGGAGTTGGAGGAGCAGGACCAGGAGGGGCAGGAGGTTACGCTGCTGCTAAAGCTGCCAAATATGGTACCCGATAAGCGATTAAAATAAAAAGAAAGAAAATGTTTTTTTGAAAAGACATGATTTGAAGATTTTTGTTTTTTCTTTTATGCATTAGATGTTAACTGGCTTGATTATATGAATCAATTTTAGGTCCTGGTGGGGCTGGATTTGTTCCAGGCGGCGGAGGTGCAGCGGTCCCTGGAAGGGTTCCATATCTCCCAGGTTACGGATGTAAGACAGTTTTGTGAAATACGATTTCATCAATAGTTTTTTTTTATGGAAAAATGTATTTTGATATAATCTCCTTTGGATTGCTTTGTTGCAGCCTTGGCTAATCTCGGAGGAGGAGGATATCCAGTGGGAGCAGGACAAGTGCTCCCTGGTGCTGGTGCCTATGGAGGTGAGGTGTTAAACTCATGACGTCAATAATCATATATATCATATGTATTGTATGTCAGCTTATGCCTCTTTCAAGTGTTCTTTAATTAAATGTATATCACAAATGTTATGTTTCCTCCTCACAGGAGTCAAGCCACCCAAATATGGTACGAAGTGAGGTTAAAGTGGTTTCCTCCTATTCACTGGACAAATACATAGATAATACTCAAAACAGTTTAATGTTAATTAATGCAAACTAACAATTGAATCTGCTTTATGATACTGAAAGGTGTTCCAGGAGGTGGTGGAGGAGCAGGACTTCCTACTGGAGGAGGCAGGTTTTGTTTTTTTTCACCCTGCTCTGTATGTAACCTAACCAGATATTTATTGTGTTTCTTGAACTCGAGGAAAAATTGTAGAGGACAATAATAATTCCTTTGTAGAAATATTCTATTTTTATTTTCATTGGAACATTCCAAAACGATTACATACTTAAACAAACTGTGTGTGTGTGTGTGTGTGTGTGTGTGTGTGTGTGTGTGTGTGTGTGTGTACTGACAAATATAACGTACGCAAATATGATCGCGTTTATCAATCGTGGTATTTTATTTTGAAAATTAATTTTTAAATTTTCGTGTTTCTTTGAGCGACTTCCTGTCCACCTTGCCGCCTTCGCTGCACTTCCGCCTCCGGTGTGAACCAGGCGTTAATCGCGCGTAAAATAATAATAATAATAAAAAAATAATAATAAAAAATAGTGCCGTTAAAAGAAGTTTGAGTTAACGTGTTATTAACATGTTAACTTCGACTGCCCTAGATTTTTATCAACGAGGACCTGGTCTTGGAGGAGGATACTCGGCTGCCGCAAAAGCTGCTAAATATGGTAACATGAATACTATTTCACATTGTTTTAAGCTCTTTATCATGAATAATCAAAGTGATGTTTGACATGTGCTTTGTTCAAGTATCAGGGTTGCTGTGCCAAATTTCTTTGCTATAGGATTCAATGCCATTTGTCTTTGCTCCTTGAATTGGTGTTTCAGGAGGTGCTGGAACCGCAGGTTTGCCAACAGGAGGACTTGGAGGCACTGGAGTGGCTACAGGAGGTGTCGGCGCTCAAGGTACTGTTGCATATGCTTGAAAAAATACAAAATAAAAATACTGAACAGCACTATTAATCGACCACCGTTTCCGCTCATCAACTAGATGTTAATGACGGGATGTTTTTGTGCAGGTTATCCCGGTGGGGTGAAACCACCAAAATCTGGTAAGAAGAAACAACCAGTCACATGATAGACAATCCATTCCCAGCCTGCTCTGTATCCAAAGCTGTCATAGCAATGACATCGTCCAAACTCACCACAGAACACTAGTAGTATCTCTGCGAAAAGCCCCCAAACATGAACCCACTTTTACCATTTTAAAATGTATGTTATTATTATATCTTAATCTCAATATTATATCTGAATCAGTAGCATCCTTGAGCCCATTTACTTTTTTATATCAGTGTCCAAATTGTCAGATCGAGTTTCATAATGCCAAATTCATGAATGCTTTAACATGTGAGAGTGGGGAGAGAATGCAAAGCTTTTAACTTTGGCAGGGAAAACCATTTCAGTACCTTCCTCACTGTGTGTGTGTGTGTGTGTGTGTGTGTGTGTGTGTGTGTGTGTGTGTGTGTGTGTGTGTGTGTGTGTGTGTGTGTATTCTGTGTCAGGCATCACTGGAGTTGGCCTTGCTCTGCCGGGTGCCACTCCTGGTACAGGTGTCGGCGTGGTCCCTGGTGGCTCTGCTGTTGTTGCTACAGGTGCCTCTTAGAATTATGGCTATTATTAGTTTTTATTATTATTATTTTCCATTTAGTTTAGGCTTTTCTCATGCTTTGCAATTGATCTCTTGCGTTGCTTTTACAGCGAAAGACGTAGGTCTTGCTGGGACCCCTCAGCCAGGTACAGTGAGAGGACCGTACTTGGCAGGACATCTTGTTCGCACACATTTATCCCATATGTAATGTTTGGGGGGATAGCTTTGCAGCATACTGGAGGAGGACAGAGAGGCACCATAATGTATTGCATTTATGTATCTCCTCATATTAGGCACAGTATAAGCACTGCCCAGGACATTCATCTCATCTCTATTTTGTTCATCTGTTTCTTGCTAGTGAGAAGCTCTCATGTTGTTTGTAGCGCTGAAGCCACCAGCTATTGACACCTCGCAGCAGTATGGCGCTCCGCTTTGCAGCGTCTGCATTTTCTACTCCCTCTATTCTCTTGTTAAAGTGCAATACGTGAAAACTGGAACCTGTTGTCTCTTGGCAGGGCCCACGCCTATTGCAGAAATTGGCTTGGCCCCAGAGGTCCCGAAGCCCAGTAAGACTTGCTGTTTGCATGAAAGCTTTGACTTTGTCATGAAACTGTGGTTTTTCAGTATTGAAACTGCCAAACCATAGAGTTTTTGCTTTGCAGCGCTTCGCAGGCCTCACGTCAACGTTTCAATCGGCATCCAGACAAAAGACATTGATTCTTCAGAGGTCAAACCAGGCTTGTCGTGCCACTTCTTCATGCCGAAAATCATACTGATAGTGGTTAATGATATTGGATATATATATATATACATACATACACACACACATATATATATATATAAATATATATATATACATATATATAAATATATATATATATATATATATATATATATATATATATATATATATATATATATATATATATATATATATATGTATATAAATATGTATATAGTTAAACTTTAATGTATTAGTGGAGAAATAGTAGAGTTTGGGAATTTGAACCCCATGGTTTTACCCCATGGGTTTTTTTTTTTTTTTTTTAATGTTTTTTGTTTTTAAAAAAAAACGTATCATTACCATCTCAGAATGAGTAATTCGGCTTCATTTTGAGACTCAACAGACAGCATTTGGATATTATTGATAGTTGCAGATTTCTTTCTGTGTTTTGCAGCTTTCCTGATACAAGATTTGTTTTTGTTTTTTTTTTTTATCCTGTATCCTGTGTTTGTTGGCAATTTTACTTTTAAACTAACAGCTCACTTTGCTTGGTGTTTGATGTGCTTCCACTCAATCATGGCTATAGTTTCATTAAACATCTGAAATGAAATGTAGTAAGTAAGAAGAATCATTCAAGAATTGTCAGTGCAGGCACGGACATCCCAGTGTCTATAATCTACTTGTATTTTGTCACTTTTTCCCTGTATGTAGGATGACGTTTTTCAGTGTTAAATCGTTGCGTTGAAAGTTTGTGAAATAATGTTGAATTTCATATTGCAGTTGTCTTATTAGTTGTTTGCTTTTGGATGTTTTCTTCTCATGTTAAGTGTTTGCTTTCATACGTCCTGTTTTCTGTCTTTTTTTGCTTTTTTTTTGTCCGTTAGATAGAATGTAGGTGCACCATTTTAAACAGGATATATCTAAACAAATGAATTTTGACTAATTTTTGTCTTTAATTCTCTTTTGTACTTTCTCCTCATGTATCAAATCTAATGGATCAATGGAACAGGCGGTGAGTTCAGTTTAACTCTGCGTTCTTGCACTTGTTACACTTGTTTTATATACTTCTGTGTGTTAGACATTCTGGTCTCATGAACCTTTTAACATTTGACAGTGGGAGGTGGAATTATTCAAGATAGTGGTAAGTTATGTATTTAGTATTTAACTACAAAAAATACAGACTAAAGGTAAATTATTTCTCATCAAAATGCCTTCTCTTTCTATTTGCAGCAGGAACAGGTGTTGGTAACTATGATTTTTGCTTACCAAAAATAATAATAGCAAACAAACCACAACCATTCTAACATTAATTTGATTTATACACATATTTCATTCTGTTCATTTATATTTTTTTTTATTTAGGCGGTGCTGGTGTTCCTGTATCCCCTGGTGGTAAGACATTTTTATTCCTTGTTTCACAGATGCCACTTTTTGTAGATAAAGCGTAGAATTTGTGTTTCCTTTCTTTATGTTATTGCCATTATGGTAGAGTGAATGGGTATGCGTTAAGTAGGTTAAACTCATTTTTAATGAGTGAATCATCATTATTATTATTATTATTATTACTACTACTATTATTACTTTGCTTAATAATGTGTCTGTCCCCTCTCATTTTAGCTGGAACTGCAACTGGAGTCCAGCAACCTGGAGGTAAACTGCTGCACAAACTTCATGTCTTTTTATGTTTCATTGTAAAAGTGGGAATATGTATTGATCAAACCTTCATCCACCAATGAAATATGAAAGAAATGAACTGGCCACATGGTGGAGACAAATACATACAGTATATATATAAAAATGTCATTTGTTCCTGAGTTTGTGTTATACTTTCCACATTTCTGTAGGTGTTGGTGTTGGTGTTGGTGTTGGCACAGGCGGTAAAGGCCCTAAACCAGGATATATAGGTAATTAAATTCCCAACAATTTAATCATCATTCAATCTATCACATATTATTCTTCAGTTTTTGTTTATCTTTCTAATTCCATTGATAATGAGTCCCTATTAAACTGTAAATATGGTTATGGTCAAACTAACACAATTTTACAGGACCTCAATGCACAGATTTGAAGTTTGTGTTATTGAGAATTGGAGTCTTTCTAATTTTAATTTTGCTCCCTGTTCTCGCTTCACCTCGAGCTCCATTTGGAACATGGCAGCGCACAAACACTTTGCATCTCTGCTTTGTCAAAACACTCTGACGAGGTGCACTTCCAGGGATGTCAGATAGTTTCAATCTAGGCTATATTTCTCTGACCTTGCATTTTTCTTGACCGTAAATGGTTCTAAGTGAATCGATAAATCCTGCTCTTTATATACAATAGAAAGCTGTGTCAGAACACTCAACATTTTGTTTGTTTGCAGTTTGAGGACTGTTACATTGATGTTTCTCAAGCAACGTTTTACCTCTGTAGCCATGAAAAAAAAAACACATTTTACTTAGTTTAACAGAGAAAAAAATGTTGATTATTATCTGAACTTGCTTGTCCTCTTTCGACACTTTTACTCTGAAGGCACTGGAACGGGTGTTGGCCAATTTCCAGGTACTTATCCATATGGTGGAACTTATGGGGGTAAGTTGTCTCCCTGACCTAACAGCATCTTCTGTGTAAAATTCAACAGCCATCACATTCTTTTCTGTAATGCTCTTCAGTTCCTTATGGTGTTGCTCCTGGAACTGGAGTTGGAGGTGTAGGTGTAGGTGGAACACTGCCTGGTGCAAAGCCTTTGAAACCTCCAGGTAAGAGTTTAAATCTGTGTATTATGTTTGTTTGATTGGGGTTTTTTTTTTTTTTTGTAACTTTTTGGTGGATAAGCTCATATGCTGTGCATTTGTATTGCAGTGGGAGGAGTCGGAAGCCCCCTTGCAGGTGGAGGTTATCAAGGTTGGCATGCTCCTGCTTGTCAATTATAAATGTATTTGTGGACCCTAAGAATACAAAGACACGTGATTAGAAAAAAATCATTTTAACATAAAGACACAGCAGCCATCGCTGTGAGCTGAGCAGGAGGAGTTGGGCTATTTTGGGAGATGTGACCAGGGCAGGGCTTAGGATGACGAGATGCACAATCACTTATAAACAACGTTTCCTGTCTGAAGACAAATACAAGCTCTGCCCAGTACTCAAAGTGACAGTTGCTTAGAGGATGTCATCGCCTTTCACTTCCTGTGCAGGAAATTGGCCGACGTGCTGATAAGTGTGCGTGCGAGTGTGTGTGTGTGTGTGTGTGTGTGTGTGTGTGCACGCCATCAACAAGAGGTCATCTGAGCACACTGACGGAGGAAATGGGTTTAACTGGATTTACACGCTTTGATTTGTTTAAGTGTCTGTCTTTGGTGGCAGGAGGGTTTCCGTATCCAGCTGGAGTCGGAGGCGGGACTGGAGGCGTTGCTGGTGCCGGTGGAGCTAAAGGGCCCAAACCAGGTAGAGTATCGGCGAGTTGTTGTCCAAAAATGCCCTAAAATATCCATTACTATGATCACTAGTGTCATCATTATCCACATTTATTTCTACCAAATACATTTTTTTTCTTCCTTTTTTTAAAAAAAGAAAAAAGAAAAGTACTGACTCTGTCCAATTTTACTTGGTGACAATGTAAAATCAGCCTACAGAGAGACTAGCTAGCAGCTACTGTTCATTTCAACAGAATTACAGGCAGCTAACTTCAGCGCGACACTGGCCACTGATGTTTACAGCACCTTATCTGACTGATTGCTGTTGATAATCCACTGGGCAGCATGAAAGCACGGCCGTTTGAAGATAGCACATCCCAGACGGCCCTGCCCTGATTTGGCAAAGGTCTGCCAGGAAACGCGGATGACTGTGTGTTATGTGTTAACGGCAACAGTGGCGGCAAAAGCAATAAGTGCAGGCCTCGCTGACCAGCAGATAAAGTAACAACGGTGATGCAATAGCGCAACTCATGTCTTTGCGCACAAACAGGTTACGGCAACATCGGTGGCGGCGGTGGAGGATATCAGCCAGGTGAGTTTCTTCACATCTCGTGATCATTGTAGGGTCCTGTGTTTCCCATCCATCCATCTATACATCCATTTTCAATACCCGCTTCTTCCTGAACTCAAGGTTGCAGGGGTCTATTGGAACCTGTCCTAGGGTGTAGGCAGGGTGACACCCTGGACAAGTTGCCAGGTCATTGCAGGGCCACATAGAGACAAACTAAGATTCAGTCTCGCACACACACACACCTGTGGACAATTTAGAGTTCCCAATTCACCTCACATGCATGTTTTTGGACTGCGGGAGGAAGCTGGAGAACCTGGAGAGAACCCATGCAAACACAGATGGGCCCCAGGTCTGGAATCGAACCCACAACCTTCTTGCTGTGAAGCGGGAGCGCTAACCACTGCGCCAAATATTTGCCAAATATTAAAATGAAATAATAATAATAATAATAATAATGAAATAGTAATTAAAATGATAATTTACGGGCACAACTATTACAGAGAGGGCAATGTGCTGGTAGAGATCCCCAGTAAGGAATGAGGGCCATCACTCAACAGCCCTCCGCAGTCATAACAGTTCTTGGATCTACTTCATCTCCCAGTAGACAAACACACACACACTTGTGTGTTTGTGGAAAACTCTTCCACCGATGGCTGCTGGGGTCAGTGGAGGTGCACAGTTTTGTCCGTCGTCACTCGCTTTCATCCGTATTCTCAGCTCACACACCGCTCATCGTTGCTTTGTGTCGGTGGGTGTTCCCATGGTGACTACGTCTTTAATATTTCAGGCGTGGGTCAAGTGGTGCCTGGCTACGGTGGAGGTTACCCCCAGCAGTACTACCCAGGTAACAGCATGGCTTCTCCAGCCTTGCAGTTTTATTTTATTTTATTTTTCTTATTAGTCTGGGACAGAACTACGTGGAAAGCATCATAAAATCATGCAACATTTATGTTGTGTTGTTGGTAGACAGCATTCCAAACAGTGAATTTTAACCAGTCTCAGTCAAGTTCAATTGCAGGGTTCTTCACTTCACAAAAAATATGTTATTCCGGCTCTGTTGTTGAAATTACGACATGTGTTTGAACCTTTAGTGTAGCCATACTTTTTCCTTTGCTGCAGGCAGAGCACTCGTTTCAAAAGAAAAACAGATGTGAAAACTGCCTCCAGATGTGGGGATTTATAAAGAAGGCTCTGACTTTAACCCATCATCCCTGTTTTCTGATCAGAAAGGGGATTATTGCACATCTGCAAACTGCCAGGTAATACAGATGGGTGGATGACAGTGCAGAAAGTTTTTTATTGAACGTTTTTCAATATCTATCTATTAAAAAAAAGAAAGAAATCGATAAAAAATAATGTAGGGGAAACAATGTGTCAGTATTCTCTCATTTTCTTGACGCTGGGCGCTTTTCAGCAGCACACCAACTCCAGTTTTTTTTTTTTTTTTTTTTTATCACAGCGAGGCCTCCAATGTAAACTCCACAGAGGCCTTCTACTATTAGCGGATTAAACATGAAACTTGACCTAAATTCTCAGAGCTCATTAGACTGGATCATCTGGTGCACACAGACTCTGGCGTGATGCTGATACATGTTTGTGAATTGTTTTTTTTTTTTTGATGTTGTGTTTGATTTAACAACAAAACTAATGTCCCAATGTTCATTTTGTTGTCTTTTTTTTCTGTCAGAGTAAATATATATATGTTGTTTTACTTCCATTTGCTTTCGCAGTTAATGATCTCCGTCTTTGCCGGTCAATATGCTTTTGCTGTACCAATCTACCTCTACTATCGTGCAGACAGATAAACATTCATGTCAGCCTGAGCCTGCTTTGTTTACTGAAATGAATGAGAGGATGTGTGGATCAGACAAGCCAAGTGTAAACTAAGTGCCCTTATGGAATCTACTCTAATGTCAAAAGGTTTTTCCTCACCACATCCTGGGCAGGGCCAGTGTTGCTGTATCCTGATGTTCTCATTACGAAACTAACATCTTCTTTCTCTCTTGTCTTTGTTTTCTAGGCGGATATGTGCCCGCCCCGCTGACACCTCAACAAGGTAACCAACTCCTTCACCTTCCTCACAACCCTCAACGTATTTGCCCTGCCCATGACTTCACATCCTTCTAGTCCGCTCTTCCTAAACCAGGTTTAGTTCTGTTCGGGCTCAATAGAAAAATCATTCCACTTATTCGCAGTATTCTATTTTCTTGAACATCTGAGATTACTGTCGATGTGATTATTTCAAAGAAAAGTAACCACAAGGAGAATCTGTAGTTGGAGTTGATACGAATTCATTTAAAATGGTACACCAGCGCTGACTTTGATGATTTGAATCCACTTGAACCAGCGTTTACCATTTGTCCTGGTCCTTGTTTATTATTGTCACATGCTCAGGGTGAGTTTGATGTGTGTTGTTTCTTCAGTTATTTCAACCCTCAGATATCGTAATCCAAACAAATCAGATGTTTCTCTTCCATTCTATCCAGTCATTTTATGGAAACATTGTTATGAAAATGTTTCCATAAGCAATGACTTGATTATGTTGATGCCTGTTAAGTTGCTTTCTTATTATATTTTTTTCAATTTAATTTAATTAATTTTTTATATTAGAATTAAATGAAAATTTGGTGAAGCATTCTTCTCAGCCTTTTCAGCCTGGCTGACAGTTGCAAATAAGCATTAGTGGCAGGATTATGATCTTTATGGGTAGCTCTCATAATTAAGGATTTGATTATTATGATTTTGATTAAGTTTTACAGCCTGCGGATGGTGCAACACGTGTCTGAAAATCAGAATCTGACAATAATTAAAAGGAAAAAAGAAATCTGTTCTTGCTTCTAACCCTCATTAATGGTAGTATGTTGCCTACTTTTTTGCTCATTATTGTTGTTATAATTAACTGAAAATTCAGAATGACTTTGGCGATACAGTATTAGGGAGAGGTACTTCCTTCACCCTCTCTGTCTAACATTTCTTTGCACAACAACTCACATCTTGAATTCAAAACCATGGCACAATCTCACTCTCGCCCACTCACACAGCCAGAAGCCTATGGACGGCTGCTGGCAGATTCTGCATTACAGTACATTCCTATTCGCTCCATTCTTCTACTAAATTGCTTCGATAGGAGGAAGGGTAGCGTAAATTAGTCGTACAATCTTGGGGATTTTAACCTGAAGACTACTGGCTTTAGTGCAGAAATACGAGAGAAAGGGAAAAATAATATTCACTGACTTGAAAAGCTGCCATGATTGAAGAGCAGCAGTTGCAAGCTTTGGTTTTTATATTTAAACATTTGTAAATTAAAAACCTTTCAAAGGTGAAGTGTGTAATATTTGGAAATTTTTGAGAGGAAACGGTGACACCAAGTGGTCACATTTTAGATTGCAGTGCTCTTTCAGTTTTGTCCCCTTAAGGACTCCCTCCCTCTCCTGAGCATTCCAGTGAACTATAATGGCCTGCGAGTACAAACCTTGGATAGCTTGTCCACCTTCTTTTTCGTTGGTTTATTGTTAACATTAGCATTCGCCTTAAATACAAACAGCGCTTCATATTTGAAAGCTCAGCTGTCCACAGGTCCTGCAAGTTTAAGTTGTCATGGTATGTAAGTCAATATTTTTTGTACCTTCTGTGTGTTTTTGTAGCCAAAGCAGCCAAGTACGGCACATTGCAGGGATTCCTGGGTGGTGCAGGAACAGCCTACGGAGGTACGTAATTGTAATGCCTGCTCATATATTTTGATGCATTCTGCTCAAAAGAGTTTAAAGACTGCAAGACGTGAAATGAGAAACGTCACTTTGGGTGTGTTTGAACAGCGCTTCTCTTCTGTTCACAGGCGGGGCTGGAGGATGCCAGGGCAAATACTGCGGGAGGAGGAAGTAGAGAAACCTTCTGAGATCCAGAGTGACCTCAAGAAACCATGGTGCTACTGCATGATCTAGAATGTACATTTTATATACAAACACCCCAATTAGAACTTGTATAAAGATGATTTTTTTTTTACTTACTTACTTACTTACTTACTTGACGTCAACATTTTTACAACAACCCACCGACCCAGAATTTTGAATTGTGTACACTAGTGACTGTTGAGAATGCCTTAAATCAATAACATGGTCAATTTAACCAGCTCTAACTAACCTCCTGTGCTGCCCCGGCCTGAGTCGAACACAGTGCGTTGTTTGTGTTGCCATGTGAGTTTCTTGCGCATGAATGTGTTTGTTTTCGTGTGTTACTGTATACAGTTTAACTGTTGTGCGAAAGACTGTCTGAACCCCCCCCCCACCCCCCCACGGCTGCAAGTGTGACCCGAGAGTGATTTCTTAGTCTCACATCAAGGTGATCCATCCTTAGCTCCACACTGTCTCTTCTCCCCGCTGTGTCAGCCATCAGGCACGACACGGAGGTCGGGTTGGCGGAGGCCCGTTCGAAAAACTGATGCAGTCTGGCCAATCTCAGCATCGGTTCTGGCTGCCCGTCTTCTCTCGCCTGCTATTTATAGTCCTGCTGGCTCTAACGTCAGCGAGAATCGGGGCCAGCCCATCTGCTCTCGGTAACTTTGCTGATTGCGCTGCCGTCCCTATTCCTGCGCAGCCCAGTTTCTCCAGCACTCTGAAGGCAGACATACGTCGAGGGCTGACGTCGTAAATGAGAGATGAATGGCAGGATGTTTAAAAAGCCATCGGAGAGCAGTGTTTCCTTCCGGGAGCAAAATGGTTGTAGCTAACCTTTTTTCCCCTTCCACCTTTTTTTGTGTGAACGTCTGGGATGGGGCAGATATGTCTATTCTGAATGTTTAGCCTCACTGCAGCAGTTACTTGCATTTATGTACCATGTGGTTATTCGAGATTCTCCGCGCCACGCTTAAAGGTGTCAGGGAGGTGTGAACATAAAACAAGTACCACCCTTTGCTTTTTTTGCATTCATTTAATTTGTTTTATGGGTGTATTTATGTGAGACATAAGCTCCCATTGTTTGGTTTCATTTACTTGAGCTGCTTTTAATAAAAGGCTTCCTGACCAAAGGTCCATGAGCGCTGTTACCAAGTGACCGCATATCGTCATGTAATTATTATGTACTGTATTTTTTTTTTTTGTTTATTGCCAATTTGATGTAAGCTGGCTTCAGTTCCTTTACTAGGTGCTGTGTGAGAACGATCTTGAGCCTCCCCTGATCAGAACCTGTATTATCCGCCATGGGATGCTCTGTGCCTTTATTTAAAACTGTTTTTAAGGAGGAATAGTGTGGTTTTGCACTTTGTTTAATCTGTCCACAACATGTGTGACTTGTTCCCAGATAACCCGGCATTTTATTTGCTTTATTAAATAACAAAATAAAATGTGTAAAAAAAAAAAAAAAAAAAAAGATCTTGAGTATCCCTTTGGTTTTTCTTACCTCAAAGTACATTCCACTGCAGCAGCTTAGTTTATTGGAACCACCTGGACCAGTGTCGGTTTGTTATGAGACACATAGGACATTGCAATAATATCTGGTCTTTCTGTCCTGATTTGGGTTGTTCTTTTCTATATCCCCTACAAAGCAAAACAAACCATTGCCAAAAATGTGGACAGTGTTTCGGCTCTGTGTAAATTTCATGCTGCAAACTGGGATTAAGTGGATAATTTTTTTCCTCAGAGGTGACTATGAACTCTGTTGTGCCAGCTGGAAATAATGAAGTCATGCTGCTGTTCCGTGAAGATCTCCTGGGAGAAGCACTGAACCGTTATCTACATCCTGCGAAAACAGCTTACACTGCCTATTTTGTGGTGAAACGTGTCACTGTGGCAATGCAAGCAAAAAGATAACTTTTGCAGCTCAGTAACTTTAAAAAAATTTCAAGACCATAATCAATGTTTTCATTTCTTAAAAAACAAAACAAAACAAAAAAACAACAATGGTGTTTTTGGGGCATTATTTATTGCTAATCTTATATTCAAATGCTTATATTTCTTTTTGTTTTTAGCTCACTTAATAGAGAAAATTCCACAGTTCAGTTTGACACTTGGTGCATTACCTGCTTTAGATGCAAACTAGATAGTTCAAGGTCCAGTCAGTTAAACCTCTAAGAATACACAATGACAAAAGCTGTGAAAACATTTTCTGTTGACAGTTTGACTGTCAATGTTGACATTATCTTCGAAACCTGATTTTGGTAAACATTGTTTTGACTTTTCTCTCCCTTGCCATTGTTAGTTGTTTTCTCTTCAGAGAACTTCTCCATCGTTTTAGAGAGCGGCCCAGTCCAATAAATAGGCACAATAACGCATTAACTTAGGACCTAACAGCCTAGTTAGCTAGCTAAAAGCTGCTGCTAACTAGGCCCCGCCTCCTTCCCCTCCCGCCTCCCGCAGAGCCGCATTAATTAAGCGGAGGCGGCTGCCGATTGGCAGATCCGCACCTTGCCCGCCCCTCCACGGGCGTCCCCATTGGTCGGCGCCTCTCTTGAATGAAGCGCCGCATGAGCGTGCTGGAGAAGGCTGCGTGTTGGTTGGCGGTACCGCAAGGGGGAAGCGCAGCAACAAGGGCGAGCGCCGGTGCGCGGACACGCCGGTATTCCGTCGACCCAGGGGAGGCTGGCTGGCTTGGCTCTGCTTGGCTCGGCTGTCTACCCGTAGCTCGGTGTCGGCGGGTGAATGAGGTTGATGCTGCTCTGCTGCACCTGGAAGGACGAACACATGGGAGAGGACGAAGGTGAGGAAGGAGCGGTCGGTCGGGCTGCTTTGCGGGGAGCCGCCGCGGGCTGCATGGCGGGAGGTGGAGTCAGTCACAACCTCCGCTGCTTGGAATGCGGAGGATGCTCCGGGTGTAAACAAGGAGCCTTGACCTGCTAGTTTCCGCAGTCAGTCGTTGATAGTCAGCGGGCTGAGGGCTGTGCAGGCACCATGTTTACCCCTGTAAGCTGGTGTTTGGATTGTGTGTGTGTGTGTGTGTGTGTGTGTGTGTGTGTGTGTGTGTGTGTGTGTGTGTGTGTGTGTGTGTGTGTGTGAGAAAACACTCTTGCTGCGTGGGCATTCTGACGTCGATAAGAAGCCAGCAGTATGTAAGGTGCTTTTGTGGACTTTCAAAGAATTCTAAGATTGATTGATTGGGTTCCTTCAGAGTGGAATCTTCCAGATGTGGCAGCTATTTTATTTTTTTTTTGTTGACTGACACTTGGTGGATGGTTCTATCCAAAGGGATGGCTTCCACCATGAGACCAAGTTCAAGGCATGTTTCAAAATAAGTGGTGTAGTTGACTTATTAATCAGGTTTTGGTCATATTACAAGTTCTGCGATAGTTTAGGAGGTTCTGGTCTCACATCAGGGCAACACTGCATCCTTTGTGCTGTCCTGCCGCAGATCGATGGCCATGCACTGGATCGGTCGGCATTGTTTGCCTATCTACACAAAGGGCACTTCACGTAACGGTGACTCACTTTGCTTTACAGTCAGCGTAAGCTCAGCTGCATGACCGAGTCGCTGTGGGAATTTATGATCTGGGAGGGTTGCCCCTTCCTCCACCTGCACAGGTTACACTGAGTCGTGGCCTCCCAAAGTGACTGATTGCAGCACAGTTCACAGATGCAGAATGAATAAGTGAGAGATGCTCAAATTAACAAAGAGGGGAGGCGAAGACTATTGGCCGGGGCAGAGGTGGGGTGTAGGGAGAGGAGAAGCTTTATTTCAGACGCAGCGTGCACATGAGACGGCTAGATCAATAAAATAACCCGCCAGTTACACTAATGAGCCGCAAACTCATTTTAAATTGCTGCAATTCATTGACTTACAGCAGGGTGAATGGCACCCCTGTCTATGCCGGACTTGCCTGTCTGGCCCGTTATAGGACAGCATAACTTTAGTTGCCTGCCCAGCACCCTCTTGTGCGAACTGGCCTCTTCAATTAGCTGTGCAGCTCTGACTTGTATTCTTTTTCCTCTCCTCCGTCAGTGTCTTCTTGGGTTTCTTTGGTGCCCCTGTCAGCACAAACGTATAGAAAGCAGTGAGGAAGCAGCTTTCGTCGTAGCTGGACAAGAGCTTTAAATGTGTGTTTCCCTGGAGCGAGGAGGTCTTGCTAGAGGATGCCAGCATATACAGTGCTGACACTCTGGTGTTGGTGCCCTGAGCTCTCTGAACTGATGTGTGTTCAGCATTTTAGTTGTTTTTTTGACAGCATTCAGTAAAGTAACTGTATTTCATTTAGGCAAGTATATAAAGGCACAGGTTGCCATGATTTGACTATTGATGTTGTTACCGTGAATGTGCATTTGTGGGTAATACATTGCTATTGTTGCACAACACCTACGTATTGTCATTCTCATCTGAGTTAATTTTTGTCGTTGCAACAATGCATGAGGTCTGAAAAGGGCCAACAAGGAAGAGAATTACCTTCTATATGCAGGGAGAAGCACTAGTGCTAATTCCATCCCTCAGTGCACAAGCTGCAGGGAGAATCTTAATCTCCAGCTTCTTTGAAAAGAGAAAAAAATGACTCACTGACTGGCTGCCATGTTCATGAAAAGTGACTTTGCATTTCAGCAAAACGGCCCGGTGACGTGACGCGTGCGATTCGTTCTCTCGGCAGATGAGCTGCAGCGAAAAGAAAATGTGCGATGCGAGGTGTTACATCTGCCGCCTCGCCTCGCCTCGTTCCACTCTAGTGCAGAAACATGCAATTTGTCGCATTTTCTGACTTGGTGCACTGCTGTCTTTTTTGTTTGGTTTTTTTGCAGCCGGAGGAAGTTTGCCTGTGTGTGCAGGCTGCAAACAAAGGATCTACGATGAGCAGTATCTGCAGGCCCTCAACACCGACTGGCACACTGTTTGTTTCAGGTACGTTGAGCAACAATAACAGCAACAACAGCAGGACCTCCTGTGGTGGCAGGAACACACTACAGTGTATATCTCAGTTTTTAACAACGTAAAGGAGCTTCTGAAAGTCGCGCTTTCTGCTGCTGCAAAGTGGCAGCCTTGTTATTGTCACGGAGCTTGGTCAAAGGGACTCATTTAAAACCCTGACTTTCCAGACCCAAGCAGAAGATGTGCAGAAAAGTGACTTCATTTGAAAGTTAAAGATTGGCCTTTAAAGTTTTCGTTGAAACAGCAGAAATTCAAATTGGCCACAACTGATTTAATGCAAAGTTTGTGGTAGTTTTTTTTTTTTTTCTCAGTTTGATCAATGAATGAGCTTGGCATTTTAATAGAAAATCGGTAATAGAAACAGCTTGGTCGAATAAATGCTGATGTAGCTCACATCACCTCCTTCAAGTGACTTTGACTTTGACTGCAGACTCATCCATGTTGACAGAAAATGTTTCTGGAATAACATTAACACGGCCAAGGAGAGCTTAAAAAACCTAACAATTCCCCTGCTTGTTTTCAAGTGATTTGTTTGGCTGCTGAATGTTTGTGTGTTATATATATACAACATGCAAAGACTCACTTGTCCGAGCTGAAATTGGGTGAATTAGTTTGTCGTTTTTTCTAAGTAGATCAATTTAAAGCTTGGAATTGTTTTGGGTATGAAGTGGTGGCGTTAGGTCCTCGTGTTGTTTAAACACATGCAGGTTAAACCAGTAAGATCACCCAGGCATGAGCATTCCGTTTTACATCATCGGTTTTGACCCTTGGCATCAAACCTGGAAATAAAAGCAAAGAACATGAGCTTGTACCAGTATCTTCAGTCTTATTTTCCATCCTTTTTGTCTGAGGGTGAAGAAAAGGTTGGTTAATGTTTCTGATCTGGATGCATTTCTCTCCGTAAGAGGTCGGCTCTCCTGTCACTCGCTTCACGTCTGACTTGTTGAGACTGAGGGCCACACGCAGGCGGCAGTATGTGTGCAGGAAATCGAATCACCTTTTTAATATTTGATCCATCCTTTTTAATTGTAAGGATGAGCCTTTGTCTTGACCCCCACTCGGAAAGAGCTAATGTTATTTGCAATTGATATTTGTTTTAGATTTCTCTGCCCACATTGTCCCGGCTGCATTGTGAAACACAGTTTAGATGTCACCCAATCTCTTGATCGATACAATCACCTCCTCAGGCTATTTCACACACTCACTAGAGCACATGAATGACTGAATGAAAGGAAGCCCCACAGATGGTTGACGCTAATAGCTATTACGGCACGTGGTTGCAATTTGACACTTTCATTCAGCCGGAAAGAGCGCAGCATCCGGTCTTTTAATGGGGTCATAGATGCCAGTTAGAGGGTCAGAGATGGTAATATCAATATCAAATGAGCAGTTTTCATGCTTCAGTTAAGCATCTAGCTAATGCCAGTGTGGCAATAGTTTCATTATCACAGCACAGTTTTCATCTTCTGCTGCACAATTTATTGAATTGAAATTCCAGTGGCAGCTTTTGCAAAAGGCTACAATTAAAACCATCTAAATAAATAAAAAGATTGTACGTGCTGAATAGTTCTCTCTGCAAAGCCAAAGCATGGAGCTTTGATTTAGTCTGTGGAAAGGTGTGGTTTGGTTCACACTTATTTCAGTATGACAACAAATAGTGAAGAAGAACAGAACAACAGCTCTGTGAGATCACTGCTGATCACGCTGTTCTTCCCTGTAGATTTAGATGACGATCTTTCACTGTCACCTAAAAGAGGAAGCTTAGAATCGTGTGCTAGGAGTCAGCTAGCTATTTTCTTTTGCTCAGCAGATTCTTATGTATCCGTCTCAAGTGCCTCACACTGTGTCTCCACATATGCAGTTAGTGTTAGCTCTGGGCACCTGTGAACGGACCTTGATGCGTTTGAGTCGTTGATGACTGAGTTAAGAGAGTTTGGCTCCCACTAGTTGGGAAACTCATGGCTCAGTGTCAGTCATGACTTCCTGCTGGGGGGTGAACTGGAAGTCCAAAGAGGGTTTCGGGGATCATAGTCCCTAGTGTGCGTGTGTGTCTGGGTGCGATGAAAGTCTGTGTCAGAGTTTTCTTCATAAGGTCACGTTTTTTTTTAGCTGTCAGCCAATACATGCAATGAAACTAAAAGCAGTGACAACTTAAATGCATGAGTACATGTATGTTAAATCTTGACCTGACCTGATTAAAACTGAGAACTCTGATGACTGTTGGAGTGTAGAACAAAGTCTTTTTTTGTTTGTCCACTTAATTTGATCATCGTCCTTAGTGTTTGATGTTCATCTTTAGGTTTTATTTCTCACAAAGTGGCAAATAAAAATGGCTTTGGTGGTCTCGACAGAATATCTGCTGAGCCTGGTTCTGAGATGAAGTAATACTCCAAGCAAGTGTGGGCAATAGAAGAAGAAGAAAAGGCAAAACTAGTGGCCTAAGTACCAATGTTGTTATTTAAAGAGCACAAAAATTCCCTTGGGTTTATTGAAAATATCCCAGAATGCAGTGCAATGGGAAAAGTGTTCTTCCTCTTTGTTCTGTTTTCTGCAGATACTCAGAGAAAAGAGTTCTTAAACTCATTTATTTTCAAGTGGGACCTTAAACCTTTTTAAAGCTCTTTTTTTTTTTTCATTTCATGTAGTGAAGTATGTCGTGTATGAGTAGTGATTAGTGACATGAGTACTGATTCATCGTTTTTCCAGAAAGACTAAAAATCATGAGACCTTCTTCAGAGTATATTTAAGAAGATTAGGCTAAAACAGTTTTGGACACCGGGGAGGTGTAGCATCATTAAGATGGAGCACTGGGGGAGTTCAAAGAGGAGTAAGAGGATTTCTAGTTTCATTATAACTAAGAAGCATGATGCATGATGCAAGTGTTTATTTGGAATTTGCATTTATTTTATTTTTTACTACCACACAGTATTGCTTCTGAAGCTTCTCTGGAGAAATAAAAACACAGGAAAATCCACAGAAGAAACAGCAGAAAAAAATCCTTATTATTACTATTTAGCCTTTTTTTTTGTCTGTGTTCTGCAGTCTCGCTGTGATTCAGTTCACCTCCCAAAAGCCTATTTCGCCAATTCAGGACGTATATTTGATGACATAAATTAGAACATATTTTGGATTGTAGATTATGTGGGCATGCTTATTTCAGATTAAAAATTGTTCATCTACCAGCTCTAATACCACTTACACTATAATACCACTGTAACTCCACTTCAGCAGTTCCAGACTGCATCTGATTGTTTTGATAAAACCTTCTGTTTTGTTGTATGTATGTTGTATGTTACAATAAAAAAAAAAACCTGACAGATCGATTCACTGCATTTTATGATAATGTAATGATCAAGAGTCACATAAACAGAGCTGTAATGAAAGGGATGAGAGGTCTTTCCTCGACAGTGGCAAGCCAAGACTCGTGTCAGCAAAACCAACATTATTGCTCAGTGTACACAATCTAAAATATGTGCATAGGGATTTATTAACATCATATGTCTGCCACTCCAACGCCCTGAAACTCTGAATTAAAATTAGAATTAGCTCAGGAAGAGCTGAGTCACTGCAGCAGAAGTCTGCAGTGACTCAGCTACTTTGAGCTGCAGATGCACAAATGGTGACAGAAGAAGAATACATTATTTACGGAATCAGCAAGGACGTCACTGAACGACTTATTTTAGATGCTAACAAGCTTGAGAGATAAGCACCCAAGGCTATTTGTCACTTAATGCTTTTGTATTTTAGCTTCTTTGAGAAATGATTTTTAATGGAATCGCATTGAATAGAGGTTGCATATTTAAATTTAGGGAACATTTAATGTAACACAATTATACATGATTGTGTTGGAGTATGCAGAAAGAATGTCAATGAACTTGTTTTCATCTTTTTGTATTTTTGCTTTCTCAAGGAAAGATAATTTCAAAAGGGCGCTGTGGCTTAGTTGGTCAAAGCGCCTGTCTAGTAAACAGGAGGTCCTGGGTTCAACTCCCAGCAGTGCCTACCAAGTTAGTCCATTTCTTTGGATTAACCTAAACCTCAGTTTATCTCCGAAGGTAAGACAGTTTCAACCTGACTCCCCTGGGCTCTGTGGCTTAGTTGGTCAAAGTGCCTGTCTAGTTAACAGGAGCTTCTATATTCAACTCCCAGCAGTGCCTACCAAGTTAATCCCTTTCTTTGTATTAATCTACACCTCAGTTTATCTCCGAAGGTAAGACAATTTCACCACGGGCGCTGTGGCTTAGTTGGTCAAAGCGCCTGTCTAGTAAACAGGAGATTCTGGGTTCAACTCCCAGCAGTGCCCATCAAGTTACCTTTGTTCTTTGGATAATCCTCAAACTCAGTTTATTTTGTGAGGAAAGACAATTTCACACTGAATTCCACGGGCGCTGTGGCTTAGTTGGTCAAAGTGCCTGTCTTGTAAACAGGAGATCCTGGGTTCAACTCCCAGCAGTGCCTATCAAGTTACCTTTGTTCTTTGGATAATCCTCAAACTCAGTTTATCTTGTGAGGAAAGACAATTTCACAATGAATTCCACAGGCGCTGCGGCTTAGTTGGTCAAAGTGCCTGTCTAGTAAACAGGAGATCCTGGGTTCAACTCCCAGCAGTGCCTACCAAGTTAGTCCCTTTCTTTGGATTAACCTAAACCTCAGTTTATCTCCGAAGGTAAGACAGTTTCAACCTGACTCCCCTGGGCTCTGTGGCTTAGTTGGTCAAAGCGCCTGTCTTGTAAACAGGAGATCCTGGGTTCAACTCCCAGCAGTGCCTACCAAGTTAGTCCCTTTCTTTGGATTAACCTACACCTCAGTTTATCTCCGAAGGTAAGACAGTTTCACCACGGGCGCTGTGGCTTAGTTGGTCAAAGCGCCTGTCTAGTAAACAGGAGATTCTGGGTTCAACTCCCAGCAGTGCCCATCAAGTTACCTTTGTTCTTTGGATAATCCTCAAACTCAGTTTATTTTGTGAGGAAAGACAATTTCACACTGAATTCCACGGGCGCTGTGGCTTAGTTGGTCAAAGTGCCTGTCTTGTAAACAGGTGATCCTGGGTTCAACTCCCAGCAGTGCCTATCAAGTTACCTTTGTTCTTTGGATAATCCTCAAACTCAGTTTATCTTGTGAGGAAAGACAATTTCACAATGAATTCCACGGGCGCTGCGGCTTAGTTGGTCAAAGTGCCTGTCTAGTAAACAGGAGATCCTGGGTTCAACTCCCAGCAGTGCCTACCAAGTTAGTCCCTTTCTTTGGATTAACCTAAACCTCAGTTTATCTCAGAAGGTAAGACAGTTTCAACCTGACTCCCCTGGGCTCTGTGGCTTAGTTGGTCAAAGCGCCTGTCTTGTAAACAGGAGATCCTGGGTTCAACTCCCAGCAGTGCCTACCAAGTTAGTCCCTTTCTTTGGATTAACCTACACCTCAGTTTATCTCCGAAGGTAAGACAGTTTCAACCTGACTCCCATGGGCGCTGTGGCTTAGTTGGTCAAAGTGCCTGTCTAGTAAACAGGAGATCCTGGGTTCAACTCCCAGCAGTGCCTATACGAGGTTAGTCCCTTTCTTTGGATTAACCTAAACCTCAGTTTTTCTCCAAAGGGAAGACAATTTCTCTGTGACAGCAATGGGTGCTGTGGCTTAGTTGGTCAAAGTGCCTGTCTCGTAAACAGGAGATCCTGGGTTCAGCTCCCAGCAGTGCCTGCCATGTTAGTCACTTTCTTTGGATTAACCTAAACCTCAGTTTACCTGCTAAGGGAAGACAATTTCACAATGACTTCCACGGGTGCTGTGGCTTAGTTGGTCAAAGTGCCTGTCTTGTAAACAGGAGATCCTGGGTTCAGCTCCCAGCAGTGCCTGCCATGTTAGTCACTTTCTTTGGAATAACCTAAACCTCAGTTTATCTCCTTAGGGAAGAAAATTTCAGTACGAGCTCTGTGGGCGCTGTGGCTTAATTGGTCAAAGCGCCTGTCTTGTAAACAGGAGATCCTGGGTTCAACTCCCAGCAGTGCCTATCAAGTTACCTTTGTTCTTTGGATAATCCTCAAACTATCTTGTGAGGAAAGACAATTTCACAATGAATTCCACGGGCACTGTGGCTTGGTTGGTCAAAGGAGATCCTGGGTTCAACTCCCAGCAGTGCCTATCAAGTTACCTTTGTTCTTTGGATAATCCTCAAACTATCTTGTGAGGAAAGACAATTTCACAATGAATTCCACGGGCGCTGTGGCTTAGTTGGTCAAAGCGCCTGTCTAGTAAACAGGAGATCCTGGGTTCAACTCCCAGCAGTGCCTACCAAGGTAGTCCCTTTCTTTGGATTAACCTACACCTCAGTTTATCTCCGAAGGTAAGTCAGTTTCAACCTGACTCCCATGGGCGCTGTGGCTTAGTTGATCAAAGCGCCTGTCTTGTAAACAGGAGATCCTGTGTTCAGTGCCTACCAAGTTTATCCCTTTCTTTGGATTAACCTGCACCTCAGTTTATCTCCGAAGGTAAGACAATTTCACCATGGCTTCCATGGGCGTTGTGGCTTAGTTGATCAAAGCGCTCGTCTAGGAAACAGGAGATTCTGGGTTCAACTCCCACCAGTGCCTATCAAGTTACCTTTGTTCTTTGGATAATCCTCAAACTCAGTTTATCTCCTGAGGAAAAACTATTTCCCAACAAACTCCACGGGCGCTGTGGCTTAGTTGGTCAAAGTGCCTGTCTAGTAAACAGGAGATCCTGGGTTCAACTCCCAGCAGTGCCTACCAAGTTAGTCCCTTTCTTTGGATTAACCTACACCTCAGTTTATCTCCGAAGGTAAGACAGTTTCAACCTGACTCCCATGGGCGCTGTGGCTTAGTTGGTCAAAGTGCCTGTCTAGTAAACAGGAGATCCTGGGTTCAACTCCCAGCAGTGCCTATCCGAGGTTAGTCCCTTTCTTTGGATTAACCTAAACCTCAGTTTTTCTCCAAAGGGAAGACAATTTCACCATGGCTTCCATGGGCGTTGATCAAAGCGCTCGTCTCGGAAACAGGAGATTCTGGGTTCAACTCCCAGCAGTGCCTATCAAGTTACCTTTGTTGTTGTCCTCAAACTCAGTTTATCTTGTGAGGAAAGACAATTTCACACTGAATTTCATGGGCACTGTGGCTTAGTTGGTCAAAGTGCCTGTCTAGTAAACAGGAGATCCTGGGTTCAACTCTCAGCAGTGCCTATACGAGGTGAGTCCCTTTCTTTGGATTAACCTAAACCTCAGTTTTTCTCCAAAGGGAAGACAATTTCACTGTGACAGCAATGGGTGCTGTGGCTTAGTTGGTCAAAGTGCCTGTCTCAGTAAACAGGAAATGCGGATTCAGCTCCCAGCAGTGCCTACCAAGTTAGTCACTTTCTTTGGAATGACCTAAACCTCAGTTTATCTCCTTAGGGAAGAAAATTTCAACACTACCTCCGTGGGCGCTGTGGCTTAGTTGGTCAAAGCGCCTGCCTTGTAAACAGGAGACCCTATATTCAACTCCCAGCAGTGCCTACCAAGTTAGTGCCTTTCTTTGGATTAACCTAAACCTCAGTTTTTCTCCAAAGGGAAGACAATTTCACCATGGCTTCCATGGGCGTTGATCAAAGCGCTCGTCTCGGAAACAGGAGATTCTGGGTTCAACTCCCAGCAGTGCCTATCAAGTTACCTTTGTTGTTGTCCTCAAACTCAGTTTATCTTGTGAGGAAAGACAATTTCACACTGAATTTCATGGGCACTGTGGCTTAGTTGGTCAAAGTGCCTGTCTAGTAAACAGGAGATCCTGGGTTCAACTCTCAGCAGTGCCTATACGAGGTGAGTCCCTTTCTTTGGATTAACCTAAACCTCAGTTTTTCTCCAAAGGGAAGACAATTTCACTGTGACAGCAATGGGTGCTGTGGCTTAGTTGGTCAAAGTGCCTGTCTCGTAAACAGGAAATGCGGGATTCAGCTCCCAGCAGTGCCTACCAAGTTAGTCACTTTCTTTGGAATGACCTAAACCTCAGTTTATCTCCTTAGGGAAGAAAATTTCAACACTACCTCCGTGGGCGCTGTGGCTTAGTTGGTCAAAGCGCCTGCCTTGTAAACAGGAGACCCTATATTCAACTCCCAGCAGTGCCTACCAAGTTAGTGCCTTTCTTTGGATTAACCTAAACCTCAGTTTACCTGCTATGGGAAGACAATTTCACCCTGACTTCCACAGGTGCTGTGGCTTAGTTGGTCAAAGTACCTGTCTCGTAAACAGGAGATCCTGGGTTCAACTCCCAGCAGTGCCTATCAAGTTACCTTTGTTCTTTGGATAATCCTCAAACTCAGTTTATGTTGTGAGGAAAGACAATTTCACACTGAATTCCATGGGCACTGTGGCTTAGTTGGTCAAAGTGCCTGTCTAGTAAACAGGAGATCCTGGGTTCAACTCCCAGCAGTGCCTACCAAGTTAGTCCCTTTCTTTGGATTAACCTACACCTCAGTTTATCTCCAAAGGTAAGACAGTTTCAACCTGACTCCCATGGGCTCTGTGGCTTAGTTGATCAAAGCGCCTGCCTTGTAAACAGGAGATCCTGGGTTCAACTCCCAGCAGTGCCTATCAAGTTACCGTTGTTCTTTGGATAATCCTCAAACTATCTTGTGAGGAAAGACAATTTCACAATGAATTCCACGGGCGCTGTGGCTTAGTTGGTCAAAGGAGATCCTGGGTTCAACTCCCAGCAGTGCCTATCCGAGGTTAGTCCCTTTCTTTGGATTAACCTAAACCTCAGTTTTTCTCCAAAGGGAAGACAATTTCACCATGGCTTCCATGGGCGTTGATCAAAGCGCTCGTCTCGGAAACAGGAGATTCTGGGTTCAACTCCCAGCAGTGCCTATCAAGTTACCTTTGTTGTTGTCCTCAAACTCAGTTTATCTTGTGAGGAAAGACAATTTCACACTGAATTTCATGGGCACTGTGGCTTAGTTGGTCAAAGTGCCTGTCTAGTAAACAGGAGATCCTGGGTTCAACTCCCAGCAGTGCCTATACGAGGTGAGTCCCTTTCTTTGGATTAACCTAAACCTCAGTTTTTCTCCAAAGGGAAGACAATTTCACTGTGACAGCAATGGGTGCTGTGGCTTAGTTGGTCAAAGTGCCTGTCTCGTAAACAGTAAATGCGGGATTCAGCTCCCAGCAGTGCCTACCAAGTTAGTCACTTTCTTTGGAATGACCTAAACCTCAGTTTATCTCCTTAGGGAAGAAAATTTCAACACTACCTCCGTGGGCGCTGTGGCTTAGTTGGTCAAAGCGCCTGCCTTGTAAACAGGAGACCCTATATTCAACTCCCAGCAGTGCCTACCAAGTTAGTGCCTTTCTTTGGATTAACCTAAACCTCAGTTTACCTGCTAAGGGAAGACAATTTCACCCTGACTTCCACAGGTGCTGTGGCTTAGTTGGTCAAAGTGCCTGTCTCGTAAACAGGAGATCCTGGGTTCAACTCCCAGCAGTGCCTATCAAGTTACCTTTGTTCTTTGGATAATCCTCAAACTCAGTTTATGTTGTGAGGAAAGACAATTTCACACTGAATTCCATGGGCACTGTGGCTTAGTTGGTCAAAGTGCCTGTCTAGTAAACAGGAGATCCTGGGTTCAACTCCCAGCAGTGCCTACCAAGTTAGTCCGTTTCTTTGGATTAACCTACACCTCAGTTTATCTCCAAAGGTAAGACAGTTTCAACCTGACTCCCATGGGCTCTGTGGCTTAGTTGATCAAAGCGCCTGCCTTGTAAACAGGAGATCCTGTGTTCAACTCCCAGCATTGCCTACCAAGTTTATCCCTTTCTTTGGATTTACCTACACCTCAGTTTGTCTCTGAAGGTAAGACAATTTCACCTTGGCTTCCATGGGCGTTGTGGCTTAGTTGATCAACGCGCTCGTCTAGTAAACAGGAGATTCTGAGTTCAACTCCCAGCAGTGCTTGTCAAGCTTGTTCCTTTCTTTTAATGACCCTAACCCTCTATTATGTCCTAAGGGAAGACAATTTCACCATGAAGATCATGGGCGCTGTGGCTTAGTTGGTCAAAGTGCCTGTCTTGTAAACAGGAGATCCTGGGTTCAACTCCCAGCAGTGCCTATCAAGTCAAACCTCAGTTTATCTCCTGAAGGAAAACCATTGGAGTGAAGTTCTTTTAAGCCTACTTGAAAATTAAAAAAAATAAACCATTACACTGAACACTTCTTGGAAATTATTTTGATTTTGGCTATATCTATGCAAACATTTAACTTTACTCATTTATAAAATCTAAACTTACTGTGTCACTAACAGACAGAGGCAAGTTTTCCATCTAAGTCTTTACTTTTAATATGCTATCTAACTCTAAGAAACAGGACATTTTTCTCAAAATGTGAACATCATGTCCATTACGTTTTCACAGGATTCAAGTCCAATTTGGACACACTGTATTATTGTAAGCAATTCAAAAGTTTCAGTAGATAAATATACCGTGTATTATTGCAATAGACATCATGTACAAACAGGTCAATGTGACGGTCAAAGGTGATGCTGTAAAAACACTACGCTTTATAATGTAGTCTAAAGTTAAATTTTGGAGAAAACTTCCTTTCTAAAGCCTGTTACAACCAGCGAGTCTCTTCTTGATCGAGTCATTCATATAATTAATAATGGCCAGCATTTTTTCTTTTTTTATCTTTATCACAGTTTGTTATGAGGCTTATATTTTTTTGTGACAAAGACCACGTGCCCTGCTATGGGTCAGAGCTGTGGATATAAGTCACTGATTGAGCTGTTCTGTGTTGGTATGTTTAGATTAACACTTATGCCTCCTAATTTTACCCTTAAATCAACTTGAAAATTCACTTTCATGTTGAGTGATGGACTAAAACCCTACATTTTCTTAAAAGAAGCGAGATATTAAAAGGTTGTATTTTATTCTCCAATTCCTGATACTTGGTATAATATTTCCCCTTATTTAATTTTCAAAAGTTTGGAAATAATCTCATCTCAGTAATTGTTTGATTGGAGAAAACGTCACTTCAAAGCAAACCCTATTTTGCATTGTCAGAAGTCTAAACATGATTGGCTTTAAATGCTTAAAAAAAAAAAAAATATCAAACAGACTGCACTTACATAGCGCTTTTCCAGCACCTTCATGGTACCCCAAAGTGCTTTACAAAGGCCTCTTGTTCCCCCATTCACACACATATTCACACACCAACGGGTGTATACATAAAGTTCTGCAACCTGAACAGACTCTGGTGCATTTCTTTCTACCGACCATCACTTTCACTTCCTGTGTATCTGCAAAAGCTATTGTTTTTGTCCAAGCTTCTGTTGACTATTTATAGAAAGTAGGCATGGTAATTATTAATAGTTGTGCTCCTGAACACTGTTGAACAACACTCACAATTGTGTGCAGAGCTGAAACCACTTACCCCCAGCAGAACAAGTGAGACGGCATCAGACTGGCTGTCAAAGCGGCTTAACATTCACAAAGAAAAGTGCTACGATGCACATTGTTGCCTCACAGTCGACCAGGGCTCATGTTTACCTGCCAAATTGATAGAATAGGGGCCTGTTTCAGCAAGGAGGTTCACCAAACTCTGAAGTTGATGTTGAACTCTAAATCGACCAACACCTAGATGGAAAACTCAACTTTTCATTTTAGATAAAGTTTAAAATTTCTGTAGATTCACAATTTGTTAAATCATTGCATCACGACTGACAAGAGAACTTGGTACCACCAAGGCAGCAAAGTGTGTACTTTTCAGTCTTTGATAGAAATACCTGCACATACGTCCAGTGGTTATCAACATATGTTCAGATAAGGAACAGCTGCAACAGAAAGCAAAAAGTTGGGGAAAAGATGTTTGCTCATTTTTAGGTTAATTAGACTAATAATGAAAAGTAAGAATGGGACTGGTGATTTGGTATTGACCCTGAACTTTCTTCTCATTTACTTGCAATTTGCAAAGCGCATTTGGAATAAAATGTTCAAACAGTAAATGCCTGAGATTAAATCTGTAACCGTTCTTTAGAAATTGGTACTTAACTGTTAATTTTCAGAACCCAAAGTGTATATATATTTGCACAATTTAAGTTAAAAACTGTGTGAACATAGATTGTATTCTTATGAGGCATCCAGATAATTAATCAATAAAAGTTAAAGTCCCAGTGATTGTTACATCCCGAAGGATGCGAAATTTGTCCTCCGCATTTGACCCATCCCCTGAGGGAGCGGTGGGCAGCAGCAGTGCCGCGCCCGGGAATCATTGGGTGATCTAAAACCCCAGTTCCAACCCCAAATACTGAGTGCCAAGCAGGGAGGCAATGGGTACCATTTTTACAGTCTTTGGTATGACTCTGCTTTAAACTGTGGCGTAATACCCAATCAGTCCTATGGGCCACCATCCTCCACTATCCAGAGAAACCTCATTTTCTGTAACAGGCAACCAAAGTAGTCCACCAAACATGACAAACATGATTTTTTTTTTAATGACTTGTAATACCGAGCCAGTACTGAAGAGGGCAGTGCCACTGCTTAGAAATTCACCACCTGCTTCCTTTGTATGTCTCAAAAGCATTGCTAAAGTCAGTCAGTGAAGGGATCTCCAATTTTTTTTTTTTTTTTTTCCAAAGCAAAGGGAGAGCGTCTGAATCCCCCAGTAGAGGGAGATCTGGGGTGTTGGCACGATGACGTAATGCCTGTGCATTTGTTTGAGAGAGGGTGACCTCATCGTTGTGGCATTGTGTGTTGCCATGGAGAAGGCGGTGGGTTGGAGGAGGAATTGGGGGAACAGACAGGGGTGCGTGGGAATGGGATGAATGTGTCCTTGATTTTGTGTTACTGTGTAAATGCAACTACCGTCACCGATGGATTCGGTTGCGAGTGTAGTTCAACTGTATGGACGCGTAAATCGGCTGCTCACCTTCGGGAATCCTGTCCCTTTTTGGAGGGCGTGGGCTCTGGACAGGGAGCCCCCATCTATTCATGGCTCCTGGTAGGGGGGAGAGGGTGTCTTTTATTGAAATGCGTGTTTGTGTACTGTCTCAGTGTCTCTTTTTCCTGAAGGTTTCTGTTGCATCGGTGAGGATTTCAACCCTGGCTTTGATCATTTTGTCCTGCAGCAGACATACTTGCTCCTTAGCTTGCACCCGCTTCATGACTATCCTCTAATTTGCGCGAGTTTCCTTCAGGGCCAGCCTGCCAGACAAGTGAATCGGCTTATTGATCCGTAGTACGCGAAAGCGTTTCTGCTGTCTCCGCAGTTAAAGGTGATGGATGCTCGTCGCAGCTCGCCGCACATGAAGCAAGGATTAATAATGAATGAGGAGACAAACACGTGCGTTTGTGGGTGTGGGAGTGGGTCGCAAGTCCTCCGGCCTGGTACCTACCTCTTGTTGGCGATAAAGCTGCCTACACCTTTACCAGAACACTAACACCTCCTACTGTAGCTGCGTCAGTGAAAATTTCAATCCATGACCTGTGCCCTTGTGGTTGCGCACACACAAACACCTGCGCACAATTGGTGTGTTGCCAAACTATGACACATGCTATACACATACAAACGTTGAAAGAATTAAAATCATAATAATATTGGAATATAAATCTACTTCCCACACGCAGAGCCATTGCTTTGTTTTGGTTTCTTTGGTTCTTTGGTGTAGCAATAATGCTAAATGCCATTTTTTATGAGAGATGGAATAATAACTTCTAGTTTGTACATAACACCTCCATCCATCCATCTTCTATACCGGCTTTCTCCTGCTCTCAGGCTTATAATTGTCTGCTGGAGTCTATTCCAGCTGTCATTGGGCGAAGGCTGGTTACACCCAGAACATGTCACCAGTTCATCACAGGGTCTAAATCTGACATACGTATTTAAATATTAACGTGAAGTAAATGTTCTTGTCATTGTAAGATCATTTCTTCATTTTATAATGGTGCCTAACATTTAGCTGTGAGGAAGCCTTAGCTCTGTTGTGAAGCATCAGTGGGAATTTTCTTCGACTTTACTACTTCCCAGAAGGCATTAATAAAGTGTTTCCGATTCTGACTACTTGAATTATCTTGTTCAGCTTTTAGTATTGGGGTGAGTTGGGTGGGAGGGTTCCCCGCCTCCAGGTGGGGAAACACTAACCTCAAAGAGGGAGAAAATTTACTTTAAAAGATTTATCAGGGGCCACTTCCAGATAGCGGTAAATGTGAAGGTGATAGGCAGCCTCCATTTGACCTCAAAAAGGAATGTATTTTACCTCCGGACCCTCCCAGATAATGCCACCCAGGGATTAGAGCAGGGGTGCAGCTTCAGATTTATTAACTCCCCTCCCTCATCCTCATCTCCTCTTTCATTCAGTGCCTTCCTCACCCTCCGGGAAGCCAGCTGGGTGACTGAGTGTCATGGCGCCCCAGATTTCTTCCTCTGCTTCTCTCTTGTTTCTTTTTCCTCCCCTCCTCTTCAGCCTTTTCTTGTCATCCTAAATTAAATGCTAATATAATCTTCTCTGCCTAATGTGTCCAAAATGTCCCTTTGCGGACATTTCAACTGCCATTATCCACACCCATTTCTTCCTTTTTGCCAAAAACTCTGAATTTTTTAAAGGGCACCGAACAATTGTCTGTGTTTTTACAGACCAGCTGTTAAGTTTTCATCTGGCTGGATTTTTGGATTTTTGGGATCACTGTATCCGAGCGGGCAAAGACTCCTCACGATGATAATCCTCTTAGTCATGCGTGCCGTTGCGCTCAAAATCCGTCAGTTGTGAGCACACTGACACACTGACTGGTAAATACATTAACATATTTTTTCAATATATATATTCTGGTAGTTTAAATTCACGCAAGTATTGAAAATGTAGCTGCCAGCTGCTTCCTCTGCCTCTGAGATTAGACTCCTGTCCTAAAGGCAAAAAAACCCCCAGCATCTCCATCTTGGGAGCGGCTGATTTATTCACCCATTTCTTTAATAGTTCACTGCTGCTCAAAGCCCCCACCTTGTACAGTGATGGAAGCTCAAGCATTGGGTGTGTTCCTGGATGTGCAGACCCCTCCCCAGGTACGGCGTTAGCCCCAGCAGGGGGGGTGTTTGCAAGGTCGGTGTAGACAGCAAGTTAGCGTCTGAGCGCTGACACAGCCAAGCAGCTCCCTGGCTCCGCTCTGCGGACGTCTTCTAAAAGCTTTGACCCACTTCCAACTGAGGCCCCCACCCCACCCCACCCCATCCCCACCCCCCGACCCTCCCAAACATACTGCATACCGAAGCAGCTCTGCTGCTGGCTGCCAAGCCGCAGTGGGGCTCTGCATGCAGATGCTGGGAGGAGAGGGTGTGTCTGCGCGTCTGAAAAATACATGGTGCGTCTGCTCCAAGGCTCCAAGGTCATGTCCTTGTGCATGCAAGTGCAGGTGCACAGCAGGTGACAAGCCTCGGAATAAGTCTGGCGGAATTGCTGCTTCTCCTGCAAATACTAAAGGTCATCTTCCTGACATTTTTAGTAAAACAGGCCACAGGATTTCAGTCAAATTTGGTAAAACAATTTGCACATGTGGCAAACATAAAAACTCTGATCTACAGGAAAAAAATAGCCGTCTGGTTCCACCCCTCTTCCCTGCAGAAATACAGAGAATGAACAGCTCAGCTGGTAGTGCCAGTGCTGCTAGTTGTCAATCGTCAGGGCCCTTTTTGACATCACACAGGGATTTCCAGAACTGTTTTTTTTAGCATACATTATAGAGGAGCAAACAAAAGGATATTGTAAGAAAATACTGATAGGGTGTTTTAATGAGTCTTTCTCTAGATGTTATTCATGTCTTTTTTTCCCTTTAGTTTTGAAAGATGCTAGCAGAGCTGCAAGATTTGCCAAGAGACGCTGCAGTTTTTGTGAAGGCGTCTGGCTGAATCCAAGCTATCGCTTCTCGTTTTGTCTGTTTGACCTACTTATTTGCAAATTGTTGCTGACTGCACAGTGAACCCGCAGACTTCAGACTTTTTGCTTCATCTGTTCTTTCATTAGATCTGTTATTCTTTCAGCTTATATGTACGTGTAACTGAAAAAAATAAATTGCAATCAGGTGAATAGTATATAGATGGTAAAAATGCAATGCTATGTGACGGCCAACTGACTTTCTGGCAGAATAAGCTGCAGCAAACGCCACGTTCAGCATTGGATTAGAGTCAGACATCAGGGGAGTCAGCTATTTCACAATGAGGACATCTGGAAATCTATTGTAATTGTTAGTGGAAGGAAATTGAGATGAGGCTCTTCAAATTGAATTATTTGGCTCCATCCCCGGAAGCTTTACTGAAGTCACACTTTCTGATATGTCCAGACAGGTGCGGTGAAAGCTTCCGTGGCCCGTGAAGTTGCCAGACAGGATGACAGGAGTGAAGCTCCACTGGGAAGGAGGCAGTCAGACACAGATTTATAGAGATTACAGGCGGGCAGACGAACACATAGAGGGATGCTTTTAATGCAAGAGAAGGGATTAGTTCACATGTCGGTTTTATGGCCACATGCAGAGAAGCAGTTTCTTCTAATCCAGCACACACAGACACATGGTGCATACTCAGTATACACACAATACTATATAGACCATGACCAAGATAGAGTCTAGCTACACATGTTGCATTGACTTTTGAATCAGATTGTTAACTTCCTCTTTTCCTCTCTCTAATCATCGGCTACTGGTGTAGCTGGCACTCAGTATAATGACTTCATTGTTGTCTGTGTTGGGCCACTTGACATCTGCCTTCCACTCTCTCATCACTTAATGTCTGCCTGCCGAATGGTCGGCCAATATGGGTTTTTGAATGGATGCCAAAATTTAGAGTCGTCCAGCTAATGGTGCACTTTCTGTGCTGATGCGCTATACTGTGTGTGTGTGTGTGTGTGTGTTTCAAAAATGTAAAAGAAGTAACAAATGAGAAACAAAACTGCAATATTTGTAGATTTCTTGCTTCGCTGTTTCTGGCGATTCAGGATTTGTGTGGTTTTTGATTATTCCCAGGGGCAACAACAACAACAAAACGTCTTCAGTGCCTGTTTGAAAGTATGGCTTTGAAGCTTCACCCTTGTTTTCTACTTTTCAGGTGCTGTGAGTGCAGCACGTCGCTGTCCCACTGGTATTATGAAAAAGATGGACGTCTCTTCTGCAAGAAGGACTACTGGGTCAAATTTGGAGAGCTGTGCCACGGCTGCAACGACCCCATCACCACCGGTCTCATCATGGTAATGACGTCGTCCCTCCTCCGTCACACATCTTTGGGGGGGTTTATTGCAGGCGATAAACGTCGAGTCACAACATAGACTGTTGATGCTTTTACACCCTGCCCGCCTGGTGTCCACCACCGTCTAAAGCTGTCTGTCAAATTAGCCCTGACACTAAATTTTGTGGCCCTGCCGCCTTCGATTACTCTGTCAGATTGTTGGGAGTGAAAGTTGAGGCTGTTGCGGCGACACCTGAGAGGCTCATGTGGAGAATAAAAGTGGCTTCAGCAATGGAAAGCAGACAAGCAATGGATGGAGTTGGTGCTGATATACAGCGTTGTATTATTTGGAGTATAACACTATAGCCGCGTTCACACTGCCAGCCAAAATCTGATTTTTAGCCCATCCAGATTGAAACCGGATGGCTCTTTTATAGTCTGAACAGTCACAAATCACACGAAATCCGATTTTGGCAAAACAGATTGAAACCACCTTCAGGAGGTAGTTTCAATGGCATTTAGACAGATGCATCTCAGTGTGAACAGCTCCAAACACACCGATGGGTTTTGACTGTCCGTGATGTCACTCAGCATGTCAGCTTTGTGTGCATCCAAACAGGCCCAAGTTTCACACTGAGTGAATATACATAAATTAAGAGACAATATTGTCATTATTAGTCATTTTATAGTATTTTTGGTTGGTGCTACACCATGGGATATTTTTCAATGTAAAAAATGTGCCGTGGCTCAAAAAGGTTGAAAAACAATGGATTAGTTGAGTCATTATTAAAATCAATGACTCATTATCATTTATATTCCATATATACTTGCGTATGTAGACGACGCTGTAGCTTTAAACTATCCCCTGTTGTCCCAGAACCAAGACTATTGATGAAATCATTGGCTTACTGAGGCCTGGTTCTCTTATGTTGAAGCGGCCAGTCGGAACGAAAAGCCTGGCTTCCCTCCTCTCACATAAAGTATTCTCTCTGACGCTTCTGCCTCCCAGACGGATGCAGCAGTCAGCAGCTTCGGGCAGGTCATGTGTCAAGGCCATGCTCTGGAGGACTCGTTCATCACGGCCGGCCCCTGTCCATAGTGCGCGCCCATGTGTGTGTGTGTGTGTGTGTGTGTGTGTGTGTGCACGTCATGATTCACGCTGCCTCCAGACAGCTCGCCCTTTACAGTGCAATCTCAGTAATGAAACATGCAGGAGACTCGGGAGTGAATTAGGTGGAGAGGTTGCTGCACCACATCTCTTACTCCTCCCTTGCTCACTTTGCTGCTCCTTCTGAAGAGCGAAGGCAGCGTCAGAACGTCTCTGGAGATCCGCTGCACTAGATCTGACATGTGTGCTCATACTCATGCTGAGGAGGATGGGAAAAACACTGCTCCAGTCTTGAAGAGTGTCAGCGACGACACCCATTTCTAACACTTTTAACGCACCCTTATGAAATTGCCCTGGATAAATTCCCCGTAAGCAGCAGCTGTAAACAGCCAGAGCTACAAAGAAGTGTGTGAGGAGAAATGAGGAACTGACTGTCAGCTACAGGGAAGCAAATAATGATTGAGGAAGTTTGAGGTTTTTTTCCGTTTCAGTGGATATTGTGAGGCCTTGAACGGTGACGTCTGTAGTTTTGACCTTCCCCTTTGTGTTTTAGTTTCAGAAAGTTATTTTAGCGTTATTTTGCTAGCACACTTTCCATCAAGGGTATGCATTTTCTAACTTTTTCCTTGTTGTGTCAGTTTTTCAGAAATTCTATGGTGGTAAAGTTTGTTTGTTTTTTGTACGTTTGCTACAACTTGAACACAAATTATTTTTTGGAATGAAATATTAAAAGTGTTAGATCTTTTTCCATCACTAACAAACCAAGGTCTGTCCCGCGTAAATTCGTCGTCTGCCAAAAGTGGACCTGTTGTCTATGAAGGCGAAGGTGCGCGAAGCAAAGTGTCCTTAATTACAGTAAAAATCGCTGTACTAGACAGCGCCTTAATTAATGCAGTGCAACACTGGAAGACCGCTTCCAACTCTAACGCTGAACTAATCGTCCCTGCGGAGTGCCTTAAACACCCGTGTAATCATGGCGTTGCGTGTTTTCCATGCATGATCTAACCCCAAGTGGGCCGAATGGCTGCGCTGCTGGAAAAATTGGAGACACTTAAAACACAAAAGCACTGTCTGTATGGAGTGTGTGTGTGTGTGTGTGTGTGTCTGTGTGTGTGTGGTGGGGGGTGAACAACAAGAGACATCTAAATGGGATGTGCTGTAGCATGAAGCATGTGCACTATGTAAATTAGGGGGTTGACTACATGAAGTCACCACTATGAACAGAGAGAGCTGAACTGAACTGAGGAAAACATTTTTTTTTCTCTGGTTGCCATAATTAGCTTGTTTTTTGGTCAATAAACCTTTTGAGAATAATTTTCTTTTCTTAAAATAAAGTAAAAAACATGCTGTATTTTTTTTCAATTGGCATTTTTTCCTGTAAATGACCTTCAAAGGGCCGTTGACAGTGATGTTAGTGACACATGATCTCACGCACTGTGAACCTTGAGAAAAAATGTTCAAAAATATATTAGCTATGAGGAGGCTTACAAGAGATGTTTTCAAAACATCCACTTCAGCACAGGCGAACAGGAACCAGAAGTGTGTCTGCCACCTGGTCTGGTCCTGGTACATAAGCAGGAAATCATTCCCTCCATTATTTTGCTCCTTTAATGAGACCAGTTTATTTCCCCCAGTTAACTGATGTAATTAGATTTCCCTTGTTGTGAGTGTTTCTTCTGTTTTACCCCTGCTCTCCAGCAGTTGCATGCGCGAGCAATCTCAGCCATCTCCACTCGCACTTCACACTCAGCAACTCCACAAAACTACTCAGCAGCTGATTGGAGCGAAGCCAAATCTGGCGCGAGCTCGCTGGGAGATCTGACATTGTCTCGTCCTCAACCTGCCCATTTACAATCTCTCTGTCTCTTTAATTTTTTTGGAGGATTTTTTGTATCTGTTTTCTCTTTCACTCTTTCTGAGATTACGAAAAACTGTAATCTTTGCTGTTGTGTGCTCACAAAAAAATTGCAATCATGTTTTGAAAGTTAGATCATGGCCCTGACTTCCCCTTTTATTACATCTTTGCACTAGTAGTTGTGAAATATTTGAACATCAAAACACACCCAAAAAAAAAAAAGATTTTCCTGGACAACATGAGCAATAATAATGATTACAATGGTGGCAAATGCAATCATTTACCCATGTAGGCATGGGTTAAGCAACATTTTATAAACATTCATTTGTGGCTGATGAAATGGTGAATGATGTCATTCCCTTTTTCATACTTTCACTAGAGATACAATGACATAATTCATGTTGTTGGCTTTCAGTGGGAATTAAAGGCCCCATAAAACATTGATTCTCAGATTCAGGACTCCTCACATGATGAATTGTCCCTGCCTAAAAACTTAGTAGGGCCCCAGCAAACACATTTAACTCTCTGTTTATAGCCTCCTTCTAGACACTGGGGTTTTGGTTTCGTGGTAAAACTGGTAGACTGGTGGTTCTTCTTTCGTACTGGATTTAAATAGCCAGCACACATTGGTTGGGGAATTTTGCAGATTCCCGCTGTTAGAAATAAATTAGTTCAAGTGCACTAGATATCGGATCAGTTGCCACTGGTGTCTTTTCATAGCTCTCCAGTGACTCAGCAGTGTGGTTATGATTACAATTCTCGGGGATGAAACAATAGAAAGTACCAGTAAACACTTGTAACTCCCACCTCGACTCTGTGGTTCACTGGGAATTCACCGGGTTGCTGCAGCAACTGTTGACACATTTTCAGGCCAAACTGCCGTGTTCTGGTAAATACTGTTTATCGAGGAGTTGTTGGTGCACAGATAGTGAGCTTGTTTTCACAGAAACAGCTGATCAGCTGATGGGTGAGCTCATCTTGAAATTAAGCGCAGTACTCTGTCTCAAGAAATGTGTTTGTAGCCATAATACAGATGAAGCAGAGACTTTTTTTTTTTTTTTTTTTCGTGAAGGCCGGAGGTCGGGTGACATGTCGGGGCGTTTCTTTCCGCCAGCGATGAAGGCTGAGGGCGTTTAGCGCGACCTTTAATCTGTTTCTCACTGTGGGTGGTGTCAACGAGTACCAGCAACTGGCATTTGAGACCCTGGTTGTTCCTCATTGCATTCATTTATGTTTTTGCTCAATTCCAGTTTATACTGATGTGACGTGAGACATGATTTAAGAAAACCCTCGCCTTGAATATTGAAAGGCAGTAGGATTTTAGTGGTCTTTATTAATTCAGTCTTAAAAAAGAAGTGTAGTTCACGCCACACTTTATACATCACGTCAGCAGATTTTAATTCTAAGTGGAAGATTTAATTTTAAAAAGGCCGTAACCATAGCATTCAGTGATTTACATCATCGTCAACATTATTTTCTGCGCATTTTTCTTTTTTATCTCTGCATAACATTACATCCATAACGTTAAACCTCATTGACTCAACTGCCGCCATCCATGTCTGTACATGCAGACGAGACGCAAGCGAGCTGAAATCAATACTGTCACTATAATTTAAATATACACCGACTGTGCTCGAAATGCTTCCCTTCATCCGTCAGCTGTGTGTTTCCTGTCTGTCCATAACACGAGAAGCAGCAGGGAGCGAAGAGGCGGCCTCTGACCCCCTATTAATATCTGTCCACTGCTCAGGGGGCCTCCTCCAGCTCTGGCCCTGGCCTAGGGGAGGGGTTCTGGACTCGGCATGCGGGACACGTCGGGTTAGGGGACAAAGTGTTAGACGGAGGGAGCGGGGACAAGGCCGGCACAGAGAGTGACGCAGCAGCGGGGAAGATAAACCCGGGTCAGGAGATTAAATGACGCAGGGAAATGACAACGTTATCAGCTGAACGCTAATAATAGAGGTGCGAGCGTTTATCGTCTCTCCTCAAACATTGCAGATTCCTGGTTGGTGATGCAGCGGTTGGAAGTCTCGACTTTGCTGCGGCTTTTAATCCGCGTAGCGACTCTTTTTTGAGGAGGTTGTTTCTGATTATTATCATTTTAGATGTGTCTGTTTCGCATCCGTGTCACCCATTCATTTCAACCAACGCGCTTGTCTTTGAGCCGTGGTAGGACGGCAGAGGACCTCAGGCAGAACATTAGCATCATCAACTCAGCGGACTCCACACAAAACAGATGACACCCACGACCTTCTTGCTGTGGGGTGACGGTTCTCACCACCGCACAACCCACTGTTTAACCCTCTCTTGGGTGCCATGAAAGAAATACTGACTCAGTATTGAAATAACGTCAACATAATCAATGATTCCAGCCCGTAACCCCTTCTTAGCCAAGAGAGACAATAGATAGATAGACAGATAGATGGCGAGCGAGCTAGATAGATAGATAGATAGATAGATAGATAGATAGATAGATGGCGAGCGAGCTAGATAGATAGATAGATAGATAGATAGATAGATAGATAGATAGACAGACAGATAGATAGATAGATAGATAGATAGACAGATAGATGGCGAGCGAGCTAGATAGATAGATAGATAGATGGCGAGCAAGCTAGATAGATAGATAGATAGATAGATAGATAGATAGATAGATAGATAGATAGATAGATAGATAGATAGTAGTGATGGGTCGTTCGCGAACAAACCAGTTCTAGTTCAACTCAGTCCGGCTCTTTGAAGTGAACAAAGAGAGCCGCTCCTGATTGGCAGAGCCGATTTTTATGGGGTTTTCTTTTTGGCTATTGTTGGGTTTTTTTTTCAGGAGCTGATTGTTGTGTGTCACTGTCTATCTTCGCTGAGCACTTCACCTCTGAGCGCCAGAGAGTAAACAAGAGAAATGGAGAGATGGAGAAATGGCCCAGATAATTTAGCTGCGTTATGCCGTACATCCTGGAAGTAAACCAGAAATCGGGTTGATCCATATCCAGTCGTGGAGTTGGCAGTGATTTAGATGCTGTTTTAGCAGGATGAATGGAAAAATGAATACCACATAACAGTCACACAGACACACAAGTTATTTTGAATGCCAATCTTGGCTAAACTGAATTTTTTTTAGCTTTTTGTTTGTTTTGCAATTTTTTGTTTTTATTTTGATGTTCGTTGATGTGTTCTTTCATAGTACATAGTTGTATTTGGTCATAAAATAAAAGAAGCAACAGAAAACCTAAGAAGCCACTTCGAAGCCAAAAGAGACCAAATATGAAAAGAGCTGGAATGCCCATCACTGATAGATAGATAGATAGATAGATAGATAGATAGATAGATAGATAGATAGATAGATAGATAGATAGATAGATAGATATGAGAGGGGAAAAACACAAAACTTTATTTTTTCCCCTCCAATAACACAGAGAATCTCACTCTTGCGAACACCATTCACACTCCACCCACATGGCACTCTGCCTATCAAGCCTGCTCACTGTCACTCTGCTCCTTCTGGCTGCTGGTAAAACTGTGTTTGCAGGAATGAAGGCGGCATGTAGTAGGAGGAGGAGGAGGAGGAGGAGGAGGAAGAGATTCTCTGAAGACACCAGGCTGCTGCTGCTGCTGGTGGTGGTGGGGGTGGTGGGGAGGTTGGTAGCGCGTGTGCAAAGAGCGGGGGCGGGGCCAAGCAGGAAACGATGAGGTCATCGTGAAAGTGAGCGTGAGCGAGGAGGGGAGGGGTCGGAGAGGGGCGGGGCCGCTGTTGGCCGGAAGGAGCGGCGAGGATGGATGGATGGAGCCACAGATGAGATGAGCTCAGCTGCAGAGGCGTGGCCTGCTCCCTCCCAGGCCCCGCCCAGGCCCCTCCCACCGCTGAGCCGCTCCGTCCCTCCGTCCGGCCGGTTCGGCTGCTGCTGCTGCTCGACTCCGCCGCCGCCAGTGTTGTTGCGGTGACAGCGGGGGGGATTTTCGCCTGCCTGCCTGCCGGCACTAGAATGAACTAGTAGCGAGCGTGGAAATCGGGGACGGCGCCGGCTCTCGCTGACATGGTGGGAGACCTGTTCTTCTGGAGCTTCTGCTGTCTGCGGCTGTGGAAACGGGACAAGAAGGTCGGTCGGCGCGGTGGACGCGGGGATGCGGGCTGTCTGTCTCTAGGGGGGCTGGTTGGCATGGCTGTGCCGGTAGCAGCCTTGCAATGACTCTGACCGGGTTTCACTTTAAAGCAAAAACGCTGCTCCGTATCCTTCGTTTTCGTTCTTTTTTTTTTTTTTTTTATTTTTATTTTTTTAGTTTGCCGCTTTTAATGTGGGTCAGCGTTTTTGCCGTGTAATTAACGCATCTCGGCTCCGGCTGCGCTTCCTCTCCTCCCCACTAACCTTCTTTTTTTTTTTTTTTTTTTTTTGCATGTCATGAAAAACTGATGAGCAACGACACGGGCCGCTATTTTTAGAGCGCTTTTCACGATTGAAATTGCGTTGAGTGCGCTGTCACATCTAATGACTGTTTTGCCACCGGCGTGCAGGCCGCAGTGGATGCGAGGCTCGGTGAGGCGAGGCGAGGCTCACCCCGGCACAGTGATGATGATGAGTGCATTAGCAGCGTCTCTTATGCTGTGCCACTGTAACTGCTTGTAGCCGAGGGGGGTTTCCATTCTGTGGCCGTCAATGCGGGCCACTGTCCCCTGCCTTTTGCCTTTAAATCCGATTGTGTCTGCCTACATGGCTTCATCTGTGGTGACTCTAACAAGGGGGCGAAGTGGGGATCATGTCTTCTGTTGACTCTATTCCAGCTGGCCCAGTGGCTGCACTGTCAAACATTTTTGATTGTGTGTGTGTGTGTGTGTGTGTGTGTGTGTGTGTGTGTGTGTGTGTGTGTGTGGTGTGTGTGTCAGGGATCTCCTTTGACACATTTTTGTTATCTGACCCACTTCGAGGTCCAGTGCCTTGGGGAGGATCAGGTTCCCCCACGTGCGTTCTGCTCAATATTTCTACCAAACAGCAGCCTGTGGTCGTTTTGAAAATGCTTTAAAAACAAAAATGTTGTCATTAGTGCTTAGGAACATATGGATCGTGTTTTAACTCGTGATGACATCAAGCCCTGGGTTTAATCAGTGTCAGAACCTCAGAAGCACCTCCAGCAGTGTTGTGATGAGGTAATGGTCCTGGATTTAGCCCGAGCGGAGTGAAGTCAGAGGGTCTGACTGGGGTTGTAAGTGGTATTTGTAACTGATGAGGTCCCGCTGCATATAAACACATTCCGCATGCCTTAACTCTTACCTGATGTGCATTGTTTAAATCACCTCTAACCCCCCCATATGTTCAGCAAGAATTCTTTTAACAATCAAAGCAGGGTGTATGAAATGTGAATATCTCCAAAGATTAAAAAGTTTGTTGTCAAAGACGGCAGAGAGAACCGACACATTTTTATAACAGTGTTCTGAAATACAGCAATAATGAGAAAACCGACTATAATTCCTATTGTGGCATAACAGATGAATCATTAAACAAGCTCAAATGGTTTGAAAGTCTTGAGTCAGTCCGCAATGCAGAAATCATTTTTTTTTTTTTTCTTTAGTGGCTTTTGTGATAATGACATCTGTGACCAAAAGTAAACTGCAGGAGGGCAAACTCTAACAAAGCGGCTGTAGTTTACAAAAAAAAGGAAAAAAAAGCCGTGAGAACCTGTGACATTCAGTCGTCCTCGCCTGGCGGCTCTCAGCACAGACATAAACATTGAACATAATGTGTGAAGTGACCTGCAATCTGTGTGATTACCCTGAGCCCTGCTCAGGAAAAGTCAACACTGGCACCAGAAGGAGTTGACAACAATGTGTGACTCGCTGCCATCATGAGCACATTGTAAATTCTTCCAAATGGCTGGGAGGGCCTCGCTCGCATTCCAGCGCTAAGTGAGGGTCACATGTATAAATCACCTTAAAACAAACAAAGCCAAAAGGCTCCGATATAGCGAGATAACATCTGGTTCCGCGCTCCGGCACCTACACTTGAGGAACAGCCAGCGCCGTGTCCTTTACCTGGCACAACGTGTGTCTGATGTTCTGCAGTTTTGCACTTAAGCTTGAAAATCACGTTTAGGTTTTTTTTTTTTCCTACCCATCGAGGATATTGTCTGTTTTTTCACCCTCCAAATAAGACAGAGGTCATACTTATTTTTCTAACATAAAGACATGTGAGGACTGCATGAGAAGATAGATAGTTAGATAGATAGATAGATAGATAGATAGATAGATAGATAGATAGATAGATTGATAGATACTTTATTAATCCTTCACAGGAAATTACATTGTTACAGCAGCAGTGTGTTATTCATTCAGTCCCTCAACACTCTTAGGTAACAACAACAAAAATATAAACAGATCCATCCACAATAAAATGGCTTATATAATAAAATATACACATAACACATACATATAAAATTCCCTAAAGCAAACAAACAGAGCTGCGTTGTAAACAGGCTGCCGCACCACCGGTGCCATGTTTAAAAAGAAGAAGATGAGAATAACTAGATGTTTGTTCTTATGTGGCTTTTGTAAAAATAATAAACCAAATGTTCACTCTATCAAGTTCAAAAGTAACATTTGATGTATAACTTATAACTTACGATAAGGTGACTTAAACTAAAGGAAGGAAATTCTAGAAATTTGTCTTTTAAGTCTCTTATTAGCCTTTGCTAAAGTATTTTCTTTTTTAACACAACTGTTTGTGAAATTGTGTTGTTATCATAAAATGTTACCACGTATTTTTATAGTAATCAGCTTTCAGGGATCACAGAATTGTTACGAGGCTCTAAATCTTGCTGTACTTGGCTGCGTTAGCTTGGAAGCCACCCTCATTATTCATGTGCCGGCTCAGCATAGGCGAGGCCTTTTTCCTTTTTACTGGACATTTACGAGCGGAGACATTTCTCATGAGGCAATCTCCAAACAAAACCCGGCAGCTGAGCATTGTATCCCGAGCCACCTATCACCCCTTCACATGCGCATGCAAGACCTGCGCATGTGCTTGCGTTGCGCTAGCACAGACAGAGGCAGGAGGGGCCGTGGCCGGCTAACACAGTTACACACATAAAAGCATAATGAGCGAGTTCGTACGCGGTAAAGATGCGTCAGATGAAAAGGGAGAATGTGAAACACGTGCTGTGCAAACACAAGTGGGGATTCTTTTTGGAGCCGTCACGCTGTCCTTTCTGAGGTCCTAAATATGAGGGCAGCAGCAGCAGCTGTCCTCTGCCTAATGTGGTTTTTGCGAGGGTGTGTGTGTGTGGGCGTGTGTGTGTGCACCAGTGTGTGTCATGCCTGCATGGCGAGCAAATGGCAGCTCGTGTGGCGCTTGCACACCCTTTCATCTCTGTCCAGCTGTCCTTCCTGTCGGTCTGTCTGTCTGTCTGCGCCATTTGCAGCGTTGCACCGACTCACAGGTCCTACAAGGCTGCTTGAGGTGCAAATTTAGAAGAAGAAAAAAAATAATAAAGTCGTCATAATTTGGAGTAGTGTAGTTTGGTTCATGAAACGAAATGTAGGGCAAATAGATCTGCAAAAAAAATAATAATCCAGTAACTCAATTCTGCTGTATTGTTTGCAGATTTGGTCTCTTTCATCCTGCAAAACTGCCTCTTGCAAATTGACTGAATTTGGGGACGTTCCCTTGCTGTTTGCATCAAAGTCGACCGTTGGCGTGTTTTCCAGATGTTAGGCTACACTGTGACATGTTCATGTTAATTATCCGAAGTTCATTAACATGCTTGCGCAGTGTCTCCGTCGTTGCAGCCTGAGGCCCCCAAGCAGCATGTGTTTGTCTGTTTGGGTGCACTGGTGGTTTCACTGCTGCACTGTCTGCAGGGTGGGCAGCACACACACACACACACACACACACACACAGGTCGATTGATGTTTTTGTTTTGTTTTTTGTCACTTTGTGTTTCCACCCTCTTTCGCTCATTTTGTGAAAGTGCGTGCTTCAACGCACAGTTCTGGAAATCACACATGATGTCACAAGGGGATTTCATACCTCGCTGACGCCTCTCTTCGGTAGTGATGACAGTCCGAGTAGGCTTAAATTGAGTGTTGTGTTGGAGGCCATAAACAGGGGGCTAAATACACCATAGAGAGTTTTTTTAGACAGTGAAGCTGTGAAATGACAAGTTGCGACGTAGAATATTTAAACCTTTAAAATCTGTTGTGCTCATATTTTGCTGTTTGTGACGCACAAAGTCAGTTTCACTTTTATAATTCAATTACTAATTATTAACTCCTTAAAATAATCTCATCAAACGAGGCAAAGACCTTCAAAAGCTGTTTCCTCTCGGTGCGATTTACCTCTTTGTCCGCCATTGTTTCGTCCACCCTCCGTCCTCCCTCCTTGTGCTGTGAATTAGAATTGCAGATTGGGGCTCTCACAGGAGGAGTCCAGACCCTTCAAAAAAAAAAATGTATCTGCTTCTCCAAAGCGCAAAGTGCAGCCTCGGGGGAGCGCGTGGCTCAAGTGGACCGAACCTCTGACGGCTGCTTCTCGTCGGAGCCCATGTTTAATCATGAAAGCCCTTAAAAAGCGCTTCGGTTTGGGGGTGGAGCCTCATTTGCAAGCTGCTTGATCACCGCGTGAGTTAATTGGGGGGTTTTACAGATCGCTGGGCTTGTTACTTGTCACACCCAGCAAGGTCAAATAGTCCTAATGAGTCACAGTAACGTTTTTCCCCAACAATTAGAAACAGAGTTTCACGTTGGCAACGTGATCCCCGGATTTAGCCGTGGCCTTCATCAGCTTGTTGCAGGCTCTGTTTTTTGTTTTCGGCTCATAACTCGATTGCCTCCCTCGCCAAAGAGCCCTAAGCTCCGGTGGTGGTGGGGCGGGGGGGATCTGGCAGCAGCAAATTCAATCTCCCCGGCGCTCGGCAGCCAGGCCGTGCCCTACTTCTCTGACCGCTCATCACGGCCTCCCCAGTCGCCCCGTTTTCTTCGTGAATCTCTGCCTGCGAGCGAGCGGTTTGAAACAAGATGGCGCAAACTGTTGGACGTCTTTGAGCCGCACACAGTTTCCTCTGAGCAACGTTTGTTTCCTTCTTGTCGTCCTTCTCCCTCGCAGGTTGCAGGGGAACAGAAATATCACCCAGAATGCTTCACGTGCCTGAACTGCAGGACGTTCATCGGCGATGGAGACACCTACGCTCTGGTGGAGAGATCCAAACTGTACTGGTGAGCCTCACTGCTTCCATCGCATCACAGGAAGTCCGTCAGCATAGGACCAGTCCTATTAAAGATGATTTTATAGCTCTTTATTCATTCACATATTTGGTTCTTGGAGTTTTTTCCTCATTTCCCCTCATTGTGAAAAACGGATCTGTTCAAATTTCATTTCTAGTGAGTATTTAAAGCCAGACAGGACAAACAGTAGTTTTGCCAATTTGCGCTTTTGGTGAGTAGAATTTTGAATTCCTGCATCGTGCTTGATGCCATGGCCCACTTACATGGTGGAAATTACGAATTACTCTTTACAACTTTGTTTTGACGAGCCAGCGCATGAGCATAAGCAGTTTATTTATCTGGCCCCTGTTTGAGTCACATGATAGGTACATGGTAATGCTAATTCTGGTGAAGCAAAGAAAAGTCAAGAAAAGTTGTACTAATCATAGGGGAACTTGTTTGTGTGCTCTTTTTTTTTTTTTGTACCGCTTTCCATGGTCGTAGCTGAGCACCTGAGTGGAGGGCTATTCAAAGTACTGCTTTAACCAAACAAGTGCTAGGTTGTATTTATTGTCGATGTATATGTGGTGGCTGGGCGACATAAATGGTAAATGCTAAACGAGAGAGATATATTTCAGCATCTTTGTTTTCAGAAGAATTTAGGTCAGTCGCGCCGCTTTTCATCACGTGGGAACCTCTTAAAGTTTTATCTAGTATCTCAAGTGTTTACACTGCTCTGAATACACTTCAGATTATATTTTTTCAATAACCTGTAACATTCAGTTCGGAGCAATGCACATGATATGAACCAGGAAATGCAACACGTTACTTTTTGATCTAAATCCTTTCATTCTTTCTGTAAATAAACATAGATTTATTCATTCATTCATTCATCTTCTATACCCGCTTATTCCTACTCAGGGTCACGGGGGTCTGCTGGAGTCTATCCCAGCTGTCTTAGGGCGAAGGCAGGGTGACACCCTGGACAAGTCGCCAGTTCATCGCAGGGCCAACATAGATTTATTTATGTATTAATGGACGTAGTCTGTTTCTTATAAGACCATCCACATCTGTCTGAGGTTGTTTCTGCTCCGTGCTGCCCCGGGCTTCTGTTAATGTGACTTCTATTAACTTCCAAAAATAGAGGGCTCAATTTGACACAAACTGCATTACAGAGAGATGCAGTGAAACAGAGCAGCCTTTGTGCGGCCTTCAGACGACGGTGAGACACTGGGAGCTTCACCTGATGGAAGCGAGGCTCGCAGTGGTGTGAAAAGGTCAAACGGAGTGTTTAATTGTGATATACACAGCATTTGTCACGCTCGCAGGAATAATAGTCTCATTTATACCACAATGTTTCCGACACGTGACGTTCCCCCTCACGATTGCACGCGTGATGTTCAAGCCGGAAACCTCACGTGGATCTTCCATTTCCTCTGCTCGTCCTCTGACTTCCACCGTCCTGTCTGTTCCTTCCCCCGCCCTCTCTGTCCCCAGCGGCCACTGTTACTACCAGACCATCGTCACGCCGGTCTCCCTGCCGGACTCGCCATGCTCCCGCATCCCTCACACCGTCACGCTCGTGTCCATCCCGGCGCTGGCCGAGGGCAACAACGGCCGCAGGGGGCGGGGTTTCTCCGTGGCCATCGACCAGCCGCTCAGCCCGACCGGCGGCTTCAGCCCGGAGAGCGGCCACACTGTCAGAGTCTCCCAGTGAGTCCGCCTCTTAGCGCGTCTACGTCGGTAAATGTTTCCCGTTGTCCGGGATGTCACAAAAGCAGGGACGGACAATGTGCATAATAATAGACAAAAGGAAATCAGAAAACGTCTCTGTTCAAATGGAAATGAAAAGAGGCCTTATCAGATCTCAGCATCACGTTCAGACAGAATATGGGGTGCAAGCAGAAAGGTATTTTTTTTCTGAAGAATTTTTTTTGATTGTCTTTTTCCGCCTCTAGGGTTGATGCCGATTGCATTAGTCCGGATGTGAAAAACTCCATTCATGTCGGAGACAGGATCCTGGAGATTAACGGGACGCCCATCCATCATGTCCCTCTGGACGAGGTATCAGCTCCTCTGTTTCCCTAAGATGCAGACATACTGCCAGGTTTTCCTTAATCCTTCTTCAAAGTCTTTTTAATTGACTTTTATTATGAATAGTTTCATGGGAATGGGAAACTACACAACAGAATAATTGCATTATAGGAACGATTATATTTACACATTTATTGTCTGAATAATTTATTTATCATTTGGAATATGATAAAACAAATATATATATATACATGTCATTTCTCTGCATTGTGGTCCCATCTTCATATCACCTTCACCTCCAGATCGACCTGCTGATCCAGGAGACCAGCCGACTGCTGCAGCTCACCATCGAGCACGACCCCCACGTTCAGGGTCAGGGAGGAGCTTCTACTGAGGTTGAGGAGCAGGTGGACGGCTCCCCACCTGACGTGCCCTCAGAAGGCCCCAGCCCTGTCCTGCCCATCACCCAGCCACCCAACTCTGGCCTCAGCAGCCTGAAGTCCCGCATCATCACGTGAGAGACGCACAGAAGCCATGACACTCGCTCACTGTAGCGTCTTGCAGAATAGGCTATGCAGTTAGCACTTACTGTCAAACCTGTCCTGACCAGTGTTGGCGAGAAATCTATTTAATCTAAGTAATCCTCTACTGTAATTAAACTACTTTTTTAGTAGCAGGATTATTCAGGCAAAACTGATAATTATATCATAGTTACTTCATCAACTAACGATTCCATTACTTTTCTGAAATATTTTGCAAGCTAAAAAATCTTATTATCCACAAAATGTCTGAATTTAGAAAAACAGCCAAAAACAACGATGTTGCAGATTGATGATGCAGCCGTGCATCCAACGTCATTGATATGCGACGACGCACCAAAACAAGCATGGCAGCGGTGGCAAAAGAAAAAAACAGCAACTGCGTTTGCAGCTGGAAATACAAACATCAATTTGAGTTCATCTCCTCTAAATGAAAGAATATTGTGGTTGGTTGTACGTTATGTGCAAGAAACAAGACGCTCTCAGCTGTTACTTTATCCTTTTTTTTAACCAAAGTAATTAGTGATTGATTACTTATGAAACGAAGTAGTTAAAGAAGTAATTAGATTACTTTTGAAGGCGTAATCAGTAGTTGGACTACTTGTATGGAGTAATCCCAACAATCCTGGTCCTGACATCTCTTCTGCCTCCTCACCGTCTTCCATGTCACTCTCAAGGCGGAGCTACAGCATTGACAAGTCGCCGTGCTCCAGCAATGCCGCGTCCCCGGTTTCCCAGAGGAAGGACATCAATCGCTCACAGTCGCTCCGCGTCGTGTCCAATCGCACGCATCGAATCTTCCGCCCGTCTGACCTCATCCACGGAGAGGTGCTGGGGAAGGGCTGCTTCGGACAGGCCATCAAGGTAGGATGCACTTCATAATATGCTACCTATGCTAATCTGTGCATGCAGAAATGACCCACTCTTTTCTTCAGCCAATGACGTTGTACCTGTATAGCCCAATAGGTGGCACCATAGTGGCAGGAGAAATGTGGGACTGCGGGTGTTGAAGATTTTGCAGCAACGTTGTCTGGAGAGCGTGACAAACAAGTGAAAATGAATGAATGATGAACAACCGTATGTCTCTGTCTGACCACAGGTGACCCACAGGGAGACGGGGGAGGTGATGGTGATGAAGGAGCTGATTCGCTTTGATGACGAGACACAGAAGACTTTCCTGAAAGAGGTGAGAGGGAATAGAAAATCCCAGGATTAAAATGATCAGAGTCTAATTAGTCCTTTATTTCACTGTTGCAATATTTGCCTGTCCTAGAGAGTCCAGTAACCTTATTAAGTGCAGAACTGGTTTAATGAAATGTTGTAATTATGTTCCAAGTTCTGGAAGATTGTTTCCTTTTAATTAAAACACCATTTTAGTCACATGGTCTTACACCCACGTGTAGATTCTGGATTCTTGATGCTGGTTAAAATTAGCAGCTCTTCTGAGTGAAAGTAGGGCACCGTAGGAAAGAAGAAAAGTATTGTTATGTGGGGACAAAATGAAAGCAAAAGACAGAAATACCTGAAATGGAAGTTAATATTTCATTCCCTTTGCAAAGCTTGATCTCTAGCTTAGCTTCATTCATCTGAATCAGTAGAACAGATGAGGGAGCTCAGACTCACCTTTCTCAAAGAGAGTTCATGACTTCCTGTTACCCTGAGGATAACCTGTGCAGTAGAGAAACGCAGTCTTTAGTCCCTTATCTTGTAATTACTTTTGAGAAATTGTACCTGCTGCAGACATTTCCGAGCATGATTAAAAAAAAAAAATCCACTACATTATCGTTGAAAATTAACCGTGATGAACTAGCATCTTCGCAGCCGTGATTAAAGGTTGTAACTTGTAGGAAATTGCATTTCCAGGTGTTTGTTAAGTCAAACGTATAAATGATAACTAGCTGCAGATATTTACCCTCAGACAGAATCACTCCCACTGTCCAGCATCCTCAAACCTGCCGTCCTGTTTAGAGGCCCCCTGCCTGCAAACTGCTTCCATCTGGTTGTGGTGATAATGTTATGGGGAACTAACAGTCACTCTGAGTTCTTACTTTGTAATTGAGGTGCATAAAGTGTGGCTATAAAACCCACCTCAAGCCCAGTGAGCCAGTTTATGGTTCCGGTTGGTGCTTTGTAGGTGGCCCAGCTCACACATCCAGCCTCTAATTCTCACTGCGCATGTTACCAAAGACGTTTGCCAACTGTTTTGACACACATTGTAACGCCGTGTTTTTAAATGTTTAGAATCACACAAAGTCACTAATACAGAAGTACAGTCAGCAATAACCTGCCTTTTAACCTGCCTAATAACAACCTCAGCAATAATGATCATTTTGGAGATGAAAGTAGCTGCTATGGCCTTTCCACCTAGAGGACTGTTGCAGCTGATTTTGAATTTTGTGTGTGAATTTTGGTTTGAATTTTGGGTTTGGCCACAACAACTGAGTGAGCAGAATCCATTCACAAATGCGATAAATCTACGTCTTGTCTTCCCCTCGTCAGGTTAAGGTCATGCGTTGCCTCGATCACCCAAACGTGCTCAAGTTCATCGGCGTTCTCTACAAGGACAAGAGGCTCAACTTCATCACCGAGTACATCAAGGGGGGCACCTTGAGAGAAATCATCAAGAAAATGGTGAGAGCCAACGGCCGTTTCAGCCGCGTGACAAATTTCAGCTGCGGTCACGAGATGACGAGACGATTCTGGTTTTATTTTGACAGGACAACAACTATCCCTGGAACCAGAGGGTCAGTTTTGCTAGCGACATAGCTGCTGGGATGGTAAGTTGAAAGAATCAAAGCTGAATTTAGCCCGTTCTTGTTGTTAAACAGTGTACTCACTATCTCCCTCTGGTGGCTGTTTTGGTGCATTACAAGATTATTATTTCTACTACTACTATTACGACAACTACTACTACTACCAATAATAATAATAATAACAATAATAATAATAATAATTATTATTATTATTATTATTATTATTATTATTATTATTATTATTATTATTATTATTATGAAAATAAAGACACTTTCTATAGCACTAATAATAATTCTTGCAAATCATCCGTTCACCTCTCTCTGGTAAAAACAACATTCTTTGTTCTTCCCTCCGTTTGGAGCCCAGTAATGAATGTCATGCATGACATGACATTCATTACTGGGCTTATCTTGCTTTAAACAGAAGTCACTTGTGGTGAAACAAGGCAGGACTGCTCACGTTAATAAGAAGGTTTTCCACAGCACTGTAGTCACCTATTCTCTGTTTTAATCCCTATTCCTGTCACACAGACGTACCTGCACTCCATGAACATAATCCACCGGGACCTGAACTCACACAACTGTCTAGTGCGAGAGGTAAGAGCTGGTGCATTCCTGTGAACTCACCTGTTCTGTTTGGGGAGCGGGGGGGTAACGCAGTGCGTCTGTCATCTGCTGAGCTTCTGTGACAGCTCAACAATCGAGACTTTTGTTTGACGGCGGCTGTGACGAGCGAAGCCTCCTTGAAAAATGAAACTGGCAGCAGGAGCGTGAATCCTCGCACAGCGACACCATTGTGCACAGCGTCAGCTCTGTCGGAAGTGTCTCACAGAAAGACACTTTGAGACTTTTCCGAAGAAGTCAAACGTGACCTTACGCTAACCCCGAAAAACTTACCTACGCCCTTCCAGCGTCGCAGTGCAAGTTAGTAACACTTTTCCTCTGTGTGTGTGTGTGTGTGTGCGTGCAGGACAGCACAGTGGTGGTGGCCGACTTTGGGCTGTCTCGTCTCATGGTGGACGACAAGCACGAGGAGAAGCTGTCGCAGGGGAAGCTCCCCGGCCTGAAGAGGGCCGATCGCAGGAAGAGGTACACGGTGGTGGGAAACCCCTACTGGATGGCCCCCGAGATGATCCATGGTACGAGCTGCTCAAAATTATGATTTTGAGGATTAACTGATTAATTTGACTACCATTTTCAATATTTTGTTTTGAGATTTTCAGATTTAGTTTTATGCAACACAATGAACAAGAAACTAAAAACAATCATAAAATAAAAAGAAAGAAAGGAAAAAAAAATCGGAAAAAATACTGCCGGACACGAAAAAGTGACTCTGAGCACCCAAACAGAGCCAGCTTTGGCTCAGGGACAATGTCTAACTCACAACTGTAGAGGACATTACCAGAAAAGATGCGATAGAAAACCCTCTGCACCCCTGTATCGATCGCACAGTGGAGAAACTGATGGGTAGATTCTATGTAATTTAAAGTGTTTAATAGTGTAGTGTAGTCTATGGATGACTTTGAATTGAGACTAGCATTTCCTTTGAGAGCACATCAGACTAATGTTGTTGTTAACACCTTCTAGGAAAGAGCTACGACGAGAGAGTGGACATCTTCTCCTTTGGCATCATGCTCTGCGAGGTGGGTGACCTTCAGCTCGCACTATTTAAAGCCAATCATTTTTTAATGAGGAATGCATGTTTTTGTTCTTGGACGTCAAATATAATATAATTTGCTTTTCTTGTCACATTATGTTGGAATGCTTTTCGTCAGTGAAATCCATGTTCAGCCCTTGTTTAAAAACACGTTAGTATTCATGTTCCTCTGCTGTCCACCGATCGCCTCAATTTTAACAACACATAGAAAAAAAAATATTAAACAAGAAAAAAAAATGCCAGCGAGCCTCAGAGGAGTCAGACTGGTCTTGTGGATGAAACCCGCCGCCGAGTGTGGTGAGCTCCGGGCCATGCCACACACTATCCATGTAATTGGGTCTTAGCAGTTACGTTCAGACGCTAAGAATACGACTCCCCCAGATGGACACGATTAGCCGGAGAACGTCGCAGTGATTAGAGAGGACCGAAAGGCAAAGTTGTCTTCATGTGGCCGCCGACACGCAGGCAGACGGCAGTTGCGGTTCGCTGGGAAGGATCGGCTTGAGTTTGGAGGGATTTCTGGTTTTCAGCATGCTGGCATGGGATCCCCTCGCCTCTGACAGCTCTATCTTTAACTTGTTTTTGCGCTTGCTCTCTTTGCTGTCATCCAGATAATTGGCAGGGTGAACGCAGACCCAGACTACCTCCCCAGAGCCATGGACTTTGGACTGAACGTGTCTGGTTTCCTGGAGCATTATTGTCCTCCCAACTGCCCCACCGCCTTCTTCCCCATGGCCGCCGTGTGCTGCGACCTTGACGCTGACAAGAGGTCGGTGAAGTTTTGTGTGTGATTGATATTAAGTGAACGTGGCATGCAAAGTGGAACATTAATCCTTCGAATGTCATCATATATTTATGTGGTAAAGAGCCTGCAGAAAGCATTTTAAAAGGTCGAGGAAGACTTTGGAAGGTGACTGGCAAATTTAAGCCTTAAGTTTAAGAGGGGCAGCATCCGTGCACTGCTCTCTAAGCAGCAGCGAGGCCTGCGCTCGCTTGTTGTTTTCACCTTCGCCTCCCGCTGCGGCTTTGAAGGGCAGCTCCCGGCAGCTGCCTCTCGGTTTTGTCACAACCAACTGCCGATTGGTGAAAAAATAACTTCAAGACCAGCGTTTTTATTGGAGGTCGGCGAAATGGCCAAGCACAATTTCACAGTGGAAATCTGTCCGTGCTGCTTCAGCGGTGAAAATGCCACCATAGTAACCAGGGCTGGACGCTCACTCTTTTAAGTGGTAGCACTAGTGCGAGCAAGTTAAATATTTTAGTAGCACAAGGAAAATTTTAATTGCACAACCAGGTGGAGAGTTAGTTAACATGTTGTTGTTGATTGTGAAATTAATTTGAACCAGGAAATGTAGTTCTTAGATAGTTTACTTGGGATTGTCACGAACCAGCTTGCAACGGCCATGACAATAAGGGAGACGCAACACAAGGAAAGCCAATTTAAATATTTTTATTTTACTAAACTAACACCAAAAAGGAACTTAAGTCAACATGAGGTTTGTAATCAGCAAAGTCAGTAGTGTAAATGAGTGCATGTGTGATATCGCAAGGTGTAAAACCTCCAGCTAAACCCAAACCAAAGTGCTGCATCAGGCCGGGAGGGAGAGAGAGAGAGAGAGAGAGAGAGAGAGAGAGCAGCCAGAGCTTTGAAAAGCTCCCTGAGCTCAGGTGCAGCAACTTCCCTGACGACCCAAGCCACTCCCACTGCTACCTGCAAGTGACAAGACAAAAAAACAAGGTCATGAATGGTACTATTGGTTTTTGACTGCTGCAACAGTGTAGTTTCCCAATTTGGGATCAATGAAGTTCAATCTAATCTAATCTAATCTAATCTAATCTAATCTGCGCAACTCATTCGCACATGTGCGAGTGGATACATACAGTATTTCTCTTTGCACAGGATGATTTTTATTTGCAAATGCGACGAAAACTTTCACACAGTACAGCCGTGATAACACTTGACAATACCTGGTTACCCACGCATGCGCCGCTCACACAGACCCTGTCCGATTTCTCCACCTGCAGGCCCGCGTTCTCAAAGCTGAGGGAGTGGCTGGAGAACCTGAAGATGCACTTGGACATCGGCCTGCCCCTGGTGTCCGAGCTGGACGGGCTGCACAAGGCCTTCTGGCAGAACCACAGTAGCACGCGCCTGGGCAACGGCCTGCACACCCACCCCGAGCAGCCGGAGTAGGTCCAGGTGCGAGGCGGCGGGAGGCGTCGTTCGATTCAGGCCCCAGTGATGGAGCGTCAGGAGCTGCAGTGGTTGGAGGTGGCGACCTCCCCTTCCCCTGTCTGAAGCTACGGGCAAAGGCTGCCTCGGCCTGAACGGGAGGAAGACTCAGGGGGAAGAAAGCATCCTGTTTGGACTGCGCACACACACACACATACACACACACACACACACACACACACACACACACTCTCTTAAAGAGACTTTGTCTTAAGTTGCGAGATTCTGCTGCACCCACTACCTGAGGTGGACGTCATATGCAATCAGACTAGACTCCAAAATCACGGCATAACTCTGAAGTCATGTAGATTTGAACAGCAGCTCTCATTCCATTCAAGACGCTCACTCTATCCGCTCTCGTGTGCAAAAGTAGTGCAAAAAAAAAAAAAAAATCTGACCTTCAGCCTCCGTGCGTTTGGTTCTCTGCAGAAAACATTGTGCGGTTTTGTGTTTGCAGGCGTTTCAGTGTGAGTGTGGATGTCACACCTGAGCTTATTGAAGGGGAGAGGGGCCGCCGCAAGCTGGAGTTTCAGTTGTTGTTTCAATTCCATAGTGTCTGTGCGGCAAACCCAAAACTAGTGGACCTGAATGTGTACAGAGCTCCTTCCCACTAGTCCTCCCCCAGTAGCACTGACCTAACCTAGGACTAGACATTTGGTACGCGCATCCCATTCATACTGAAGTCATCCTATACATTCAGACGTGTTTGACACTGTACATAGGCTGCCGACATTGTAAATGTTTTAAATATTGTAAATGTAAAGACATATTTTATATACGTATGCTACATTGCCATATTTTTATTGGCCGACCAGGTGAAATTAAGGAGTTAAAGTTTGACAGCAGGTAATGAGGCACAGCCAGAAGCTTTATTGTGTGTGGGGTTATTTTTTTATTTTTTTTTGTATTCTCTCATCTTGATACTGTGGAAATTTGGGGTGTAGAAAAGATGCATTTTATCTCTAAAAAGTACCACTCATCTCTGGTTTGATTCTTCTTTCCCTTCATGGTGGAGATATCCCTCAACATCTGATTGGTCGTGATGGAGTTTATTCCCCCATGTCCCCCACAGAGGTGTTTGGTTTTTTTTTTCTCATCACATTGAAGCTGCTGAACTTAAACGCCACACCTTAGTAGTTCCGTGGGAATCAACAGGGCAATAAATCTGCTATTTAAAGAAATAAATCACATCCCATTCACAGTACAGTACAGTACAGTACCGTCGTCTGCATTTCAGAGCAGCATTTGCAGCTCCTCACCGCATTTTGTCAGCTCTGTCCGTCTGTCCGTCTGTCCTCTGCTCCGCACAGCACGTACACCCACTGTAAATATCATCCTGTGTGCATCTCTGTCCTTACTCCTGTCTCTGTGCGTCACGTAAATGTGGGCACCCCTCAGAAATAATCTCTCCTACTTGTCAAGTTTCTCTCTTGCACCTTCTAACATGCATTTTTATGGCTGTCTATCTCGTTTCTCTGTTGTTTTTTTTGTTTTTTTTTTTTTAAAGCTGCATGATTTCCTAGCTCGATCTGTTTATCTTTTGAACTGAGCTATTTTGTCTCGATATTTTGCCTTTATAAACACGAAAGCAAAAACTGGAAGGTCGGCAGGAGACAGCCCAGCTAAAAGGAAATGGGAACAGCATCTGTTTTTTATATATTACCACTGAAATCTTTTTGTATAGATTTGAGTACTTTAATTTGCACTATCAAACCAAAATGGCTGATTGAAGCCATGTTATTTGATTTCCTCTCTTGGGCTAACTTGTGGTAAGGGAAAAAAATAATCATGTCAGTTCAGGTTGAAATATGAATGCAAGACACTGATGGAGCCTTTCAACTGTAAAATGGGATCTGGGTTATGCATCCACTTGACAGCAGAAGCAGACCACATGAAGATTAGTGAAGTTTCAGATGAGTAAATTAAATTTTGAACTACTTGTAAATGCTTTTAAACTGAATTTCCGATGACATTTTTGAAGATACTGAGATGTCATGCCTTTGTTAGAAGGCTCCAAAATTTCAAGTACTGTCATGTGCGGTTGTCTTGCTAGTTGTTGCTCTCAGGCGGGTGCGATGCCTCAGCTCTGCATGCTGCCTACAGACTGGTCCTTTGTGAACAATGTTGTTGTTTCTAACTGCTGGCTTTCACGCGCGAGGCTACAACCACTGCTAATCTGTCAGATAATAGAGCACTAACACTTGCTTGTCTCACCTCCTCATGACACTGTTTTGGCTCAGGGCCGTACTTTACTGGAACTGACTTCACGATTCAGTTCATCCCGCAGCTTAGCGCAAAAAAACAAAAACAAAAAACAAGCCTTTGCGTCTGAGGCTCAAAAAGCATGGTACCCTTTTTCTCTGTGTAGGCTACAAACTGTGTCGAACAGAGCTCTCCTGGTTGATGTGTTCACCCTGTGCAAAAACAGCTTTGCGTCCATCTCTGACCCATGTCGAGCATGTTTTGCGTGCCTGTGCAGAAGGGTTGATCAATGAGAATGTTTCCGCAGCACTTCTTCGCAAAGGATCGTTACCTCTGAACAATGCTGTGCCTTTGTTGTAAGCTAGCCTTGCCAACGACTCCAAAAACGTGAACTGATTTCCTTTTTGGTGTGAATCATAAGTGCAAGCCTGATTCAAGTTAGATTGAGTATCATCGCTGACACTTTGTTGTATGAGATTCCATCTTGTTCTTATCTTGTGTTTAATATTTTCCAGATTTCCATTGTCCGTTTTGATATTTTACTATTTCATTTACCTTTCTTGTCTTATTTAATTATTTTTTACACAAGCTGTGAAAAACAATTCTGCACTTTAAAGTAGGTAAACATTTAGACTCTGAGGAGGCGACTTGTTTTTTTCCCCCTGTGTCACAGCTAAAAATAAAACTGTTGCTTCTTAAACAAACCGGAAGTGTTTGTTTATTAATGATAATGTCACTCCATGTGTCTGTCTGTCTAATGCATCATAGTGGAAAATAAAGCCACAGAAGAATTAGTTGTGCTGTTTTACTTTCTTTTACTTTCTCAGGTTTGCATAGGAATATAAAAACATAAAATATACATTTTATAGCAAGAGTGGAATAGATTTAAAGCGCAAAGAAAACTGGGCTGATATAAGGTTGGAAGAATGGGAAAGGATATAAAGTGTTTGACCACTAGATGTCAGTATGATCTGGATATGCACATCGGAGGATGTCAAAAATTGGAGTCGTCTGCTTATCAGTGAAACTTGCGTCGGAATTTACATATTTTGTCCTTTATTCGTTATATTGTGCTAGAAAACATATTCCAAGAAATTACAAAATTGTAAGGCTTAAGTTGCATTGAACAGGTGTATTTGATGAGTTATTAAAAAAAAATAAAACTAAAAAAATCGAGCCCATACGAATACTTGCAGAATCACAAACCTTAAAGCTTAAACCTTAAAGATTGGCAAACAGGACGAATAGTACTAATTTAACTAACCATATCTAACTACAAAACACATCATTATTTAAAAATTAAATCAAATCACGTTTGCTTTGCCTTACACGTAGGTATTACACACAATGCCGGACAATCGCAAGCAAACGGTTTGCAGCCACGTTGATGCATGAGTATTGACAGCACATGTGTCAAACTCTGGCCCGCGGGCCAAATTTGGCCCACAATGTAACTATATTTGGCCCTCGAGGCAGTACAAAATTACTACCAGAGCTGGCCTGTCTCTATTATACAGCACAAGCACCGCTAATATTACAAGTCCCACAATGCACTGCTCTATCAGGACATTCATCAATGGATATTATTATAACTGAATTGGTTTATTATTGCTATTTTATTTTAAAATGTATTATTAGAAGGCGGAAAAGGGTTACTGTTGAATTTTAAATCAGAAGGCTGTGAAAAAAAAAGAATACGATTTTTATTGACATTTTATTTATTTTGATCAGGGTTTGGGTTTTTTTTAGTTTGAAATTCGATTTTGCATGTGTGCAATATGAAGTGATTTGTTGTATAGCATTAAGCTTTTCTTGTTTCATATTCAGGTTGTTGGGGTCCATATTTACAACTCATTTTTAGTTTTAATGCTAAGTTCCGGATCCAGGTCGCCGTCGCCGTTTCTGACGGCTCACCTGGGCGGCTGACGTCATCTAACATCGCGTCCACGTGCGATTGTTTTCATTCCGGCACTGCGTCTGCTGCTCGTGACGTCACCAACCGCCTTCATGCGCTTGTGTGAGCGCGTGAGCGCGCGCGCCCGCGCGTTTGTGAGGAGAGAGGAGGCAGCGGCGGCGGCATAGCGCACTAAGCGAGGAGGAGGAGAAGGAGGACGGGTCTGTCCGGTCGAACGCAACGTGCGGCTGTCACATCGCCACGGAGAGACGGAGGAGATAAAGGAAATACCAAAGAAGAAGAAGAAGAAGTAGAAGAGGAAGAAATAGGAAGAGGACAGGTGAACGAAGAAGAAGCAGAGACGGGAGGGGGAAACGGAGGAGGCGCTAGCGGCTGCTTTGGCGCTAAATAAAACTTTGGAGAAATGGAGAATTCGTTCAGCAACCACCGGTTTCGAACCGCGATGTTCAACCACGGTGAGTGTGTGAGCGCGTGTCTCCGCGTGTCGTCCCACTCGAGTGGCAAAAAAAACAAAATGACCTCTTGCCTTCCGAATTGACACTAAATCACGCGTCAGAACCGTGTTTTATTGATTGATTGAAGAAACCACGACGTCAGATTCTGAACCTTTGGCTGCGTGTCAAGTGTTTTTTTTTTTTTTTTTTTTTTTCTAAAGGCTTGCGAGATGAGATTTGAACCATTCACTCACGACATTGCGTGTGGACGAGGGTACACCTCGTCCTTCCTTCTGAATGAAATGAAAATCTCTGAAAAGCGGGACAGGCTGTAATTCTGCAGTTATGCAAGAGTGGCACCAAGATTGTGGCCACAGAGGAGCGTCTCCGCAGCGATACCGTGGAGAAGGTTCCGGCCGGCTGGGTGCTTGGAGGTCTGCAGGGAGACCCTGCAGAGAATGCTGCAGTCGTCAAACCAACACGTGGTTCTCGCTGTTCCTTGCGGTTGCACGCTCGGAAATGTGATGTGTCAGGTTTTACGGTGTTGGCGAGATGGTGTTTTTTTTTAGGGAACACATGACTTGCTGTGAATGGAATGTAAAGATGTCTGCATGTCCTTAACGTGGCTGATAAATGCACCCAAATAAGCAATTAAGAGGCTGTGAGATGATTTAGGGGAGTATTGTTTCCCTCACCTCCCCATGATCAAAGATATTTCTTCTTGTTTTCACGTCATTATACAACAGGCCATCTGGTCCTGTGCTAGTACTCAGCCTCCATCCGTCCTGCGAGCTCCCACACAGGCAAAGTGTAGTGTAGGCTGCGGTTACACTCCAAACACTGAAATCCTTGCATGTGATGCAAAGCTTTACCATGCCTGGGAAGAAAGCGGGAGTTAATAAGAGACGTCAGACTGCAACAGAGTTGTAGGCACAGAGGAGCTAGCGCCAAATCCCACAGTCAGAAACAAATTGGGTTGTGTTTACCAGGCAAAAAGAAGAAACTTGGGGCTAAGATTGTGGTGCGCATAGGCTTTTCATTTGTCCATCTATGAATCCTTGGGGTTTTTCAGCTTACACACATAAACTGTAAACTGCTACTGTATAGTCCAAAATAGGAAACTGTCCCAGAGGGTCACCTCTAGCTTCTCTCTCAACCAATGGTTGTTGACAAGCTATGTCAGATTTGACAGCTTGGCTGTCATTGGTTCAGCTGTTTGTTTTCCCTGTGTCTGAGTTTCCGGCCGAGTAATTGGAAAATCGTGCAAGGGACATATTAAGATTTCATTTACAATTGTACCAGAGCTGAACTTGAAGTGGGTGAAAGTAGAATTTTTAGCCTCCTCCGTTTCATTTTCACAAACAAAGCATAAAACATGCTCCTCTCTGGAAACACCAAAACCAGGCCGTGAGCGGAGGCCTCCAGTCGGAAAAGGGCGACTGGTGCGTATGGGTGGCACAGTCAGCAGTGGCCGACATTCCTCGGGGGAGTGGGGGGAGGGCAGGGGAGGGGGGGGCATTGTGGCCAGATGCTGCCATCTCCCCGCTGCCGCTCTGTGGCTGCGCTCGCAGCATCACTGGCGATGGAGCTCGGCGCGCGGGTTCACAATATGAACCGCAAGGAAAATGGAGCGGCCGAGCAGGGTAGCCATTATCGTACGCGCTGATTGCAACGTTTTCCACCATGCGGATGTTTCCAGCGCTAAAATTTGCAGACATTTTCTGGACGGCCGGAGTCGCGGATGTTGATGCTGCGCGCTCGTATTTTGGTACTCGCGTGTTATCCCACCGCAGTCGTTCATCATCATCGGTGTGCATTCAGAGAGATGATGCCACCCGTGTTTGAGAGAGCAGCAGCAGCAGCAGCAATATGTGGCTCATACATTAAATCATGTGCATATGCACTGAGAGCTACAGCAGAGTTTCCAGTTTGCGCTTGGAGCACTTAGTGTCAAAGTGTTGTTGTTTTTTTTCCACGCTTGTGAGTTTCTTTCCTTGTTTTCTCTTGTAAGAGTTGAAATGATCGGTGAAGGACCAGCGTCTTCTGGGAATAACCTATGACTCAAAAGTAACCTTGCAGTGCAGTCCCATCCCATCGCTGAGGTTTGAGATCTGAGGTCTCTCACACCGCTTTGTCGAGCTCCTGTGTCAAGGGTTTTATTTTTCAGCGTTGAGTCGCGACAAAAGCACAAACGTAACTCCTTGCAAGCTGTCTCCCCCCTTTCCAATGTTTTTTCTAGATGCTCTATGGCCAGCAGGTTCGCAAAATACATCCAGTAGACTTCGAAAATGACTCTTTTGGTCTGTCAGCTGAACTAACAACGCAGGGTTATCATCGTATTCTTTTTTTCCTACTTGGAAATGATGATGATGTTGGTAAAGCCAAATTCCTGGAGCAACGACTGATGCTGTGATAGCTGTAATTTTAATTTTGTAAGCCTACCACCAGCCCATGCACCAATTTACTTTGGGGAAGTAAAGAATGCTCGGCCTTTTGAAGGCGAAATTTCATGTAATCTCTGAAGAATGCATGTTCGAATGCTTTTGCAAGATTTGAGCTCAAAATGAAACAGGTCCACGTGCACGCGCACCGCCAAACATGGCTGTAAGCACCTGATCTTTGCTGGATGTTGCCGTTCTCTGACCTTCTATAACTTTGTTAGGCTCCAGAGAGAGAGGGTCAGACTAAAGGACTCATTTTGATAGAGCACCAGAACACGGCCAACTCACCAACTTGTACTAACTCGAAAGTTCTGTCAAACAAATTTAATCTAAAAACCTGTCTGCATGTCCGATTCATAAATACTGTCAGTTAAGCTAGAGGACATTTGACATGTGTTTAATTCTTTCTTTCTATAAGGTAGAGAAGGACAGTGTACATTATCCATAACAGAACAACATTTTACTATGTGACAGTTTGGCTTATAAAGTTTGTCAGCTTTATTGAGAATGAGCTTATTAATGCAGGACTTGTTTTGGGTGACATGTTTGGGCAAGTTTCTCGCCGAACCTTTTCAAAATATGTCAAGCGGACGCTGAAGGGTTCATCCAGGTTTCAATCAATTATGTAATGAGAAGACATCTCAAACCTCAAAGGTGAACTCAAACCAACAGCAACAATCTGTCGGTTGTTTAAAGTGATTCGCTCGCCTAATCACTTGCTTCTCCTCTGCTGTCTCCCCACGTCAGCTCACCTTGTTGATAATGATTTGTTTTTGTTGTGTCTCTCTCCATTTCTCCATTGGATGTGGATTTGGACCCATTCCTACCGCCGATCAAACACTCCTCCTCCTCCTCGTCCTCCAGATGATGAGGTAAGGATCCATGCTTTACCTCCGTCTTGTTCAGTGGTTTTCATGCAGTCTGAATTCATTTGAAGGAGTCATCAGCAATACATTGGGAAAACCCAGTAAAGTTGTAGAGTTGCACGTGTCCCTGAAATCACAAGCTTCAAGAGCTCTCTTTTATGGCTGTGCACATGACCGCTGTTTCCTATTTATAAGGCTCTTAAAATGAGCATGTGATTTCTGCACAATGGCCGGAGCTGCAGGGCTTTGACTTGACACCAGAGAGGAGCAGCTCTTTGAGAGTAGGTGCCGTCTGCAATGCGCAGACTTCCTTGCTCTGTGTGTGAGCTGCGCCGGTGGGGAAAGTTTCCACGTCCCTCCGGCCGACTTGTTTGCTCATCCTTCAGCAGAGTCAGCGGTCCAGTCAGGAGTCGTCTGGCATCATCCAGTCCACCCGGTCGCCGGTGAGGTGGCTCGCCACCTCGGTGTCAAAGCCGACTCCTCAAACTGCTTCCAACTGCTGTCCTCCGCGTCAACCTTCTGTCCCGCCCCCTCCCCCCAACCATCCCCCGGGCCCGGCAGCTGTGTTTGGCCCCGCTGGGCGGTGGATGAAAGGGGTGTGTGTTTGTTTTCCGACCCGAACTGGTTCGCAGACAGGTGGAGAGCCGTGGTGGGCCTGTGTGGGTGTGACCAAACCCCGGTTCCTTCCTTAGAAACATTCCAAGCCTATGTGACGAAAAACTGCAGGGCATGCCGACTTAACGGAGGAGCCCCTTCCATCCCGTTCAGGCCAGATGAGGTGTCTGGTGCGTTCAGGGTGCTGCGGTTTTCTCATTGTTGTTTAAAATGGCAGGTAATCTCAACCTGAAGTGGTGTTTTCACTCGTGTGTTAAGTGCTCCCTAGGTGTGTCTGGGGCGCAGCTTCATGGAAACTTGTTAGTTAGCATCACCGCGCATTCCTAAAAGCCAGGTGTGTCTGGGAGAGGTGCGTCGCTATTTATAGAGCAGCACCTGTCGCGAAACATATGCAATTCATTTCAAATCGGAGCAGACTCGATGGTTCCAATGTGAATAAATGAATCTAGATTGGATGGATCAGGTCACATCATATGCAACATTCACTTGACAATGACCTCAGTAATGAGAGAATCCCTTCTTTTACTTCTCTTCTTGGGATGACTTGTTCTGAAAGTCATCCCTTTGTGATGTCACAAAGGCCACAGAGGTCCTCACCTCTGAGAGGTTGCTGACGACGCCCAAAGCCAGGTGCTCGTTCCACCTCTCCACCTCAATTTTATGAGGTTTCCAACTTGCAGAGGGTGCAACCGAGTTGGAGCAAGAACCTGCAAAGTGAACAACATGATCCGATAAATATATATCATATATAAATATATGGTGTATGCAGACAGTTCTTTTGGTCAGAAACTTGCAAATGTCATTTTATGCTGTGCGCCGCTTTGCAGCAGCCAGAAGAGCCTCGTGCCTCGCAGGCCTGGAGGCTTTTGGCCTGGTGCTGCACTGACTCTGGCTGGCTGCTCTTGTGATGGTTCAGCACATCACTGCGGCCGGTGACCAGATCGAGGAAACAGATGTTTGAGGCGAAATGACTTTGAGTCCGGCTCTCATTTTTCACCGCACCCGTTCTGCGGAGTTCATTTAACACGGTTGTATCTGCAAAAAAAATTTTATAAAAAAAGAGTGATTTCTCGCACCAGGTTGACATAAAGTGCCCTCCAGCTCCACCCACATGCCATGGCTGTCAACCACGCACTATTCCTGGGTGTGGTGGAGAGCAGACGGGTCCTGTGGCTTCTTTTGTTCGCCTACAAATTCCACGTAACCGCATCCAGACACGAGCGTTACGCAGTGATGTCAGTGTTTGTATGCAGTAGCCGGAGTGGACAGAGAGAAGGAGGAGAGGGAGGAGGAGGGTGGGGGTGAAGATGGTGGTCCTTCCTCTGTGGCTTTTGCTCACCCAGACATTAGCTTTTCACTGCAGTCCAAGTGAAGCCCGCCTCTCCCCTGACTTTTATTAGCCCCATTAGCTTGCTGCGACATTGCAGCCCATCATTTTTTTCCCTCCCACTGCTGCAGCCGCGTCTGTTTTCCGCATCCAGCCTTCGCAGCAAATGTGGCGCACGCTCGTCGCGTTCGTCTCCATACTGGAACCGGGAGGCGCGCTGCCTCGCGCCGCACCCATCGGTGAATGAATGGCATTCCGTCGCTGAGGAAGCACATTGAGCAAATAAATACAATTCCAAGTAATTAGGTGTCAAGTGCTGTTGGGACGATGACGGTGTGTCCTTTACGGCAAAAATCAGCACTTTGTTGGTAGAAGAAGGATAAACAGGCTGGTTTAATTAAAATGTGCCACCACTCAGTCAGCTTTGAAATCGTGCCAATCCGAGCCACACTATCAGATGTCGAAGCGATATTTCAATCTCAAACTATTTTTTTGCTTTGTTTTGCGACTCGTGAACCTTTTCAAATTGAGTGCTTTGTTATTCAGATATTAGTGATTTGAAAATAAGATGCCCATCAATCCCCATAGACACACAACACTCAACTGGTTTGATAGGTTAGGTCCATCCAATGCCTTTGGGGTCTGTCATGATTCACTAGCTGCGTTTCGATTACCCGTAGAATTGCGCAAAAGCTAAATATCGCAATAAAAAACTGGAAATGGAAACACCTAAACTTCGAAAAACCTCTCAAATATCTCTAAAAGGTTTTTACGCTCTCATGAGGTGTTTTGGAAACACTTTTTTTGCATTTACAAAAATAAACAAACAAAAGCGAATTATGAGAATTCTCACGGGACGAGATTTTACGAGAATTGTGGCTTATGTGCTTTGCACCATTCAGTGCAAACACCTGCAAATAGCAACTGTACTTTGTCGAAATTTGAGAAATATTGCTTTTATTTAGCAAAAAACTATAATGGAAACACAGCTACTGTCAACATTTGAAACAAAGAACTGCTTCTTAGTGAGCAAGTCAGCCTAGTTGCACGCTTTCCTGTTTCACCAACGTTTAAGTCAAAGATGAAATCTTTGCTGGTCAATGTCTATGGAGACTGGGGCCATTATCTGTGAATCGCTTGAAAACTGCCTGAAATATCCCTTTAAGATCGTCCTACTGCAGCATTTCTGTCCTCTAGTTTGCCTCCTCTCCATCCATACTGCCGCTCTGCTTACCAGTCTGTCAGTGAGCGAGCATGCTGTCTCACTCATCGGTGAAACATGACCCATTATTTGGTTTAACTCTCCACTGGGTTCAGTGCGTGGGCTGTGTCCTCCGAGCGTATACACTAGTAAGGATCCGTGTGCGATGTTACATTGGCGGGGTTTCTGCCCGTCAGCCTGGCTTTGACAGGTCGGCCCGGGGCCTTCTCGGCAGTTTGATGCGAGGGCAAACAATCGCGTTAGCGAGAAGGCACGCAACACTCCGCTGCGTACCGAGGCCGTTGTAAAGACGGTGAAAGATGAGCAGCGAAAGAGCGATTTGTCGAGAGCTGCGTCCCATTGTGCGTTCGTGGCCGTGAAAGGGCCAGCGCTCTCGCGGAGCAGAAGCTGTTTGCAGTGGGCTTTTTAAAGGACCACCGTGTCAAATTTGGCTTGATTTATGAATTTTATACATTAATACGTGTATACTGGCAGTGCAATAAAAATAATTTGGTTTTCCCAATTTTTAAGGAAGCCCGGCTGACAGTGACCTAATTATGAAATGGGCCGTCAGGCAAGCCTCCTTAAATACCAGGCTTCCCTAAAACATTTTCACACTGCACCTTTGGGTCTCTGTGAATTTCTCAAAATGACAGGCAAAGTATATCTAACAAAATAAACAGCAACTTGTAGCCACCGCCATGTGTTTCACATGTCGGCCCCTTTACATAGGCATTTTATTGGCATTATTACAACTCGGCTCCTTTTGTGAAGCTGCATTGTTTTTGCATTCAACGTGTGATCACCAGAATATTGTGAACAATATAATATTTTTTCTCCCAAAAGCACTGTAACTTATTCCATAAGTAGGAAAGAAATAGTATTCTATGCATGTACTCATTGTGCATGTTGGTGCAAGTCGCATCTATTAAGATGCGGGGGTGGTGGGGTGTAAAGAAAATAAGAGATGCTGTTCCTTTTTTTCCAATTGAATATATTAGACGTAGCCGCTCGCACACATTCCTCCTCAAACCTCGGTGGAATCATTCCTTGAGGTCTTGTCGTTGACATCATGGTCTTTGCCTCCTTTCAAACGGCTGCTCTTGAATCGGTTTGCTGAATTGCCCTATTTGGTCCTCCTCCCGACATTCTAACCTCCAGTGCTCACCGCTTCCTTCCTCCAACTGCTGGGGCTGCTCCCCAGTCCCTCCAGCTAAGTGGCTCGTGCGTCTTCGTCTTTGCAGATGTCATACGTCAGCCCGCGCTGGCCTTCCGACCTCAGGCCTCGACTCCCCGCAGAAGATTTTGTCAAAGGGTGACCTAAGACATTCCTCCAAAGCCTCACTGAAGTGGCCCATGCCAAGTCTTTTTATCGCTATAAATAATCTCATCCCGGTTCCCATGGCCCCCGTCGAGGCCCCGGCGCCGGCACAGAATGAAATCCAATTGTGACATCAGTCATCTACGGTTCCACCTACCCAGGGATCAGCTTTTTGGGTTGGGCAGAGGGCAGTTGTCAAGGTCATGGCAGGAACCGTTGAGAGCACATGTTGGGACCACCTTGTTTGAAGGTGTCTAGGCTCCATCTGCTTGATCTAAGCTTGAAGGACAGCATATTTTTATATTGTGATGATCTGTATTCTGGGTGACACGGTGGTGCACCGTCACCGTCACGTTCTGGAGAAGTGGGCATAGGAAATGAACAATCTGTATTTTGTTTGTTGATATGAACGTCTTGCCTGTTAAAGCAGCTCCACCATCCATTGCTAATACTCAAATGGACACGAGGGCCATCTTTTATTGATGTTCCTTTTGCACGGTGGGTCAACAAAACTCATTTTCGCTAGGATGGGCATTAGCGTGGCAGTGAGCCAACATGCCTCGATCTAATCTCTGGCCTGCTGGGGGGTAAAGAGTTTATTCTAACTGGAGACACTGTGACAACACGTTCCAGGGAAGCTGCACAGATAAACGAGTGGTGTCGAAGGAGCTTCCTCATGTTATTATAGATATAGCACAAATGTTGGGTTATGCAACAGTATGTTGGGATTGGGATCACTTCAGATCTACTATTAGTTTTGTGAAGCCAACCATGATGTGTGTTTTTGCATTCAATGGCATCAAATTAGTCAGGGTCATGTACAGCATCTGACTCGCTACTGTCCCTAGCCGTTCAGTTATTTTTAGTCACCAGATTTAAATATTATATGAGTACCTTCTGTAGCGGTGGATGCTGTCGTCCATTTGCACATCTGCATGAGAGTATATGTGCCAGTGTTTAGAATCCAGGAGCAGCTTGGCCCTCTTCTGCAAGCACTCTCCACTCCCCTTAAGCAAACACTTCCAGATGCTCCCATCGTGCTGCAGGACAGTTGGAGGAAATACCAAGCAAGCCGAAAGGAAGAGCAGGAAAGATGGTGGAGATGTTGAGGATGGTGGGGGGATGGAGTGAGGACATTTGAATGTCCCCAGAGGGTGTAAAGCCTCCCTCTTGGTTCAGCACACGGAATGTAAAGGAAAAATGACCTTTATTTCGGGGATTTCTAGTTTAGTTGACTGACTGACAACAGATGATGATTCAGTTGTGGATTTTTCAATCAGATCTCATTTTGGTCACAAGTAAGTCAAAGATCCTGACATCACTTTTGTCAAATACGCAAAAAGAAACAAGGCTTGTTTGCTCATCTCGCACAGACATTTCCATGGTTTGTTTACCACATTAAAAGCATCATTTTGAATGTTTTGGATCTTTGTACCAATAACAAGAAGCTACAACAGGCTACCTGGGAAGAAAACTGGAAGGCTGACCTCTACCAAAAAAAATGAGCCAGAGAAAAACACAGTCTTTCAGATACATTCAAGGAAACTGCAGCAAACATGCTAGCTACGTAACAACGTTGATAGGAGGCATTTGCCCACCAGAAAAACAGTCAAGTATAGAAACAATAAGCCCATGTCCTGGATGAGTCCATTAGTCTGTTCCCATCATTTCCATGTGAAACCCAAACCAACAATTGTTTGGCATATGTGACGGGTGGGCGGATGTACCAGGTGCTTTTTTTTGATTGGCCGTTTGATTTTCTCTCCTCCATCTATCACATTAAAACGTGTGTATGTGTGTCTGTGTATCTGCATGGGAGTGAGTAACGAGAACAACGACATCTGGTCACATGGTTTAAGATTCCCGGTTGCATTTTTCTCTGTGTTTGCCAAACTGTGCTGCTCGTTTGTTTGTGTCGCTGCAGCATGACTCAGCGATGCAGGAGATCTGGCTGTGCCACCCTCAATACTCATTCATAGTGATCTGATCTCTCTCTAGTGGTGCAACCGCACGAACCTCCATCCAATTTGTCTTCCCCAGGACGTGTTCTGTCTCGGTTGTTGAGGTGAAACGACTTTTATTTGACAGCTAATGATGAGCGCGATTGATCGTGATGTCGTGTCTAGACACCGGCCCGCCTGCTTACACAATGATCCATCACAATTCTACCAACGCTCGCGGTGGTATTTGCGTGAAGCCATGAGACGAGTCTGGAGTGACTCCTTCCTCAAACACTTTTGGAATCTCCGCTGTTTTGGGGGAAGCTGCGATCTGAGCGCCGGTGTCGCTCGCGCTGGGGCTTTGAGGCGTAAAACACGAGAACCGCGGCTCCCGAGGGAATCGGGAATCGTAAGAAGTGGGCGAACGGCACAAACATGTGCGTCTCATTGACGGATCAAAGGGAGTCCCGAGAGTCTGCTCGGCTCCCCTCACTCAGCTTCACCTCCTTCTTGCTTTCATGTGCTCACTTTGCGTTAAACTTGTTTTCATCCTGTTTGTCTTGCACTTGTGCTCTCAAAGAGTCCGGCTCGCGGGGAGCTCTCTGGATTTTACTCCATTAGCCTCCTGATACACACACTGAAATTCCTCTTTGAGGATGTCGGACCACAAATCCCACCAGCAACATTTTGTATACAAGAATTTCATTTTTTCACTGATAAGAGTATTTGAAAAATACATTTTTACCGCTACCTAAAATTATTCATCCTGTTATCACCAGTCACCAAGGGGGAAGTTTTGATTCAGTGTGAAATCAAGTCACAGATGCAGCCTGACTTCGCTTTTTCCTGTAAATCCATGAAAGGTCTGCTTCTTTTTTGTACCTATGCTGCTGTAAGACAGTGTGTGTGTGTGTGTGTGCGTGCAGTGCACGCGCAGTGCCCATTACTGACAGCTTTATGGAGCCTGCCCTTGTATTTAGGCACCATAAGCCGCTAATGACTTCCTTATTTTTACAGTTGGAGACCCTCCCTCAGTTTCATTTTAGACTCCTGCTCAATGAGAAGTCTCAAGAACAACATCCGCTCGCTCTGGCAGATTAAAAGGTTGCCACGGGCAGCTTCTTTACGAGTAGCTTCACGCTGGCAGCAAGTATTCAAACCTTCATTTAAGGGACGCCCAGTTTCTTTTTTTGGTTTTTTTCAGGGTCTATTTTGACTAGACACAGGAACGTGTTTCAACAACAGCAGGATCTCAGTTTCATGTGGCCATTATGAGTTGTCTTGTAGTAAAGGATTGGGTCAACGTCACGCTGAGGGGTGTTTATAACTCTGACATTGGCCTTGGCTCCTCTGACTTTGAAACAAGTCTTGGTGGCAAAGAAAGCATAGACAAGCGGAAAGTGCACGGGTATTATTGGTGGAGTTGGGATTCATGATATATGTGTTTTAACATTTTGAATGAATGGCACAAAAAAAACATCATTCGACACATACTTATTGCTGTTGTTGCTGCAAATTAGAGTGAAACCAATAGTAATACCAATGGCAATAGTAATGCATACAGTTTAAATAGATATGGTGTATGGTGTTTCTTTTGTGTCAGTGTGTTATACTGCACAAGTGCCCACGACTGCACTTTTAGCAACTATAGAATGATTATTTTTGCACACCGTTGTGCACTTTTAGCCATTTGCCATGACCTTTTGTAACCCAACCTGAATGTCATCCCCATGTGTTTGTGACAGGGGTCGCGTGAATTTATCTACACAATTGCATCATAAAGCAAAAGATGGATGTTGTGCGTACGCTTCCTGCCATTGTAGCAGCGTGAAGTCAGCGTCCGGGATACACCTTCCCACTCTGGTGAAGTCATTCGCAGCCATCGCAGAGCGGAAGGCCTGCAGAAACCCCACTGCCTCGGCCTGACTCCCGATTCCGAACGCAGCACGTGGGCTTTTAAGAGTGTAAGAGGTCTCTGTGAGGCCTCGCTGGTTTACCACCTCTGGGCAGCCTCACGGCCAGTAAATAAACCCTCTCTGCTGTCCTCGCTGTTCCACTCCACCTGTTAACGGCTGCCACGGCAGACTGCCAGCCGCCTCTTTGTGATATTTATGTTTGTGAGGAATGTGACATATTTCGGGAGAACCCCCGGGAGAGGAGGAATGCGCTAGCTAGACCTTTGATGGAAGCGTGGGGATCAAATTGCAAAACACACACTGGGGACATGAAGAGAGAAAAAAAAATCAAGCTTTAAAATGTGTGACCTTGCATGTGGCAAAGGGCCACTGCGGCTTCACCTTTTAGCGGTGAAATGGGCCTCAGAGGAGCCGCGTGACACTAAGAATTTTTATGCGTGTTAAAGGAGATAAGAGTGTTTCATGTCGTGGTTTCACTGACGAGCAGTTCAGGTGCCGGAAAAACAGGGGGAAACCCTTTTTGGCATTTGTCTCGGATGACATTGTTTTGCCCTCTCAAGTCAGCAACTGCAGTTCAAACCTCAGCAGGAAGGTTTAGGAAACATCCCAATGCTTTGTGCCAGTGGTTCCCAGCTGGTGGAGACTCAGGACCCACATTTTTTCCCTTAGCATGAAATAGAGACACAAGTTTATTCCACAGCATTCAAATATATTCCACAAAAACATTGATTAAATAAATTATCGAAATTATTGAATTGAATAGTGTGTCCTGCAAAAATAAATGTCCAATGTTCTCTCTAAATATATATATTTTGAAATCCCTCTTTTTTTTTTAAAGGGACTCTGCAAGTAGCTTCAAAGTCCTACTGACTTTACATTGAAGATCCATCCATCCATTTTCAATACCCGCTTCTTCTTGAGCTCAGGGTCACAGGGTCTGCTGGAGCCTCTCCCAGCTGTCACAGGGCAAAGGCAGGGTGACACCCTGGGCAAGTCGCCACATAGAATCAAACAACCATTCGCACTCACAAACACACCTACGGACAATTTAGGGTTTCCAATTCACCTCACATGCGGGTTTTTGGACTGTGGGAGGAACCCATGCAGAGAACCCACGCAGACACAGGGAGAACAAACTCCACACAGCAAGGTCCCACGTTGAAGATCAAGATTTTAAATGAAAGTATTCAAAGTAAAACAGAAGTGGAGCAAAGACTGAGTTTTTGAATTCGGGAGAGCTGCTGACTCATTCACAGCTTGCGTGTCTCCACCGCTCTCGCCAAAATATCTGTTTTCATTAGAGTTCGTGTGGACAAAAGTTTTTTTTTTCCGGCTCTGAGCATCATCTCACTCTCTCACTCCCTCCGTCTCTCTGTTTCTCGCATCGCTGCCCAGCTTCTCCCCTGGGAGTGGTGCCAAAAAGGGGCACCCTCCTCCTGCAGCATTAGCATTAGTGGGAAATGTCAGAGCCTTGTGCCATTATTATTTAAAAAAAAAAAAAAAAGTCAGCTTTCATTTCCACGCCAATGCATATATTTATGTTCCAGAACGTGTGCAGAGGCATTTAAGAGGCGTTCAAGGGCCTGCGCTCTGCGCCGCGGGTGTTATTTTTAGCCGCGCTGTAGTTTTTTTCCAGTAAACACTGCACAGTGGCCGTACAATGAAAACCCACTTTCGGGAACCCTGTTTTTCTTTCTAATCGACAGCCGGCTGCGTCCAGAGGCCCCGGACTCGGCGAGTCTCTGCGCTCGCTTCCTCGGCCTCTTGCTTGTGTCTGCGCTATTAATAGAGCTGGCCTGAGAATTCAGACTAAGGTCAGCAATCGGATTCCTGCCTCCGAGTCGTGGAAGGGAACCAGAAGGAAAAGTCCCTCCGAGGAGTTGTGCATTTTTCACGTTGGTATTCACGTGTGCGCAATCTTTCATTCATGCAGGAGCTGCCATGAGCAGCAGCAGCAGCAGCAGCAGCAGCAGCAGGTCAGGATGTGACACTCTGATGCCTGCGTTTGCCTCTGAGCTCTAATGGGAGCCACACACTGGAAGCTGCAGTTAGACCCGCTGAGGGTTCATTACATTAAGTGCATTGTTTAACAAAGATTGCAGTCGCACTTTATAGTAAGTGTTTGTCCTCCATGAGAAAGTTGTCTGTTTAAAAGGGGGGAGATCTTTTTATTCATCCTTTGTTTTAATGCCACATTGATGTACAACCACATCCATCATCTTTTTATCTTTCCAATCAAACCAGTCTAATATATGTGTTTTTGTTAACTCATGAGCCAATCTAGTTCTCCCTTCATCTGACAATTTGGTTTTGTATGCACACATCTCTTCCATACTACAGTTGATCCTGATGGATGAAGGTTAACTCTATTTTTGGAGACAGAAAAGTCACTTGTACTTGTGGCTGCCATTGGATGCCCAACAATAGAAACCTGGCTTTATGTAAATTGTTAATTTTCCATCGTTTAAATCATCTTATAAAAGTTGGCGATGCAGCTGGATTGCTCAGATAGGGAGTCGGAAATTTCAAAGACCCGCCTCACATTTGTTGTCGTTTTGTTTGTCAGACTGTGACAAGTCATTTGAGGCGACTGAGGCTGTAGCTGCAAGCCTGTTGAAGAAAACCCAAAACGTGGAGCGTCTCTGAGCTCGTAACGCCGAGGCACAGCACGAGTTCGGTCAGTCAGCGAGGTTCATTTCATCCCAACTGGACTTCATTTCCTCATTTAAAGAGCTGAGAGTGGCGCCCAAGGCCCTCGCCTTGGCCAGGCGTTTCACCCCCGGTGCAGTGACGCATGTCGAGTAGCGCTGCTGGCTTCAAAAGAAGACACTGAGCAGTTGCCAGCTGGCTCTAGATGCAGTAAATAAATCAGATTGACCTTTATTGAATTTGACAGAAAGTTTTTATAATCACATTGAGTGTTTTTCCTGAAGGGACCTTTCCCTTCCCAAATGACTTCCACTGGCTCTTTCGCAGACAGATGTGAAATAAATCCCAACAACTTGTGACAGACAGTATTTCATCTGACTTGTCATAACATCCCATAATTTGCAGCTGTGAAATTTTCCTAATGCTAATTTTATTAGGTTCCTGAGGAATGTATCCTGAAATAAGACTTTACTCACTTTTTAGTGAGCGATATAAAAAAAATCACTGGAGGTGATTTTGTAATTCTTATCTGTACTTTATTTGACTTTTTTCTCGAAAATTTGACTTGATTCACGAAATTCAAACTTTTATCTCGAAATTTTGACTTTTTTCTCGAAAATTTGACTTGATTCACGAAATTCAAACTTTTATCTCGAAATTTTGACTTTTTTCTCAAAATTTCACTTGATTCACGAAATTGAAATTTCAATCTCGAAACTTTGACTTTACTCTTGAAATTTCTACTCTAATCTCGAAATTGAAACAATGGAAATAACAAAATCTCCTTCCTGTAATTATTTTTTTCTCTTCTTGTGGCCCTAATCCTGTTTCGTGTGTTGGCGACTGCCGTGGTCAGGTGACACACATTTTCATTCAGCCCTCCTCTGACAGAGCCGCGCTTCTCCCTCCGTCACAGATGTGGCCGGCTGGATTATTGTTATTAGCGGAGCGCAGCTGCTGGTGGCACGGGCAGACAAATAGACACGAGAGTGAGAGTGAACACAAAACACAGTTGCACACATTCAGCGTTTACAGCTTAAGTCGGAGAAGCGCACACACACACACACACACAGAGAGACGCAGAGACACACAGCAGTTAAAGCAAACATCAACAGTGGGCTGCCTGTTCTTTAGTTACAGATGGTGAGCTCAGATTAACGCTGCAGCCTGGTCTGCACAACATGACCCACACAGATTACGATCCACTTTCAAACTGCATATCTGCACATTTAAACACACCCGCTGACTTTTATCTGCAAGTCCGTTGCAACGTTTCGACGTTGTTGCATACTATTTTTTGCCGTTGGTTCCAGTCTGGTTTGCCGCCACAGTATTCACATGTACTCTGCTCTCCGGAGTCTTAAGCAATGTGCTGCGGTCACTTTGTGTCACAGAAATCTGCTATTTTTGCTTTATGGAGATTATAATGTGAACGTCTGGCGGAATGACACGACTGGTTCTGCAACGCATGCAGAGGAGGCATTATTTTTTCTTTTTACCCTCCCTGAGGAATTTTTATGGTCCCGGCGGCAGTTATATAGGAGCTTGTATCTAAAGGATTCGAGTTGAATGAAATGCTGGAATGTTGGAACTCGAGGGTTGCGACTCGCGGGCATAGCTGGTAATTTCTGCTCCCTTGAGGTCATGCCTGTAAAAGATGGAGCCGGGCCAATTTTTTTTTTTGTATGTTTGTTAGTTTTTTTAAAAAATTTATCGGATCTTCTCGTCTTCTGATCCATGCTCATCAGTGTGTCTGTCTGTGTGTGTGTGTGTGTGTGTGTGTGCGCGGCTCCGAGCTGTCACTAATTCCTCCGAACCTGCCCTTCACCCACATCCTTCCCCCCACATTACTGTCATCTGTGAGCCGCAGCGGCCTGGTCCCTGCTGTTCCCCAGCAGCAGTGGGAACCCCGAGGCTGTTTGTCAGCCGAGATGGTTGGTCTGCTCTGTTCTGCTCGGCTCGACTCACGCAGCGGAGCCTTTCTGATTGCAGCTCTGTCAGAGCGAGACTCCTCCCGGAGTCCCACTCCAGTTTATTACACCTCCCGTTTACGATTATCTCAGTAAAGTTGATGTTTTTCTTCGTCTTTTTTTTTTTTTGGTCCAACTGAGATTGCACAATCCCCAGATCCAGGATTGTGTTTTTAGTCCTTATAGAGTTTGCATGTTCTCCCTCCCTAACTCACCTACCTCCCGCAGTCCAGAAATTCAATTGAATTGAATTGAATTGAATTCCTTTATTATCACGATACAAATTAAATTAATAAACAATAAATAAATAATGAATACTTGCAAAACGTAACTAATAAAACCATGGTTTAAAAAACATAGTAGTAAAAAAATTGTTCCAGTATATTATATGACGCTGATCTTCACATATGTGTGTTTCCAATGAATATGGGGTCGCCAAAGTCACATAGAGAGCGCAGTCATGTCACAGGATGGTGGTACGTGTCCAGCGGAAGAAGCAGAGGTCAACAAAGCAAGCAGAACAATTGAAAGTGGGTTTCAGGAATTCCTATCACATCTCTTAACTGCCATGTTTCCTCAATAGAGGATGCAGACAAGCTGCTCAGGTCACATGAGCTGAATGTTCACCCAACATATTTGGGTTTTAGTCAATGAAATTCCGACCTGAAACTAACTCAGTTTATGACTTTTCATCAAATTAATTCCCAAATGAATTTTGCCAGGTTCTGTGTGTAACCTACTGGGTTCCTGGTCTCTCTCTGAGTTCGTTCACCTGAGGTGAACGAACTTCATGCACAGTACACTCTTTGACTTGTGAAGACTAGTGCTTCATTTTTTGTTTTTTTTTTGAAAGAAAAACCCTTCTCTCAGTAAGTGTCTGTTATGCCCCCTCTCTCTCTCTCTCTCTGGCTCATAGATAATTGAACAGTAACGCTCGGTGGAAATGTTGACGGTGAATATTTTAACACATCTGAGGTGTGAAGCAAAAAAAGAAAAGAAAAGATTGTGGCTCATTTACGGCTGCGTTTCAACCTTCACTTTGAGAGCACTGCGTTCACGGTTGTCACAGCTCCATCACACACTGTCACTCACCTTGCTGCTGTTCATTTCATATGTGAGTGAGGGAGCATATTGGGAAAGGCTTTTAGAACGCTTACACTCACTGAATGCACACATCCATTCCATTTTATGCAAACGTGCAGGGTTTTTTTTAGGTGAAAATATCATCAGTTTATCCACAAGCCTTGACACTCGTAACGTGCTCTCCAGTCAAATGTTATTCATTTAAAGCTGTTACAAATTCAACAGAATTCTACTTTCCCCTCATCATTTTTTCTTAGTTTCTACTTGTCTGTATGCTGCACAACAGTTGACTTGTTTTATCCATCCACATGGGGAAACATTGTTGTGTCACGAGTATTAATGAAAAATGAAAAAGCGTAATTTAAGGAAAGGCAATACAAATGTGAAATGTGAAAATACGGGATTGGAGTATTTCCACTGTGAAAAGTAGTTTTAGAGCATCTTGAGATGAATTATGAGGATCGTAAGAAGCAAGTGAGGTGCATTTTTAAAAAGACTGTTTATCCTCAGAGATAGACAGAGCACCATGTCAACTTTGCGACAGAAAACCAATGTGTTGGATTGTTTAATGACCAGGGAGATGATCGACTTCCTAGTTGCCAGTTGTAGTACCTACTAGTCTACTGGTGCTGATCATCACTGCCCTACCTGGTTAAGGTAATGTGCAGACGGTGATGGCCCAAGGTCATCCAGTACGAAGAGTCGTTGGTCCAGGTTCACCCTTTGCAATATGCATATTGTATGGTTTAATCCTAGCAGAGTATATCAGTGATCAAATATGTATGAGATGGATGGATGTCAGCTTATAAGGGGTCCATGTTTATTGGCCATTTGCAGCCACAGTGTGTTTGAAAGAGTGCTTTGTGTTGTTAAAGTCATCATTGGCAATGCATCCTATTTGTGTGTCTCAGTGTCTGTGCGCGTGCGCGCTTGCGTGTGTGTGTGTGTACCTCTCTTGCTGTGTTTGGGCATCCAGATTAGAGAAGCAGATTATATCCGGGAGGACGGGAACAGATGGAGGGAGAAGGAGGAAGGGGACAATTATGTGTAGTTGATGTTGAAGCTCAGGCTGGTCCGGACCCACCCAGTATGTACTGTGTTTCATCTGCTGAGCATCACTGATTCATGTCTGCCTGTGGATCCCTTTTTTCCTTTATTGAAGAATTTGCTGATGTCATTTGCACTGTGATTCAGTTTCAAAACACACTGGTCCTTTTTAAAAAAAATATGCCAAATCGACCAGAGGAAAAGCCCCCCTCACGGTACTGTTCCCTGTTTACACAACATAAAGCATGGCGCCATCAAGACCATCCACTACATTTTGGGTTCTGAGTTGAGGAAAAAAAAATACTCAACACACGCTGAGTTAGGGATGCAAATTATCGATTAATCCATTAATCGTTAGTTGATTGACTTCGATCGATTAACGATGAATTGATAAGCGGCAAATTTTGCTGTGAACCTAGATTTCACAATGAAAAATGTGTAAGGAACGCATTCTTTACCCTTAAATAATGTTGAGGGTCCAATGTGACCCATTTTTACAGTAGAGAAAAGTAAAAACACCCTAAACATTTATCCTCTGACTTTAAGTTGACTTTAATTTAATAAAGTTCTTTAAAAGTCAACTTGTTCTGGGTATATTATGACCATCACAGTATCTACAGGTGAACTGCTCTTTCCTGCCACTACACTGTTATAATGATATTAACTACCCGTGCAAAAAGTGTTGAATTAATTGCGACTAATTTAATTTAATCGATTAAATTCTTAATCAACAATTAATCGATTTATTGTTAACATTCCTAGTTGAGATGTTTTTGCATGGCAATAGCAGTGTTATTTTAATTAAAATTTCAAATTATATTGTATGACAGTTATCAGTTCACATAAGAACTCTAATGCAACAAACACCATTTAATGAATTAGGTGGTGCTAATGACACTAAAAGCTTTTGTTAAGTGAAAGAAATATTAACAAATATTACTTCAAGAGCATTGTTTTGGCCAAATGTATCACTGTATGTTTCAATACTAATCAACTCTTAATAATATCTAATTGTGACTTAAATACACTGATTATGTATCGGTAACAACCACATTTTATAGCCAATATTGTTTTTTGTATCTTTCACCCAACTGCGATAAATGTTTACATTTCTTGAAATATCTCAAATGCCTCAGCACTTATGACGTTAACAAGAAAACTCTTGTTCTTGTCTTCTTGATCCCTCTTCCTGACTCATGCTTCAGCTGCCACCTCAGAGGTGCTAAAACCTGCCCAGTTGACCTGCTTTTATGCCGCTGTGACATCTACACAAACAGCTGGCCGGGTGAAGCATGCCTGCAATGGATCAACAGGCTTTTACTGGCAGTTCTCTCATTTGATGCGGCCAAACTAAAGTACCTGCACTTGGAAGTTCAGGTTAAAGGCTCTATTTTCTAGCAGGGCGACCACCAGACACAACAGCTCCACTAGGTTCCTGTGCTGCTAACCTGCTCATTAGCTTCTCAGCCCTGAGTTCGCAGTTGGTCCTCACGGTGGAGGTCCTCTCGAGAGTCAACAAAAGGTTGCTGACCTTCGGTGATGCTGCTAAAAGCACACAGTAGTCGCCAGGGAGTTGACCCAGCACCTTCCTGGCAGGAGAATTTAGGCCCTGTTTGTGTTTGACAAACACCCGAACCAGACAAAACATCATAACTCTTTATTATTTCGGGGGGGGAAACATGAAGCCGTTGTATGGTTATCGTGGCAGTCTGCCCACACTGCTCAGCTCACCCGTCTCTTGACCTTCCTCCCGTCTCACCTGGCCTGTGTCGGGAGTTCAGCTTTATTGGCCAGGATTGTGCATGCCAAACAGGGAATTTGATTCTGGTTTATCTTCGTTCTCTCTACTTTGCTAAAAAACAAAAACAAAACGAGAAGACAGTCAACAAAACTAAAAAAAAAAAAAAAAATGTGCAAAAAAAATGCAACTCGTGGTAAAATAAAATAAAAATATCTATACAAGGATACATTATATAAATAAAAAATATTATGTATATACAAGTATACATTAACATGCATTATTTTATTATATAAAAAAATATATATAATATATTCATGCAGTAGTAGGAGGTACTGTGGTGTGATGGATCCTGGTATCCGAAAAAAATACTATCTGCTCACTGTGCAGTCTTGAATACTGAGCAACTCCTGGACCCTGCGAGCCTTTGGTAACGAAAAACAGAAAAAGACAATGACTTCCATTGTCCCGCCCAACGACACCTTGATTGATAGGCAGGTGTGGCCTTTCATTAAACCACCACCGCCACTGCAGGGAGTGAAATACCGGCTCTACCTGCTGAATCAGCCACCTCTAGCCACTCGTCAAGCTTCAGGTTACTGACAGCAGGTATTTGGACTGGATCACACCCTGCATCAAAGGCTTGGTGGCGAGTAAAACCCGTCTGTCTGGCACAGACTCGGCATTTGTAGTTTAATTCCATTGCGCTTGAATTTTGGCTACATTAAATAATCTTTCCGGGGCAAAATCTTTAACATGACCCCGCGTGTTAATGCTAATTCAAGGGCAAAGATGAGAGCTTTTACAATCCCCAGATTATCCCCCAGGCATGTATTTTTTTATGCCTGTGGTGCAAACTGAGCCTTTAGTCAAACTTTTTTTTTTTTTTCACGCACATCAAACATGATGTAATGAACGGTTAACCTCCGATTCTACTTGTCCCGGGGGCGGCGGCCCGCAGCACAGCGGTTTCCTTAATCCGCCGTTGTTGCGTCTGAGAATAGCGAACCTGCTCTCCGTCTTCGGCGAGGACCCAGACGCTGATGTCATCTCTCCGAGCCAGTTTGCCGGAGACACAATGCAAACAGTGTTTCGGCAGATCTGTGGAACCGACTTCGCCCTCCTCCTCCTCCTCCTCCTCGGCGGTGGTATTACGATAAGGAACCTGGCAGGAGTCAACGTTCGCACAAGGTGGTTGTGTGTTTATGTAATCTGGGAGTGAGACGGCCTGGAATTCAAGTGTGCAATAACAAGGCCACACAACAACCCGCCGACTTCCTCTCACCCGGCCGCCCCAGTCGGAGTTCAGCGCCCTGCAGATGTTGGAAGTGTTCCTTCTGCTGTCGGCCTTTGTTTCACAGGTTTTTTTGTCTCCCACCCCCTCCCGTCGTCTCTGTTTGGGTTCGACACGCCAGCTCTAAATGAAAACGAAGTTGCACGTCTGTGCCTGTGGGCCTCCGGCGTAATTTGCTTTTGCGGTTGGATTCCAGTGCAAACCAACAGGCAACTGCACACTTCATTAGCGCGATAAGTCTCCGCTACAGGAAGATAAGATTTTATTTACAGCGTGTTGAGGGGAAGCGAGGTCATTTTATTTTGAAGGGTAATTTCAGCCACTTGTTTGAGCTGATTTTGTTGAGCGTTAAATCTGCTTGATGCTGCGCTCGCAGGTTAACGTGCTGCGTAACGCCAGCTAATTCCATTCTGCTAATGGTGCATTTCAGACGTTTGCTGAGAATATACAAACAGGACTGTGGAAAAAAAAAAGCACAATTGAAACCCGCTTTCATATGGAAATAATTGCATTTTTTCCACAGTTTTCTGTATTTTTATTGTAGTCGTTTGAAGGAACGATTACTAAAATAAACTCAACTTTTGGACGTACTGGAACCCCGACAGAGTTGATGTGAGTTGCTTTGTTTCAGTGGATATTAAAGCTGAGAGGACCCACCTGACCAAACATGGCCCATACGCGACTTTTCACATCATAGATGGCTGACTGCGAGTGTTAGCAAGGCTCCTATAAAACAGAATTAAAGGAACAAAGGAATTCCTCTCGGCAAATCCCTAAAAGCAGCTCTGCTTTCTCTAAGTGGCCCCACCTCACCAGCCTTTGTTGTAGCGCGACGCCTCTTTAGGGGGGGGAAAAAACAAAGTGCTTAATGCTTTAGTTGCTTTCCAACAGGAATCGCTCTGTGTCAGATAAAGCGTCTTAATTGAATGGGGGAGGAAGTGTAGGAAGTGCAGCTTCAGCGTATCCAGCGTCCCTTGTTCCTTTGCTATTGTGGAACATTATTTATGTTCCTGCAGAGGTGGCGGGTATCTGCTTCTGAGGGACGCCACCGTTTTTGGGTTTTTTTTTTTTCAAATCCATTTTTCTAAACTCATTTACAGAAAATGTGTATCTGATTTGGGCTTTACTGCTTGGCTGCTGAGTGCCTCACAGGTTTGGAATTGTTCTTGGATGAGCTCCAGTGGTTTTATATGCATCATATACAGTAATATGGCGGTAAAGAAGTTTTTGGACACCCATAAAATGTTACACTCTCAAAAATTTTAAATGTAATGTAAATATGTAATTTTAAATGTTCTGAAAATATATGGCTGCAACACAATTTTTTTCCCCCAAAAACTTGCATCCACTGCTGTACAGTGAATTAGTAAGAATTTATCGGATTTCTATTGGAATTTATGCCCATATATGGGCATTTGTATGTGTTCTCCATGGGGAAATGAGTGCGTGCCTGTGTTTTATGCTTTTGACAATTAAACAGTGAAGCTCCCTCCACCCTGGTTTACAAGCAGCAGGTGGCGCTGTTCCCCCTGCCCTGCCCTCTGGAAGGCACAGTGTCCGTGACCCCTCCCACACATCGCTAAATCACATTTAGCTGCTACCGCAAACACACACACACACACGCACACACACTCCCAGCTGTGTTTGTTGGTCTCTGCTGCTGCTGCTGCTGCTGCTGCTGCTGCTGCTGCTGCTGCTGCTGCTGCTGCTGCTGCGACTCGTCCCTGCTGACTCCTCACTGTAAACAAGGACTGCTTAGCGGAAACTCACTCGCATCACTCCACTGTCAGCCTACAGTGCTTGATATGAGCATCACAGCGCATTGGACATGTGTGTGTTTGTTTGCGTGGGTCCTGTGTGTAAAGGCTCTCCATCCCTCGGGCGCTGTCAGCCCTTTCGCATGCACTGCGACGTTCGGGGCCGAGGATTAAAGCGGGGGATGAGGGCCACAGGAAGTAGCATCCCTCGCCTGCTGCCCTGCCGCCTTCACTCGCCCTCTCGTGTCCAGGCCCGATCGGAACATGCGATGCCCCGTTTTAAGAAGGAGAAGAAGCAAAAAAGTGGGGGATTTCAAGCGAGACTCCCCCGCTGTGCTGCTCCCGAGGCGGGCATGCGTGCCGACCTGATGCTATTTGGGTCTGCTGGTAGTCATTACCGCTGTGTAAGTTGGCACTCTTGTAGAGCGAGCTATTAAGATTGGGATCAGGCTACATTTAGGTCTTCCTCCCATAGGCGAAACAGTGAATCTCTGCTGAATTCCTCTCCGCTTTGTTCCTCTCGCTCCCGTTGAAGCGAGCCGCCGGTGCGATCCCAGTATCGGTCCAGATGGGTGTAGATATTCAGACGGGCTATAATATGTGAAATGACAGGTATTGTGCGGCCTGAAAAGTAACACCGCTCGCGGTGTGTCGAGTCCTTGAGCTCATTAATCTGCTCCGCACCGAGCCCAGAGGAAGAACTTGATCTCTAAATCCGAGTTTTCTTAAGAATGAGAGTGATTATTGCTGCACACAGGCGCCAAGATTAATGGAAAAGCTTTGTGTGCTGTGGCCTATTTAGGTGTGCATGTGATTGTGAGTGTGTGTGTGTGTGTGTGGGTGTGAGAGAGAGAGAGAGAGAGAGAGGGAGTGGAGATTGTGTGTAAGATATAAAATAAAAAAAGATTAACTGTAGAATGTGGGACACAAGTGACCTCTCTGCCCCACTATTCACAAACGCACACACATACACACACACACACACACACACACACACATTGTGCCACTGGTGCCCTGGCGGTGCCAGTCCCAGCTGCGATGCCTTGTTTGGATGTGAAAGCTATTGTGATGTGCACGCCAGTGTTGCCAGTGTTGTTGGTCTGCAGACTCTCAAAAGTGTTTTGTTTTTTTTTACTCGCACCTTTGAAATAAAGCCTTGGTTCATTTCCTCATCCCGCCTTTAAATTCCAGAAAACAGCACTTGACCAAGTGGCAGGTGGCTTTAAATTTTTTTTGCATCAGGTACGCTGAGACGTCAAGGTTCAGGATGGCGAGGTGACAGGGGACACGTGTCTGCAAGCTGCCCACCAAACATCACCCCCCCCTGAAGTCCCTTCGGGGCTCAGCCAGCCGCAGATTGGCTGAGGAGCAACGAGAGCGGGGCGGAGCTATCGCTAATGCTCCAGATGTAGAGATGAAGTGGGAGAGACGTGGAAGGTGTACCTCTTTCAAATCATCCCATCCCAGAATAGGAAAGTTAACTGGAGAGGGGAAGCGGGCACTTACGTAACGGCTGGAGCGTCCTGGACCTGTTAAAAAAAAAAAAAAAAAAAAAGTGCCAGCATGAAGAGTCTCTGCAGTGGCTGATGGGAAGCATAGTCCTAAACGCACAGCATGGCAGCAAACGTGGAGGTATGTGCTGTTGGATTTATCCTCCGTCATCCTATTTATTGCATTTTTCTTCTCTTCTTTGTTGCAATGCTGCGTTCCCATGCGAGCTCCGCATATCTAAAATTAATCTTCTGCGCCCCACGTGACTGCGGAACGCAGTGAGAATCCGCCTGCTGTCTGTCTCTAAGGTGGGAAAAAAGCCCCCATGTATTGATCAGGTGTGACAGCTTAATGCACTGGGAGGCGCGTTGGGCGTTCGAGACCCTGATGGGGGGGGGGAAAAAAAAGACACTGTTGCTCATTTTAGCCTGAGTTGAAGGCACTTTGGTGCAGAGATGCATGTTTTTGTATGTGTGTGTTAAAACAGAAGCGTCCTCCGGGGGAATTAGGCCGCGGATGCTCTGAGAAACTTTACGTCCCAATTGCGTGTTCCGTTCGCCGCCGCCCCTAATGGAAATTTGCATCAGCAGCTCCCAGATCTGGCGGCAGTGTGGTGGTTTTGGAGAGCGCGAGGCTATTTCTGTCTCCCCGCCCCGAGCCAGCTTCACACAGAGAGCCCCGCTATAACTATCCAAACAAGCCCGGCGTTCACACAGAGCGCACATGGCTCGCTGCGCCACCTGCTACTGGCCTCACCACAAGGGGAAACCTCGCCGCTCCTCGGCGCTCACTAACGAGGGAGCCAAACGCGGCGGCGGCGGTTGGAAGGTTTGCGTGTCGTGAGAAATTCTCCGATTCCCCCTGCCAGCGTTTGAAACGACAAACATGGTGAAATTCTTCACCTCTTTCGCTCGCTCCACTTTTCAAAAAGTGGAGCCTTTGTGATGTCACAAATGGGCGAAACACCTCTGCCAGGTTAGTGACGACAGCCCGCTTTCCCCCGGCCACCGTCAGACTTCCTAGTAGCCGTTTGTTTGTTTTTGTTCCCTTTCCAAAGTCACGAGGTGTAGCAGGAGGCTGTAAATAGAGGGTTAAATATGCTGTTTGCTGGAGATCTGTAACGATCAATACAGCTTTGTTCATGGTCATCGTGCAGAGCTGCTCCAACTCCACCATGAAAGAGAAAGCTCTGAAAATCAGAACAATATCAGCCCCATTTTTCGCCATATTTTTCTGGAACTCTAGTTTAGTTTAGTTTATTCGATCATAAGTGTACTCAGATACACAGATACTCAGTGCAATCAGATACACACACAGTGTTAAATTGACAAAGGGTAAACTGAAGCTATGGAGCTTATATTTGCCCACCCTTATATACTTTCACAATTTGAGATGCTGCGAAAACAACTTGGCAAATTCACAGCGTGATTTTATAAATGAATGATTAACGCCAAAAAACAACCAACAAACAGAATTTACAATGAGCAATGAGTCATCAAGCCTCGATAATAGCAGGAATGAACTTCTACAAACACCAAGATATAAGAAACCCAAAAAAGAAGGGAAAATAAATGAGTAAATAAGTAAATACATAGAATATTGCTAGCTCTAAAGTCGTAGGCCGGCTGTCCGCCCCAAACAGTCTTTTTTGATTTACGGTAACACAAATATCAAAGATCTACAACCCCGGCTCCCACAATTTGCGAGCGGATTTTCTGTCAACAGCAGCCCCGCACGCCAAGCAAAAGTGACTTGGCATTCATGGAATAATAGCACAGTCATTAGTTCCTGTCTCCTGTATTTCCTCCCCGGCCTGATCTCTGCTTTCCTCACAGCGGGTCGATAATAATGCGCCGTATGGTTTCTTTAGGCCTCCGGACAGCCTCCTGATTGCATTTCCCATGTCATACAGCGGGGGGGGAATGTGAAGTGGGCTTTTCCCCCCCGAGAGCCGTGTGTCATGCAACAAAACCCATATCCATCAGCGCCCTGGCAGCCAAAATCCACCACCAGCATCCAACATTAACAAAGCCGAGGGGTCGACCGCGCAACTTGTTTATGTTGAGCTGGTTTTTCATCTCCTTCAATTGTTTCTGCGGGACTTTTATCGGGCAGCGGCTCAAAGTTTTAGCCCTCATTGTAGAATCCAACATCGCCTCATGATGAGATATTGCTGATAAGCTCCTGACGATTGTTTAAGAAGTCGTGGCCAAAACGGGGACCCACGGGTTATATCTTATTTAAAATGAAAGGTTCTATGTCTGCATGTCCAATGAACCTCGGGTAAATTGTTGCTTGTCGTCCCCGGGCCTCGCTCGCTCAAGTCACATGACAAACAGGACATTCCAGGCCGGCGTCTCCTCCAGAGAGATCCCTCATTGTCCAACCTTAAACTGCACGTTGGGAGAAATGCACCCGTGTATTGCAGGAAATGCCAAAGAAGCAGCCGCTGACAGGGCAAGACGTATGGCGCCCGGTGTTTTTGTTCACATACCCTAGGACAAGTTCCTCCTTTTTCACCTGTTTTGCAAATTGGAGGCGTCACGTTTCAAGTAATGGGAGAGGAGCATTAAGAACCCCCGAGTTATTGTGAGCCTCGCTGGGCCTCAGCCAGCCCCACTGTGGTCTCACCTGTGGCATCGCCAGCCCATCCAAATGTCACGTCAAGCTGTTCATGGAGGCTGTAATTGGTTCATCAGCAGCCTGCTCCATTGGGAGAGCATATTAATATCAGGCCTCATTGTGTTGCAATGCGTTAGAGTGATTCAGTGAGAGAAGTGTCAGTTTCAATAGTGGATCCCCCTCTCTACACTGGTATGGAGCACTGGGGCTACATCGATGTTATGTATTTGCCAGTCAATCATGTGCTTCATCCTAAATTGACTTATCCACTTCACACATGACCTGACACCGGCTTCCTATTGGCTGCGGTCGAGGTGGCCTATTGAATTCAGACAGAATGACTGACACAGCATGACACACCAATGTCAGGATGACTTTAGCACATTAACCTCAAAACTTTCCACACATGGAAGGTAATGAGCAAATAGCAACCGTTTGGAATGTTATAAAATGACGTCTGTTTTGGAATACTTGTAGTTGGGACTTGATCATGATCATTTACAGGTAAATCTTCCACTTGACTACTGTGGATCAGTGGGAGAAAAGAAAGACAGATGGTGACGTGAAAAGAATGCCGTCACTGGTCTTTCCGTGTGAAAGGAGAAAACTTTTATGACATCAGCGCATCTGGAAATGTTGAAATTCAAATGTCGAATCAGCTGAACGTTAATAAGATATTTATCTTATTTTTTCCCTGTTGCTGAGGGATTTGCAAAGTGAATGTCAATCCTATCAGTGTGCTGTGGATTGGTTGGTAGATCCAACAATGAATTATGATTAGAAGATATACATATAAGCTATATAAAGAAGATATATAAGGATGCTTATGTTTACATCAGCCTCTTTTTCTTCATGAGATCAGTCACATCTGCGCTGCTTTTTTTTTTTTTTTTTTTTCCCCAAAATATAAAATAGAAAGCTGAATCTAGTGAACTGGCTCTAGTTTAATAGAATAGAATCATTACAGATCTTAAAAGCCACAGATATGGCAGATAGCACAAGACGCCACAAGATAGAGTTCAGCAACAAAATGAAATGAAAACCATGAATGTTGAATGAGAGCTTTAAGCCTCAAGTGCGTCTGACCTGACTAGTGTTGCTCTTGAACACTATAGTGATGTGTGTGTGTGTGGCGTAACTTTAAAGCCGCTTGCAGCACAAATTTGCATAGCAACGAGCCACTCTGCTCAATGCTTAATGCCGTATGTGCAGACAGGTTCGGTGGCATGTAAATAGTTATCACTAATTCATTTACAAGCCTAATTAGTGACCTGATTAGCATAGCGACTTATATTTAATGTATCACAGTGAAGTCAGCTGTTGGCACTTTAGCGTTTCACACCGCGGCGGTTGATCTCAGCGGACTGACAAGTGTTGGAAGAGGAGATTATTATCCGGGCACCAGAGCGTGCGCCTGACGCGCGCTCGGATGCGAGGCCAGTGAACAGTGCGCCGTGGTTCGTCAATGCTGTTGATCACTTCCGCCCGGAGGGGAAGGGGGAGGGGGGGGGTCGGGCTCAATCGGGCTGAAGGGCGCCCCGTCCTCTGTGGCGCCGGGGTATAAAAGCTGAAGCTCCGGCCCTCTGCTTCCTGCTGCCCCGCTGGAGTGGGAGGAAGAGGAAGCAGAGGCAAGAAGAGGCAGAAGAGGTGAGGAACAGGTGAGACGTGGTGGGAGGGGCAGGAGAGGCAGGAGGGGCAGGAGAGGCGGGGCTCTGGGCGGACAGGTTTGGGTCGCACCTTTAACGCCGAACGTTTTGTAAGTGGGAAACTGCAGATTGTTGCGCTACAAAGAAATTTGGAGAACGTTGCCGTGGTTAGGTGATAAGAAATGTTTATCTGAGTTTGTTGGTTTTTTTTTGTTTTTTTTAAACAAACAACATTAAGACTGGTAGAAGTTACAGATTTGCACCGTGAACCGCTCACCGTTTCGCCGCTGAAGCGTCTTTTCCATGTAGGACAGGCCATCCGCCATGGTGACAATTGATCTCTGCGGTTTGGTTGCTGGAAAGCAGGTCACCGATTTCCTAAACTGGGGAACTATCAATTTTTCTTCTCTGCCCTGAAGCTGCAATCCAGGCCAGGCACAATTGAAGCCATGGACGTAGGATGTAGGAAACCCTGTAGATGCGCAGGGAAAAAAAGCTTTTCAAACAGAGGAATACCACATGGGAATTGTTGATAATTGGAAAATGATTGCATCAGACTTGTTGTAAAACATGAGGCAGATCGACACGTTTCACAGTTGCGTGAACCGGTAACGGAAACTTCCTGTTTTCTCGTGTGTTTGGCTTTGGCTTTTGAATTTCGGGTCCAAAACTCTCGACAACTCCGCGTTATGCAACCGCGCTGACATCGGCCGGATCCGCTGTATTTTCGGTGGTGCCTCAGGCCGCCGAACAGAGAGATATCAGGAGGGCTAATGACACAAGGCTGGGCTGTAGCGACGGGGAGGCACAATAGAGTCACATGGGGCCGGAGGAAGCGGCGGATCATCTGCAGTGTGCATTGTTCATCACTCATCCGTCTGCTTGCTCGACCAGACAGATGTGCTCCTTTCTCCTGCGCTCAATGTGATGTTTCATTCTGTGCGTCCTTATTTTTGGCCTCAATTAATCTTTTTTTTTCCCCCACCCTCCATCCACCATCTTGTGTCCTGCCCCGATTCACTTTGTCCCATGGCTGCCACATCTTGGACCACGTGCCCCTGGCTCGCTCACTGCGGCCCGTCACGGTTCCTTCTCCTTCCTCTTTTCATGTCACCCTTTGTCTTTTTTTCAATTGTTCCCCCAAACTCACTGTGTGTGCGCGGCCCCTTCCGGTTGGAGATCATAGAGTGCACGGTAGCGCCCGTTGCAATGGAAGACAGTGACCATGAGGTTCAGTCTTCGTCTGACGAGCGCGACTCCTGCCCCACCTCCCCAAATCGTAGCCGGGGCCACGACGCTGACCAGGTACCGGCCGCATCCTGCGCTCTTCCACAGCCTCGCTGCTTGGCTATTTGACAACCTTGCCACAGCTAATGGGCATAGCACAACTCATCCTACATTACTTTTACTCACTTCTGGGCATCACTGCATTATTTATCATGCAGGAAGCTGAAGTGGAGAAGACACAACTTGAGAAAACTATACCTTGTTTTTTTTAATGGCTTCAGAAAGAAAAGCCTTTTACAATACAGGATATTTGGTGTGAGAAGACTTCAGTGTCCTATACTTGACCAGCCAAATGCACAGGCTTGTGAAAGTGTTCATTTGCCTCCCTCTGGATCTCCCTTCCTCCCACGTTACGCCGACGATCCCCTTCCCTCCGTTTGTCTTTACCCCAACACTCATTTTGCCCCCGCTGCCCTTCCCCTCCTCCGATCTACGGCGCCTTTTCTAGCATTCAAGCCATTCCGATGACTCAGAGCTGGAGAACATTATGCAAGACCCTCACCATCACGGAGGGCAGCACCACCACCACCAACACAATCACCACCACCACCACCACCACCAGAACCAGCAGCAGCATCACGGCCACGAGGCTCACGGCGCAGGCAGGGAAGACGAGGAGGGGGACCACCTCCACTCCCATTTGCAGCCGCCAGCCACGGCTGGGGCGCTGTCGGACTCGGGCTCCGACTACAGTTTACCGCAGAGCAGGAGTGTGGAGTTCGACTTGCCGTCCCCCGTCAGTCCTGCCAGGCCCAAGAGTCCGTGGGGTCGATTTGACCCATACGACAATAATGAGGTAAAATGAGAACGTTGTGTTGCAAGGGGAGAGATCTGCTCTGACTTAGGTCTCCTGTGGAGGAAGTGTTTAGGGAGGACGTGTTGAGGGCAAACAAAGCTTCCCTGAGAATAAAAATTGGTTCTGTTATTTTGGTTGAACCTCGGCTGATGTGTTTTCGATTTCAGTTGGTCTCGTGTGATGGTTTCGTACTGTGCTCATTTGGCTTAATCAGTCTCCGCAGCTCCGTGTCAGTCTTGTAAACAATTTCAAAACAGCATCAAAGTCATATTTGTGTCTATTTTACAGGACCAGGACAAGGAATATGTGGGTTTCGCCACTCTGCCTAATCAAGTGCACCGCAAGTCCGTCAAGAAGGGATTTGACTTCACGCTCATGGTTGCAGGTGAACCCTGCTTTGTGCACAACTCAAGACAGTCTGCTGTTCACAAAGTATTACACGTCACTTATTTTTCCTTTTGTTCTTTCACATCTAAAGGGGAGTCTGGTCTAGGAAAGTCCACCCTGGTCAACAGCCTCTTTCTCACAGATCTTTACAAAGATAGGAAGCTTCTCAATGCTGAAGGTATTGACGCCAGTTTTATTTTTGGATCCGTAACACCAAACTGTGGTGCCGTGGGCCACAAAGTACCTCAGCTGGGAGATCGATCTTCACTGAGGCTAACGCTAAGCTTAAGCCAGAAACAATGTCCAATTTGTCTCCTTTACCCAGAGCGAATCACTCAAACGGTAGAAATCACCAAACACACGGTGGATATCGAGGAGAAAGGTGTCAAACTCAAGCTCACTATCGTGGACACGCCTGGATTTGGGGATGCTGTCAACAACACTGAATGGTACGTGTGTGTCTCCTTTAAGGAATGTAACCAGCAGGATGAAGCGCGTTCACACTGATGAGCAAGAGAAAATCTATAAAATGCTCCAAAATGTAAAACTTTACTCCATCAGCGAATGCCATCTTGAGGAAGTGGTGTAATGCATTAGCATGTGGCTAGCTGCTTGAGTTTCTGCTATCTAGCTGTTTATCCAGTAAAGTGGGATCTATTGTCATCTGGGTTTTTTGTATTCATTTTTTTTTATTTTGTTGTTCATCAGAATTTTGTTTGTTTGTTGATTGGCTGTGGTGAACATTCCTGATGTCGAAATGAGTGCACCACGCGAGCTACGCTAACGTGCGCGTGCACACCGGGACAACGCGTATTTACTGTGCGCGTTTCCGTGTCGCTCCAGCTGGAAGTCAGTGGCCGACTACATCGACCAGCAGTTCGAGCAGTACTTCAGGGACGAGAGTGGCCTCAACCGCAAGAACATCCAGGACAACCGTGTGCACTGCTGCCTCTACTTCATCTCACCCTTTGGCCACGGGTACGACACATCTGCTGCTCTCTCCCCGAGGGATCTCAAGCGAAACAATACGGCGGCCCTCGTGCAGTTGCACACGCACACACACGGCAACCCCAGTAATTGAGATGCACCTCGAATGCATTGTATTCCTTCTTTGCCCTTATTAATTGTCAATGCGGTACTGCTCCCGGTGACTTTTCTTCCGCTCGGCCCCGAGTGAATTTACAACGGAGCGTTTGAGTGTTTGTGCCGAGTGCTGAACTGGCAATTTTGAAATGCATTTGTGCCCCCATATTAGTGTAGCATCAGGCGCAAACACGCCGGAAGCCATTAGCGAGGCTGCGGCACGTTTAACTTACTGCGGTGGACTAACTGCTCCCTCTGCTGGCGAGGTTCTGTCATTACTCCATGCTGACGCAACACTCAATGTGAGGGTTGTCAGCGTTTTTATTTTATTTCTACACAATTGTAAAAAAAACAAACAATGTTTTGTTTTTTTTTAACATTGGTTCAGCTTCAGAGTAACCGGTAATGAACACGAAAGCTGTTTATTTGACGGTAATGTGGAGTGTGTTTCTCTCTATATTTCACCTTTCTTCATAGACTACGGCCTTTGGATGTGGAATTCATGAAAGCTCTGCACGAGAAGGTGAACATCGTACCCGTCCTCGCAAAAGCAGACACACTCACCCCCAGTGAGGTGAAGAAAAAGAAAATCAAGGCAAGCTCACCTGAACCATCTGCTCGTTGGCGCAGCCACTCAAAAAAAAACAAAAAAAAAATCACAGACGCCCATACGGCCGTATTCCTTTCCCTCCTCTTTGCCCGCAGATCCGTGAGGAGATCGAGCAGTACGGCATCAAGATCTACCAGTTCCCAGACTGCGACTCGGACGAAGACGAGGACTTCAAGCAGCAGGACGCCGAGCTCAAGGTGAGACCTGCGACCCCCAGCGTCTCCGTCCCTGCCACCTCCGCCCGCAGGTAGACGCGGCCTCCTTTTAAAATATGCACGAGCGAGGACTTTCCGAACCGAACCAAACAGAGCAGATGCGATGCATAAATCATTCCTTGCCAAGGCTGCGCCTCTGTCTTGGCAACGCGCTGTGACAGAAGCCTGTGCAGCCTGTAGTCAGTCCGTGCTATCTGGAGCACTAGGCAGTTTTTTATTTGACGGTGCATTAGCCATGGACATCATATGAAGGATTAAAAAAAAAAAGCAAGAAAGCCTGACAGCTGGTATCCATTGCTTGCCTTAAACAAAAAATAATTAAATAAGGGAAAATTGAAGAAAAAAAAGGACAATTACATAAGAGCAGTGAATGAAAACAAAGGGAATTTGGGACAAATGTGGATTTTTTTTTTTGTTTTGTTTGTGACTCTGTAGTTCTTCTCTGTGTCCACCAGGACAGCATCCCCTTTGCCGTCATCGGCAGCAACACAGTGGTGGAGGCCAAGGGGAAGAGGGTGCGAGGACGCCTGTACCCCTGGGGTATCGTCGAGGGTGGGTCAGCCTCTTCCTCCTCCTCCTCCTCAGCCTCAAGTTCCCTTCCTCTCCTTCAGTCCGTGAGCCGAACCTGACCCCCCCCCCCTGCTGTGCTTCTTGCAGTGGAGAACTCGGCGCACTGCGACTTCGTGAAGCTGAGGAACATGCTCGTCCGCACGCACATGCAGGACCTGAAGGACGTGACGCGCGAGACCCACTACGAGAACTACAGGGCCCACTGCATCCAGAGCATGACCCGCATGGTGGTGAAGGAGCGCAACCGCAAGTACGCTCTGGAGGCATCGGCGCTGCAGCTGCAAAGACAGCTGGGGCTCAGATTTGCGTGTTTGGACAGATCGCGTCGGTGTCGAAGGCGTCGTTCACGAGAAATGTACATTTCCATTCGTCAACGACAAACCAACATGGCCACGACTCTGGAGACATTTTCTCCAGTTTCACCGAATACCAACACAGCTCCAGCCAATGGCAGCCGTTCAGGCCAGTTTATTGCAGGGCTGCATTGAGTCAAACAGCAATTCACATTCGTTAGCCGAGTGTCTGTACCTACATACCTACATACTGTGGCTGGACGACTTGGTTGTACTGTTGACTGTATGCAAAGATGGATGGAGTCATTACATTTGGATGTGTGGGTGTTACCTGAGGTGAGCCGTGATTGGATGTTGTCCAATGTCGCTAAGCCAACTACACTTGACTATAATCTTTACTCAAAATTAGACCAAAAGAGACAAAATGAACATTAGAGCCTAAAGCCCTATTTTTTTTAATAGTGATTTAGACCAAAAGGAATTTTTGTAAGGTTCTAAATGTTGTGCTTCTTTCTGTATTGACAGCTGGTCATTTTCTGTCATTTTGCAGTCAACTTTGGCGGTCCCTGCTGGCCAAATGATAGAATGCAGGTTTTTTCGCAACTTACATTTTTGACCTCCTTTTTGAAACCAGAAGCTCCGTCCATCTTTCTGTAGAGCTGGTGGATCGTACACAGTTGTGAGGATTGTAAATGGACAATATTATTGATGAATAGAAAAGAGGCGGAGCTTTGACTTTGGCACGCTACCCCCTCAATGTAACAACCACAAAGTGCTATGATTCTCAAAGCTAAGCGCTAATTCAGTCTCATGCGGCGCAGACGACTGTTGGCAGGGTTCCGTGCGCTCCTCGGGCGCTTTTCAGTCGCACACCTTGGCGCTAAACACTGGCCTTCTCTTCCAACCCGCAGTAAGCTAACCAGGGAGAGCGGCACCGACTTCCCCATCCCCGCCGTCCCCGGGGTGGTGGACACCGAAACGGAAAAGCTCATCCGAGAGAAGGACGAGGAGGTACGGCACGCCGACCACGTAGCGGACTCGCACCACCGGCACGAGGGCGACCACGAGTCCGAGCACCACTGTGATCACCCGGTGCACTCGGAGCCTCCGGCCTACCCAGACAGCCCCCCTCACCTGATAGGCGACACGGCCCTCTGATTGGTTCTGTACACTAAACGTCATGTTTCCAGGGGCTGACAATGAGTAGCCTCTTGAAACATGAATTAGTGTCATTCATACTCTGAACATTTACGTGCGAAACATTTCTTGTAATTCCCTCCCCGTGAACATTGTTGATATGAAACTATAGCCTGACCCATCGCAGCCTTACCGGCCCAGTACCCTCCCTGCCAGCCCCAAACCCCCTCGCTAAGTATTTATTGAACCAAATAAAGAGCTCATGTCTTCTTGCTTTGCTTTATTTTTATTTTGCTTTTCTTATTTTCTGGCGTTAAAAAAAAAAAAATGCAAACAACTATGACATCACAGTGATTGTGCTTGAAAGGACCGCAGCCCCTCACGTCAGTAACGGTAGCAAGAGCAGGACGATTAAGAATAATTTTCCATCTCTTCTATCAGGTAGCCTCAGGTTTTAGCGAGTTTACTGTCAACAGTGCTAATGTTATGTTTGGTATGTAATGTGAAGCCCAGAGTGGACCTTTGTTTAACTATAAACACACACAAAGTCCACTTCAAAACCGAGAGCCCTTTAAATGGCGCCCACTGGGCCTTTAAGTTGCTTGTAATAGTGGCTAGCATTGGTTGCTGTAGGCCTCAGACCTCATTTCTGTGCAGTTAAATCAGCGAACAGCGCATCTGATGACGTGTGTTGCCGGTCAACCATTCAACGGCGTCTCGTCACTTGACATTTTAAAGATAGTTAGCGCTCAACTGCGAGAAGGAAGGGCCGCTGCCCACCTGATTTCCAAAATAAAACTCACTGTCCTGCCCTCCCACGGCTGCTTGCGTAGGATGGCGGGGGCGCACATGAGGGAACGCGGTCCTTCCAGCGCAGGTCACATGACCCAGATACCACGCATCGATCGGCCCCTCTAGTATGGATTTGTCGGCCTGCGTGGTGGTGGTGGTGGTGGTGGTGGTGGCGGCGCTCCGCTGCTTCAAGCTGCTCTCCCCTCTGTCTCCCACAGCTGCGGCGGATGCAGGAGATGCTGCAGAGGATCCAGGATCAGATGCACACCCAGAGGGACGCCTACTGACGTGGCGCGGCGTCCGCACTTGGGTGTAACTGTAAAACACAGCAACGCCGACACCACCACCCCTCACCCCACCCCTCACCCTCACCCTCTGGCGTACGCACCCAACCGACAACACCAACCTCATCAGCAGCAGCAAGGTCACACACACACGGATCAGGGACCCGCGCGGAAGCGGGGATGACGTCCTGAGTCTGGGTTTTGTCCCCGCTGAGGCGCCGGCAGAACAGCAGAGCCTCACCTCTGTCTCTGCCAGCGCAGCCAAGAATTATCGTAGGGGTTCCTTTCATTTCTTCCTTCCAAGTAGGGTTTGTTCAGTTGAGTTTGTTAAGACAGCGACGCATGTCCATCACATGATTTTGTTTGTTTTTTTTTGTTTGTTTTTTCCCCCGCTAAAGTTTGATATGAGGATTGTACGCAGGTCTGATGTTATATTTAGTTTGAGAAACTTTGCTTGATTTTGGGGGAAATCTGAGATTTGCTTCGAGGTTTCCGCGTCGTGTCTGAAGTGAGCGTTTCTGGTGCGGCTGCGATCCTCTCCCGTGGGTTTACAAAAATGATCAGGCAGGTGTTTATTTTTTTACCATCTTTATCGGTCATTATGCATATATACTGTAATAATTTAATTTCTATATAACTCCAATAAGCGTTGTTCTACTGTCTTCCAAGTTTGTTTGTTGTTATTTTTTCGTTTGAGCTTAGTTTCATTTGACCTGCACAATGCTTGAAAGTCAGTGTGGACGCTTGTTTGGCGTCTCTTCAGGCTCCTGCGGGTGGGCTTGCTTTGATCACTGCCTTAAGATTTGAGTCTTTGAGTTTTTCCGTGCATCTGTACATGTTATATATCACACTGGCTCTGACTGGCTGAGCTCAGCGCCAGCCAGTCGGAAACCAACGTTCTGTCACATCTTTTTTTTTTTGTTTTGTTTTACAAAATACATTTACTTGACATAGGAGTCTGTCGGATGGCCGATGTTACGCAGCTCCAGTGTTACCATCAGCGGTTCACAGCCAGTAAGCTGGGAGACAATTCAAACTCCGATGAGACAAAAACCCTTCGGTTGCATCAAAGGTCAATGCGGCGCGTCTTTTTTCTTTGCATGTGTTGTTCGTCGTAGTTACTCAGATTTCGGCCAAGTGAAACACGAAGAGCTATTTGAGAGCAGTGGAAATATGTAGCAACATCAAAAGAAATTTATCAGGACCTGCATTTTTTTTCTACCTTGTTTTAGTTCCAAATGTCAAATTAGTTTTCCTCAAACTTGGATCTTTCTGTTATAGAAATTGATTTGTGTTGACGTTGAAAGAATTGTTTAAAAACAACAAAACATATCAAAGCCAAATTATATCAAGCTGTTTGATTTCTCTTGCTGATTTTTTCTGTTTTAAGCCTAAAAGGAAATGATGTCTGCTATATTGTTTGTATGTTTATACACCGGCTGTATATAAAACAATTACATTCCTTGAGCTCCAGTATCAGGTATGATTGGTTGGTTTTGTTTTATTTTAAAGTTGTCCTTTGTTAATTTACTTTTGAAGTATATTTATGTAATGCATTTAGACATGAACAAAATGCAGATGGCAGGATATACAGTTCTAATATTGTATAATAAAGCATAAATATGATTTAATATCCCCCATAGGACACTGCTGCTTTATGTCAGTGTTTTGTTTTTTATAACCTGGGTTCATTAAAGTAATCACGCACAATGTTTGCTGTATTTCAGGTAGTTAAAAAGCTCATGTCAGCATGGCAACATATAAAACTTGGCTGCATTTTTGCAGTAATGGCTATTCTGGTTCCTTTGAGTGAGGCAGATAATTTGGCTCAATCAATGCAACTTGATGTGTGTCGACATCTTCTACTGTATTTTCTTGATAAAAAGAAAATATTTAGTGCTGCAAAACAGAAAAATCCCTGCTTAGTAAAAAAAAAAAAAACACGTCAAGATACTTGTAAACATAATAAATTTTTATTATTTTTTTAAATAAATTTTGAACTTTACATATATCCCTCTGCTTTACATACAGCTTTACATATTTGATCTAAATGCAGCCCAACATTTACAGGCTATATACAACCTTTAACTTTCTCCATAGGGAAAACACACAATTGTATTCTTACTCAAGTACATGATTCCCTTGCACATTTTCCTCATTCTTGTCCAGATACAATATGATTTGAGGATCAACTTGTTACACATCCGTTGCATAAAATCTCAAGGTGAAAAGGCTCCGTTGTCTTCATGTCTCCCTCGTCCTCTAACAGAGGTCCCTGTTTAATCATACTGCATCAGAACAAAGTATAAAAACCTGCAGGGGAGAATACTTGTCAAAGTGGCTGAAAGATTTCACCATAGAAGAGGGGTCTGAGTAAGTCGACCCCTGTCCTACTGTACATGGTCCCCGGAAAAATAACATTTTGACAAATGCACAATGAAGAGGTTATTCTGAGAAACAAGCAACAGTAAAATATAATTTGTGTCTACATACATGTAATAATTTGAGAGTAATGGGTAACTCTTAGTTACAAAAAGGGTTGAATCGAAGTGCTACTCGGTGTCCTTCCACAGGTCAGTACATTCAGATTAAATCAGGAGAGCCTAGCATGCTAAGTGTGCTAGCGAGCGCTACGCTACGCTGCAGATTTGCTGCATGTTCACAGTGCTAGCTTGGAAAACAAAACAAAACGATAAAGCTGAATAAACACGCGCCGCCTGCTGAGGTCGCTTTCTGGGCCGAGGAGCAGCTTCTGGAACAAACAAACACTTCAGCGGTGCTCAATGAAGGCAGAATATTTAACAACCATCCTGATCCCAAATTTTGGGTGACAAAAAATTGTTTAAAAAAAACTAGAAAATAAAATACGGGAACCAAGAAAACCCTCACATTTCTACTGCTTCATCAAGGGTTCTCACTTTTAACCAGAATATGTTACATTCACATCCCTCTTTGCAGTTGCAGGACACATGCTGCATTGCACCCCCCTCTAAAATTCTAAATAAATCTGAACATTTCATGTCCGGCATAAAAACAAATTGTTGCGGTATCTGCATAATGCCGTATTCTTTACACTTGATTCTTTGTATGCTGGATGTATCTGATGGACAGTCAGTGCCGGTTAGAGAAGGAGATCAAAAGAACACAAGAGTCAACAAGGGTCACGCGACACCTTTGTGATGGAAGTGGCTCTGTGAAACTGCTGCTTCTGCCTTTCATTCTTTTTGACTGCTCAATGGAAGTGTACATAAACATGTAAATGATGATGATTAAAAACAGGGGTGTTGGGGGGCGGGGGCAAGTGGTGGTGGTGTCGATAACTCCTTGTGTAAACTATTGGGTCATTTCAGAAAACACCTTCACCAGTAAGTCTGGCAGCAGGTGATTGTTATCAGCCAGGGTAATAAAGATATCTGCTGCTGGGACGCACACCGCCGAATCCTGAAACACCGACCTGTGCTCAGTTTGATTGTCTTTGTGCCTCAATCCTGATAAAACTGTCCAAAAAAAAAATTTACAAAAAAAATGTAGCGGCGTCGCTTTGTCAGGCCGGTGCCAGCAGTGACCGCCGTCAGCCAGGCCGGCTGCGTGCCAGGCTTGGTGACCGCGCGTCAGAACTCCAGGCCGGAGTTTGACTCCGGCCCTGCAACATGCGCCAGGCTTGGGGGGGGAGGAGGAGGACCCCGGTCAGCGTCACATTCCGAACTCTGGTCAGGGTCAAGCGCCCTGATCCTCGGCCGCCCCCGCCCCGCGGAACCAGTGACGCCCTGAAGGACGCGCGGTGAGTGAAGACACCTCGCCTGATTACAGGCAACAGTGAGGAGCTCCGCTGCTTTGATAGTGCGCCAGTCTGCACCCGGTGTGCAACACAGTGACTTCCAATCAGCGTGCGAAATCCTCGTGATTACTGGTGGGGGTCCTCCCACATGTTACTCAATACCATGAGGCCTATGATCACCTCACAATACTTCATGGGTGCAGGCCATGACGGTCATGGCTACACATACACACGCACTTAAGCTCTGCTTGGCAAAAAAAATTTGGGAAAATAATTTTTTTAAAAACTGAATTTTAGACGAGGAGATCTTGAAGACATTCTAGTGACCAATAATGACAATAATATTTAATTTTATTTATTTATTTATTTTAGCTTTTTGAAAAAATTCGACACCCCCTTAAAATTTTGCTTTGAGGCTTTCAGGGGGCTCTGAGGGGTTGACTGGGGCGGGGGACCCCACTGTATTTCCTCACACTGCTTCCACTGCACTGCACCTTCAGAAACTCTCGCTGCGGTCGGCGGGCCGTTTGTTAGCGCGGCTTCGGTCTCAGGAATGCAGCGGCCCTCGCGCCGGGCTGCAGTCGCTCGCGGTGAAAGCTGTGGTTCGGGGGGCCGCTCCGAGGCCTGACCCAATCCCGGGCGACGCCCACAGCCCCCCGCCCCCGCCCCGCCTCACCGCCGTCCGTCCGTCCGTCCGTCCGTCCGTCCGCTCACCAGCCGGGCAGCTCAGGTCAGCTTGAGCGTGCTGATGGGGAAGGAGGGCATGGTCACCATGGTGACGGGGTTGAACACTGTCTGGCCCACCAGCTGCGGGTGGTGCGCCACCATCTGGGCGCCACCGCCGGGCTGGCCGGCGGCGGCGGCGCCGTTGATGTGCGGGTGGAGGTGGTTGAGGGTGTGGGCGATGTGGGCCACGGGCTGGGAGTAGAGGGCGGGCAGGTGCTGGCCCAGGTGGGCCACCGGGTGCACCGTGATGTGGCTGATGGGCTGGTGGTGGGCGGGCCCAGCTGCAGCGAAGCGCCGGCGGCGGCGGGCGGCGGTCGGGAGGGGAGGGCGCCAGGTGGGCTTGGCCGTGCTTGGCGGCGCCCCGCCCCTGGATGACGTGGTTGACGGCCTGGATGACCGAGGGGTGGGACACGGGGGCGTGGGCGATGACGGTGGGGTGCAGGCTGGGCACGGTCACCACCTGGGTGTGGGCGGGCAGGAAGGCGGCGGGGGTCTTGGCGGCGAGCTGCAGCGGATGCAGCTGAGGCTGGCTGTGGGCGTGGGGGGGTTTGTGCTGCTGGATGGAGATGTGCTGCGTGATGAAGGAGGCGGCGGGCGGTGGTGGTGTGGGGCGGCGCCGGGGTCGGCGCCGGGGTCGCGACCTTCTCCAGCTCAGGCTTGGCGGGGTGAGGCACGGCGGGTGAGGCGGTCGGCTGCACCGCCGCGGGGAGGTCGTCCTGCTCGTCCTCCATGTCTTCGCCTTCTGCAGCGGCAGCACAGGGAGAGCAACCAGCGCGTTACATCAAGCCACACACCCACCACTGAACTGGTGAACTGGTGAACTGGTGACGCCCAATTAAAGGTCCAGTGGGTCAAACTTGCCTTGATTTATGATTTTTATATTGGTAAAAGATCAACAGACCCTTAATTGCATTAATAAAAGTGTATAATGGCAATGCAATAAAAGTCCTATACATGTATAGGACTTTTATTGCATATATATATATAATATATATATATATATATCATTGCTCTGTGTATATGAAGGAATATACATAGAGCAATAGGGGTCTTGCTGTTAGCTAGCTGCCATCTTGCGCTGGCCAGTTTTCAGGAAGTTGTCTGGCAGGGTCCTAAATACAAAACGCGTTTGTCAGGCGGGCTTCCTTCAAAATTTTACACACTGGACCTTTAAAATGCACGTCCTTCAAAAAAAGCTAAAACAACATTTACTGTAGTCAAAAGAAAATCCCAAAGCACAATAAGAGAACTCAAGAGTTGTTGTTTTTTTTTTTTACAAAGGCACACAGGGGAAGAACTTTTGAAAAATTCTGCATGGTTATTCCCCAACTGTGCGACTGAACTCTCTGAATTTCCGACGTTCACTGTATTAGTTCTGACTTCTGCTGTGCCTGCTGTGAGGCGGCACCGTTTTAGCTGGGATTGGTCCAGTTTAGTTTTAGTTAGCCAACTTCAAAAATAATCTGAATATCAATCTTGCAAATAATTGGAACAACCTTTAATAAAAAACTATTAAAAAAAAAACAGCTTTCAATACCACTGTGGCCTGATTACTGTAACTATGGGCTTTTCTGACAGACGGGGCGGCTACCTGAGGCGGTGGAGGTGGAGGCCTGGTCCTCCTCGGGCTGCACCGTCTGCCGCAGCAGGCGCTCCACCTCCATCACGTCCATCCACTGGCTGACGTCGTTCTTGAGCTCGGCCAGCCGCTGCTGCGTGGCGATCTTCTCCCTGGCCAGCCGCTCCATGTCGTGCTCGTACTCCTTCTCCTTGCGCTTCAGCGTCTGGCCAAACACAAACAACGCAAAGGAAAGAGTTCAGAGGTTGTGTTGGCGGAACCCCGACGATACCGCCGTTAGCTCGCAGTCGTCTCCACGTGTTGTTGACACTCTGTGGCGCTTTGCCTTTGTTCTCGACGTTAGCGGAGCGGCGACTGGGCTTCACGCTCATCGCCGGCTCGCTGGCGCTCAATGAGACTTTTGACGAGTTGCTGTGTGTTCATCTGGGAGAGGCCTGGAGGACTGAGTGCAGGCAGCAGCAGGAGGAAGAGGAGGAGGAGGAGGAGGAGAAGGAGGAGGAGGAGATTCTCCATGAAGGCTCAAAGCTTCCCTGTCCTCTGCGCCTCACCCTGCGATTGACCTCAAGGCTTCTTGGTGGGATTCATTTATTTCATTCATTGATTGATTGATTTTGCAAATGTAACACAATAACAATAATAACATAATAATCACTAAAAAGAAAAAGAAAAACCCCTGAATGAAACTTCCACAAAATCTTCGTGGAAGTTTCTCAGTTTCAAACTTTCTCAGTGTTTCTGCATTGCCTGCCTTGGTGTTTGAGTACAATAAAGGTCCTGTAGTTTGAAATACAATCCTGCTTCTTTTTTTTTTTTAAGTGATAGTCCCTTATTTATCCCATGGTGGGGAAATTTGCATAATTACAGCAGCAAAAGAAAAGAAGCAACAGCGCAAAAGATCCAGTATTATATTAAGTAAGGACATAGACAAAAATATAATATATAATAAAACAAGAGTCCGGTGCAGCGGTGATGTGCCGCGTGCAGCGTTAAAACAGAAACTTGACCCCTGTGATGTTTAAAAAGACGCGGCAGTGCTGAATCAGCGAGCGAACGCTCGGCTGCTCGGCGCTTCAACTTCAGACGCCGTTCCCTCGACCGCGTCCACGTGGAAACACTGAGGCATATTTGCGGCCCGCGCTGCCCTTTGTGTCGGCCGCGCTGATTACAGCGTTAGTCATGTTGGTTAATCCCCCGCCTGCTTTTTGTGGGCGGCGGATTCCTGGAAGGTGCACGGAGGCGACGTGACGTGACGTGACCGCGACGCCTCCGCGCGTTTTGAAATTCACCCAGGAGAGCGGCGGGCCGGCAAAAAAAAAAAAAGACGGTTTATAAATAAACCCTCGGTGTAGCGGGAGCATCGTAACAGGTGCTGGAGGAGGGTGGAGCTGGCGGCACGTACACAAAGTAGGAGGGCCCCCCCCCGTGACCTGCCGGCTGACATAAGGCAAAAGCTAAACGGCGGCGCGGCAAACAAGTAGCATCTGCCCAGAGCTTCATTAGCGCCGCGGCGTCGCTAGCGACACGCCCAGGTGCACCCGCTTCAAGCTGCCCCGCCGGTAAATGGGTTACCAGCGACCTGATGAGTCAGGGCCATAAAGCCACCCCCTCCTCCTCCTCCTCCTTCACCCAGGTGGACTTCCTGGTTGGGTGTTCATGTCACTGCGTGATTGGCCAGCATGCGTGCGCTCCTCCAAAGTGCCAGAGATTAGCGAGGGAGCCTGGGTGTGTGTGTGTGTGTGTGTGTGTGTGTGTGTGTGTGTGTGTGTGTGTGTGTGTGTGCGTGCTGCGCGGCACCTGCCTGCCTCCAGGCCTGATCTAGGATTAGCAGAGCTCGGGGCCAAGCCTTTCCGTGTTTGTGTGAAATGGGGGGGGGGGGGGGTTTGGCCTCCAGAGGAAGTCCTGTTTACGTGCGTGTTTGTCCGAGGAAGCGTTGCGAGACAATGCAGGGGGGGCAGATACACAGAGGAAAGCTGCCCAGCTCAAAGTCAATTCAGCACCCGTTCATTGGAGGAAACCTTAAAAACCGAGCCGTTGTTCTGTTGGGTGCGCGCAAACTAGCGATGTACTAAAAAAAACTGTATTTTTATCTACCATCTATTAGGGAAAAAAAATTAAAAAAGAAAAAAATAACTGCATTTATTCTAGGATTTTTAAAAGATATCTTAAGATTCGTCAGTGTCATTATTTTATTTATTTATTATTATTATTTATTTATTAGAATCTGTCAAAGACATTTTCAGACGTTACTTTTTTTTATTTATCTTCCTGAGCCAAGCAGAGCAATTTAGCACGGTCTGCAATTCAGTGGGACAAAGAAGCAGCGGCTGAGAGCCAGTCTGGGAGGGCGGGATGCTGGCCTGGCTGGCTGGGAGGCTGTCACTGACCTGGCAGGAGACCAGCGAGCTTTGCCTCCATCATAAAGTTCTCATTCCCACCACTGTGTCTTTGCACTTACTTTACTTTGTGGAAAAATACTGCAAGTTTGAGAAGAACGAGCTTTTCTCACCTCGGAGGGGACGGGAGGGGGGAGCTCACACACAGGTGAGGGTGAACTTGGTACAGCGAGACACCTTTGGATTATTTATAAATGGAGCTTTCTGAGATACAAACCAAACCAACTTGCTGTAAAAAAACAAAAAAAAAAACTCCCCGGGAGTTCAGGATCGGCCGTCGACGGGCGAGAAAACGTGATGCCCAAATCACAAAGTGTCTCCTGAGATCAGCGGCTAACCTTGCAGCGCAGCCATAACTCTGTTGTCATGGAAACACCTTGCAAAGCCCCCCCCCCTTCCATGTGTCAAAGGCAGCGTTTGTTTTGATGGGAGTTTCGACAGAGACTCGCTTCAGAGTCACATAACTGTTGCGCTGACGAGCCAGTACAACTACCAACGGTGTGTGTGTGTGTGTGTGTGTGGGGTTGGTGCTAGATATGTGACACGTGGCCTGCAGGAGGCAGCGCTGCCTCCCTCCTTCTCGTGCGGGCGGCAGACCGAGCGCTCCGCAAACACAGAGACACACTGAACTCAGAGGAGAGAGAGAGAGAGAGAGAGAGAGAGAGGGCGAGAGAGAGAGAGAGAGAGAGAGCGCTCTGCTCATTCCTGGCAGCTCAGCTGGAACATGTGACCTGACGGCGAGCACGACGACCAGCACGCAGTGAGCAGCGCTTCCAGCCATCGACTGCTTGGTTTTTCCGGCAGGTTTAATTTGCTCTTTGTGCTCCAGTGTGCCCCACTTTATTTCAAACCCCCTGGATTCCTTTGGGAAGATTTGTTACCAAAGTGTGTGTTCAATCTGCAACAAGCCCTGCTAACGCTGCCTTGGCCCAGTTCTACCTGGGAGCCTCCACTGTTTGCAACAATCAATTCTATTCTAGGACGATCACTCACACTTCATGTCTCCAATAGCACTCGGATATTATTACTATGTATTAAGTTCAAATAATAGGTAACTTATTCATATTATTATGATTATGATGATGTTCTATTTTGTATTATGCATTCTACCGTTTGCATTAATTATGTTGTATTGTTTTTAGCGCTTCTCACACCTTTGTTACTTTTTTACTTGCCACTTTTTTTTTTTGAACCCTTTTCAATCTTTTTTACACCTTATATATTTAACCTGCCACTTTCATTATACTCCTCAATCTTCTTTTTAAACCTTATACCTCACAATGCCGTCGCTCCCTGCCACACCAACATCTCACCGCCGTGTGATGTGGTCGAAATCTTTGAACCGAGAGGAACAAACGTGCACTCAACACACATCAACAGGCGGCCTGTTGACGCGACGCACTCACACATAATTCACAATAGTCAAATAAACATATATGAAATAACCTCCAGTCAGTGAAGCCAGACTCTCTGGCTGTGTGCGTCTCTGTGCAGCTCAGTCTGATAGGGGAAGTTTGTCGCCAAAAGGAAATGAAAAACAAAACAAAAAGCTGGCACATGACTGCACCACCCGGTTAATCATGTCACCAGGTCGCTAGGACACAAGGTGCCGTGTAGCTTTCTGCTCCTCGGCACATGGCTCCTCTATTACAGAGGGAGGAGGGGCCTCCTGGCCCCGCCCCAGCCTTGCCTGCGTGCAAGAAAAAAATTCTAGATCGGTACAGGGACACGCTGCATATTTGTGTGTGTGTGTGTGTGTGTGCGTGTGCGCACGCACGGAGGGTAAACAGCGCTGCAGCGCCATCCCAAGCAATGCGAGTGCCAAGCACATGGCTGAGCAGAGAGCAGGGCGGGGGGGGGGCGGATTAGAGAGCAACACAGGCTGTACTCACTGACTCACTTCTGCAGCAGACGCCACAAAGCTGGCTTTTCTTAAAGGGCCAGCAGCGCGCTGAGGGGAGGATGGGGGGGGGGGGGCACGTTGCAGACACGCTGCCGAGCCCTCGTCACGCCGCCGCCTCATGACCTGCCGCCGTAACCGTGAAGCCCTGGGAGCCCGAGCGCGGGGCTTCACGTGGTTGCGCGACGGAGGAGAAAAAAAAAGGTGCTTTTTGGTGCCGCCGCTCACGACTGACCTATTTATGCCGGGCCGGTGGCTGCTGCGGGCTGATCGATTCTCCAGCCACTCCTCCTGCCCCCCCCCGTGCTTGGAGACAAGCAGCGTTTTTTGTTGGGCGGCCAGTGAAGTGTTTGCGACAGTCCCGAGCAAGAGAGAAAAACTGAAATATCACAGCTTCAGATCACCTCAACGTATCGGAGGCCTCATCAAACCTTTAAATGGAGACTGATCATAAAATGACCGGCCAAAGTGCTGCAAACACCGGCAAATGACTTCCTGGTTATGATGTGCTAAACACATTACTGGATACTGACGACCTTCCTCTTCCTGCTGTCATTTCCCAGCCAATCATTAATAAAGTAGATCTATCCATATATCTATCTATCTATCTATCTATCATCTATCTATCAATCCATATGTCCATATCTATCTATCTATCTATCTATCTATCATCTCTCTATCTATCCATATGTCCATTTATCTATCTCTCTATCTATCTCTCTATCTATCCATCCATCCATTGCTCCATCTATCTTCATACAACTGATATTCCCCCAACCAGGTGGTACAGCACATTTCAGGCGAGCATTGAGGGGGGGGGGGGGTTTGGGGACGTGTTGTTGGTGGGGGGGAAACTGAGCCTTGTGTTTACCACTCCATGTTCCCTCCCTCCTCTCCTCTCCTCCCTCCCTCCCTCCCTCCCTGAGCGCTGCTGGCAGCTAAGCCAGGCAGAGACTGTGTTGCAGCGCTGGGCAGGGGCCAGAGCAGGGGGGGAGAATAAGGGGGGGGTGACGTCACGCGGCTCCGGCTAGCCATGTGCTTGTTGCTCATGTGGCCTTAAAAGCTCAGGAGCAGGCTGGAGGAGGGAGGGCGGCGAGGTGGGGGGAGGAAGAGGAGGAGGAGGAGGAGGAGGAAGAGGAGGAGGAGCTGTAATACATAAGGGCTTATTTTACGGCTTTAGCTTGTAGTTCAACCCTCCGCTGGAGAAAGGGGGGAAAAAATCCTTTGAGAAGCAGATGGAGTGTGTTTTTTCTAGGGAGAGAGAGAGAGCGAGAGAGAGAGAGAGAGAGAGAGAGAGAGAGAGAGCAAGAGAGAGAATACAGACGTGGGTTGAAAATACAATACCGCAACTACTTCGCAAACAACTTCCTAAAAAGGAAGCAGGGCAACGTGTGCTGAGTCACTGCCAGTACAAAAAAAGAAAAAAAAAAATGTATTGTATTAAAACCTACACAAGCCCAGTAAGTTGAACGGCCCTGCTCTGATTGGTGGCTTCGCACCTGAGAGAGCAGGTGAGATGAATCCCATGAACTGTGATGATGTTAAAGCCTCAAGCCGCTCCTGAACTCTGTGTTTTTGTGCAGGGGAGAGAATAAGGACAGACGGAGGGGCGGAGGACGGGGAGGGGGGGTGCACGCAGGCAGGGACACGCGTCTGCACTGCCCATGTTAAAATGTCAGGGCGTGCACGTGCTCGTGTAGCCCTTCTTTTTTTTCTCTCTCTCTCTCGGCTTCCCGTCACTGCCAGTTCTCGCTGACGCTCCGCCCCCCTTACAACAAAACAACAGAGGCACATGAGCACACTCGCACGGGCCAACACACACACACACACACACACACACACACACACACACACACAAGCGTGAGTTGAGATGTTTTGATATTCAGCTTTAATAACAAAAGTGCCAAATATATCCCCGTGACGCATCATTAAGCAGACACGACTGTGGCTAGCCGCTAGCCGCTAGCCGCCAGCCGCGCGGCTCTCGCTCGGTGTTTCGCCTTCCAAACACACTCGGCGTGAAAGAGGAGCCAGTCGGGGTCAGTTGAACACAACACGGCGAACGTCACACGGGGGAAGGTGTGCGCGCGGGTGGTGCGATGGGGGGGCGGCGCTGCACCCACGCCGCTGTCCTACTTTCGGTATCCACGCGCACGAGGGGAGGGGTGAAAACAAAAAAAAAAAACAAACCACACCAGCTGCTACTCCCAGTGAACTCAAAGTACAACGTGGAGATCATCACACCGCGGATCAAACTAGGCTGCTTCGTGTCGCTGACGCTGTTAGGTAATAGCTCGGTTTTCGAGTGTGCAGGACTATCATATAGGACAGGCGTGGGCAAACTGTTCAGCTGGCGGGGCCACACTGGACTCTGAAATACGACAGAGGGGGAGCCAGAGCAGCGGCAGACGGATGGCTTTGGTGAACCGCCTCATGAGGAGGAAAAATATATCATGGGATATGTAGAAAACATGTGTTTTAATGTCTATTGACAATAGAGAGAAGCGCTACAACAGAATCAGATTCTTTGAAGCCCTGCAGTATTTAGCTCTTTATTGAAATCACTCTTAAAACACTGAGAAAATGGATGAAATACAACTATTTTATGACTTACATAAAATAGCTGGATTAAAGAGCTTAACAGGCCGCATATGGCCCCCATTGAAATGATTATTTCAAACGTGCCCATTTAGATTGACGGATTCTAATACAATCACTCGACACCGGTGTGCAAACTCCGACATACAAAAGTCCCGACTGCGTAGGGAAGAAAATGACCCACAGTAAACAGTGACACACTTAACGGCGCAGTCCCGCTGGTAAAGAGGCCATAGGTGGACCTTTGCACCAGCTGTTTACAACCTGTGTGAAGCAAACACACACACAGAATGAGCCGCGAGAGGGGGGAAAGTGCACCGAATTCTGCCATGGCAGTCAGAGGAGGAAGAGAAAAGCTTGTGGACCTGAATTCTACTTAAAAATTGAGGTCATTTCAAATCAGTTTACAGGAAAAAAGAAATTCCACTTTTCCAGAGTGCCAGCGGAACAGGTTTGGAAACCAAAATTGCAATTAGAATAATTACAGTGGTAACAGTGCGCGTGCTGCATTCGGAGCATGCCCGGTGTTTTATTCACAGGCCCCTCCTCCTCCTCCTCCTCCTCCTGCACTCAGTCTGGCTCGTGTTGCACTGCGCCTCCCAAAGAACGGAGTTGCCATTGTTCAGTCGGAACCACAGCTGTCAACAGACTTGTGCAAACAAGCCTGCAGCATTTACTAACATCTGCGCGAGATACACGGGTCCGGGTCTGACACCCAGGATGATGGCTGGAATGTTCGCTTTCACCTTGTGTGCTTTACAAAGCTCTGGCAGTGTGATGGCGCTTTAGATTCTTGAGCTGCATGGACAGACGTGCAAAATACAGATCACACTGAACTAGACTGAACCTAGAAAGACCTCATCCCAACAGAAAAACGAATGGAACTTGATTGATAGGTGTTCCTAATCTGACAGCAAGCCGCTGCAGCAACAACACAACACGCCAAATCCTTCTTGGATGTGAGCGTCAAGAAAGCCAGCTCTGCGTCACATTATGAGACTGGGAGGCTCACCTGGATGTATCTTAGCGCACTTCTTAGCACACTCAGATTGGAGGTCTTCTTCTCCTCCACATTCGGGATGTTTTTCTTCAGCGTCTCAAAACACTCCTTCAGGTGTGCTCGCCTGACAGACAGACAGACAGAAGGTAGAGGGACCGAGTTTGAGAAAACTAACACAACTAATACATGTCATTAGTAGCGCTTTTAAGAGTAGAATGGAGAAGAGGCGCGCGGCGTGTGGAGACTGTGAGGGCTGAACCTACCGGTTTTTCTCCAGCTTGTTGTGGACCTCTCTTGTTCCTGCCCTGCAAGAGCACAAATCAGAGTGAAGAGTCAGAATCTCAGGCATAGATGAGTGTTCGTTCTCTGCAGGGGGCCACACTGACCACTGTGCATATCCAGGCAAAGTAGCATTGATAGATAGATAGAGAGATAGATAGAGAGATGAATACTTTATTAATCTCCAAGAGAAATTTGCAATTATTTGATATTGTAGTACCATATCAAATATAAAACTATTTCACTTATAAACATTTCATCAAAATCAGGGCTGCATATATTTAATCAGACATGTATGGTCAGTACCAATCGTTGAGAACGGGCTGGGCAAACTTTAACTGGTGGGCCACAATAATGTCAGTTGAAAATGAACAAAAGTGTTACAACAAAATATGCTCTTATTTATAATTAAATAATGATAATTAATTCAAATAGCTTGCTTTTTAAATGACCCTAAAAACACTGCAGAAATAGACAAAACACAACTTTTTTTTATTAATCACTTTCTATTAATATACATTCTTCAAGTTCGGGCCGTAGTTTGCCCACGCCTGGTTTAGAACTTAAAAGCAGCCCTGCTCCAGTCAGAAACAGAAACGATGCGTGTCGTAGCGGTTTATAATTTTAGTTATGTTAAGTTTTAGAGGTTTTGTTTGATTTATTCACCGCTATTTTTATCTGGGGTGCCAGTCAGGTTCTACCAGACTAATATTTGTTTTCTATTAGTTCTGCTGTCTAGTTTTTTGTTTGGTGTTTAAATCAAAAAATACTTCATATATAATTCACAAACCCCCCACAGAGTACAAACGTACCCTCCGGGCCTCTTCTTGCTATCGAAGTGAAGGCTGTCCGCGGGGGGACTCCCCCGGCGGACAGGACTGTGCTGCTGGGGAGCCTGCTGGGGCAGGATGCTCTGCGGCCGTGGCGGCGAGGAGGAGACCATGGAGCCTGAATAGCGCTGGGCCGCGTGCTGGGGTTTGGAGCCGTTTGTTTGGGCGACGAGCGGCGGCGGCGGCGGCAGCGGCTGAGCGGAGGGCTGGTTGGGCATCGGCTGCTTTTGGCGGCGGCGGCGGCGGCGGAGCTCGGCTGCTCGGGTCCGTGCTGGGGAGCGCGGCGGGCGGCGGCGGCGGCGGAGCGGCCGGAGGGGAGAGGGCGCCGCCGGACAGGCTGGGTGAGCCCGCGAGGCTGGCGGTGAGCACGGGGATGGGTATCACCGTGATGGGCATGGACAGGGGATGTGGGGGAGGGGAGAGGGGGGCCGGGCGGCCCTCGCCGCAACGCTCCTCTGTCTTGGGAACATTGTTGATGGGCTCTGTCGGCGTGTATTTCACATCGGAGGTCCTGCGCTCTATTAGCTGCTCCTGGCGCTGCTTCTCCTTCAGCTCATCCTCTGTGGTGGAAACCAGAACACGTCAAACAACTGTAGATAACGGCGAAGTGGATAAGGCGCCGCTCACTATCAGTGTTGTTGGGATTACTCCATGAAGGAAGTAATCCAACTACTGATTACGCCTTTAAAAAGTAATTCAATTGCTTCTTTAACTACTTTGTTTCATAAGTAATCAATCACTAATTACTTTAGGGAAATAAGCAACAGTTGTGAATGTCTTGTTTCCTACACATAACCTACAACGAACCACAAGATTCTTAGATTTAAACGAGATGAACTCAGAATGTTTGTATTTCAAGCTCCAAACATAATCGCTGTTTTTTCTTTTGCCGCCGCCATGCTTGTTTTGGTGCGTCGTCGCAAATCAATGACGATGTTGCATGCACGGCTGCATCATCAATCTGCAACGTCATTGTTTTCGGTTGTTTTTCTAAATTTCAGACACTTTGTGGATAATAAGATATTTTTAGCTTGCAAAATATTTCAGAAAAGTAATGGAATTGTTACTTCATAAAGTAATTATGATATAATTACAAGTTTTGCCACACTAATCCTGTTACTTAAAAAGGTAGTTTAATTACAGTAGTGGATTACTTAGTAATAGATTACTCGCCAACACTGTTCACTATTGCATAGAGAAAAAGTACAACTGAGAAAATGACAGATCCACAAAATTGCTTCGCAAGAACAAGTACTGGCAACTGTAACTATAATTGCCTTTTATAATAATAAGAATACAGCGTTCCTGTGCAACGCGAACAGTATCTCCTCAAGTTCACGAGCCAAAATTATTGTCATTACATGGCAATCAACAGCAATGGTGATAACAGTGACGATCGCACCACAATCTAACCCGGTTAAAAGTTACTGTTGGTCAAGTTTCAAAACCAAGTTAAAAACTGCAGTGACGTGATTTTGATTTGATTTTGGTATGTTTACAAACTGACATAGCAAAAGTCTGCTTCAACAATAGGAACATAAGTTCAAGCAGGTTATAAATAAAGCACTTTTAAGTTTTGTGCATTTTTATTTCAGGTTGAGGTTTACACCAGTACAAATATGTTTTATTGACCTGATAACTACTTACCGATTAACATATTTACGATGTCCAGTTATCATTACAAGCAATTCTTCAATAATTATAAAACATGAAAGATTATGTTAAAAAAAAAGAACATTCTCTAACCTATAAACCCCATCTATATAGCAATTGAGAAGCATTTAAAGACTGTAAATGAATATGTGTCTATCATGACAAACTATAGGTTTGGTGGAGAAAACGTGTCATCAAAGGAATCAAAATGAGAAAAGAACAAAATGTTCCCGACTGTGCTTGTGCATGTGCTTGTCACGTCCAGAAATAAGAATTATGTCACGAGATGGACAAACACGTGGCTATGAGGAGTGTTTGTGTTTTCTGAGAAACAAAACCCTGCTAAACTTGAACAAATTTAGTAGTTTTCTACAGACGTTATATAACCTCAAGTGAAGACACTGGCCTACTTTTCTTCAGGGGCTGACCTGCTCTACAGTAGCAGTGCGAAGGAGGAGCAGCCAGGGAGGTGGGAGGACTTGGCTCTCCCAATGCGCCATGGCGGGAGAGGCCTGGCGACAAGAACAAGCAGGAGCTCTTACTCCGACTGATTTTTCACGATCAGAGGCTACAGAGCGCAGGACGAGCCCACTTCGGTGGTCAAACCTGGCTGAAGTAATTGCATGTTTGATTGAACAGTTTTATTATTCTCACCATTTCTATAATCCTGGAGGACATCACTGTCACTTCTCGCTACCTTAACAAAGCTAACATCAAAAAGGAGCCCTCTCGTCGCGGTAACCACCTGTTTGAGCTGCTAGCCTCGGGCCAGCGCCACAAACAGAGTGAGAGAGAGCTTCTTTCCAAGAACCATTACCACCATGAACCATAGAACTGTTGAGAACCGTCAGAACTACCAAAGTGAGTGAAATAAGCCGATTTCTGTGAATTTGTATTTACAATGTACAAAACCTAAACAAATTCACATCTGTTATTCATTTGTACACTGCACTACGGGACAGTGCTCTTTTCTTATTTTACTTGTCTTCATTGTACGCTCTCATGCAATGACAACAAAGGCTTCTGATTCTGATTACGCAAACATTAGATTTATATACAACAACAAAAATATCTGTCTTTGAAGCTGTCTTTATTTAAATTGCTCCTAAAGCACAGCTGCTAAATTTTATTTTCATATTAGAATGAATAGCTTTATTTTCCCACCATTTTATATATATATTATTTAATAAGGTAATCTGGACGCTTCTTTTAAGACCATTGTTACTATTAAGGTCAGGGAGTGACTCACTCCGCAATGGCGATTTAAAAAAAAAAAAAAAGTTGACCATGTAGTAACACGGCGGAAGAAACTGGCAACTTCTTTTTGGTTGAGCTCCTCCAGACAGACAGGCAGAGTGGAACATCTTCTTTCTCCAACCACTCTTTGGGAGGGCTTACCCAGCACGCACGTGGTGGAAGGGGCGGGAGCACCGACTTCTCCAATCATGAGAGGGCGTGGTTGGCCGACGCACGTCACCGACAGACGTTCAAAGCGCACCACGAGCGACCGACGGACAGCCCGAGCCTCCTCGAGAGTACTTTTAAACTTGGCTAACGGGTAGCGACGAAACTACCGTCAAACGCTGCTTCGTTTCCGCGGCCATCTGAGCGGCACTCAGACGGAGCAACACACTCCGCAGTGATACACACTCACACCCGCCATAACGTGGTCAGGTCATTATGTAAAAGGAGCGCCACCGCCCTTTGCCCCCCCCTCACCACCACCACCCTCACGCTATTCCCTCACGCTATTTTTACGTCCGCATTAGATAGATTTTGAATTCAACACTTGCATTAACTATAAAGAACCGGAGAGTCTAATAAAGGGAGTTTGGGCGCTACACTTGTACTGTTATTACGTGGCACTCCATAGCGTATGCGTGTATTATGCGGCAACGTTTGAATGCAGTAACTCCTCGACACTGCAGCAACCTCGGCTCTTGTTTATTAGCACTTGGTGACAGCGACTATTTAAGGGTAAGATACATGCAAACAATGACGTAAGCTGAAGCACAGACTCATTCTGCAGCACCGCAACGAATATGAAAGCAAAAGCAAAAATGTTCCTCACAAGAACAACCGAGGCGACTCGTATGTGTGTAGTCACGTACACAATTTGGACACATCTTACTGGTTATTCGCAAAGTACAATTCGTTCTTTCCAACTGTACAGTCATAATTACTCGGAACACCAACACATAGAAATCGTTTCGCTGAACTGTTGAATACTCGCGCGCTGAACCTTCGGGCTATATGTTGCGGGTGGGTGTATTTGAAATAAAATATATCAAATAAAATACCAACTTACCACGTGCTTTCTGTTGCTGTGCTTGCAATTCCAAAAACTTAGCAGCCTCCAGAAGCGTTTCGATGCTCATGTCTGTTGACTTTGTGTGACTTTTGCGTCAATTATATATTTAAAAAAAAAAAAAAAAAAAAAGAAGGGCGACAACGCAGTTAAGCGCCTCGGTATTACAGTGGGAGAGGTTCCCAGTCTGGAGCTGGAAAAAGGGTAACCGGATACCCCCTCAGTAGAAACTCCGCCACTCACGGAGGCGAGTTACAAACAAGATGGCGCTCAAAAGTAGTGGAAACAAATGAGGTTTGTGAATCGCGGAGCGAATGGAACCGCCCACCGAGGGACACGCTCCCTCCCAGCGAACCGGGAAGTTGCTGCCGAAACACGGCAACGGAATTAGGACGGGACTGATAAACGTGATCGAGTTTGTGGCGTGTTATTTTCCACTTCTAATTATAAGCTTTGATCGAATCTATTTTAGTTGGTACTTAAGTCTTTTTCAAATTTCCACAGATGCAACGAAAAGTACGTTGTTTCATACGGTTTAACAGAAGAAATTCGTTACACCTTACACATCTAATGATTATTTACTCATCTTAAATGTTTTTGTTTTTTTTTTTAAATACCCTTGACACGAGATTTTTCGTTCTCGTACTAAAAATGTCAGTTGACCTCGTTACCACTTTCAGTAATCCAGGATAGCTGGATTTATTTTGTAATTGCTATCAGTGTGCAATTTCCAGATTTATTTCGTCGTTCAACTGCTTTGTAGGCTGTGCCAGAAGTTTTCAAATGTGAAAAAGCACAGAATAGAATTAGAGTTTTCAAGATAAAGGGAACTCTAACATGTGATTGTCAAAATGCTAAATATTTACAGATTGAAGTCTTGTTCCATCTGACTGAGGATTTAAGCTTTCAGTTTCTAGTTAGAAATGTAAATCAGAAAACAATTTTCAAAGCGAATGAGGAAGCAGGCAGCAAAAAGTGGGTTGTTAAAATAATTTAAAAGAACAAAAGCATTAAGTAAAAAAAAAAGTTTACGAAAAAAAATTCGTAAAGAGTTGTAGGAACTTTGTTATTTGAAGTCTTCAGATAACCAAGAACCAAGTCCATTTGCCGCTGACTCAACTCTCTAAGAAGAGGGTGACCTGAACAACTGAGAACCTTCGGAAAAGAATTCCTGTCTAGATATGATAATAACATTGTTGTTGTTGTAGTTATTGTTGGTTTGGTCAATATTTTTGATGGACATCAGGCACATCCTAAAGTTACTAATGATATGTATTAATGTTGCCTTCAAACTGTTCCGCGAGTAATGTGCTTTGTTGTATTTTTACAACGAAAAGGTCAAACAATTGAGTAGCAAATGAAGAAACGCAATCCAAGAGATTTCAACAGCAAGTTTGTAATTGATAAGGCATACACTGCCCCCATGTGGCTGTTAGGCTTATTAGCTATTAAAAATACAGATTCACGTTCAAAAAGAACTGTTCTGACAAGGCAGAGGAGTGACTGTTGTACAGTATAGTTTACAGTACAACAAGATTTAAATCTTTAAAAAAAGGTGGTAATCGTGAAAACAATTAATAGCTCCACTGATAATGAAGAGATTGGAATTTTCTCCAGCAAATTCAGCATTTTACAAACTTATCAGAGGAGTCAACTAACAGTATTACATGACACTGTCTTTCCACAGTTAAAATGGTTTTGCAGCCATCTCACAAAGACTGTTTAGGACCTTGTGACAGACTTCAGAAGTATGTTCTTAAGGTAGGTGCACAGTTGATTCATCAGGTCTTTGTTGTGGCCTTCAACCCAGTGCATCTCAATCTGGAGATCGTCCTCCTCTGGAATCACATTCAACAGACACTTAAACAGGAACTGCTCCACTTGGCTGAGGCTCAGGGGTTGTTTGCTGTGTGGGTCACTTGCAGCAGCTTGTGGCTCCTTTCGCTCAGTGTCCTGCATTGCGCCAGTGGACACACGGGCCTCCATGTCCACATCATCATCATCGCCGGCTTGACTTTCAGTGCCTTTATTCTGGTTTGCGGCCTCGTTGTGTGCTTGGTCTGAAGTGGCTTCATCTGAGAACGCAGCCTCGCCTAACTGCTGCTGCTGCTGCTGCCCAGCTGCTTCCATAGCAGGCGCAGTATTATTCTGCGTTCCGGCGCCCTCGTCCTGGGTGTGGCTGCTATGTACGGAGGCTGGGTGGCCTGGTGGGCCGGCGGTGGCTTGACAGCTGGTCGCAGGACAATGAGGCGCCCGAGGGAGCTCCCGCAGCTGACGCATCCCCTCACGCCTCTTTTGACGCCCGTGGATCCATGTGTTCTCCACGGCTGTCAGGAGGAGGCTCTGCTCCAGCCCTCTGCACGGGACGCGTTTGTGCAGCACCTGCGGGGTCAGTCAAGAAACGCAGGGTTTGAAGATGCTCTGTATGTTCGAATGACGTCTGTATGTATGTTTGAAAAAAGAGTGCAGTTTCTGAAATGACTGAAACTGTCGCAGTGGCTGACCACTGCATGTGCATTTCCTTCGACAAGTGTGCAAGGCTAAAGCTCACCCGTAGGTCAGTTAGCGTCTTCTCCAGCAGAGCGGTGATGGTCTCCACAGGTGAGCCACAGCCACCAGCAGAAGACGAGGCTTTGGCCTGGATCTCTTTCAGCCCGGCCTCTGTTACCGTGAACGACAGGGGCTTCCGAGGCTTTTCTAGTTTTCTTCTCTTACTTGGAGGAGACTACAGTAGATGAACAAACAGACAATAAAAGCGCATGATTAAAAACATTAAAAGATTCCTGTGACTTGTCAGGTAAATGTGTGTAATAAAAACATGAGTTCAACGGAAAATACTGTTTCATATACGAAAGAGGACTAGAGCCACAATAAGAGAAAAAAATATTAGAAAAATATTAAAGTCTACGTAAAAAAGGACGAAATTTCGTGAAAAAAATTAAACATTTTTGAATAAAGTCGACCTTAAAAAAAGACCGGCAAGTAGACTGTAGGGATGGTGGATTAACCCAGTTACCCACAATTAAAAGTAAACTGCGGAAAAGAGGTGAATACCACAAGGTGCACCCATAGTAATCAGGAAACTGGCGAAAACAGAAGCACTCCACTAGACTTGCGGGCAAAGCCTTTCGACTTTTTTCTTGACATTTTGACTTACTTCACGTTGACATTAATTGCAAAATTTAGATTTTATTCACAAAACGTCATGTTTTTCATGTCAACTTTATATTCAAAATTTTGACTTTAATCTCGAAATTTCAACTTTATTCTCGAATTGGAAACTTGAAAAAATAAAAAAATCAATTTTTTTTTCTCTTCTTGTTGCCCTGATCCTCTTCCGTAAGATCAACTGATTTGTTTAAATGACAACTTAAAACTTGGACTTTTTTTTAACTAAAGGAAACCTCACCAAGTTTCGATATCACATATATTTTGGGTCCTACCAGCCACCAAGCATGCTTCTATTTTGTAGGCTGGTCAATTCTCCTGAGGACAACTACTGCAGTCACAATACATTATTGCCAGAAACATTTTGACGTGCGCAGAACGCTTTCGCCAGACTCGCCACAAGGTGGCGTGCAAACCAAGCCATCCCTCTGCTCAACCTGCAGCAAATTAAAGTCTGTTCCTTGCGTCTAATCCGCCTCCTCCTGTCACGCTGCGCTGGCAGTGGAGGTCATTACCCGTCCGTGTCTAAACACGACAGACGCTCCGCTGCGACCGTCCCCTTTTCCCTTTCTCTTGTGCCAATGCATCAGTGCCACACTGGCAGAGTCACTGCGGGGCGGACTGAGGGTGGTGGTTGCAGAGAGGGGTCCTCAGCCGCACCGCACTGTGACGAGGCAGACAGCATGGCCGACTGACCTACAAACGGAGGAGGAAGGAGCAGACGGTGACCTTCAGACTGATGCACTGATCTGACTCAAGTTTGGATTACTCACTTGCTTAATCCACTTTGAGGTCCCCGTTTAGATTGCAATTCATTATGAATATTAATATATATATATATATATATATATTAAATCTTATGCTTGCTATGTTTAAGAGCTATTAATTGGAAATCATGGAAATCTGTCTTCCTACATCTGTTTGTTGCTTGACCTAATGCTTAACTCTCAGGATGATTTTTAATCTTGCTTAGTTAGAATAACAGATAAACAAATCACAGGGAGAAGAGGCGGACACATGTGTGTATAACACTGCCTTGCTTGGCTGGTTATATTTTCTTTTTTGGTTTTGCCAGACATGTCTCGCCCTCTCTCACTTCTTCCAGACACCATAAGCCCTGCAGCTCATTGTGAAAGGGGCCGAAATCAATAAAATTCATCCACTCAAACCGTTTCTTTTGGCTTTCTGCAAGGAGCATCCTTGACATGGATTCTGTCTCTCACACAGAAATACTTGTTTCCAGACAAAGAGCCCAAATATCCACACGTGTTGGGGACCTTCCGCGGTTCCACCTTTCCGATGAGAACATCCTCTTCTGACTGCGGTGCTCTATGGCACTCCATTATCCCACTTTGCAGCTCGAACCCTTCTCTAACACACAACACAGACAAATGGGCCACGGGTGAATGGCAACCTCAAAATAAAAGCCTCGTCTCGGCTTGAAAACCACACACAGTGAAAGCCGACAAGTTCAATTAGGGCTCATCTCTCCAGATGTAATGTCATCCAATCATCCATGTGGACTGACACACAGACACACAGACACACAGACACACTATCCCCCTCTGGCACAGGCTGTAAATTATTCTCTGATCACCCCTCAGCGACCACCTCCCCCCCTCTCTTTTTCTCTTACCAGGATTCTCAGAATGTCCACCAGGACTCCTGAACTGTGAACCTTGCTGACCCCTGCCCGCCTCCTCCCCCGTTCACGCCCGCGGCATGTACGAGTAGCAACAACAACAACGGCGACGGCTACATGCCGCCTTGGGCTCCGATAACGACGGACAATCTCTCAATCCTCACGCCACCCTTTTGTCCGTTGTTGCTGGATGGCTTTATCAGAATCCTTCCTCTTCCTCGACTCATATTATAAACCCATTATCACACCACAGATCAAGGGAGGTGACCACATCAGAGTGTATGTTCTCTGCACTGTGCGCCCAGGCTGTGGTACAACATATTTGGACTAATCCGTTTTCATAGAGCGAACCACAGCAAACCACTGTATTGTGAGGATAAACGAGCTGTAGAAAAACTAATAGACAAGCGTTAACAAGATATTGATTTTTAACACCAAGTCAATAATTCATACTATTGAACATTGTCAGGCTTGATATGTTCGCCTAAGATTACAGTGGAAAAAAAATCAATGCAGCAGAGTGAGAGATAGATGTTGAACTCCTCAAAACATTGACAAAATAACTGAACAACATCCAGAGTAAAGATTTGATTCTAGTTCCTCCTAATACTGATGCTTTGAGTCGGTCTTGGAAAAAGGTCAAAAGCAGCTGTCAGTGGTACCCTCTGTGACATCACAATGGGCTTACTTCCAGAGCTGTGTGTTTAAATGCAAAGTTTCTGAAAAAAAGGAGTAAGTAGTGAAGGATGGACTTTTCTTAATTCTAGGGATTTCGTTAACAGTATTGTTGAATGAAGTCAGCATCACAAGGCACCTTTTAAAACCTGCTGCCTGCATTACCCATGGTGCAACTCACCTCTACAATAAGCCATTTGCAGCTGTGATTTGATTAGGGAGTAGGGATGTTAAGAAAAAAAAGGATTAAGAATTTAATCGATTAAATTAAATTAGTCACAATTAATTGAACATTTTGTTACATGGGTAGTTAATATCGTTATAACAATGTAGTGGCAGGAAAGAGCAATTCACCTGTAGATAATGTGATATAATGTAATATACCTAGAGCAAGTTTAAAAATAAATAAATAAATAAATAATAATACTAGTTGAAATGTGACCCATTAGTCAACTTAAAGTCAGAGGATAAATGTTTAGGTTCACATTGGACCCTCAACATTATTTAAGGGTTAAATAATGTATTCCTTACACCTTTCTCATTTAGGTTCTCAGGAAAAATCGCCACTGATCAATTAATCGTTAATCGATCGATAAGGTCAAACTACTAACGATTAATGAATTAATTGATCTTTTTTTGAACGTTTTTAAATAAGAATCTGGCCTCAAACGGACAGTAGACACTGGAAAAAACAAAGCAATTACAGTTACAGAACGCCCCGGCTAAGGAAACAATAATCTAGGTCATGGCTTCGTGCGCGTGTCACATGTGTTGAGTCTATATGTAACATTCATGAGAGGCCTCATGTCATGTGGACACATACTGTAAATATGTGTTCTGTGCATACATCGTGGCAGAATTAGGAAGTCAACCGTATGAGGGATTACACACGCAGAGATGTCAGTCAAGTATGCGCACACACACAAACATACACACACACACACACAGAGGGGTGTGGCCAGTAGTGACAGCGAGCAGCTCCAGAGCAGCGATGGATGTGCGTGCAAGAGGAGGAGGGTCAGAGAAGGAGGAGGAGGAGAAGTAGGAGGAGAAGTGAATATAGGCCAATTCTTCTGCTCAACTGATTTCCTGCTGAAATGGCTAAAACGCCGCTAAGTGCAACACAACACAGTCCTTGCGTGGCCTCTGCTGCACCCGCCAACAGCTCTCCTGGTGTTACTGCAACGTGGCCCGCCGTCGCTCCGACACCGTCCTGCGGCCAGCCACCTATTCTCAGCCGTCTCACTGCCGCTGCTTTCTGTCTGGCTCCCATAACTCTCATAGTCCGGAACAAAAAAAACAGTCTCCTCAGTGTTGTCGGCAAACAGTGCTGAGGCGTTGCCAGGATACAGCATGCTTCCCAAAATAAAAAACAAAAAAACAAAACACAAAATCACAAACACCTCCCTGGGGGGGAAGGAGTGAGTGCTTCTAATGGAAAAAGGTTCGGAGGGGAAGAAGCAGGAGTCTGGACGGAGGCGGTGCGTTATTGAGGAGGCGGCTCCGCTGCTGTGGAGACGCGTCGCGGCAGGAAGGGAGACATTCGCACGGACCGACCTAATGACGCTGTTAGACTTGAAGCATCGGTATGAAACGGCCCTCAATTTGAAGAGAGACTCACCGGGACCATCACGTCGTCATAGAAGCTCCAGGCCAAAGCCCAACGCATGGTTCGCCCCTGGCAGAACTCTGTGTGTGTCACCTTGGGAACCTGGCAAAAGAAAAAATTAAAGAGACAAATGGTGGTAGTGGTTAGGAAATGTAGAATTTCATAATTGTAGAATTTTCATAATTCAAATCAAATGCATGTGGCTTTCGGTGGTGTCAATGTGGTCAATATAGAATCATCAGCAAAAGCTTTTGCTGGTCTGTACATTTCCCTCAAAATAAAGGGAAATGAGTTTAAACAATCTTAATTGTAACACAATGAATTTCAAGACACAAATAATATAGACAACACTGCAAACTGCCAGAGCTTAAAATGGGCCATGATCCAAAAATCGAACCTGTGGATGAATTCAAGGCCTAATGTGCAACTTTTAATACAGTGTAAATATTCAACATGTTAATCTGAGTCCCCGCTTCCAGATGTCCCACTTCATCTTGTGTCCGTCTTTGGCCAGTGGTCACATGATGCCAGGGTAACACATATGTGTCCTGGATCACTACTACAGATAAGTGGTAGTACAATTTAACGGACAAGACGTACGTATGATACAATAGGAACAACAAAATAGAAACACGTATCAGCAAAAGAATGTAATTTGTGTTTCAATGGCCGAGGTGTATTTTGGAAGTTCATGACTTTAAAAAAATATATTTATGCATTCTCAATTCCATTTTGCATCTATAGATCCTTTTAAATTTTGCACATGGAACACGGTGCTGCCCCATGCAATGTTAGGGTGCAGGCCTTGGTAAAAACTAGGTGAGCAACAGTGATGTAAAGCAAATCAATTTTATTGTTGTGATAATTCATGGCTGGTGAAAAGTGAGAATTGTGATGTGTAAACAATGTGTGGCATGAAAGCCTGCTAACTGGGCACTTTAACTACCTCTTAGGACTGGCTTCATGTGTGTGTGTGTGTGTGTGTGTGTGTGTGTGTGTGTGTGTGTGCGCCCACGTAATCACTGTGTACATTTGTTGATTAAAACCCACCAAGGGAGACGAGGTGGCTGCACGGGAGAAGATGGGAGGAATGGCTGATAAAAGCATTAGCATATTAACCAGGTGGAGCTTCTGCTTCCACACATGCTGGGATACTGGGACACGGGCTTCTCTCTGGACCGGAGCCAAGGCCGTACTCACTCTGATGAACGACCTCTGGAGGAGGCCCGAGTGATGACTGGCAGGGTTTCTCTTTTTTTTTTTTTTTTGTTCATTGCTATTATTAGTCTAATTCTCCTAAAACTAAGGACGAACGTGAGAATCCACTTTAATTAGCTCAAACACTGCCGTGCTGCTACGATGAACCCACACACACAAAAGAAACTAAAGTGGCTGGGATCATTGGCCCGGTTTTAATTTGACGGGTCCAAAATAAAGGTCAGTCCAATGTGTTTGATGTGACGCTGATTAGCTCGCAAAATTAAAAGCCTCCACTTCACACCCATTTAGATTTTTATATTTCTCAATATTTAGGAGTTCACAGGCTGAAGACATCATTTCTAAAGGGAAAGTGGAATTATAACATCATTTGAGAGTTCTATTTCTCTCCAGACACCCACTGCCAGGGGACTGATGCTTTGACAGAGGAGGCCAAAGGTCCATCACAAGATGAAAAGACGTGGCTGGGCGCTCACTCCCTCACTCACCCCTTGCTTCCTCAGCTCCTCCTTCAAAGGTGCCAAGCTGCATTTCTTCCCCAACATGCAGCTGTACCACCTGCAGAAAGAGGAATCCAGAGTGAGCAGGCCGTGTTTCAGTACTGCTGCTGCTGCTGCTGCTGCTGCTGCTGCTGCTGCTGCCAGCCGACAGTCCGGGGCAACAACAACACCACCACGTGCAGAGATCAAACGGAGCGAGGTGAAGCTTCAGGGAGCAACACAAAGACCAGAGTCGACAAGAGAGAGACGGGCACACCGGAGGAAAAGCCGTTTTGAAGTCCCCCCCCCCAATGCGGTCAAATGATCAATAACGTCTGCTTTGCAATGAACAGAAGCCAGACTGTGATCAATGGACAGTGGAGTCCAGCTGGACGACATCAAAGAAAAATAAACACGGTGGTAGTTTTAATCCACAAGAGATTTATATATTTAAAAAAAAATAGCCATTTGTTGTTTTGTTCAACATTTATCTTTATATCCAAAGTGCAAATTTACCACAATAACAAAGTATAAAATTTCCTTGATATCAGTTTTGTAGGACCTAAAGATCCAGAGTGCAACTTTTTAAGGGAGCCCGCCTGACAGTGTAGTTCATATTTAGGCCAACTGTCAGGCGGGCTTCCTTTAAAAATGGAGTATTTTAAGCTTTTACCAATATAATAAGTTAGAAATCGAGCCAAATTTTACACACTGGACCTTTAAGAATTATTGTATTTAAGGGGGCGTTGGATTTATGAATCATCGCCAATTAAATCCACTATTAAGCAAGTCTTTCTTTTTTTTGTTTCAGCTCATCGGTAAGAAACCTTCAATTGGCACTTTTCAATGAACCGAGATGCTGGGCGGACTCAGCTTTGCCCGGTCCAACCGGTCGATTGGACTGCATCCGTCAGCAGGAGGCGTGAAGGCACCTGGAGGAGGGACGGGGGAGCAACATGTCGGCCTCTCTCGGACGCAATTAAATATTGAGCAGCGCTAATATTCACAGATGTCCCCTCCGCTTTCCGTCACAGCGGGGAGTGATACCCTCCTCGGCCCCAAACCCCCGCCTCAACCATCCCAGAATACGCGGCCACGCGGGCGGTGGCATCCATCATTGGCAACGCGATTACCGGCCAGAGAGATGGCAATCTTGACACGGCGGCGTGATGAACGAGCAGCATTAGCTCTTTTGCTATTTCACAAGGAGGTTCTCGAGGGCTAGACATTAGCGGGAAGAGGAGGAGGAGGAGGAGGGAGGATGAAGGGGGTCTCTCAGGACCCGGCGACTGAAGTGTGAGCTGGCAGCGTTGCTATGGACACCTGGCGGCTCTTGCTGTCCCGCCGTGCTTTCAGCGGAGTGACAGCCGGCTCCAGTTGGCTCGGCCCGAGCTTCAAACCGGCTCTGTGAGACGCTGGTGTGACGGAGAATCACCTGAGAGCAGGATCTCCCTCTCTCTCAGGGCTTCCCAGTGACACACACACACACACACACACACACACACACACACACACACACACACACACACACACACACACACACACACACACACACTTTTGCGAGGCTAAACAGGTGTGGCGTGTCTAATCACTGTTAATAGCCCCCGGCTCTGTGTCTCACTCTACTGCCCCCGGTGACAGGCCCTGGTAGCGGAGGGCCGCTGGAGACGCGTAACCCACCCAAACACAGCTGCTCCCTGTGGGCTTCCAGCGCACTGAACCAAGCACCTCTGGGCGACAGCTCGTCACGACGCGCAGCTGCAACACCTGCAGATCTTGCACATTTTCAACTGCTCCGAGCGCGCAAATTGGAATGAAACTAGCTTGTTTTAAGATCTATTAGTGAGTAGAAAGCAGCTCAATGCCCAAATATTCAAAGGGGGGAGGAGTGACACATGTACGGCATGAAAACAGAGTGAAGGGAAACAAGCAGTATATATATATATATATATACATACATATGTATATGAAAAAATTATCTTAAGTAGTCTGTTCTGTTCATGTCATATTATATCCACTTGGTTGTGCTGCTTCCAGTCTTAAATATATATGATATATTTTAGCCAATTATATTTCAGCTAGCTTGTGTTGTCAGCTTCTATGAATTCTGCCTGCGGCCTTCAGAATCAGCAGAGCAGGCCCCTGTCTGTTGGACGTGACATTACGCTGATCTGGACATGTACGCGTCCTGTGATTGGATAAGCACTGAGTGCACTGACAGCCTGGAAGACTCAACTAAAGCCGGGGTTCTGTTAGCTGGCGCGACGAACCCACGGTGGCCGAAGGAGAAGATAACAATTTAGTTGCCGAATCATCTGCAATTTAAAACGTAAGTAACGTGGCAGCAATTGCGCAGAAGCTGCGACAGCGTTCTCAGTTGTCTTGCTGTTGCATTTTCTCAAAAACACATGCAAATAATGTGTTCAACAATGTTTGTTAATAGTTTATCGGACGTCTTGTTTCAGCTCACAAAGCGTACTTTTGCTGGATTTATTAAAACTGCCTTGAAAATTGCCGTGTCGTGATTTGTACGTTTTGACAATATCTGTGATCTCACTTTCCTGATCTCAGCTACTCTGACGTGTGAATGCGAGCTTATTGATTTTTAAATGCTCAACTGGCCTATGTTAAAGTGTTGTAATGTGTAAGTGTGATTCTGTATCCTCGAGTCGTGCTGTATTGGTGGAATTATGAGGTAGGGATAGCAGTATGACATCACAAGCTGCGTTTCCATTACGCACAAAACGTAAATATTGCAATAAAATATTGGTAATGAAAACGCCTAAATTTAAAAAAAACCTCAATTATCGCGAAAAGATTTTTACGCTCTCATGAGGTTGTTTTCCAGGCGTACCGTTATAGAGGTATATCGCGAAATTGTCATGGAAACATTTTTTTCGCAGTTATGCGTCACCGGACGTGACGTAAGTGGTACGTGACAGGTTCACTTCAAGTGAAAATGGCACGTTGTGTTTGGACGGAGGAGGACATGGAATATTTTTTATAAATAATCAAAGGGAAAAATATAACAACCACTCGACAGGAGGCAAACGTAACAAACGAAAGCAAACGTAATTCTCGGAAATCTCGCGGGACGAAATTTTTACGAGAATTACGGCTAATGCACTTCACACCATTCAATGGAAACACCTGCAAATCGCAACTGTACTTTGTTGAAATTTTAGAAATATCGCTTTTATTTAGCGAAAAACTGCCATGGAAACGCAGCTAGCAAGTAAAAGGAGGTTTGCCTAATAATATAGTATAATATATCCTTCCTTCCATCCCCCCCCCCCCTGCGTACCGCAGTCGCCTCTTGAGCTGCAGGCTGTCGTGAATGATCCTCTTGACAAACTCCAGCTCGCCGCCCTCCGCCATGATCTCCGTCACCCCGCCCGTGTTGACCGAGCTGGGCGGAGGCCGCCGTGAGTTCCTTGAGTTGACCCCCTGGTGGGAGCAACAAGACAGACAGAGATTACGGCCAAATCCTATTAGGGAGCTTTTTACTATCGCGCAAACAAACGGAGCCTCGTGTTCGGCCCGTGCTCCGAGAGCTGCACTCGCGCCGAGCGGCACTCTCATCGTCAAAGAAGCTCTTCCTTGCAATAAATTGGAAGGAAGGGAAGCTTCTTACCTTGCTTCCAGCTGGTTGGCAAAAAAAGGAGGGTTGCACATGCAGAAGTCGTACACGATTTCCGCCTCCTCCTTCAAGGCGCCCATCAGCAACGCCTTCTGTGGAACTTTGACGACTAGGATAGAAATAAAACACCTGGTCTTGATAGTGTTCATCACAGTGTTGAGTTGTATTAATGAAAGTAGTGTAAAAGCAGGAGACATCCAAGTCAAACAGCTATAAAATGTTTGCTTCTGAATGCCCTGATTTCTGGAAACACAACACAAAGCACAATGCATGATATGAATAAAACATGCAGGCACCATTTATCCAAATGCCATGAAAACTAATGTGATATTATGCAAGCCGCTTTCCAGTTAAACTGATTGATTGGAAAAGGTTACGCTTTATTTGGGAGGAATAATAATAGCCTTGAAAAAAAACAAAACAAAGAATGGCTTATTTAATAAAAAATAAATAAATAAAAAGAGATATCTGGTGTTTGCCGCTGCAAATTTCTTGCAAATATTCCCCTATTTTCAGATCTCTTCTTGGTACCCTTTGTACGAGGAATGATCACGATATGAATCATCTCAAGAAAATAGCCATGTTGGCCATGCCTGTACAGCACCAAGCAAAGGCAAAGTTTCACCTTCATTCTAAAACAGATTTTGTATGTGAGCTTAACAATAGGACGTTTCAACACACACACACACACACACACACACACACACACACACACACACACACACACACACACACACACACAACTCTTTTGCGAGGCTAAACAGGTGTGGCGTGTCTAATCACTGTTAATAGCCCCCGGCTCTGTGTCTCACTCTACTGCCCCCGGTGACAGGCCCTGGTAGCGGAGGGCCGCTGGAGACGCGTAACCCACCCAAACACAGCTGCTCCCTGTGGGCTTCCAGCGCACTGAACCAAGCACCTCTGGGCGACAGCTCGTCACGACGCGCAGCTGCAACACCTGCGAATCTTGCACATTTTCGCAACTGCTCCGAGCGCGCAAATTGGAATGAAACTAGCTTGTTTTAAGATCTATTAGTGAGTAGAAAGCAGCTCAATGCCCAAATATTCAAAGGGGGGAGGAGTGACACATGTACGGCATGAAAACAGAGTGAAGGGAAATAAGCAGTATATATATATATATATACATACATATGTATATGAAAAAATTATCTTAAGTAGTCTGTTCTGTTCATGTCATATTATATCCACTTGGTTCTGCTGCTTCCAGTCTTAAATATATATGATATATTTTAGCCATTTATATTTCAGCTAGCTTGTGTTGTCAGCTTCTATGAATTCTGCCTGCGGCCTTCAGAATCAGCAGAGCAGGCCCCTGTCTGTTGGACGTGACATTACGCTCATCTGGACATGTACGCGTCCTGTGATTGGATAAGCACTGAGTGCACTGACAGCCTGGAAGACTCAACTAAAGCCGGGTTCTGTTAGCTGGCGCGACAGACCCACGGTGGCGAAGGAGAAGATAACAATTTAGTTGCCGAATCATCTGCAATTTAAAACGTAAGTAACGTGGCAGCAATTGCGCAGAAGCTGCGACAGCGTTCTCAGTTGTCTTGCTGTTGCATTTTATCAAAAACACATGCAAATAATGTGTTCAACAATGTTTGTTAATAGTTTATCGGACGTCTTGTTTCAGCTCACAAAGCGTACTTTTGCTGGATTTATTAAAACTGCCTTGAAAATTGCCGTGTCGTGATTTGTACGTTTTGACAATATCTGTGATCTCACTTTCCTGATCTCAGCTACTCTGACGTGTGAATGCGAGCTTATTGATTTTTAAATGCTCAACTGGCCTATGTTAAAGTGTTGTAATGTGTAAGTGTGATTCTGTATCCTCGAGTCGTGCTGTATTGGTGGAATTATGAGGTAGGGATAGCAGTATGACATCACAAGCTGCGTTTCCATTACCCCTAGAATTGCACAAAACGTAAATATTGCAATAAAATATTGGTAATGAAAACGCCTAAATTTAAAAAAAAAACCTCAATTATCGCGAAAAGATTTTTACGCTCTCATGAGGTTGTTTTCCAGGCGTACCGTTATAGAGGTATATCGCAAAATTGTCATGGAAACATTTTTTTCGCAGTTATGCGTCACCCGACGTGACGTAAGTGGTCACGTACGTCACCGGACGTGACATACGTGGTCACGTACGTCACCGGACGTGACATACGTGGTCACGTACGTCACCGGACGTGACATACGTGGTCACGTGACAGGTTCACTTCAAGTGAAAATGGCGCGTTGTGTTTGGACGGAGGAGGAGATGGAATATTTTTTATAAATAATCAAAGGGAAAAATATAACAACCACTCGACAGGAGGCAAACGTAATTCTCGGAAATCTCGCGGGACGAAATTTTTACGAGAATTACGGCTAATGCACTTCACACCATTCAATGGAAACACCTGCAAATCGCAACTGTACTTTGTTGAAATTTTCGAAATATCGCTTTTATTTAGCGAAAAACTGCCATGGAAACGCAGCTAGCAAGTAAAAGGAGGTTTGCCTAATAATATAGTATAATATATCCATCCTGCCGCCCCCCGCCCCCCTGCGTACCGCAGTCGCCTCTTGAGCTGCAGGCTGTCGTGAATGATCCTCTTGACAAACTCCAGCTCGCCGCCCTCCGCCATGATCTCCGTCACCCCGCCCGTGTTGACCGAGCTGGGCGGAGGCCGCCGTGAGTTCCTTGAGTTGACCCCCTGGTGGGAGCAACAAGACAGACAGAGATTACGGCCAAATCCTATTAGGGAGCTTTTTACTATCGCGCAAACAAACGGAGCCTCGTGTTCGGCCCGTGCTCCGAGAGCTGCACTCGCGCCGAGCGGCACTCTCATCGTCAAAGAAGCTCTTCCTTGCAATAAATTGGAAGGAAGGGAAGCTCTTACCTTTGCTTCCAGCTGGTTGGCGAAAAAAGGAGGGTTGCACATGCAGAAGTCGTACACGATTTCCGTCTCCTCCTTCAAGGCGTCCATCAGCAACGTCTTCTGTGGAACTTTGACGACTAGGATAGAAATAACACACCTGGTCTTGATAGTGTTCATCACAGTGTTGAGTTGTATTAATGAAAGTAGTGTAAAAGCAGGAGACATCCAAGTCAAACAGCTATAAAATGTTTGCTTCTGAATGCCCTGATTTTTTTTTAAAAAAAAAGCTAAGTGCGGGCTGGAAACACAACACAAAGCACAATGCATGATATGAATAAAACATGCAGGCACCATTTATCCAAATGCCATGAAAACTAATGTGATATTATGCAAGCCGTTTCCAGTTAAACTGATTGATTGGAAAAGGTTACGTTTATTTGGGGAGGAATAATAATAGCCTTGAAAAAAACAAAACAAAGAATGGCTTATTTAATTAAAAAAAAAAAAAAAAAGAGATATCTGGTGTTTGCCGTTGCAAATTTCTTGCAAATATTCCCCCTATTTTCAGATCTCTCTTCTTGGTACCCTTGTACGAGGAATGATCACGATATGAATCATCTCAAGAAAATAGCCATGTTGGCCCTGCCTGTACAGCACCAAGCAAAGGCAAAGTTTCACCTTCATTCTAAAACAGATTTTGTACGTGGAGCGAACAATAGGACGTTTCACGTGGTAGCACCGAGATTCCATTCCAGAACTACCAGGCACTTTCTGAAAAGTCCAGCAAGGAAAAGAAGCCTTAAAGATGACCTGAAATGCATGCAGAAAACATCATGCTGGGACCGTACTGTCCTTCAGCCTTGCATAGTTCAGCAATAATGTGGCATTACTCAAGCATGAACACAATTAGGTTAGGAAGATTCCCTTTCTGTCCGGTTAACAAAGTGTCACAAAGTGTCACGTTAGTGATCAATAATAATAAACAATCTTTCGCCCTGTTTGCCTCGTAGCAACAAAAACGGGCTGTGTTTCTCCTTGCGAGGCCTTTGCTAATCGTCCAGGGTGGGGACCTCCGCTCTGGGAACGCAGGTTTACCTTTGACGAGGTCCGACAGATTGTTCTGCTCCACGTTTTTGGTGGCGTAGTCGAAGCAGATGTCGTCCACCTCCGTGGCCAGGAAGTACCAGCCGTTCATCGTGGCTCCCAGCAGGGGGTAGATGCAGGAAGCCCCAGTGCCTGAGGAGAGCAGAACACACACACACACACACACACACACACACACACAGTGTTGGGATTTGGATGACTTCTATTCAACTGTTGCTGACATCAGGTCGGCCGCTGGTCCAATTAAATGGTGAGCGGTTAACTTAGTGTTCCTTAATGGACGGTGACTGTCAGGGCCGGCGCCTCGTATGAAATCATTGGCAGATGACAGACGGCATGATTGAGCCAGTGCGCAGGAGAACACGCCGCCACTTGGCGGAGGAGCGGCACCGAGGTGATGCATCACCGAGAAGCTGCGCTTGACTGGGCGCGGCTCACAAATCAATGACTTGAGGAACGCACGCACGCACACACACACACAAATGCACGTGCACGCACTGCGGCTCCTTCGGTGACAGAATGACAAACAGGTTGTGACATGTGGATGGGGGATTGGCCTTGTTTGTACTGGGAATACTGGCACTGACGGGGCCGGTGCGCCAGCAGCGCGAGGCACAAACTGCTGTTTTCTCTGCAGTTCTCCACTCATCTGTTCCGCACCTCATTGCAAATATGTATTATTCCAGGCAGGATTGAACAGTTTTGGTTCGCAGACAGCGTTGTCGCCGCACGACTGTCAAATTCAAACGAGGCGGCGTTACCGATGTCGATGCCCCGGCGCGGCTGCTTCTGGCCGTCGATGAGGTCCTCCACCCAGTGGATGTAGTTGAGGCGGAGGGGCACGGTCGGGATGAGGCGCTCCAGCGGGATCTGGATGGTCAAGCCAAAGTCCTCCTTCAGCAGGGTGCAGGTGAGAGCTCGCACCGCTTCTGGCTCCTTGAAATTCACCCTGGAGGAGACGACAGCGACGTTACGCATTAAACACAGAGACGGAGGAAGGGTTGGAATTCAAGCAATCCAACTCTGATGGGGTATTTAGGGCACGATTCCACTGGCTTGGCTCGGCTTGTAGGCGTTTCCACCGGCGCCTACTCGGTTCCAAGAGTTCCCATTTTGGTCCCTGCTTCCTTGGGGTTCCAAATGTGCTGACCAGCTCAAAGACAGCTGGACGGACGGAGCGCCACACAATGAGAAAGTCCTCCTGGTTTCGCAGCCGGTGGCCGCAGTACAGCGAGACAGTGTCGAGAGAAATTAAAAATAAATGCCGAGCGACTGCCGAGCAACTGACGAGCGACTGCCGAGCGACTGCCGAGCGACTGCCGAAGCACTACAACAGCCAGAGTGGAAGCAACAGGAAAAAAACTTGGAGGTTCGTTCAGCCTCACGGATGCGATGGCCGACTGGGAGGGAGGCGGCCTCGACTCAGCCGGTGGACGACGAGAGAACAGTCGGCCACAGCAATATTTGAATCTTGGAAGGTGATTGGATAAACATTGGGTCTACCATTTTCTCGAAGAGAGAAACTGATCAATCTGATCAATTAATACATTTAATATTGGAATTGGTCCTGGGATACTGCCAGGGGCGGAAAACAATTCAGGTCAGACCTTGTGAAGATGAATGAATCTACAAAAAAAAAAAATCAGCCGTTAACAATCAATCACCAATCAATGAAAAAAAATCAACTTTAATTATTTCGTGTGAAATCACACCCAAAGGCGTCCTGAAGTGCTTTGCGCAAACAACGAGAAACCAAGCGATGCCTCCAGAGCTAAGAGCAGCATTTTAGGTATAAGCTAGCAGTTTAGCTTGTATGCAATCAATAACAAAAAGGTTTGAATTGACATCTTAAAAGGCATTTCAAACTCTTTGGTAACAAAAATAATAATAAAGAATTAAAAAATAAATAAATAAATAAACTAGGATGATGTTTTTATATACTTCATTATTGACTGGCAGTGGTTACAGGATTTGCCCACAGCTTCCCTTCAAGGTTCATTTTAATTTAGCGACTCGCTCATCCTCTTTTGTTTTGACCACCGAGGTCACCTGACAGCGGCGCAAACTGCCCCTAGTGCAGAACTTCATTAACTCCCCACACTGAACCTCATTATTAGACATCACACACACACGCACGGGAGGCATGATAAGCAGCAATTCAGTCCACAATCCCTCGCTAATGACCCTCAAATCCACATTCACACCGGCGACGGCGGCCCTCCTGCTCTCCGGCAGCGAGCCTCGGCCTCGCCTGTTCCAGCTCCACCGTCTCTTCCTGCTCCACGTGTTTGATGACTGCAGCCGTCAAACTCGCGGTAATTAAAGCCGTGCCGCCGAGCGCCGTTGCACCTCGGCAGATGTAATTAAACACGTTCTGTCGACGGGCACGTCTGGCACCTCGCTAGTTCCATGTCATCAGAATTTTTCAATCGTACAGTATGAGTGCGTGAGAGCTCCTGCACTTTTGATTTTTTTTTTTTATTATGCTGGGCAAAAGTAAACCATCACTCGCAGCTTTTGTTTTTGAGCGGCGTGATTTTCCCCATCTCTTGTTGTGCTTTAAAAAAAAATATAAAGGTCAGGGTGAATTTACTAGTTGTTTTTTCTTTTTTTAGATGATCTAAAATTGAGCAACTAAATGGAGGCACAGTGATGTGCTGTGAAGAGAAGCCTAATTTTGATTTGAGAAACAACAGAGTCTAACAGTCATGAAGATATTTTGTATAGAAGAAATTGAGAGAAACAACACTAATCCGAACCAGTGCATTGTATTATTTTGACCAGTCAAGATCGAGTCACACTGGAATAATGTAGTATAGGATAGTGCAGTATGGTATGGCATGGATGACACGGTGTAGTACGGTAAAGTGAAACAGCATATTTGATTGCTCAAATTATTTTATCCCTCTGCTTTGGAATGATTCTAATTTATTGATGTTTTCTTTCTGACAAATGAAAACAAAGCTCCAGTATTGTAGAAAAATCCACTTTAACAAGATGGTCGACCCATAATATCCGTCTCTTCCATAAGAGGTCGACTTTCCAGAAAGTCAGTGCTTAAATATTTAATCAGCAAAGAGCTCCACCTGGAGATTAAGTGACAGTACAAATAAGTTTACGTTACTCTAGACTCTAAAAGTACAACACAAACGTGACACTGTAATACAATATTGCGTCACTGCTAGCCTGCCAGAGCTGCACCTCCCTGCCTGCCTGCCGTCTCTCTTTGCCATTGGCCCTTTTTGAAAAAGCTTCAAGTCACAACAGTTTTTGATGGTGTGGATAAAAGGGCAGACCTGGCGTACAGAGGAGGCAGCGACGCTTACTGAACTCCGCATCTTCATTCTGCGGCGATAACAAAGACAAACGACCCCGGCGGGCGGCCAAGCGGAAGATAAACGAGGAGCCGTTCACGTGCAGCGCGCGGCATCAATCTGGGCCGCAGCTAATGGTCATATTAGCTTAATGATGCTCAAAATTGGTGTGACCTGGCGGAGGAGCACCTGGATCAACTTGAGGATTTCTCGCTGGAATGAAAATGAAGAGGAACGCCGCTTAATGAGGGAGACAAACCCGAATGCCACACCCTCTTTCATTTTTTGTCTTTTTCCAGAGACGTCATTATATTTGAATCAATATCCATCCAAGGCTGTGGCTCAGGCCAGCCCTCTATTTTTAGTCCGTCGTGAGTGTGTGAAAAAGCGCGTGCGTGCCTGTGTGTGTGTGTGACGCAGGCCGACGACTCCCATCGGCAGCGCTGCGTTTCCATGGCGACCACACCGACCGTGGAGACGAGAGGGGAGCACGCAAATCCGGCCACGCTGGAGCAATGGCCGATGAGCGCGAGCGCGCCCGCAAATTTCACGTCTGACGTAAGGAGGGTGGGGGGGGGCGTAGCTCGCAACTCGGACGCCGGCGTGGTACAAAACGAGCGGGGGGGGGGTGGAAGGAAAAAAAGTTGTGTGCTGCTGCTCGGGGTGAAAATGAGAGGAGTGTGTGGAGGACGACTGCGGAGGTGAAGATGGAGAAGGAGGAGGTTTATTTTGAGATGCAGGCAGTAGGTGGAGCAGGCACAGCGCACACAAACAGGCTCGCTCGCACCTCAGCGCAACATGATCAGCACGAAGGTGCACGCACACACACACACACACACTCACAGTTACACTGCCTGCACGGGGGCGGGGCAGGGTGGGGCAGTGACCTTCAAGGTTGATCCGCTTCACTCCCGAGCAGCGGAGAGTAATTTTGTGCTGATAAGCAGCAACTCGTCTCCGGTCGTGCGGTTCTGTGCAGCGACTTTGCAGAGTGAGTGAGTAAATCACACGCAGGGTCTGCAGGAGCCCCGACACTCTCTCTCACTCTCTCTCTCTCTCTCTCTCTCCCTCCCTGAGCAAGCTGTAACCCGCTGATGCTGCTAAAACTACAGAGCACCTGCACAACTACAATAGTTACCGGTACCAACTAAGTCAATATGTCTTGTCCTGTCTAAAGTGTGTTTTTGTTTTCAGTGTAATGATGTTTGTTCTGTATGTTGGTCAAACTGTGCAGCAGGGAAGAATTTCCCCTCTGGGACAATAAAAAAAATCTAATTTAATCTAATCTAGATGAATAATTCTTCCATTTTTTTGAATTACATGCACAGATCACAGCTTAATAAAATGTCACAAAAACATTTTTTTTTGCTGTTTTTGCTTTCAGCTTAAATCCTTATGATAGAAAATTGTAAAATAAATAAATGAATGAATGAATGATGATTGAAATAACAGAAGCCAGAACAGTTATTAACCTAAAATACAATTGTATGCTTGCGTGAAGATTTTAAAGGGTGAATTTTAGGTCAATATTGCCTGCAAAAACAACAAAAGGTAGAAAGGACTTTATAGAATTGATTCAGAACACAAAAACTGTCAGACATTTAGGTGGCACACAATGAAACAAAGACAATAGACCAACCATCAACACACTTGCTGGCAGTGTTTGTAAAATCTCTGCCGTCAGCCAGTAACAAACCCACACAGCTCCTGAAACGCGATCAATTCATAATCTGCCGACGAAAGCTGAACACAAACAATATGGCCAGAAAATGATCTGCTTTTAGTGGCTGAAACGTGTACGTATGTACAGAACATCATCCTCCCCTCAGGCGCCTGGCTTTCCTTTATCTTTTTATGTCCATTAATTAAAAATTACATTCAAAATTACGTCGCGGTTAAATAACTGCTGATATATTTGGTCAGAATAAAAATCGCCGTCGTCTACTTCCAGGAACCCGTTTACTTTGACAGGCTGGTGCATCAGTTAATCAATTACACAAGTGAAAGTACTTCTTCGTCTCGCAGCCCCCCTCCCTCCAAAATAACACCAAGACAAAATTAAATGTCAACCAGGCTGTTCAAATTATAAAACCCAACCAATCACGCCTGCTAATCCGCTCCCCCCTCCTCTCCTCCCCCCGCTATCTATCCATCTGAGCGCCGCTCCTTCCCCGAAAACGCCGAGACAAAGCAACGCTCAGACTACTTTTGTGACTTATCTCCGTCCCACTTCGGCACCAATCGCATTTCAAGCCACAGTTGCGCTTGCCTGGTGGTCTGAGCCTGCCGATATCAGCCGCCTCCACCAGCCGTCCCTAAATGAGGAGAGCGGCACCACCCGGGAGGATTGAGTGAGTGTCTCCCCGAGATTACTCTTATCCCCATCTCACTGCTCCGACACTTTAAAAAAAAAAAAAAAAAAAAAAAAAAGTAAACGAAGTCGGAGGGGGGAGCTGGGTGGGAGGGAAGATACAAAAGCGTGCTAATCCCTCCACTGATGGAATGACAGACTGGCGGTGGAAGGAGAGCCAAATTTCTGTACACAGCTAACCAGAAATACAAATCCTGGACATCCGTTAATATGGCTGGCGGGGAGAGAGCGAAGCTGCCAAATGGCTCCATGGCTGCCTGGAACCACTTGTTTTAAGGAGGAATTTGATGCTGAGATTTCCTCCCATTTTATACTTTTATCACTATCATGCCTCTTTGTCTGTTTGACTGTTTTTTTCCTTATCATCTCATCATATTAATTATGTTATTTTAGGACTATATCGTAATAATATCATATATAATTCCTAATATCACAAATGAAAACTAAACTTAATAACTAATATTGGCATAATGACACACAAACACATGCACACACATTTCTTTTTATTTAGGGTTATCTTTATTTATTTGTGTTTTTATCTCTTTTTCTTTATTATTAATTTTGTTCACTATGTGATGCTGTTTTAATGTCTGCTTTGGTTATGACACACTATTGTACCTAGTTGCCATTTGCTCTCTCTGTCCACCCCAGCCCCTCCCCTCCGTCCCCTTTCCCTCCCTCAGTCCGGTCACGGCCAGGATAATATTTTTATATAATAAAACCACTCAACAGGTAGTTCCTGAACTGACCTGTGTGATTCACACTCACGGGCAAAAGCTCTACCTTTGACAATAAATCTGCCAGCCATCACATAGGCTGTGTTCAGACTGCAGGTCAATCTGATTCAAATCAGATTCCTTCTCAAATCTGATTTTTAGGGCTGAATGTCTACACTGTATTTAGCAAGTGTCCAAATGGGATCTGGCTCTGTTCAGGCTGGGCCACATTACTGACCCATCTGACAGGTAGCTGTAGTCAGCAGAGTGATTTGAAACTACCTCCCGAAGGTGGTTTCCATCAATTTTGCAGAAATTGGATTTCATGTGATTTGTGACTGTTCAGACTATAAAAAAGCCATCCGGTTTAAATCTGGATGGGCTAAAAATCGGATTTTGGCTGGCAGTCTGAACACAGCTATAAAGCCATTCACAGCCATTTCTGCCTGCCATTATGGCCAGACAGGACAAGGGAAAGCAAAAAAATACTTGGTATTTTGGAGTGTCACCATAGTGCTCTACAGAAGAAAAATTGCAATTTCACGTGAATAATACACCACGAGGATTTTTGACGAGGCTGATGAAGCTAGCAGGATCTCACCTACAACCACTGACAGTCATCTACAACGCTGCTCCACCACACATTATACTCTAAATAACTACCATTGTCTCGTTTTTTTCCCCATTGTCAGTGTTTAATTTCTGGGTTTAGCCCAGACAGCTTCCACCCATGTGTCTGCTGGTGACTGACAGACAAAAACAATTGAAACATGTACCAGGAAGACGGCGAGTGCAGCTCCACGTTCATGTTCAGACACACACAGATGTCCTCAACGAAAACCGACGCTCTGTCCGCATTCATTTGCATAATAGAGGTGATTCTACTGGGGGAGCGGACGCCTACCTGTTTTATAAACACAGTGAGCGAGCGAGGAGAGCGTTTCCGTCCTGACACAAGTCTAACGACAATGACAACTGTCAGCAGCACAGTCTGACACACACACACACACACACACACACACACAATAGGCTTTGTTTCCACTGACTTTTCTTCTGATTGAGAGGAATTTAGAAAATGAAAACAAATTGATATTACTCAGGGTTCTTAAAATTTAAAAATCAAGGTTCGTCATTCTTGTTTTGGTAGCCCAAAACAAAAAAAAAAAAAAGCAAAAAAAATTGGATATGAGTAATTAAAGTGAAACATGTATAAACTTCCTGTATAAATGGTCGGTCAATCTATTCTGTTTTTAATGATCAGTTAATAAACTGAGATGTGAATTTTGTGGATGGAAACTGGTTTGAGCCGATGTCACAACAAAAACAAACCACTGACTGCAGAGCTCCCCTCTTCCACCTCATCACACACAGAGATGACAGCGCAGCACTTGGTCTCAGCAAACATCCTTGTAGGCTCCAACGCTTCACTTCTCATACAGACAGCAAAGCCTGACATTCCTATTGCCAGAGACAACACAAGGACAAAATACGCCCACAGAGAACTCAAAAATCAAAGTTGATCCGATGAGTAGATCGACTGATCAGAGGCACACAAACAAACTGAAAACATGTTGTCATCTATTGTTAATAAGACAAAAAAAGAAAGTACTCTTGTACTCAGATGTGTGGCAAGGGACGTGATCTTGCTGAAACATCCAGGTCTGAATAGCTGGGTGGAACAATGCACATGCAGCACGTGGGTCAATGTTGGTAACTGCACCAAAAAAATTTCACTTGGAGAGAGAAGATTGATTCTTAGCGCAGTAGTACGCCTCAAATTTGTGTCCAAAACTTTTTTCAACACTTCATAAAAACAAACAATGCATGCAAGTCCCAAAAGAAACTAACGAAAGAACACAAAGCAAAGGTTGTTGTTACTTTATCCACCTCTGTTCATAATAATGCTCACAATCTCATCACATTCTGATTATATGCAAAAGAACTTTTTACTACTTCAGACAAGCTCAGTAAAAAGATGATCTTTTTACTTTGTTTGTCTGAAGAAACAAATCCTGCATATAATTATAGCAGAACACAACAATTTACTTGATTACCAAATACTGCATTGTTGAGCTCTGATTTCTACGCAACCAGGATTGTTACTTTGAGGATACTTTATGAACAATACTCAACTCTAATGCTGTTATTTCCCAAACACAATGCTCCAGAGGCCTCATTCAACCGTGAGAAATTCTGCAAAAGCACGTTGACGGCACTCATGCAGAGGTCAGACTTGAGAGGAGGAGCTGTGAACACAGTCCGCTACTTACACAGGTCTTCCGGTCAGACTGGTGTGAACGTGTTGCTGGAAGTCCGGATATTTGGAGGCAAGATAACCAAAGTCGGGCGGCTTGTCTTTGTATCGGTTCCGGGGATGCATTGACTTATTCAGAGCCATGTGGACGGGGAGACTGGAAATGTATAGTGCAGAATGAAGACATGGGTCAGGATGGAATAAGTTTCAAGCGACCGAAATCACAAGCCCTCTATAAAAATCGAGAGCTGAGATAGAAACCACAAAAACTGAGAGGAACATGTTGCTTATTCGGTTCTAGTGTGTAAACTCAACTTTTTTCCCCCTTTAATTATGGACTAAACGTGACTATTTCAGTAGTGTAATGAATGACGTACTGGACAAAAAAAACAACAACTAATGGTGTCTTACCAAGTACGTAAGTAACTGAGTTAGCACCGAATGCTAACGTCAAACTTCTGCTGTGTCAGCCTACCTTTACTTGATGAAGGCTGTCTGTATTTTCCGGCTGGTTAAGGCTTCAGCGGACAGACCAAGAAAAGGCAAAACCAATTGCCTCAACTCACGTTTTTCAAACGTTGTTCACTCTCTGTAATTCTGTTCCGGTTTACTCCAGACGTCATCTCCAGCGTGTTGACGTCATGAGGCGAACGTGCTCTCTGTTGTCAGGAGAATCTGTTTCCCTTTTTCGTTAGTTTGAATGCGACTTTAAAGCATTACATTTGATGTAGCCTACATGTTGAAGTACACTTAATGTGTACTCTTAATTTTTTTTTTTTTTTTTCGGAACTAAATCTCCCTTGCTGTCTTACATTTTATTTATTGAGTTAATGCATCACTTTTTGTAAGTATTTTTTAATTGATAACGTTTACGATTCACTTTATTTGAACAAATAAAAATAGCTGCTGTCACTAGTTTACTGGTTCAAGCTCTGGCTAAAAGTCGAATTAGTTTTTTGTTGTTTTTTTTCTTATATATGCTTCTTCTATAATTTCATTACTGTCATTTAGAGTAATAACATAACGAACCCACTCCTCCTTCACCACCGTCCTCTACCCCCCAAAAAAAGAAAAAAGGAAATGCGACAACAGGTGTGCGTCTCCTGTGCTTTTATTGTATTGAAAATAATGACATCCAGCTATATTGTTGAAAGTTTACTCAGTGAGAAGTCTGTACCAGAGAGAGCATCAAGACACCATAATCCCAAATGTTGATGATCCACCTTCTTTGAGTAAGTCCAAGAGAAGTAGTATAATTTATTTATTTAATTGTATATTTTATTGTCCGGTGTGTCCATTAATTAAGGCACAAAAATTTCACTGAAAGTTTGGATAAAAGTGTTGGACGAACTAAAAGAGGCTTCTCTTACCAAACACAAGCCACTTCTCTTTATATTTTGGCTTCAGCTGAGACATTTAGCACAGGTATTTTCACTGGCAATGCTAAATTGTACTCCAAATACAAAGGCCCTGACAGGCCTAGAACGGAGCGGTCAACAAGTCATGGGTCGATGGTAACGTCACTGAAATAGTTTTCACATTTTTGGGGAAACAAGCAAGTTGGCGTCTGCACCCCATGAGGCCGATGACACTGAAGGTTGTGGAAAAGTTTGGATGGAATTAGTTAGTGCTTTATTTTGAAGGGGAGATGCAGCCACAACCCCAACCGGATCTAAATGATCGTGTTCAATGACTTACCTAACTTGTTTGTTTATATATATCTATTTAAAACATCTGGAAAAGTGTGAACTCTCTTTTTTGGGACCATTAGGATTGTCAACAATCAATATCTACCTAATAAAAATGGCTCTATTGGAAGTTTCTTCGTGGCCTCACATTTAGAATTTTTAGTTGTGAAAATTGCATTTTTAACATTCATTATGCATAGTACTGCTTTTAAATGACCAATTTCTGCATTACATTAGAAAACATATCAGATATGATTTTGTTGCCCTAACATGAAAATGAACCCCACCCAAAAAAAACAACATGCAGGTTAACATTTGCTTGACCTACAGCAGCTTCTTGGTGTCAGGATTCAATAGTTTTCTGATTCTCTGGATTTTGTAAAAAGAGGAAATTAAAATTGTCACTCTATAAAAGAAATAAAAATGCATTTGTACACACAGCAATTTTAACTTAATCCATCCCCATTTTTGAACAACAACAAAAAAGTATCTGAATCCAGATAGCAAATTTTAATTATTGTTGGTTTCTGCTACAGTCAGCATTATCATGGAACTCTGAGCAAAGAGCATATTTCCCATTCAGTCCATGAAGACATTACTTTCCTAGAATATCTCAAACAAATTCCAAGAATCAGTACAATTGAAGCGTATAGTTCCGACAGCTCTGCTTCTGATGCAGGCTCACGTGCAGCAGTGCTACATCAACAGGTCACATTAGACTCACAGTAGCTACAAACGGGAGCTTGAACAGCAGGTGACCAACGTCCAGTACACAGAAGGATATCAGGAGATTGGAAACAAAACAAGGCAAAGAAGCAAAGATAAGGAGATGCGTTAAGCAGTGGAATTCTTTATTAGCCAAGAACTGCATTGGAATGGAAAGGCTAATCAGAAATTATAAGCTTATGCATTTATCAACGTCATTTAATTTTATGGTCTTTGATCGTCATTAAAGGACCAAAGATCGAGTGAAAACAGGGATGTGCAAGATTATTCTTTCACCTTGCCGGCTACATGTAGAGGCAAGACGTCTCCTCGTCCTCCGAGGAAAGAATGAAATGGTTGTTCCTCACCAGATGGACATGTTTTGTTATTTTCCAGTCTTTTCAACAAAAAAAAAAAAATCATCCTCCTTTACGATTGGAGGAAAGCCACTCAGAGGACTTTTGTACATATAAAAGGTGGTCTGCGGACTTTGCCTGGAGTGCCCCTCCCCACCACCTGCTCAAGCTTCAGCGTCCAACTCATAAGAAACAAAACGGAAAAAAAACGAAAAAAGAAAAAAAAAAAAACACCTCAGCATCAGACAAAACAGCAACAACAAATCACCGGGCATGTTTGCAGCTAGCATTCGTCTAAGTAATGCTAAATCTCCGTCCACTTCATCCTTTAATGTGATAATATAAAATGGCCCAATATCTCGGTATCAAGCAGAATTTACATTTCATATTTTCACAGAAAACTGATTTCTCTTTACAACTTCAAACCATTTCATTTAAATTCTCATATCTTACCGCTCGGAAATAAGAGATCCTTGCACATCCCAGATATCAAACCTGGGTGGGAGGGGCTGCGGGTGGGGAGGGCTTACTTTGAATCGTCATTATACCTCATGTCTTGTTGTGTTTGCACCCCTGGCTCGAGTTTCGTCATCTTGTGCACTGCCATTTTGGGGGAAGGGGGGGCACCTTCTGACGTTACAGAATTCTAATGGTACATAAAAACCCGCCAACACGGATCAGCCACGTGTCCAAAAAAGATTCTCTGTCACATGACCGCCGCTGTGGCGTTAACCATGACCCCGAGCTGATGGCCCAGGCAGGGAGCAAAAAAACAAAAACGAAAAAAAAAAAAAAAAATCACTGTCTTATCCGGGCTTCTTGTGAGAGAAAAAAAAAGAAGGGTAAAATGTCTCAATTCTGCTCCACAGTTATTAAATGGGGAAAATTAATCTAAAGCCTAGCAGTAGTTCATACGCCACCATAACAAGAGCACAAAGCTGTTTTTTTTTCCTTATCGAAGCCCCCGCCGTCCATGGACACACTTGAAACATTGGTATATACAGCCATTAAAATATTACCTACTTCCACATAGAGAGAAATGGTATGCACACTTGCAAAGTGATGTTATAAAGCTACAGATTATTTCCATTAACAGAGCCCCACACAGACAACCGCATCTCATCGCAATTATATGTGATTTTTCCCGCCATATTTCTCCGAAGTTTTCATCGAGCTAGGCACCGACAGACTACGACAGTTGTAGGGAAGAGAAATAACAGAGAGAGGGTGGGGGGGTGGGGGGGGGGAATCCTAAATAAAAAAATAGACAAAAGAAATCTTACACATAAAGACACTGTCATTTCTTAAATTATAAGGTTTTTTTTAGTGCCCTACATTTTACACCCAGTCAAAAACATCTGCCTTCAGGTGGCCCGTAAGGCTGCGTGACAGACGGACAGCCCCGTGGTAAACCTATGGTACTTCTAGATGTTATGTAAATTTACAGTATACAATTTTGGATTACCATGCAAGAATACTTTTTTTTCCGTGTGTAACATTTAATAGCTCAATCTACATCCAGGAATAATTTACATAGAAGGACAATAGTTATTGGACCAGAGAGAGCGATGGGTAAATAACCACGGTGGTGAGTGAGTGAGTGCAGCCGGAAGGACACGATGACGTCAGGGTGAGATTCAGGTTGAGGTTAGGTGGGGGTGGGGGTGGGGGGAGGGGTCCAGAGAGATGGGATGAGGGGGGAGATGTCATGGCAGGAAGGAGGGTGGGTGGGATCCAGAGGGGGACGCCTGGGAAGTTGGGGTTGGTGGTCCAATCCTCCCGAGGTCTGAATCAACGGCACTCCCACACTTTTAATGTTTGATCTACGCTCCCGGTGACCACGTAGGGTGCGGCCTTGTGAAAATCTGCGGAGGAAGGACACACACACACACACACAAAAATGAAATCAACACACTTATGTTAAACAGGGAGAGACTTTTTATATTGTTGCGCCAAACTGTGCAAAAAAGCGCATTCATGAATCCACAGCTGTTGGTGGAGGTGCCTTCACTGAAAAAGTGAAGATCCAAACACAGCTAAAAACGTAGACAACAATAGCTGCGCTTCCATGATAGTTTTTTTTTTGCTAAATAAACTGGTCACATGACCACGTACGTCACGTCCGGTGACACGTAAATGTAATGTTTCCATGACACTTTTGCGATATACCCCGATATCGATGACTAGAGTGAAAATGCTGCATTCTGGTTTAAATGTATCTATAAAAATGTCTCAATGTCTCAAAGAAAAGTTCAGCAATTGTGCAACATTTCTTTACACTGAAATTTACATGCATTGTCGTGGAAACATGGCTCAAGTTCGATCTTGTCTTGAGTCACGAGTCAAGAGAAAAATAAGCCAATCTGTAATATTGGCTGTTAAAACTCAGTGAGGCATCAGTGAAACTCAGTCAAGTGAGTCCACGGGCACGCAGGCCAATACTGGATCTCTACTGCTCCATCTCTTCCTTAGTAGATCCAATTCTCCTCATTGATTTAGGATTGCAGCAGTCACAGTATCGCTCTTTGTTTGGGGGGGGAATAAAGAAACAACAAGCACAATTGTTGGATAAACATCACATCAAAAATGCAAAGACATCAAAACCATTCCAGGCTGAACGATGCAGTGAAATTCAGTCTCACTGGGCTTTAAAGGAGCAGAGTGCAGAATGTCGAGGGAACAGCACGCTGTTCTGGCACGACAATGGAACTATTTTTTTGGTGACAAAATTTTTTCTATGTGAATAAAAAAAGCTATCTCTTTTTTTCCCTCTCCAACGATTTCAAACAAAGGCCCTTTGTTTTGTGCGCACCGCTTTAGAATTCATCACATCAATAGCTCACAGCGATATCCTCTTTGGTTGAAGCAGGATTTAAGTGTGCTGCCTTTCAAAGACTCTGCCAAGGAGAAGTTGGCCGAGAGGCTCCTCAGGAGAGTTCCTGAGCCTTGATCTGCTGAAAAAGCTGGAGATGCGGAGAGGAGGGGCGGGCCGGGAAAAACCTCACGCGCTCGTCTACCTCTTCGAGCTGAGCTGCCAGCAACCCGTCAGGACGCTGCGCGCGCTGCTGGTGGACACACCGGGTGTCTTTACAACTATAAGCACCTCCACCATCCAGCGAGAAGGGGGTTGCCCCTCCCCTGCTCAACGTCAGGTGGCGAAACTGGTCAATGAGGATCAAGCTTTTTGTTTTCTTCTTACCCATAGAGGTAACAAAGTGTTCGTGGGCACACAGGGTTTTCATGCAGCGCTTGTTCTTGTAGTCCCAAATCCTTAAGGTCTTGTCGTCCGCGCAGGTCACAATGAACTTGCCTCCAGGGTGAAAGAGGATACCGCGCACCCAGTTGTCATGGCCAACCTGTCAGACGAAGAAGAAGAAGAAGAAAAAGGCCCGCCATTAGTTAAGAAGGCAACAATCTTTTAAGAAAACAATCACTCAAATCAGGAACAGAGAGAAGCTGGATGCGACGGTCCTCACCAGGGTCATAAGGCACATGCTAGTGCTAACATCCCACATCTTGATGGTTTTGTCTCTTGAGCCGGAAAGCAGGAAGGGGCCGGCTTTTCCACTCTTTTTGGTCTGGTGGGGCAAAAAGCAGAGAGGCCTTCAGTTATTGAGGATAAAAGGTCAAGAGTGAAAGAGAACAAATCCAAAAGAACAGACTTGCGGTCTCGCATCAGTTCCAGAGACAATATAGTAAAAATTACTGGGTTTGACAGTTAATTATCTGGGTGTCATCAGGAAATAAAATTTGTAAACTGCAACAGTGACTCACGAGAGCTACTAATACTACAATCAAGGTTACAGATTACTACACGCATCCATATGCCATACAAAAAACTTTATATCTGGATACATATTTATTATTTATTCTTCTTCTTATTAATAATATATACAATGGAATATGAATATATACAACAATATTTATTTTTTATCTACTGCAAAAATCTGATCCTGCTGCTTTTTTTTATATAATATTCAGCTGTCAATGCTCATGCGTGGTTACTGCAAATCAATGCTTTCTGTGCAGGTTTACCAACAACAACAAACAAACAAGTCAATAAATAAATAAAACACTGTTTCATTGTTGGGTTCTGCAGGGACAACTGCTGCAGGGGTCAAATATCGTTCCAATCTGACAAGGCCGCAGTTGAAGACGGCGGAGATCACAAGGCGTGAAGGAGGGAGGCTCAGGCTGACTTGAGGTCATGCCGATATTCTGCCTCTTGCGTTTAGTTTTTTTTTTTTTATTTCCAAGCTGGCGGTCGGCTCACATGGCTGAGAGGCTGAGCGGTGACGTACGAGGCTCGGCGGCTCGGCCGCGTGCGCAAAGAAGCGAAACTTTGTTGTTTGGCTTGGGAGCGCAAAGCACCGCCTGAACCACGAGCTGCGCTGTCACTCAGGGACAGTGACGCGTGACGCCTCGAGTGTGACGCCGTTTACTACAGCGTTCCCCCCACCGGTTAACAAAACATCGGAAATCAACTTAGTCATGTGTGGAAAGTCAAGACTCTGGCCGCCTGTGAAACTGAACAGCACCCTTGAAGTGCGTACGCCCACAGACCCCGTGCCGCCCTTTACCTCGGAGCCCGTGGCGTCCAGGATGGTGGGGTAGGCGCTCTCCGGGGCCCAGGAGATGCACTCCACCACGTGCTCGTGCTCCCGCAGCTCGGCCTTGCACTCTTTGGAAGCCACCACCCACACGCGCACCGTTTGGTCGTTGGAGCAGCTGGCCACCAACGTGCCGTCCTGGTTGGGCCGCACCATCCGGACCCACTCCCGGTGGCCGGTGAAGGTTTTTACGCAGTAGCTAATCGCAAAGAAAAATGAATCAGTTGGTTAGCACGTAGCTACAATGCAGTCATTTGATTTTTTGAAATGAAAATGAGGGTCCGTACCCAGTCGCCACCTCCCACATTTTCATGGTTTTATCCCTTGAGGCAGAAATGATGTGGTCCCCGTTGGGCATGATGGCTACAGACGAAACATTGTGGTCGTGTCCTGCAGGAAAGGAGACAGAAAACTGACGTTAAGCTTTCTGCACGCAGCCTGACATACCTGAAAACATGAAAAGGATTATAAGAATACAATTGAAAATATATATCAACAACGCTTTTGAGAACACGCTTCAAGCTGCAAACAACCAGCACAAACATCAGGTGAGTTGACATTAGCCAATTGAATGACAAACCACCAGCCAGTCTGCAGGAGCTTGCTTTGTTCCGCTGAGAATAAAAGATGCCTAATTACCAGGACATTTGGCCATATTTAAGCTGCTAAACAGATGAAGACAACTGTAAGTATACTTGAAAAAGCCAGCTTAAATCTGTGTGTGTGTGTGTGTGATAATGGGTAGCGGCTTCACAGGAAAGTGCTATCTGCTGCTGAAGAGGATAATTAATCTGCCACACAAAATAACTCTAATCTATTTCACCAGTTGGGTGGGTTTTTTTTTTTTTATTATTAAATAAGGGCTTGGATGAAAGGAGGAGAAAGGTTGAGTGGTTATAAAATGAAGTAAGTGGAAGTGGAACTAAACCGTGCTCTGTGTTGGTTGGTCTCTGCTCTTAAAAAGGGAACATCCGCTGGCATTTACAATGCAGAAGCAGAAAAAAGGCCTGAGAACGAGATAAAAGGAAATCCCTCGCAGCATTTATAACTGGAGTGTTAATGGAGGAGTGTGCACTGTGCGTGCTTTTTTTTTGTTGTTTTAAGGATTTGCACATCACGTCAACGTCACGATTAAACATTAAGGGGTAGTTCTACAATAACATGTTAACTACGTTTATTGGTCCGCTTAGGGAAATTTGTAGAAGATGAAAAACACAACAAAATTAAGAAAGAATGAGCTCTACTTTATGAAGATTTTTTTGGGAGGATTTATAATTAAAAATTAATGTAAAATGTCACTGATGAGTTGTGCAAGGATTGCATGCAAGACGTGCTTCTATCATCAAGGTGCAGGAGCTGAAGTGTACGTCAGTTTACGGTTTTAATATTTCCATGAGCAATGATGAGACACATCTCTTTTCTTGAACCTTCAAGGCTTCCATTACATTCACTTGATTTGATTTTGTTGATTCCAACAAAAGAGGAAGGGAATCTAGTGAGGTAAAGTGGGGAAGTAAAGTCCATATTTCAGGGCTTGTCATGATTCCACTGTGGCCAATCTGAGCAGATGATCAAGATGATCCAATTTAAGCAGCCTCAAATTGGATGTGGAACACCATCAGAACCACCTGAGCCCTGCCGACAATCCCCAAGTGTATTTACACCACAGCAGAGCAAGTTGAAATACGAAACGCAAAACAGTGCGACAAATAGTCCCACTTTACCGATTCAACAAATCCGTTCCAATCGAATGAAACACAAGGTGAAGAAAAATAGATAAAGAGCCGCGTCTTCTTACCATGCATGGTTCTGATGCATTCAAAGCCTTGGAAATCCCACAACTTGATAGTCATGTCTGCGGAGCAGGATGCAAGCAGCTTTCCAGTTTGGTCAAACGAGATATCCTGTACCGAGTCCGTGTGGCCCTTCAGTGTGCGTTCAAAATCTCCCGTCTCGTAATCCCACACCTGCAAGACAAAACATTCATACGTTGGTCCAACATGTCGTCTCGCCGCTCGCTCACAATATCTCAACGTCCAAAGAAATCCCCTCTGATGACTTCCCAAAATCCCCAATTTCCATTTCGATTTATTAGAATTCTGCACGCGTGCACACATTTCCAGTTGACACTGTATGGGCAACTGGAAATTTGCAATCCAGTGTATAAGCATATGAGCTGACGCATGGAAGTCATTCACAAACTGCTCAGCTCTGCCTTATGGTTTTAACTGATAGGCTGCATAGTTATTTTTTGCTGACTCTGACGGCTTCTCAGGTGGCTGCGTCAACATGCTTGAATACTTTGGGGAGCGGTGGTCCCACCCATCTGTGACCGTCCAGGAATGCTCTCCCTTCACAAAGCCGCTCCTCTTTCAACCGAGGCGGAATTAAAGTCAAATAAACAAACGACTGGCATTTTGTGACATTTCCTGTTTTAATAATGCATAACAATCCAGTTTCACTAGTAAGTTTGACAATACTAAATGATTTTGTTGTAATAATATTTTCTCAGTGATGAGTGTGTTCTCAATATTGAATCACACTCGTGTTGCGAACGAGCTGGGCCACATTTTGGCTGAAGCAAACAAGAGTGGACCATGCTGTGAGTGGAAGTGTGGGCAGAACGTGGGGGTCATTTAGAGTTAGGCAGATTTTCTGGACCAAGAAAGCTGTTAGATCTGTGGCTTCGAAAGAGACAGACAGAAGGTTTATCACAGAGGGATAAACCCTCCACAGTTCCCCTCTAGAGCGGGATTAGCAGGCGACGCCCCTCCCCTCCGTTTTGTCTGCCTTGCCTCCAAAAAAGCTACATGGAGGGCAGGAGACAAAAATACACAACATGCAGGTGGGCCAAGAAGACTCTTTTTTTGGGACAAGCCACTGCTGCCCGACGCCATTGACAAAAATGGACCAGACTCTGTTTGACTTCTCAGTGTGGGCGCACGGCTATGCCCGGGACGTGCTGATTTGCATAATGTGAGAGGTTTGAGGTGACCTCAAGGAAAAAGTCATTCTGTAATAGCAAGAGGATGCACTGAGGATGGGATGGCAGGCAGAAAGTATCTGTATGGGCCTCTTCTGGATATTTATAAAGAAAAGAAAGAAATCTTGACATACTAAAAATTATGATTTACTACTCAAGGTTTTTAATTACAACTGATTTACCCTAAACTAAATCATCCTTTATCTTATTAAAATGATCAATAAAACCTGAGGTTGAATAAATTAAATATCAAATTATTATTATATTATTATAATTCAATTATACATCACAATGTTAATACGACCAGACAGCCGTGCTGGCTGGTGACCCTTTCAGTCGGCTGAGGAGAGGAAACACACTGACTCTGTGTCTGTTAAAAATTTAACAGCAACAATTGAGGAAGAAGAAAGTAGGGCAGCAGGAGCGTCGGGTCGGGCCAGGGCCGGGCCGCTCAAAAACCAGCCAGCCGCCAAAGGAGAGGCGCAAATACTGAGATAGTTCCACCAGAAGGAAGAACGCTTCCGACGGAGGGAGTTCACAGCGGGACGCTGATGCCTTAAGTGGAAGATAAATGAAGCAGGCTGCAGAGAGGAGGGGGCTGCAGTGGGAGGGGCGGGGCGGGGTCGGAAGAAGGCAGGGAGATGCCAAAACGGAGAGAGCGATCCCCACTGTGTGGGTAAAGCTACATGTGTCTCTTATTGTCTCATGAATAAAATATGCAGAACAAACAGAGTTGGGCTTTGTGCAGCGAGGCGGAGACACACTGCAGCAAAAATAGCCCAGAGTCAGACTGTGGAGTTTGAGGAAGGAATCAGGGGAGAACAGATGAGAGAGAGGAGACAGGTTAGGCCGAAGCTAGAGAGGATGAGAGAAAGCCTCGAGGAAAACACAAGAAACGCAAGGGAAGAGGAGGAGGAGGAGGAGGAGGAGGAGAGGAGAAGGAGCAGCAGAGGAGGATGCAGAGACTATGACCCAATGAGGAAAAGGCTCTGCGCTCGCAGACAGAACCAACCTTTATTGTTGCGTCCTCAGAGGCCGACACCATGACGCTGAAGACGGGATGGAAGATGACGCGGGTCACTGGGCTGCGGTGGCCACTCAGGGAGTACCTCTCCGGGGGGCGGGGGATCCACTCCTTGGGGTCCCGCTTCTGACTGACGGGCCCGCCCAGGGTGATCTCCTCCTTTGCCTCGTTCAGTTTGGACTCCAGTTCCATCACCTGTCACAAGTGCAGCGGCAGGTGGATCAGTTCAAAGTATCCATGAGGAGGCGCCAGGGGAGAAAAATAGATTCATGCGACGTAGGCTGCTGAGGTGAAGGATTGTTTAGAAACTTATTCTGTCTGGCAACCTTTTATTCTAACTAGAGACGCACCGATACAGACACCAGTAATAGGTATCGGCACCGATACTGGGATTGAGTACTGCACTTGTGCTGCAAAATGCGTGCCAATAACCAGTGTTGTTGGGATTACTCCATAAAAGTAATCCAAATACTGATTACTGATTACTCCTCAAAAAAGTAATCTAATCACTTCTTTAACTACTTTGTTTCATAAGTAATCAATTTCTAATCACAAATTTCTTTAGTTAAAATAAAAAGATAAAGCGACAGTGCTACAGTGCTTTGGAATGAATGTTTTCAAAGTGCAAATTCCAAATATTTCTGCAACATAATTTTTTGGTTGTTTTTCTAAATTTCAGACATTTTGTGGATAATAAGACATTTTTACCTTGCAAGTTATTTCGCAAAAGTAGTGGAATTGTGACTTAATAAAGTAATTACGATATAATTACCATTTTTGGCACAGTAATACTGTTACATTACTCCGTTACTCAAAAAGTAGTTTAATTACAGGAGTGGATTACTTAGCAATACATTACTTGCCAACACTGCCGATTACACAACACCGATACCAGTTGTATGTGTATGCATATGACCATTTTGGGTAAATCTGTGTTTGTATTGGATTGAAACAGTCACCCCCGTTCTAGAAAGACATGCTGAGGAATGTTGTTCAAATAATGTGTGAAAAAAAAATCAAAGTAACTCTATACCGTGTAATGGCCTTATCAAGTACTCAGTATCGGTATTGGTGAGTACAGTAATGCAAGTACTTTGTGAAAAAAGTAGTATCGGGCATCCCTGTTTATAACCAATATCTGAAAATTAAAATAGTGTCTACAAGACACAAGGTCCAAGATCCCACAGACCTTCTTTTGTAATCTGATGACTGAAGTCCATTTCTTTTCCAAAAGGCCGGCGTACTTCTTATCCAATTCTTCATTCTGCAAAGAGAAAGAGGGCCGGGAACGGTCAGGCCGACGTGCAGAGACAAGCCAATCACAATGACGGGACACGGACGCATTATGAGTGAAGCCCGCAGGGGAGGGTGAAGGGTGAGGGAGGGGGGGGGGATCACGGGGGAAACGTGGCGAGTTCCTTGGCTACAGCAGGAAAGAACAGGGAATTTATTTTGCACGCCCCTCGGAGGCCGGCGGCGAGTGCCAGACACCGAGCCACTGTGCAAGACACACACACCCACCACAACCTGGTCCTAATCCTTCTCACACAGGCTAATCTGCTGCAGACATGAAAGGCTTAGGCAGCTTACAGCCACACACCCAGTACTGGGGGCAACAGTGGAAGTTAACTTGGGGCCGCTCCCCCCAGACAGAGTCCTGGCTCCACCTGCACACTAATGCCACAAGCTGGCCTTCGCCTTTACATAACGGACTTGCACCGTTGGCAGTCCGTCTCCGCGAGCCGAGGAAGAACCCAAACACTGGAACCGTTCACCAGTTGATATGTTGACCAATACCAACACACTGCATTAAAGAAGTGATGTACATTTTCTAACCTGAAGGTCTAAAGGGAAGAAATGAAATTAAAATGAAAAATCCAGACTGAACCGATGTCCATGACAATAATGTGTTAAATCTATTATTTCATTCCTTAGCGTTGTTCTATCCATGCAATTCAGCAGCTTTTTGTTGTGGCTCTGTGTTTGACAATGCCTCGAAGCTGTTACTACCGCAGCATCGAAAAAAAAAAAAAAACCCACATTGACAGACAGTCGCGAGGAGAAAATTAGCATTGTGCTCTGATTTCACAGCTCAATCCTCAGCCTGGGCTTGAAGCGAACGCTGGACATCCTGGAGGTGTCGCGAGTCAGGCGGCAGCGTTTAACACTTCCTAATGACGAGAGGCGGTTCTTGAGAAATACGTGTGATGTACGAAAGACAAAGGCATCGAGTGAGGCGCCGCAGAGATGAGAAAGGAAAACAATGGTGGGGGGTGAGCAGGGAACCCTGTTTGAAAAAGTCTGCCATCATCTAATCTGCCATCTGCCTGGACACGGTGCCCACCACGCCAACACAAAGACACGAGCAAACACACAATGCGAGCATGCGAGGGGGTGGACGGTGGGTAGAACCTGTGTTGCCTTGTTTAAATGAAGCAAAAAAAAAAGCAATTCAAAATTTCACATTTAATTACTCCTGCAATGTCAAAACCTGCTAGTGTACATAATTTATACTAAACAATCAAGCGGTATTAAATTAGCTGTAAGAATAAGATTAGAGAGGAATCAAATGCACTTTGAATGAAAGAACATCCACATGAAGATATATAATTGGGGAAAAACAGCTCTTGAGGTGGATGTGTATGCCGCTGACGACTGACACTCAAAAGGGTGCACCTGCTCCTGCTGCCATTCATCTATTATTTACTCTGTTTCCATACGACGGGTGAGAAAACGTCTTCACAACCGGCGGAGGCGAAGGAGGAGGAGAAGGGGATGGAGTGTCATGTGAGCAGAAAGTGAAAATGGCGCAACAGGGAGAGACCAACAAAGACCGCTTCAGAAGGAGGAATAACTTCACTGCGACTGATTACAGGCCAGAAACTCGGCTGAAGACATTTTTAGATGTGCTGGTATTTTATATTTTCAATCGTATGTTCTGTGAGGTGCTGTGGAGGTTGAGGTCCAGTGGGCCTGTTGGAGTGGAATTGAAGGTTTTTTCTGTTTAAAGCAAAGGGAGAAAGATGCCATAAAGGGACCCAGAATGAATCCTATAGCACAAACACTATCAGTCATCTGGCCCAAATTGGATTTAGCTTGCTTATCAGGTAAAACATCTGAATTGTAAATACTGTATATTTCTCTTAGCGATGGTGTAAGTATCTATCGATGATTTAAGAATATATCTATCTGTCTATCTATCTCTAAAATCCATCCATATTAATTAAGTTGGCCTGATGGAGCAACAAGACAATATAATGTAGTATTTGATTACTTTTTTCCCTTGACTAAGAGGGTTCTTAAATTCACATTATTGTTTAAATGTTCGACTTTAATAAGCCATAATTAGGCTCATACATAGAATTATACCAGCTCATATAGTTGTGCTTTTAATTATCTATTTTATTTAGGTGTTCCGTTCCTTAAGGGGACACAAAATACATTATGAAGCATGTTACAACTCATCAAAGTTCAATTCAACACAACAATGGGGCAGTAATGAAGGAAAGCAGTTTTCTTATTTAAACGCACCCTCTAAGATAAAGAAGTGCTTTTCCCAAGATCACATACACAATGTTTGGCTGAGACCCACTAATCAAAAAGACCAGCGTAATTAGGTGCAGGTGCCCCCGGTCACACTTGTGAACGCTTCGCCCAAAATGAAAAAATAAAGTGGGAAATCAAGGCGCATTCTTGGTGCAAATTAGTGTCTGATTGGCCTGGCGGATGCGGGCGCCCACCCGGATCTACTCACATTATCTAGGTCCGCTTCCTTCTTGAAAGTGGAATATGCCTCTTCATATCCATTGGAACGCAGATAATCGGCGATGGCTCGATTTCTGGAAGAGACAAAGAGGCCCTGTAATTAGTTCGTCTGACTAGCAGACAAGATAATTGTTAAACAGCCTTAAGAAACAATACAAGTGATGGACCGAGAGCGAATACGCTAAAACAAAGACCCGGGTTGTGAGCGCGTTCGGCAAATGTGTCAGACAAAGACGTGATTTTTGTGTTGTTCCACCTTGAGCTGTGAAATAGAAATGATTCAGACGCAGAAATGCAGACTGACACCTATCGCTGCCTGAAACAGCTTCCTTCTCTGCGTTTCTCTTTTAATGAGCTCTTCTTTCTTCAGGCAAATAACGGGAAGGGATGACTCCCCATAGTGTAGACTTGGAGGGAAAATGAGAGTCAGTCAGTTCACATCACAGAGCCACCTACGTATAAAGGGAAGACGGGGGGCAGGATGATGCATGTAAACCAAAGAGGCAGCCAGACAGACACCTTTATTTTGCAAAGAGAAATGTGTTTATTTCTTATTTGTCTTGACCATTTTTTTACCTTTCATAGCAGCTAATGCTCCAACTACTTGCACTTCTCTCACATACATACATCGTGTGGTAACACAACAAGTGCCACCTTGTGCGATCGTACAAGAATAGTCAATGCAGCACAGTAGAGAAACACATCTGCACCTTTACAGACTCCTTTGAAGATGTTCAGTCATGTTAGCCCTAAAAGGCTGCTACTGTGGTTACAGCACTGCAAAGAGAAACAGGAGATGGCGATGACGTCATCGTGCCTGCAGATGAAAAAGTGGATCTAGCCGAAGTGCAACTCTTCTCACTGAGGCAGGGCCAAGGAAGTAGAACAGTCGAATAACCAGAGATTATGAAATATCTTAAGCTCTATTTTTAATTTAATCTTTATTGACAATCAAGCACTGCTTCCAGACAATATAAGATATGTATTAAAATGAGATATTCATCAGGCTGTGGTAATACTGCAGTCTGTTACAATTCCCTTTAATCAAGTTGCTTATACACAGTGTAATGACGGACAACCAACTCATTTATCCATGTCTGAAAGAAGTCTTTTAATATAATTGGAGACTTGCGCTACTTTGAATGCAGCCCTGCTGTGTTTTCACACAGCCGACCCTGCCATTAATGCCACAAGAACCCACACAAGCTGTCAGGCAGGCAGGCAGGCAGGCAGGCGCGGCTCTGAGGCACCAAGATGAAGAGGGCGGGGGGGTCACAATCTGTCCACCCAGCCCAAGCCCACCCCCCCCCCACCACCCCCCATGCCCTCCTGGTCAGTTGTAAGCGCCGATTACCCCTCCCTCCTCTTCCAAATTCTCACTTTGACCACCTGCAATCCCTATGACAACCGGACGGGGCTGGTTATAGCTCAAGGTTAGCAGGAGGTTATCGTTTCGCCGGACGGCCAACCTGTCACCACGCACAAACACAAAAAAGCGGAAGTGGGGGTTGTATGAGTGTACGTGCGGTGGCGGTAGGGCGCTGGCTGTCAGGTGAGGGGAGCTGCTCCACGCACAAAGATTCAACAAGATCGGTTGATATCAAAACAGATCCAAAGGTGCACAGAGCGATTTCCATTTGCTCACACGCCCTCTTTCGTCAAGGCAAAAAGTCCAAATCTAAAATAATTTAATCACTGGACAAAAAAAAAAAGCTCATTAAACGTCACAGTGTTGCAAACTGCAGTTACTGCAATGTCCGTTCTTTCTCAAAGGGCAACGAAAGGCTTGGACAGATGAGAGAAAGCTCTAGCTACTGCTGAGTAAACCTCAATAATATAGCCACGACCTTTTGAATTGTCAAAGACGGTGAGGCACATTTCATGCTACAGTTTGAATAGTTAAAACAAAAGAACAAATGCAGCGTGAAAAGGGGAGGAGAAGGAGGGAAAGACGTGCGCTGTAGTCGGCAGCGGGAGACCAAACCAAGCTGGTTTCCATGGTTACTGGCAGCCCACGGCTAGATGACGTGATGGGGAAATGGGGATATATATATATATATAAAAAAAAGGGGCAGGGCCAGGATGTAGCCTCAGGGATGAAATATAATATAAAGAGGAGCCAAGGCACATGTGTCTTTAAATCATTAAAATACTCTCCCAGTGAGATAATAGCTTTCAATGCAAATGCAAGGGTGAAAACACTGTCCATCTCTTCCTGCTCAGCACTCATCAATGGTTTCTAGTTCTCACTTTTGGTCGTATCAACACTAAGGTCAGTCAGACGTACTGGGGGCCTGAGCTGCTCTCTATGTTGTCCAGCGAGAGAGAAAGAAAGACGACGCAGCCTGTGTAACAAGGTTATGGCGAGGCGAGGCAGGAGAGTGACCTCATCCTTCTGGGAAGCAGAAGTGAAGCAGGCGTCCAGCAAGTCTCTCTCAGTGACATCACTTCCTCCTAATCCAACATCCCAGTAAGTTCCCTCGTGAGGGACACTGGCAACAGACAAACAGAGACGGAAAGACAAAGACATAAAGACAGAGGCTGGATAATAAAGCTAAAGCCCTTTAGCGACGGGCTAAACCCACCACCCATGGCTGAATATCGGCAGCCCTTTGATGGCCACAGCCCTCTGACCCTGTAAACCTCAGAGTCCGACGCATTTTTGGGTGACTGCCATGATTTACTGACTAAGACCACGTCATGCAGCAACACAGCCTGAGCTACAGCTGAAGGTCGTCACCATCAGTGATGCGCAAATCAAACAGCACCGACTTGTAGTTTGATGAGGCGAGTTTAGAACAGAGGAACGGTACTGATTCAGGACATTGCAATTATGTACGACACTATGAGCAGTTCAGTGGGAGGCACAAGATGATGATGATGATGATGATAGCTACACTGTGTACATGGTCTCTGGTGATTGAAATTCGGATAAAAATCAGGTGGATTGTGACCATAAGAAACTTTTTTTGGGTGGCTTGGTGACGTAGTGGCTAGCCAACACTACGGCGTCACGGCAAGTAGGTTGCAACGCAGTAACGCAGTTCGAATCCCTGTCCTGCCGCCCAGGATCCTTCTGTGGTGAGTTTAAATGTTCTCCCAGTATCCCATCACCGTTGGAAACATGCTAGCCCCTACAGGTCAGGTTAGTGGCGACGCACTCAGTCACAGATCACTTCCGTAAAACTGCTCATAATGTGTGGATAACATTTACAATAACACAAATACATGACATGTTTAGAGGCTGTTAAAATGAGGCATCCAGCAAAAAACAGTTGGACAGCTCTTCAGTTGGATTCGTATTCAGCTTCCTATTCATCCATTCGCAGAAAGGTCAAATAAACAATAGCTTTCATTTGCATGCACATGGTGGAGCTAGAGATGGACTGAAACGGCTCCTAAAATAAATTATCTGTGTGAGGAGGCTCAATTTTACTAGTCACGCCAAGCTAGTGCCAATCGAGAAATGTTTAATCACATTAACTGATATTAGCATCACATGAACATATCAACACCCTAAGGCAGTTATTCAGACAAAAAAAACAACAAAACTGAACCCAAAATAAGTTTCATCAAACAATGACTTGGGCCATTATTTTAGCAAGGGGATAATATTATATTAGATTTTATTTCAGTCCTGCTCAGTCACGCAAACAGCAGGAGTTGGATAAACACCAAGAACACGCAGCAGGTGAGTCCAGTCTCACTACACACGACCAGGGCGTCGGTGCCGTGGCCGAACAAACTCTTCATTGAAGCACACAGAAAAGCAACAGGCGCTTTTTGCCTGAGAGGTAGAGTGTGTGACAGTCACAAGAGCCATATTTAGCCGAGCCAAAAGGTGTGCGGAGAGCAGCAGAGGGGCTGTAGGCAGCTACAAAACCTAATCCTCCTCTGCCTTAACGGCCAGCTAAGGAACAGCTGATAACTTCAAGTACAACATCACCAGGGCTGCTGCACCAAAGTCATATGACGGCCTTGCGTAACAGTTACACTGCACATGGATTTCCATGAAAACTGGAGCCAATCGGCTATTTTTCTCCCTTCACTGATGGGACTGATCAGGACACAGGTTACGAAGATCTACGGAGCGCCATCAGCAAACAACCAAATCTTTTTGCTGCAATAATGTCCAGGAGAAAAGTAGGAATTTGGTTGCTGTGTACTGGTGGTCGACGTTGTCTTGGTTTCTGTCCTTCAGTCCCCGACATGGCTCACACCATCATTATCACAATGTTGATGATGTAAAACCATGAAACTGGCAAGTGCAAATTTTCTTTGATTCATCATTGGTCTAATTTAAGATTTCAAGTTCAGCATGTGATGCTAAATAAAGTGATCTGATCATGACGTGGCTAATTGGCACCAAACCTTTGAACAGAGTAAAGAGAGGAAAAGTAATTTCCTGCAAATGTTTGAATCCTGTAATACACAGTTATTATTCCAAACAGCATTAGCAGCAGATGATGTCAAAACTACAGTCAATATAAAGTAGCAGAACTCTTCTGCTGGCTGTGCAGGAGCAGCTTCTTCCTCTTTCATCTGGGTCTGTAGGTTCTATTTTTGGACTTTCCTCTTATTTTATCAAATGATACAGAAACTTGTACAGTATTTTTGTTGCACAAGTTGTGTTTGGTTTTCTTTTCATTTTTTTTTTTCAAAAAGTGCACCATATTTTTGGGGGGGAAAAGCCGTTTAGCATTTACATATTTTACTAAACAGTGATGAAGACACTAAGCTAGCTGCTTTCTCCAACACTATGACAATGGGTCCATTTCAATCGAGTTCAGACAAGACAGTGTTCTTTGAATAATATTTAGAAACATCTAAATTTAGTTTGATCTAAATTATTGTGCCGATTCTACCACTCAGACTGCCAGCCAAAATCTGATTTTCAGCCCATCCAGATTGAAACCGGATGGCTCTTTTCTCATCTGAACAGTCACAAATCACATGAAATCCGATTTATGCAAAATGGATTGAAACCACCATCGGGAGGTATAGTTTCAAATGGCATTCGGACAGATGCGTCTCAGTGTGAACAGCTCCAAACACACCGATGGGTTTTGACTGTCCGTGACGTCACTCTACGCGACGCAAGACCCAATGCGCCCCCAGAGAGCACCATTGGAGGTGCGGAGCTGTAACATAATGGAGCAGACAGAAGATGTAGAAAGCAGCAGTCCCTGGACAGAGGAGGAAACTCATTGGCTCATCAGTCTGTGGAGAGGTAGCTCCATTCAAGCTAAGCTCCAGGCCATGTATCGCAACAAGTGCCACTGTCGCAATTATATGATCTCACACACTACAAGCTCTGGACGACGCCTCAGCTTCGACGTCGTTGCTACAGCAACCTGTCAGATGGATCAATATTGTGGCCCAGTCTGAACAGAGCCACATCCCATTTGGACACTTGCTAATAACAGTGTGGACAGACAGCCCTAAAAATCAGATTTGAGAAGGAATCTGATTGGAGTCAGTCGCAGTCTGAATGCAGCCTTAATCAGTTTAGCAACTTTCAATAAAACATGCATTCAACAATTGGGAAAAATATTAAGTCCGAAAAAGGCAAAAGACAAAGACAAAGACATACAATATGGCTGCAAAACACTGTGTCGCACAAACAATAAACCCTGGCATGTGCGACAGCTGACCATTTAGAAAATGAATCCAAAATGCTCACAAAGTCAGCCATGTCGGAGTCTGGTTTTGGTGGTGAAGGCGACCACGCTGAAGCAAACTTAAGGTTGGGGGGGGCAATATGAGTCAGGCCAGCAGGGGGGAGTCGGAAGGTGGGGGTTGGGGGCATTTGTGCTTCTGTATGGTCCAGAACAACTGGCCCGAGTGGAAGAGGAAGTGCACCTCAACTACATGCATGTGCAATCACTTTGCATATGCATGTACACAACGCAGCTTGGCACACTGGTGCAGCTAGCTTCATTCTGCTGCCTGATCAGATCTTCACACTTTACTGTTGAACATCACAGGACTGAAGAATGACCGGCCATCTTTGGAATCATTTCTCACAGGCTGCAATATCTTCTTATACCATGCAGAGGAAAACTGAAATAAACCGACTACTGGCATTCTTATTTCCGGAGGCCACTTCAATTTTCACTCAAAACAAACCCTTTGATTCACCGCCTCTTTGGAGGCCCAGCTATGAAAAACTAAATGTAATAAGATCAACCAATAAGAAAAACGATCAAAATTCTTGTCAGCAGTATTATAAAATGACAACAAGATGGTTTTAAAAAAAAAGAACACTGGGCTCAAAAAGCTGAGGCTTCCACTGAACAAAACTGTACATTGTAATCACCCTATCGCTTAATGCCATGGTTTTATCCTTTAAACAGCACGGGTAAGGATATTTGCCCTCTTATGTCACCCATTTTCAGCCGATGAGGCGCCAGTAAAAAAAAAAAAGAAGAAGAAGAAAAAAAAAGAGAGGTTGAGAGGGGGGAGAAAAATCACATGAACCATCTTTTAGCTTAGGTTGCGGAGAAAGCTGAGGGATGCAGTTCAAAAGCAAAGGCCCATCTGCACTTGGGCGCCTGCAGGTCTTTCAGGGGAGCAGAACGTTTGTGTTCTCCGTCTATTTTTATGTCCTGCCAGAGGGCACAAGTCCCCTGACCCTGGAAAAACAGACAAATGTTCTTTTCATTGGCTATGCGCACAAAAAATAGAGTTGTTGTGAAGACGGCCCGCAATCGCAGCATCTGACTGCTGTGCTGACAAAAAAGAAACAGTTTAAGGGACAAAGATTTTTTCTCTTTTTGGAATACGATGTTCCACACTGGCTTCATAAAAGCCATTTCATGACTCTTTATTTTTTGCAACATTAAATGGACGGTGTTTTTTTTCCTAAGAGTTTCTTGTTATTTAACGTTTAGAAGGATCTTCACAAAACCATCTGATGGTACACACCGTTAAGTCAGCGCAGACTGTCCTGTTGTGCGAGAGTGACGACAACTGAGTTCAAAAGAGGCTTGAATTCAAGGAGAACAAAACCTTTTTTCAAAGAAAAAATTGTTTACCATGAACAACACACAACAACAATGCTGTCACAGACGGGGGGGCCTATGAAAATGACCATCATTTCCATTAATCCGACAGCTATTTAACCTGTCAAAAATATGGTTTCACGCAAAAAAGAAATGAGCCATTCAGCAAGAGGAACAAGATCTCCAGGTCACTTTGGAAAGCGGCAAACTCAATGACAACAGCACGTCGCCACCGCTCCAATGGCATTAGGAATGCAACCCATTCTTGGAATTGCCTGTCCCAAAGTTTTGTGCTCACCATGGGGGCCAAAGATTTGTGTAACAGAGGAAAGAGAGGGGGTGGGAGGGTCCCGGGCCGCTTCCACTGAATATCAAACAGCTTGAAAGATTAGCATTCCAATAGATCGCTCCATACCGACAGACTCCTCCCACTGTTCTAATCTAGAGGCGTAGTTGAGAATGCCAAGGGCCTTGTTAGAGAGAACCACCCCCCTGCTCCTTTCCTATGACTTTCTATTTCAAATCGATCTACCTCAACTGTTCCCCTGCTGTCTCAGGGGTTAATTGTCCACCCGAAAAACATGGCAGTGTGAAGAACGCTGCTCCCACAACTATCAACTACACAGCGCATACGTCTTCCTTTGCTTCATTGCTGGCAGCTTTTGTTTGTGCGCCTATTTGTTGTCACGTAGCAAAGAGGTACATTTCACACATCTTCAGTACATCAGGGTTACCTGAACACTGACCGGGGCAAATGGGCCAGTGGAATGTTTTGTTTTAGTGTTGTTTCTGATTTTACAGTCCCACGCTGGAGAGGAAACTGTAAAGACTGAATTTTTCTTTTCAACAGTCCTAGTTGAGAATGCACTGATTCCTAGAGGAAGACCTTATTACCTCTCCAACTGAAGTGGAAAAAACAAGAAGCAGAAAGTAAATGTAAAAACAACAAGTGAAACTGACAGGAAACAAGAATTAACCACTGTGATAAAAACATCACTAGAGATGTTTTTAGCTTTTCTGGTGGAGTCTGTGCTTGGCCATAGGAATATGAAATGAGCTCGCTTAACAGGCCAAATTTTGAGCTATTTATAGACCTCTTTGAAAATGTAAATAGCACATGCCCAGTGTCACTGCACGGCTTTACGAAAACATGTCACTCCATTAGAGTCCATTTTGGCTTTTCAATATGTTTCAGCTTAGAATACTGCCACTGCCACGGTCCGTTACCAAAACTATCACTTCGCAGAAACAAAGCGGCCATCTGGTTCTGGCAGGGATCATTAGTTGCACACCTGACACTCACAAAACACAAATAAATGGCTCGTCACAGTCAGTATTTTGAAATGAAGACGCAACAAATAAATACAATATATGCAATTTCCTAGCAAAACTGAACTACATAGAAAGACATAGACTATAATAAGACAAAATATAATGCAAGGCTTTCAAGTGTGGTGACCTTTAGTCATGAATTCAAGCTGTCAAAAGAAACTGAGATACGATGGTTCCTCAATTATTTTTTTTGACAAGAACCACCGTCTACGGTTATTTTGCACTTGTCCTGTATGTTTTAGGATCAGGCTAGTTTAACTTTGGCACAGCCAAATGCTCCATAGAGGCCTATTGTGAGGCAAAAACCTTGTTGTTGTATCATTGCATGCATTGCAATGACTAAGGTCGCGAACGTTTGTGTTAAATATTAGACCCATTTTGGGGCTGTGCTGACGAAAAAACAAACCCTAAAACATGTTGCAATCAAACACAAAAATGTGGTTTTACTGGACGTGTTGTTATGTGTGACTGAGTTTGTGCAACCATTTAGTTTTGAGGTGAAACAACAAAAGGCGAGTCACTTAAACCCCTCGTGAGTGGATCCATGAAATGCAAATATATATACATATATATACATCATGTAGTATCATGATGAAGGTGTGATGGCAACTTACAGTTCGTCTCGTTGCCGTTGTGATAGCACCATTGTGACGGGGCAGTGAGGGCTGGGAGGGGTCAGTAGGCAGGAGGCGAGTCGTTCGCAGCTGCTGCGCTCTCCTGGGCCAGGAGATGAGCTACGCTGATCCGAGAGGGGCGAGAGCTAAGGGGTGGGCGGTGCCGCGTACTCCAGTGGTGGGCGCTTTGCTCTGTTCTGTGAGGAGGCCCGAGGCGGAGAGGGAGAGAGAGAGAGAGGGAGAGAGAGAGCGGGGGAACGCAGAGAGTCTGCCCCCCCCACCAGCGGCTGACTCCAGGGACGAGAGAAGCGGAGAGCCTGCAGACCAGTCACCAGTCGAGTCTACACTGCATCTGGGGAGAGAGAGAGAGAGAGAGAGAGAGAGAGAGAGGCAAAGTCAGTGTTAGGTATGCATGACAGCAAGCATGAGGACGGCCGGGGGGGACTGGGGTGGTGGTGGGGGGTGGAAATGTTCAGAGGTCAGAGCACTGCTGCATCGGGTCTGCGTTCGCTCATACACAGATCAACGCTGAAGATATAAACAACACAATCACGACACATCACGTTATAGTGTGAAAATTTGCCGTCTTCACGATAAAACGTCACACTATCACATTTTATCGTGATAATTTCCACGTTATAACAGGAAAACGATCAATTTGTTTCGTGAATCTTCAACGTTATAACGTGAACATTATCACGTAAAAACGTGATAGTTTTACATTATAACGTAATACTGAGCCCTGTGTGTCCGCAATGCGCTTCCGTACAAAGTGTTTGACAGGTAAGCAAAAAAAAAAAAAAAAAAAAAAAACTTCACAAATTAAAAGGCCGCGTCAGAAAAACACATCAGCAAACACATAAAATTTCACAGGAACCGCCTATTTTTCAACCGTCCTCTTCACTCAACAGCTTTGTCTGTCTGTGCGATCGGTCTGACGTGTCCCCAGTCTAGTCGGAGAGGTCTGGTCTGCTCCCGCAGCAAATTCCTTTTTTGCCGTTAACGCGCAGGAGCTGACCCACATTCTCCAAGCAACAGATTCCGGGGGTAGCGACAGAAAAGAACAACAGGACGCAGCAGAGTGGGCAGACCAGTGTTCTTGTAAAATTAACGAGCCCGGTCTACTCATTGTGTCGCCTCTTCGAAAGCTGACTCATGGCACAGGGAAAAACATAAAATCACAGTCCAGTGCATTAGTCAATCATTTGTCGATCAAGGTCTTTACAAGCATTAAAAAAAAACTGACATGAAAAATGAGACATTTATCAATGTATGTATATATTTTCATATTTCAAAGGCAATGTTTGCAGGTGAAAGTTACAAAGTGCTACACGCTAGCCGCATGAACTGCCAAAGTTCAAAGCTCAATGTTTGCAAAGGCACTTTGTACACAAGATAGGCAGAAAGTCGTGTCCCCGGCTAAAAGGACCCACACATCTGTATTACGGCGCATTATCACACTGCTGGGTTAATCCATCTCATAGCCAAGCCAAGCGTGGACAACCTCTGTCTGGACCGTGATGTCACCACCTCACAGGAGTCTGAATGTCTGCTCATTACGTGGCACATTGAGGATTCTTGCCTTCTCTCCAATGCATATGACAGCCAAAGATGGCTTCAGCTGCGCCGCCACACGGACGAAGCCACCGTCGGAGGGCGCATGCATTCCACATCAACCTGAGCAAAGGCTCCGGCGTGTGGAATGAGGTCACCTACCATTTATCGATACTTGGCACTCTGCACTGGCGACGGCAGCGCTGCATCCACTGTGTGACGCGCTTTGCTGTGATTCTCATTTTATTATTGAGCAAAATGTTTGACATCAGACTAATTGGATCAACACAAAATGTGACTTGACCGTGTGCTGCTGGAATGGGTGCCACAGCCGTGGCCATCAGCTGACTGACAGTTAATAAGGCTTATGTGTCCTCGAATTGATTTTTCTGGTCTTTGTTGCGTAGGAGAAGCACAATATGGGGGCTTATAGTAGCCGTGGTGCTGACAGCTGCAAGAGACGTCACTTCACTTCCTGATGAGGGCAGGTCAGCTGTTATTGAAATCTACTTTTAATAAATGATGGAATACATGCTTTCTCTTTCAGAAGGCCACAGTCGTAATGACCCCCAACCAGTATCACCATCTGCGCATCTGGTCTTTATAAGGGTAATTATATACTGACAGGATGGAAATATGAAAATCTTCATCCAAACAATAACCAATGTTCACCTTTGAAAACAGCAGTGTGCCTTTGGACAAAATCTATCGTTGTTGACTCTCGTGTTAACAAAACAGGACACGAAATTACAAAACTCAGACTAGCGAAAACAAACACAACAACAGGAATTTTTGTGTGTTGTTTAAATATGAGATCTAATATTATTTTCCAAAACTGTGAGACCTGTACTGCTTGAAAAAACAAATACAACAGAAAATACTCCCAAAAAAAAATAGCCCACTTGCTTAATGTGCAAGATGGGAAGCATAAATAGCCACTATGTATATATATTTCACCACTGTAATATCTGATCAATCTCATGCCCTTGTGCATGCAAGAGAAGGAACATGACCACGCCACAGTCTAAAAATGTCATTTACTGTGAGCGTGGTACTGTGTCCCTGTGGCTTATCACAAAACACACCATCCAGCAATGCTAAATATGCCTCTACATCACTGTTTGCTGCTGATGTCATGCTAAAGTCCTCTTTCAAAAGCAAGTCACTCAAAGAGCTGGAATCTGGAGGAACTCCATTCTCTGCTCATGACCTCACATCTCTAATCACCTGTACTATAGAAATGTTTAGCCTTTACACAGGCCAGATGAAGCATCGCATGTAAAGGTAAACGAGGGGGGGGGGGGCAACGGCAACTGATAAAATCAGAATGGAAATAGTGTAAAAGGATGGCAGAGCATTCAAAGGTACTAAAAAGCAAAAAAAAAAATATATATATATATCGTAGTGATTGTAAAAAATATTTCAAAATAGAATCAAATTTTGGCATTAGTTTTGTAAGAGAGAGACTACAAATTGGGCATGGTGGGCATACAGTAACCAATTATGGTACACAGACATGCTTGCAGGCTAATTAGTCTATCAATGATCTCCAGACTATGTGAATGGTTGGTCTGGGTACAGCAGAAATGACCCAGGGAGCTTTATCACTGACTGATAATGAAAGTGAGAGATCATCCTGTTCAACTTGCTGCCATTATCAGCCACTGGGTGCCTCGTCAGGTACGTGCCTTGGTCACAGCCAGCACAATCCCATTAATTACGTGGCAAGGGACTTCTTCTGCGGTGCTTAAAAAAGGTCTGCAAACACTACACTGCACATGGTCGAGGGATTTATTTGTTTGGTTTAGGAAAAAAAAAAAATTGCTGGTCTCATCAGCTTCACACATTCCTCTAAGGTCCAGCATAAAACTCCATAAAAGGAAAAAAGGAGACGAGTATGTTTATACTTTGGAAATGTAAATTTTGCACCTTTAGAGTGATGGTGAGTGATGTGTGGTAAGAAGCTCAGGAATCATAAAAGTGACAACAGACACATACATGGCTTACAGGGAAACACACAGGAGCGTCAAACCACTCACATATGTAACACATTCTGGCCAGTCTATTAGCCATTTTGACTTAGTTGCACCATAAATACAAACACTTGGTAGCCATCAGAACACAGTTCAACTCAGATGGATGAGATGTACTCTGCAGTGAACCACCCGACTTCATGTCAGCAGGCTGTGATAGCTCCATTCTAAGACTGGAGATTTATAGCAAGCAGTGCTCTCTGGAAAGATCTACGAGGCATTTGAAGATTGTTGTTTTGCTAGCTAAATTCCACCAACGTCAAAATTCTTCAGGACTGTAGAAACAGGCTCTCGCAGCGTGTCAGGCTGGTCATGAATGGCTAAACGGACAGTTAATCGCGAGTGGTGGTGACCAGTGGTCAGCCAGCAAGCTCGTGGGAAGCCTCTTGAGAAAGTTCATCTCTGCCATTGTCAGCTGAGGGAAGGAGAGGAGGACTGTGGGTAACTGACCTTCAGCTTCCTATAATAAGGCAAAAAGCACTAAATGTTGGCTCAAAATCATCAGGAAGTTGGGCTGATTACAGGTCAGGTTTACTTTTAGCACAAATGCAAGAGCAAAGGCAGTCTTACCTTTGCTGTACTCTCCTGCTTTTTCAGCTTGGCAACAAGTGCCAGTGGAGCAGCGCAGGCAAAGGCCACAGTGCTGCTTTGTTTCTGATGCCAACAGCACAGTATGGAGGACTACCAGCATGAAGCGATGCAAAACTTTTGACGCAACCAGTTGGAATAAGAACAAAAGAACTGATCACTTTCTGCATGACAAGTTCTTATATAATCGTACTGTGAAATTATTTCATATAGCACAGCCACATTTCCCATTCAAACTTGACAGAACCCACAGAAGGTGAGGGAAAAAGCAGGACACACAAATGTTCTCTGCAGCCTGGTTTGATATGTAACCATTCCACTCCAGTCAGTCAGTAATCGGAAAAGGAGATGCTGCTGCAAGGAGGGTTGATTATTAATTCAACCCAAACACAATCTTGCAAAAGAGTGATTCAATTGCACACTCAACATATTTTTCTTTCAAAAACAGACAAGTTGACAGCAGTCATCACCACCAAAGCCAGAATAGGACTCACCGGCATTGTGGAAGTTGGATTAAAATCACAATGAGGCCCAAACCGTAGCCACGCTGATAATCTTACCTGAAGATGAGCTGCAAGGGTTTCCTCCATTAAGCCATTTCATTAAATCCAGTAACTTCGGGTGAACAAAAGCACCTTGGTCCTTATATACCCGATATAGTAAAATATCAACAATAATAAGCAACAAAAAAAAGAAAGAAAGAAAGAAACACCAGCAATCAACAAAGGATCCTGTTATTCACCACCGCTAGATATCAGATATAAGAGGAGAAGGCTGCCAGTGATGACGAGCGACACTCGCTTGCAGGACTCATTGCACAACCTGATGAGGATTCACAATGAATATTAAAAAGAGGGACAAACAGCTCAAATTTCTCACAACCACTACTCGACAACAGTGTCCAAAGCAGCTGATGGAAACACAAAATCAGGCAGAGGCTCGTCTTCTATGTCCCACTCAACACACACATACACGCACACACCAACTCATCGCCTCCGATGTGCTCCACCCTTATTTTTCAGCACTGTCCATCACACGCACGAAGAGACGACGAGAGCCTCGGTGAAGAAGCAACACAGCAGCCATCGGAACGATAGCGGCAGACAGACATGCAAGTCAGAAAAAATAGAAGGAGGGTAGAAGCGAGAATATATAATTGAAAACCGTTCGTGACTAACAGAGAGGCTTAAAAAATGACTTGGGTCCAGCTATGTACGTCTCCTGATATGGGTAGCCGCAGTACCGTCAAACTACGTCATTTCCCGACAAAAACATATATTGGAGCATTTAAGTGTCCAAATTATCATTATCGTCACAGTTTGATGTAATAAAAAGCTGCAAGTGTCGTAATGGTCTGCATCACGTCCACTTCAACCTATGTCATAGCACAGTGCCCGGCTGTGCCCAACTTCGAATAGACGCCAAACGCAACACTTCACAGTTCACCGTTCACAGTGCTAATACAACTACAATGTGACATATATTTCCGACTATGGTCGTCAACGACGTGAGCCGACCAAAGGACGATGCCAGTTGGATGGTGTAGCGTCAACTGTGCCCACTCGTCGTCAGCTAAAGTTGAAGTTAGCCAAGTTAGCTTCCCCTGCGATGCAGTCAGAAAGTTGGGTTCGTTCACTCGCTAAAATAAAATACCCCAAGCAAACATTCAAGGTCAGCTAGCAACAGCCGTCTCACGGAGGAAGCTAACAGTGGCTGACTTGAATGTATTACAATGCTGGTGGATTGGAATTGAGGGTAAACTCTTGCTGTCAGGGTACCTGCTGCTCCAGCCACAGCGGCCTATCCGCCATTTTGAGACATAAAAAGGAGGTGCAAAAAAATTACAGCCACATCGCCGTTTTCCCCCACCTAACGCCGGATTTCTTGGAGCCTGGAAGCCGGAACTGTTGAAAACGGAGAGAACTCACCCTTTATGTCTGTGCCTGTGAATATTGTCGGCCGTCTCCCAACGGTAACACGACCCGACAGGGCGTGAAATTTCCGCTCCAGAATGTGATCTTGTGATGTGAAGGTAAACTGTGCCCGTCTTGCCTGCCGTCTCTCGAGCGCAGCCTGCTTGTTTTTTTTCGCCCTACCGCATTCGCCTTCGGTCGGTCGCGCGCACCACTCGCGATCACGGCGCGGCGGGAGCGCGCACGCCCTTGACATCAGGGGGCGAAAACCATACATTAACTCTTAGTTAGCTCGCCAGCACATTTGCAATAATAATAATAATAATAATAATAATAATAATAATAATAATAATAATAATAATAATAATAATAATAATAATAATAGGGGGAGAGAGAGAGAGACTAAGCCACTCTTATATCTAACCCGGAATTAATTATTAGGTTTTACTATTACGACACTTATTTTTAGTACTCACCCTCAAACCAAGGCTATTAAGTCAGTAATATAAGTTACTACTGTAATAAACACTATATAATCACGGACGTGACGGTACAACTAATACAAATATTGATTTTAAGTGGGTTTTCAAAATTGCTTAAACAAAAATACGTTTAAAAACACCATCAAAAACTGCATAAAGCGAGACATTGACGGGACCCATGGAGCCATTTATTATTAGATGGTTATTCTTTGTATTCTGTACATTTACAAGTTGATTTCATTACTTTCACTTTTGCTTTACATAAAGAATGTCATGACATGGTTTGACCTCTATTCCTTTTACCAAAACCACAAACAGAACTTTTACCAGTCTGATTTTATTAATTGCAAAGATTTAAAAAAAAAAAAAAAAACATACTCCAACCAAAATACGATTATATTGTTAATAACTAGTTCAGCAAAAAGAGAGAGAGAGAGAGAGAGAGCCCCACACATAAAAAATATTTTTTTAAAACAATAAACAAAAAACATCAAAACAAAAACTAGATTGCATATTATTTTAGGGTGAATTTTGTTTTTGCCTACAGGACCTTTGGAAGTTATTCTAAACAGCATAGTTTAAAGTGTCCTTTCTTTTCTCTTAGAAATTATGAAATACTGATTCATTTTTTGTATATATTTATAGAATTTACAGTGTATCTGTGTATGCAAACTGTATGTAGCATATATATAAATAGCAATGTTTTAGTTTTAAATTAAAAATAAGAAAAATAAGTATGTCAAAGCCACACAGAACGTAGACAGATAAACACTACAGACTCAGCAATGTTACTCTTGATGATACACTCCTATAATTACTAAACAACAAACACAGCTTTCAGAATTCTAACAACTTATTCAGATCATAGTGTTCTGCGGTTATTTGGCTAAAATTCAATTCCGAAAACAGGAGGAAAAAAAGTAATTTATTTCAATTGATCTAAATCAGTGAGTGATTTGTTTGTGTGCACCTGCACTGCAGCAACTTGGCATTTAGGTCAACGTTCGTCCTTCAAGTAGACACAAATGTTAGGGCACCACCTTCTGGAAGCTGTTGGTGTTACAGTTACACTCAACCCATGTGATTGAATCTGAATTCCCCTCGGCACCTCCAACCCCCTCAAAAGAAAAGAAGAAAAGAAAAGAAAAGGCGCAGAATGAAGCATATTTCACTATATTAAAAGTTGGGAACAATGACAATCCTGGCTTCACTGAGAAGCATACATGTAGGCACCACACACACGCACACACCATGCTGCGTTGCAGATTAATTCAAAGGAACATAATTAGGCAAACCATTTCAATAACTACTGTAATTCACTCAGCCCAAAGAGCGTTACACTTGCCCTTTTTCATATATACAGCTCTTCACCTCAAAGAATTTAGGTAATTAAACCACAATGAATAGTTTGTGCCAAGTAAAAACTGCATTTCTTCAAAAACAATCAGCTCCAGCACCGTCTCTATTGCTTTAATCACATACATTTAGACACTGCAACAATCAAGTAACAAATCGCCATGGGAGGGATACATTGCATGTTTACAAGCGCCAACAAGCCTTTCGACAGTGTTTGTTTGTTTGTTTTGGTACTTCTCATTGAGTCAGCCCTTCTATTGTCCACTTGTTGGTTGTGTTGTGAACAACTTCATGCATCCGAACGGCATGACAAAGTGCAGAAAACACTGCTCAATGAGCGAACATTCCTGGCTGGATTTTTTTAGTTGTTTTTTTTTCTCCTTGCGTACGAAAAGATGAACCAACACTGGGGGTGAAAAAGGAAAACAGAACCAAAAGAAAACATCCAGGAGCAATAAATCAGTCATTACAGCCAATGTTGCGCAACTGTTCAGTATGGGGAGACAGAGTTACAACATTGGTGGCCATGAGTGTTCCAAGACAAAGAGGCATTAGCATCCAAAGGTACCACTATGAGTAGAAAAATAAAACATTTGGAAAGCCAATGTTCAGGTCACCTCTATTTGTACTATGCAGCAGCAGCAGCAGCAACAGCCATGGCCATTAAGTTTTCTGTTGGGTGACACAAAGACGCACACAGTCACACTTACAAACACACATGCACATTATCTTTCAATGTGTAAAAATAGAGGATTGAACACAGCTAGTATATATTTATGTATATATATATTTATATAGATAGATCTACTGCTTAATGTGGACGTCTTGGTTCTGTATTCATCTGCTGACAGCGATCAAGTATCTGCTCTAAATCCAATAGAGATTTGTACATCTTCTTTCACTTCTATACATTTTCTATAAAACAGTCATGGCTTAAATTAACACATGATTAACAGGCCTAAAACACACACCTCTTGAAATCCCCCTGTGCACTTTTAGAAAATCAGTTTTTCTTGTACTACAGGGGAAGAAAAAAACAAAACGAAAACAATAAAACAAACAAAAGAAAAACATCCAGCAGATGAAACCAAAGCAGTTCAAAGCTCAACGATGCGTCACTGAATGTTTTCCCTGCTTGGGTGGGGAGGGAGAGGCGGGGAACAGTTGGACAAACACAGCGAGCACCCACCTGGGATGTCATGCATACAAAATCCATACATAAACCCAAAAGAAGATAAAAGAAAATGACGGGCCACTGCAACAAAGTGGCCGAAAGAAACATTTAAGAAAAAAATAAAAATAAAATAAAAGCAATTTACATTCCAAAGCCCCTGTTTGAAAAATGTCTAATTTGGTGCCTGTATTCTGCTTTTAGTGCACATTAGAGAAAGAACCCCTGAGTTCTAGGGCAGGGTAGGTGTAGGCTCCATAACTTTGGACACCGTCGGGGGGGTGGTTGGGGTTGTTGTCTACATGCCGTTGTGTCTTCAAAGCTTTGCGGTTTTGTTTTTGTTTTTTTAGCAGGAGATGACAGGGCAAAGTATAATTGTGGGCCAACAGTGCTGCTTCTAAGTGTCTGAGCTGAGCTGAAGCACTAGCGGAGAGATGTGGTATAATGGATAAGGCTCTGGTATACAATACCATGAAGATCTGTGGTCTCCCCTCCCCCCGCTCCCACAACTGGCGCCACTCGATCCACACAATCATATTTCTCAAGCAGCTTTCTGCTGCGTCACCTCGGGACGGGGATTTTTTTCTTCTTTTTTTTCTTCTTCCTCGGATCACGTGATACACCGATTACATCGTCTGATGCCCTTTCCTTCCTCCCTTCCTACTTTGTAGGAAAAATCCATTCTGTTTTCTTTTTGCCCTACAGTTCACACAGATTGCTCTCTGGTATGCCCGCCTGACGCATCCCTCCCTCACCGCCGTTGCTGATTTCAATGCTGATTGCTCGGGTTCTTAGGTCCACGGGGGTCGATGACATGACAGGCTATCGTGTGACAGCCTCTCCCCTCTGACCCTAAAGCAGGTCGGAGCTGTGTCCAAGGGTTCTGCCACGTTAATCGATGGGGATTTTGTCCTCGAGCTCCAGCGGACCGTCTTCAGCGGGCTCCTCCACCTTGCCGAGCTCCTGGAGCTGCTGCCTCCTCTGGACCTCGGCCTTCAGGTTCTCCAGATCCTTTTGGCTGTACGGGAAATATTAAAAACATTAACTTCCTGTAGAATTATTTGGTAAAGCTGGTCACGTTTCACTTCACTTATATTTCAAATTGATCAAAGATTCAGTGTGTGACATTCAAAGGAATCTGCTGATATATAAGTGGAACAGAATACACATATGCATATTTAGTTATGCAAAGTCACGACAAATAAGTACAGTATTTTTATTCACTACAAATAAATATTTATGTTTACATATTGAGCAGGTAAACTCGGAAGGACACAGCCATGAAGTGGCCCCATACTTGTAGAGACCAGAACCAGAAGATCTTGGGACTAACAACCAAACAGCCAGAGATTTCTTTTTTTTTTTGCTATATGCTTTCTTCGCAGTAGATGCTATTGAATCCTACACACTGGGCCTTTGTGTGTAAAACATCTGCACCTCAGTTGTATCAATCTTTCTATGTTCCTGACCAATGACTTGATCAGGTGTCGTGAACTAAGCTCCTATGCGGTAATCGTAGAGCAGGAAAACTCAAAATGTGGCCATTGTACAAGGTTTCAAATTGAAATTCACAGACATTGCAATTACAACGGGCTGAAACAGACAGGGGTTTTAATATGGATGTAATAAAGTGACAATAGAATGTAGTTTAACTTTAAAACAGATGGATAGCACCGGATTTTGGGCACTTAAACCAAAACTACTCTTTCACCGAAAATGATCTCAGAACATTGTGTCAGTGTTTCTTGGAGTAAAGGCAAAAAAAATGTAGACTAACACGACTATTATACATCTTATTTAGACGCGGAAGTCACATTTCCCTATTAAAATAACTGTTAAAAGTCAACCGTGACTGTACTTGTCTATGGTGTCACAGTGTATGTGCCAAACATGTTTGGTCTTCCAGGACTACACACAGTTCTTGTGTTACCTGAGCGGTATAAAGATGATGCCGTTGATGATGTTGAGCTGCTCCAGGACACTGGTCATACTGGGAGCCGTAAACTGGGAAACGGCAAAAGAGAGAAAATCCACTTGATTAGTAACGAGTAGGTCGGGACTTGGAGGGATGTGAGAGACCCACGTGCTGCAGTCACCTTTAAGGGCATGATGCTGGCGTTTGAGCCGTTTTTGTAGATCTCGTTCATGGTTCTCTGAAGAGCTACGGCCTGCTGTGTCAGGTGCTTCAGGTACTCTGAACTCTCCCGTGTTTTCTCGTGCGCCTCACCCATCTGTGGACACAAGACAAACCCACCAAAACAAGGTGGAACTTCATAACTATAAGCCCTTTTTGAGAAGCAAGTATTTCCTGGCTAGTCCTGTGGCTCTCACCTGGTTCTTATAAATGGTGTAGCCCTCCTTCTCGTGCTGGAGTGCAGAGCGGAACTCTGCCTTGCTCTCGTAAACTCTTGCAACTAGATGATGGCTGTAAATAGGCAGATTTTTTTTTAGGGCTGTCAGTCGATTACATTTTTTAATCGCAATTAATCGCATAGTGTCCCAAGTTAACTCGTAATTAATCGCAAATTAATTACAATTTTTTTTTCTCTGGTGTTTCTTCGAGAGACTTCATGTCCAGCTTGACATGGGTCGCTCGCGGCCAAAATATATGAGATGCCTAAACGATCGCTGCACGGCGCTAGCCAGCCGCGAAGGTGCTTCGATTTTGGCGTGAGCGACGCCATTGGTTAACAAAGGTCGCCAAAAGGAATCGAGATCTGTTCTGTTGTGAACCCGCCCTGAACAGGAGGGCTGCGGCGCTTCCACCTCCAGGTGTTAATCGCATGTTAAAAAAATGAATGCCATTAAAAGGAGTTTGCCTTATTAACACGTTATTAACGCGTTATTAACGCGTTATTAACGTGTTGACTTCGACAGCCCTCATTTATTTTTACATCATTCCGTCTGTTGTGAACATACGCAACAAAGGCAAGTGCGAGGACCCCTTTATACCTGAGAGCGACTTTGAGGGAGCGCGGGCCGTGGTACTTGGTGTTGGTGGTCAAGGCGTTTTCCAAGAAGCGCAGCGACAGGTCGTACTCCATCACCCCGTGCAGCACCAAGCCAATGTTGCTCTGTGAAGGAGCGAAGGAAGAGGAAAAGCAGTGAATGTCAGTGTAGTTGTCAAACGGTACCACACAGAAGTGATATATCAAAGTACATAACAGGCTTACAGAAAGTGGCGGTTTGGGAGACGGAAAGGGCCAAAAGGTTTGGTTTGTTTTATCGTGAAAATGCTGATACAGTGAGCCCTGCTAAACACAGTGGTTTCTGGACTAGCTGAACATACAAAGTGACCCGAGATAATTCATGCGATTAGAAATGGCCTTTCAGTTCAATCCTGTCTGTTCTTTGATTTTTAATTATCTATCAAGAGTAATGGTAAATAGTCTGACAAACAGAAGGTTCATCCAGTCACCTTCCAGGTTTGAGTCTCCTTTCCAAATACTTTCTATAGGCTCCTTACCAGAGAAAAAAGAAAGGAGTTTTAAAATACGACCAGTCTGGCAAAAAATTTCACTTACATCCAAGAGTGCCATTTCTGGATGGTCCTCCCCGGAGACAACCAACATGAGGTAACGGGCGCGGTAAAGGAGCCTCAGGGCAGTCGACAGTTGGCCGTTTGCGAAGCAGTAAAGAGCCAAGTGCATCTGAGAGGGAGAGGGGAGAGAAAGGGCAGGTGAGCATATTGGCCTTGCACAGAGGTGGGAATTAGCAAAGCACAAAATATTCTTTACTGTACTTAAGTAGATTTTTTTTTTTACTTTTCTAACGACCGTTTACTTTTACTACCTACATTTTCAGACAAATATCTACTTTCTACTTCTTACTTTGGCAAAACATGCTTGTTCCTTTTGTCTTTAAAAGTGTTTACAAGATATAGATTCTGTTCAAAGTAATTTATCACAAAAGATAGTTGTTGCTTGAAGTGAAGCTATTTGAACTCTGCCGTTGTGTAGTTCAAAATAAAAGTGGACCAGATTTTACAGGGAGATTACTTTAGAGGTTCAGTACTTTTTCCAATCAGAGAAAAATAAACTTGTAGGAAAAAACATTTGTTATTGTTATCAAAAGTGTGAACATTCAATAAAGACAAACTAGTCATAATTATGACTGATTACAATTCAGTTGAAGAAGTTTAAATAGAAAACAAACAACAAAAAACTATAGGACTGAATACCAAAGCTGTTAAAAATTATCCAATTGCTTTTGCAAGACCTCTGCTCAATTCAGTCCAGATTATTCTGTCAAATTTTTTGCAATATTATCACAAATGTATTGTTTCATGAATGCCAAAAACATTTTTTCTTTTTACCAAAGTACATTTCAGAACCTGTACTTTCTTACTTTTACTTGAATAAAGGAGTGGAATCAGTACCTTCAACAAAGTTTTGGTTTTTTTTTTACACAAAGATCTGTACTTCTACTTAGTAAAGAATGTGAATACTTTTGCCACCTCTGGCCTCACAACGCGGTCTCAACACTTGCGTCATCGGAAGAAACGACTCACGTATTCTTGGATGGTGTTTGGGTGCTCGATGCCGAGGACGCGCTCGCTCATCAGCACGGCCTTTTGCTGGTTGCTCAGTGCCTGCAGCGAAGGAGGTTCATAGGATGGTGAGTCACGCAAGAGGGAAGGTTGTGTGTGCGTTGACGACGACAACGGCGGAGGCGGCGAAGTGACCAACCTCTGCGTGGTCTCCCATGATGTAGTTGAGACGGGCCAGCAGGCGCAGGCAGGCGCAGATCTCCACGTGCATGGCTCCGTACACATTGTTGAAGAGGTTTAGCGCCTCGTTGATCAGCTCGCAGCCCTCCTTCAGGAAACCTGCGGGACGCGTTCCAGTCGCCGTCAGCTCAGATTCTGATCTTTGCCTATTGGAGGTTTTTGAGGTTTTTTTTAAAAAAAGAGGCCGACTTGCCTTGCTGCACTTTGGCCTGCCCGCTCTGGAAGAAGTGGAAGGCGTCCGAGGCTTTGGGGTTGACGTGCTTGACCACAGGGAAAATGTTCAGGATGTCCTCCTCTGTGAAGGTGGGCTTGTGGCGGCTGTCGAAGTTGTACTCTTTAATCAGGATCTGGAGGGACAAAAGCAATGCAATACTGACCTGAGTACTGACCTGCCAGCAGTGAAATCACTATTGAAAACATCTCGTCCGTACTGCTTTTGATGTTTAATTACTGTTTTTATGTTACTTATTAACTGCAATTGTTACTCACCTCCCCGTTTTCACTTATTTTACTCCACATGACTTATTTGTTGGTGTATTTTTAAGTATTTTAACTGCATATTTTAATCTTTTCTTTTATGTAAAGTGTCTTCAAGGACTTTGAAAAGCGCTCTATAAATAAAATGTAATAATAATAATAACAACAATAATACATTTTATTTATGGAGTGCTTTTCAAAGTAATTATTACTAATATTATTACCAATATTACCATTATTACTATTATTATCATCATCATAATCATCGTCATCGTCGTCATCATCACTACTACTACTACTACTACTAATGATAATAATAATACTAATAATAATAATAATAATTATACTAATAATAAAACTAACAATAATAACGATAATAATGATAATAATAATAACAATAATAATAATAATAATAATAATAATGACATAGACATTATTGCGTAAATGTACGAAAGGACCAATATGAGAGGAGCTTCACCTGGATGCCTGTTTTGATTGAAATTTCTCTCAGCAGCGTCATTTTCTGTAGGCAATATTTCTCCACCACCTGGTCCGCACTCTCACTACGCAGGGGAAAAAAAAGAAGTTCATGTTGCAGGACAATTGAAGGGCTAAATGTAAGTCAAACAGCAGGTACGTCTCTCTCTCTCTCTCTCTCCCTCTCTCCCTCTCTCTCACACACACCATTGTATGGTGAAGTGGTAGTAACTCTGGGCCTCTGAGGCGATGTTCTTCCACAGCTCGCTGGGCGTCAGGCTGGCCCACGCCGTGTTGTCGCCGCTGCCGGGGACCCTGTTGCGGCGCTTGCGGCTTTTGCGTCGCGACACCAGCTCGTCGGCGGGCAGGTGGGCCACCGCGTCGGGGAAGGAGCTCAGTAAGCAGTTCAGGAAGTGGCTCACGGCGGCCGACAGCGCTGACAACTCCACTCCCTGCGCGGTCGGGGGGAAAATATTCAGCATGAGATTTTCACGACTTTGATTTTTTTTTTTGCACAGTTGAATGACCAAAAATGTATACTCTATCTCTACATAACAGCCTATTTGAGTCCACTGATGTCTGCCTGTGCGCATGCCTGTGGGCGTTAGCCTGGGGGATGTATTGGTGTCCTTTGTGACATCACAGAGGGGTGATATCCCATGTTCCTTTACAGACGTGAATGGGATCTATGACCTTTTGGTTTGGTCTGTCTTGTGATTTAATGCTCTTATTTTATTGTTTTCCATTTGTACTTTTATCTGTGCATTAATGCATAGTATTTTTTTCACGTTTGAAAGAAAAAAATGAAAAGAATATATGCAAAATTGTGCTTTGGCACACGCTTTCTGAAGCCGAGCAAGACTTAGCACACGGACTTCTCTCATCTCTTACAATTGGCTTGAGCCTCAATGCAAGAAAACATTGGTAACACTAGTTTGCATATAACCTTGAAAAAATTAAAGCTGATCAATGTTGAGGGCATTACTAACCTGTAGGTAGGTCTTGAAAATGTGTTTTGCACACCTGGTAATCAGCTCACTGATTCCTATTCTCTGAGAGGGGGGAAAAAAAAAGCAAAATATTAGTGTAAGAACATAGAGGCAAAAGGCTGCGGACAGTCGTGACTGGGTTAGCAATTACATAGAAGTGCTCCAGCTGTGCTTTGGCCGGGGTCTTCTCCACAAAGTCCAGAACAGAGCCCAGATAACGAACATTGATGCCTCTCTGGTGCAAGGCCTCCGTCAGGGTGGCTCCATCCATGGGCAGAGCACTGTGGTCCAAACAGTCCTTGACCTTAAAAACACGTGCGCACGTGCAGTGCATGAGTCCAAATACGAGACATTAAAAGATAAAACCAAACAAAGTGGCCGATGTGAGTGGATGACACTGACCAGCAACGGGATCTGACAGGACACGAGGAACGCAGCGCCGTCTTTCAGGAGCTGCTTCTGCTTCTGCACGTCATCCGCACTGTCGTCTGGGAAACGGACTCCTGGTTCAAAGAACAAACACATTCAAGTCGGCGCTCTTCCCGTCGGCCATTTAGTCTCTCCGTCGCTTCAAACTACTATAGAAAAAGACCTTTAACATCACTTAAACATTGTTTTGACCATACTTCCACTGCAAAAGTAGATGCAAGTTGGGCTGCGTTCAGACTGCAGGCGAATCTGATTCAAATCAGATTCCTTCTCAAATCCGATTTTTAGGGCTGACTGTCCACACTGGTTTTAGCAAGAGTCCAAATGGAATCTGGCTCTGTTCAGACTGGGCCACATCATTGACCCATCTGACAGGTTAATGTAGCAACACCGTCCTAGCGGAGGTGTAGTCCAGCATAGCGTGTAGTGTGTGACGTCATATAATTATGACAGGGGCACTTGTTGCAATACATGGCCTGGAGCTTGGCTTGAATGGAGCTACCTCTCCACAGACTGATGAGCCAATGAGTTTCCTCCTCTGTCCAGGGACTGCTGCTTTCTACTTATTCTGTCTGCTCCATGACATTACAGCGCACCTCTGGCTCTGGTGTGGCAATGTGATTTAGAACGTCAACAGTCAAAACCCATGGTGTGTTTGAGCTTTCAACTGAGACGCATTTGTCCAAAATTTGAAGCTACCTCCCGATGGTGGTTTCAATCCGTTTTGAAAAATCGGATTTCATGACAGACTACAAAAGAGCCATCCGGTTTCAATCTGGATGGGCTAAAAATTGGATTTTGGCTGGCAGTCTGAACGCGGCTTAGATGGAAGCAAATGTCTGATTTATCAACTGAAGTTATTTACAGAAACAAATTCAAAACAAAACTACTGATTAATTTTTTTTTCAATGTTTTCTTCATAATATCACACTTAGGAAGAATGAGCTACATATTTGATGGGTTGATAGCCCGTTTTTAAATTACTAAGGAATACATCTATTCATTCAGACAGTGTTATCAAGCTTGTTTTATTTTGTATTTTACTTCATGGTTCAATCATTCCTTATGTTGCTCACCTGGGGAGAAGAGGTCTGGGTTGAAGCGAATGTCAAAGGATGTGTTGCTGATGGAGCCGACAGCCTTGCAGGCATTCAGGACCACCTCGCGGCTTTTAGGATCTGAATGTGGACAAGATTAGAAGGAACAAGAAAACAAAATGTTAAAGGAGACACACAGACAAATAACTTCAACCATGTCCACAATAAGAAGCTCAAGATTACTGTATTATGCTGGTAAAAATCAACACGGTTAATGTTTGTTGCTTTGACAAACAATATACGCCACTCATAAAAAGGTCAGGGATATTTGGCTTTTAGATTTTGAAATTTCCGAAGACGCACTTTAACCCTTTTAGGTGAACTTAATCTCTAAACGTCCGACTGTTCAATGTTTCAGCATAACAAGTCGTTTTCTAACAAGATGATTAAGTGCAGGACAACAAGTGTAAAGTACATGTTGCTGTCCAATGACCGTTGGTATTTAAGCAGTCCTCCTCTTCATCATGCCAGGTGACATTTTGACATCACGAGACCAAGATCTCACCGGACAAAAAGTTCACATTACAAGTTACTGAAACATTGGCATTTGTGTTTGTGGTATAATCACCACTGTTGGCTTTTGTTTCAAGTGACTGATAAGGATAAAGAAACAATAATTGCATGAATTCCTGGCCCTTATGAATTACATAAAAATGCAGTCCAATATCCCCAACATTTTGTAAGTAGTGTCAGAAGAGTGTAAATTCAATCCTTACTCAATCTCTAACTGTTTATTATTATTATTATTTTACAGATATAAAAGACTTTATCTATATCTTTTTATATGATTTGTGCTTCTTACTGAGGACATGGTCTTACATCACCCCAAACAAACCATTTAAGAAACAGGCCACACGTTACGTCACTGCGGTTGCCAGGCAGATTATTAGTTGATTTGAAATCACTCATGCTAAATCAGTGAACTTTTTTTCTGATTTTGCATTTGGGAACACATCAGATGAATCAATGATTGTGAGCTTGTGCATTTCAAAAACAAGCTTGGGTTAATGGACAAAGTAAAAAGCAAATAATTAATTTAATTGGGTTAAAGCCCACAGCAGGAGTTTTATTTGGGATCAACACTCTGGCCATTGCATGCTGAGAACTGAGCAGGGACAAGTAACCCGGTGGTGGACAAGAGCAACTACAATTTCCTAAATGAGACTTCCAAGCTCTACTTCTGCGAATCGAAAATCCACTTGCACTACGCCAGTGTTTCTCAACCACTGTGCTGCGGCACACTAGGGTGCCAGGGGATAATGGCAGGCATGCCGTGAAACATCATCCAATTTCACTAAATTGGTTGAAAAAAATAATTACATTCCATAGTGGAGTGATTTTAAGAGTGCTTTAAAATGAATGAGAGTCTATTTTCCTCCCAGTATATCACCTGTGTGCGCATCTAAACAATCATCTATATCAACCACTTACATTTTTGCAAAGGTACAATAAGACACTTATTGTTATTTAAATATGTAGATGACTTGTAAAATAATCCAACTGTGAGGATCATGTAAATATCTTGTATTTCCTATTGTTGATAAATATTTTTTGTCCTTATTTGTTTGTAATTAATATAATTCTCCTTCTTTTGAAATATATTGTTGCTGTAATGATGCAAATTTTCCCAATGTGGGATTAATAAAGGCATTATATTCTATTCTAAACATCCACACTGAGTGAGTATAAATAAAGAGACTATATTGTCATTCTTAGTCTAAAAAGTGTAATTTGTAATTGTATAATATGGTAAATGGTAAATGGACTGGACTCATTTAGCGCTCTCTAGCACCTTCATGGTACCCAAAGCACAATATCTTTGGTTGTTGGTGTGCGATTGGATTTTTTCAATGTTAAAAATGTGCCGTGGCTCAAAAACGGGTTGAAAAACACACTGTGCACTGCGTCACCATCCACCAGGGTAGTTCCCCCTGCGCCGTCCCGGCTGAATGCTTCCGAGGTATTCTTCAACATACCAATACAAGATCCGTCTTCGGCAACTAGTGTCTCCGCCAGCTCTTTGGCCTGAGCTAATCCCGGAATACTTTCCTCAAGCTCCTTACCGGCCAGCGGGCTCTTGCATTCGCCGTTCTGGGCGACGGTGCAATCGACGGGCCCGTTCGTGGTGGGCTTTGAGGAGTTCTCCTCCTGGCTGGGCTCCGCCGGGTCGGCGGCGCCGTTGTCTTTCACCTGCTCGGCGGTGGCGGTGGCAGTGGCGGCCTCCGCAGGCGACCCGGGGGTCTGCGCGGAGTCGGCCGTGGAGTCGCTTTGCGGGGGGTTTTCAGAGACTTCGGTGATGGCAGGCAGCTCCGTCTTTGCGTCTTTGTTGGCTTTCTGCTGCATGAGCTGCAGTGCCGCCATCTTCATGAAAAGAAGATACCTGAGGACGGGGTAGAGTTTTAGACAGTGTTAGGACCACTGAACAACACTTCATCCGTTTCATTCATTCAGTTAAAACAAAACAATTACACCAGGCATGGGCAAACTGTGGCCCGGGGGCAATATGAGGCCCCTTAAGCTTTTTAAATCCGGCCCGCCGAACTTGAAGAAATTATATTTAAAGCAAATAAATGATCAAATTGCTGCATTTGATCATTTTTCCAGTGTTTTAAGAGTAATTTCAATAAAGAGCTAAATACAGTGGGCCTTCAAAGACAGATATTTAATGTTCATTTTCAATAGACATTAAAGCACATGTTTTTTACATATTGTTAGCCTAATAGCATAGCTGCCCAAGTCATATTTGAATGTTTTGGGAAAACAAGAAAAAACACATTTTCTAACAAGCACATTGGTATTTTTTTTCACATATCACAATTTGGCAAAAAAAAAAAAAAAAAATGACTTAGGCAATTATGCTATTAGGCTTTGAAATCCAATGATACATTTTTTTGTCTCCTATGAGGTGGGTCACCAGCTCACTCCATCTGTCTGCTCCTGCTCCAGCCCCCCTCTGTCAAATTTTTAGAACCTATTGTGGCCGCCACCAGTCAAAAAGTTTGCCCACCCCTGAATTGGACACCAACACAAACGTTCCCTGACGACTCCTGAACGAAAAGGAGCAGAGAGGAGAGTGAATCACCTGTGCTCCACGAAGGCCTCGATGAGCTCCTGTCGCAGGCACGCCAGGCGGTGGCGGTGTTGGCGCGGGAAGCCCTGCAGCTTGCTCTCGGGGGGCAGCTCCTCGCCGTCCACCAGCAGGAAGTTGAGGTCGGGGGGGAAGGTGCGGAGGAGGTCCAGGATGTAGTGGCGCCCGTCGTTGCCAATGATGCCCTTGCACTCGACGGACGAGCACAGCTCCACCTTTTCGTTCTTCTCGTTCAGGACGTTGTGCCTCTGGACCTGAGCAGTCACAGCCGGGATGGGAAAAGAAAAGGTAAAGGTAAGGTAAATACACTAATAACCAGTAACAATTCCCACAACGACAATATACTTAATCCATTGTCTCTACTTAAATGTGCCAGAATGTTAATTCTTTTTTTTTTTTTAATTTTATGAAATTCAAGAGCTTTTCTGAACAAGAAAATAATGAAAATACTTTGAGCTGTGCGTGAATACATTTTGTGCATCAGGAAAACAGAATCAGCTGGCCTACATGGTAAGCAAAGCACACAAGCACACACTCTGAGATTCTTTAGCCGCGTTCAGACTGCCAGCCAAAATCCAATTTGAAACCGGATGGCTCTTTTCTAGTCTGAACAGTCACAAATCACATAAAATCCGATTTTTGCAAAACGGATTGAAACCACCTTCGGGAGGTAGTTTCAAATCACATTTGGACAGATGTGTCTCAGTGTGAACAGCTCCAAACACATGATGGGTTTTGACTGTCCGTGACGTCACTCTACGCAACGCAAGAGCCAATGCGCCACCAGAGAGCGCCATTGGAGGTGCGGAGCTGTAATTTAATGGAGCAGACAGAAGAAGTAGAAAGCAGCAGTCCCTGGACAGAGGAGGAAACTCATTGGCTCCTCAGTGTGTCCATTCAAGCTAAGCTCCAGGGCCATGTATTGCAACAAGTGCCGCGTTTGCAATTATATGACGTCACACACTACACGCTATGCTGGACGTCGTTGCTACAGCGACCTGCCAGATGGATCAATAATGTGACCCAGTCTGAACAGAACCAGATCCTATTTGGACTCTTGCTAAAACCAGTGTGGACAGTCAGCCCTAAAAATCGGATTTGAGAAGGAACCTGATTTGAATCAGATTCGCTTGCAGTCTGAACGCAGCCTTTGAGTTTCACGAGCGCTCACAGACGCCTCGGTAGTGAAGTCGTGACAAGGTGACCGACCTTGAGCGGTCTGCTGGTTTTTTCCAGCAGCTCCAGGTACTTGACGTGGGAGACGACCGTCTTTCCAAAGTCGATGGAGCCATAAATGACGCTCTGCTCCTGCTCACGCTCCAGGATGCCCGGGATGATGGACTGCGCCGTGACGCGGTAGCCCCTGTAGTCCACCACCACCGTGCCCAGCGTGTACAGGCCCTCAATGTCCACCGCCCCGTACGCCCGCACGCCGTTCAGGTCGTTGGTGGGCGCGGCGTGCGCGGCGGCGTCCCCGCCCAGCTCGCGGTAGTGGTCCCGCACGTCGAAGCCCAGGCTGAAGAAGATGTTGTTCCAGATGAACATCTGCATGCGGGTCTCCTCGCCGGGGTTGATGGCCATCACGTTGCCGTCAATGACCGCCATGGCACCCCGAGTGGCAGCCGCTGCAAAGTCACTGTGGACCTGAGCGGGGGGGAAAAGAAAAAGAACACACACAAGGTTTGCTGTGATCTGCTCTACACTGCAAGAGTTGTCAAGGCAGATTTGGTTCTTCCCAGCACTGACTTTTTTTTCTCTTAAAGGTTCAGTGTGCAAAATGTTTTAGGAAGCCTGCCTAACAGCTTGTTTCCTATTTAGGGCACCATTAGACTGGCTTCCTTCAAAAATGGCAGTGCAAGATGGCAGCTAACTAGGAGCAAGCCCCTTGTAGCTCTCTGTATATTCTTATATATATGTATATATATGACAACTGTTCCAAGGGTGGAAAACCAATTGAATGTACTGCGAGGATGCACTTTTATTAATGTATTTATGGGCAGAATGTTAAGCTTTTACCAACAAAAGAATAAAGAAAAGAAAAAAAAAAATCAAGCCAAATTTTTCACACTGGACCTTTAAAACTTTACAATGAAAAAGCGAACAAATTGTTTTGCTTTTCAGTGTCTTCTGAAAGGTATTCAACTCCCGTCTTTCTTTAAAGTCAGCTTAACCCTAAACAGAAGGTGATTTTGAACCATGGTGATCGGATTAGAAACCGTGCCAATTAATAATTAATAATTAATAAATAACATCATTAAATAATCTACACACAACCAGTCCCAAGTTTTGACACACCTTCTCATGCCTTTTTTTTTTATTTTTACCACTTGCTACACTGCAGATAGATACTGAAGACATCAAATATATGACCAAGATATATGTAATTATGCAGCAAAGAAAAACACATTACACTACTTTAAATATGCTTTTTATGAAAGGTATATTTTGGCTATTTTGAAGAATTTAAATATAAAACGTGTTATTTTACACTTTTATTGTTTCCTACATAATTCCATGTGTGTTCATACGCAGTTTTGATGCCTTCAGTAAGAAATTGCAACGTCAACAGTCATGAGAATGAAAGAAAAACCGTCAAAACAGAAGTGCCCAGTACCTTGAATATGGCTCTCTCCCTCAGCAGGCGTTCGGGCAGATTCTTCCGTGGCAGCTCTCTGGTGGTCTGCAACTCCTCGTTCCAGTCTCTAGTCTGAGGACAAAATCGACGCAGGACGGTCAAGAACTGCCAGACGTGTCCCATTTGACGACGCGCTGATGTATTCGGGTGATCCCACCTGTCCAGGTATGTGCTCCTCGTAACCCAGGCGAGACGTGTAGGCGTCCTCGGCTCGAACGCAGTCCATCGCGTGGTCCACCTGTGGGGCCGTCCAGCTGTACACCTGGAAAGGTGTGGCTATCCTCTCAAACGGATGTCTCTGAACCCTGCAGTGGAAGGTGAAAAGCTTAGGGGATGCAGTTTTCTATCTTCGCTGTTCAGACTGAAGATTCTCTTTTCTTGTTGTGCATCAAAGATACTGCGCTTCCTTCGACAGAACATTTTTTTCCACATTCTTTTTGAGTAGCAAAATCTTAGTTCATTAAGGTAGGATTATAAGAAGAAAGAAGAGATTTTTTTTCATTAACTGGTGGAATTTTATTTTTATCTTATTTTACCTTTTCTTTTGCAAGGCAGTGAAGTTCTTCTTAAAGGCAGGACTGATCTGGCTCAGCAGCTCCACCAGTGAATGGCTCAGGAAGCTGGGATTGGCTGGCTTGGGGTTGAAGGTGTAGGTAGTTGATCTGTAGGGGGAAACATGAGAACATCAGCTATACAAGTTCTAAGGACTTATTCATATAGTTATTATTAAAATGCCACTTAAAATGCAGAGTTGGTAGATGTCTTGCAGAAGAAAAACTTGAGAACAACAAAAATGGGGCAATGTAGTGTTGCAGAATTTCTAACCAACATACAACTAGAAAGTAAAGCACAGCAGGTTAATTTGCGCTGGCCGTCGAACAGAATCTTTTCTAATCCAATTAGACCTCTTTAATGTGACTTAAATCCTCGTTGGCATCCAAAACTGATCTAAAATTAGGATCCTAAAACGAACGCACCACTAGCTGCTGTCTACAAGTTAATTTTTTTTTTATGTCTGTGAAGTTTGTGCAGTAAAAGCATGGAGCCATTTACTAACTGGTTGAGGTAGAAGCCGCGTGTAGAGGCGGTGACACTGATATGGCGCTCCTCCACAGTCACAATGTACAGGTACATAAGGTCGCCGTGCATCTTCCTGTTGCCGGGCGGAGGGTTCCAGCCGCTCATGGTGAGGACTTTCAGGCACTGCATGGGCTGAAGGAGGAATTCAAAAGGAGTCAAACAGATTCAAACACACGACGGAGAAAATTTTAAAGGGTTCTAAAAATATCGTACTTCTGAAAAATATTTTCTTAATGTAGCCAAAAATGCAGCTTGTTTCTCTAAAGAACTTTAACAATAAATTCCATCAACACAGAAAGGCTCAGGGGTGTGCTGCTTCTCACCTTCCAGTCCTTGTTCTGTGGCTGGAGAGGCACCAGGGGGCGCTCTTTGCTGCCAGGCAGGATGTGCTCTGGGGGAGTGCAGTCGATCTGCTCCAGCTCAGTGCCCTTCTTCTTTCGCTTGCCACTATCTGGACACACACACACACACACACACATTCATTCATTCATTCATTCATGACGCCGCACGCATTTGAAAACAGGCAAACGGTGCCAGCGAGGTCCACAGTGTCCTACCTCCCAGGTCTCCCTCGGTGAAGATGCTGAGGAAGGAGAGGGAGTTGCAGTCCACGCCGTTGTAGGCGTCCGATGGGTCTAAGCTTTTCAGCAGGTCTCTGATGTGACGCACGTGGATGCGGGCTTCACGCACCGTGTACGGCTCTGGAGTGAAAGAAAGAAAGCGTTCATTTGACGATTAAAATTAGCCAGGACCAAAGGCCAACAGTTACACACAGGATTCTGCATGTCACTGGTTAGAAACTCAGGCAGACACACTGGACATATGGTTTTACTTTATTACCTCTCTAAGGTAATGATTGATCAATATTGTTGTAATTGAGTTTTTTTTTAAATTATGGATTTAGTAAAATAGAAAAATGTAACAACATAAGAAACCATATAGATGAATGAAAAACAAAATAATACTTAAAAAAAGTATTTTTTATTTTAAATAGAAAGGTTTAAAGTAACAAATTGAGGAAAATCTAATCTGTAAATCTGTTATATTTAAAGGACACTGAGCAGCATTCAGCAACGGCTTCAATCACAAACTTTAAAGCAGTCGTTGCGACTGTTTCTGTACGTGCACAAACTGCACGGGGCCTCACCTTCCACCACTTTGAGCAGCGAGCCTTCCTGCAGCCCCTCAATGGACTTGAGCTCGGCGAAGTTGTCCAGCACGTTTCCGTCCAGCTGCAGTGAGAAGCAGGTGCGGTGGCAGGTGTCCTCGCGGTCCATCAGCACCTGGTGAATCTCCTGGACCATTTCCTGGGGAGACACCTGGAAAGAGATCACGTGACAGATGCGACACTCGCCATCTTACGGCCGTCTCCGGATCAAGTTCTACTCTTGGAACTGAGGCAATCTTCACCTGCAGGTCGAACGGCTCTGTTCCAGGCGCCTGGATCTTCACGGTGAAGCCCGTATCCTGGATGACGATCACTTCCTGGTCGCTGGACTCCTCTCCGCCGTCCGTCTCGTCAGTCCCGTCCTGCTTCGCTTCCGCCTCGTCACTGTGCTCGTGGTTCCCGTTACCATTCACCATGGCTGTATCTGCGTCGTACCCTGCTATGGCAGAGACACGGAGGTCTTCAGTGAACTGGACATTTGACATCTCTTTACAAAAAAAAAAAAAAAAAGAAATGATAGAGCTAAAGCGCTTTTACTTGCGAACAATTTGACCTGGAAGAAACCCCTCAACCAATGACAGAAAGCCAGCCTGACAACATGACACCAGTCCCACACTAGCGTCAGTGGAATAGCAGCCATGCTGCCAGGTCAGAGGACTGACCACGCACACGCCGGGTGAACCGATTACAACTTCATGCAATATTAATGGATGGGTAAACACAGGCAAGGGAGCTCTGCCACGGTGATGGCACCATTTATCCAAATGCAAATCAACGCAACATTGACTTTGTGTGGCCCACTGCACGATCCAGTGAATGGGGACAGTTAGTTCTGGGTAATTCATTACAAAAAGAGCACGACCCAGGAAGGCTCCGGGGATTGTTGACAGAAGATTTTGGCATTTGCAAGATGACGTCACGACTTATTTGCTCAAGTGAAAATGGCATTTGTACATGATCCAAATATTGGCCTGGCCAGAACCACGCACATATACAGTTGCAATGTAATTTTCTCAATTATATAGAGCCAAAAGCTGCAAGGGAACGACACAAATCCTTGAATCTTGAAATCAAACTTTACAATTAGGCACATTGATTCAAGTAGGCAACGTGTGAGTGACGGCCATTCTCTCTCTCACTGGGACACAGCTGCTAGCAGCCAGCGTCCTTGCCCACCGTCAAGGGTACACAGCTTCAAGGATACTACAGGGAAGGGGCCAGAGGGAGGGGCAGGGCCTCATATCTAGACCATGACCTACGGTGGAAGGAACAACAGGCCAAAATGTTTGAAAGCAGTGGGGGGGATGGCAGGAGAAAACCGACCAAACAGAGCTGCAGAGCAAACGTGCAACATGTACAAGGGTGCTGGTGACTTAAACTTAAATGAAACCCTTTCCCTTGTCACATTTGATTACATGTTAGTGGTCCTATGCAGTAATTCCCTTTCTGAAAGGTGCTTTCTTATAGCTCCTATAATTAAACTGCAATTACTGAGCACCATTGTTCATTTATTGTACTTTTTTATGCAAAACGCAGTCCAATATTTTCTGCTTTTTATGTCTTTTTAGCTGCTAAACACCTCCACTAGATTCCCCAGCAAGTGCTCTATTCTCTGTCTGGGCAGGTGGTGAGCAGCAGGACAGCTGCCTGATCAGGGTAGCCAGAGAGTTGGGTCAAAACATAAAAGTACTAAAGTGATGAGCCGCCACGTCACATCGCATCACATCACAGATCCCATAACATCATCAGCCAAATGTACTGAGACAAATCACGAGACAGTATAAAACCCACATAGAGGATATCATGGTCTCTCAGTATTATGACTGCAGCTCTTAAATTGAGATTTCAGACGAAAACAATAACCTTGTTTGAATCTGGTTAACTTAATGGATAAATTAAATAATCAAACAAATGATGAGTTACTTGATGCTGCACCAGTGCAGAGGAACTCATGCATGCCCAATACACAACACAACATGAATGCATGAGCTAGTAGCTAGAAGACAACACATACATGTAGCGCCTTACGTCACTTCTTACTCTCACTGTCATTTTGCCACTAGTGCCTAAAACTTAGTAGGTTGGATTTTACACACTGCTCCCATAAAAGGCAAAGCCACAAAGGTGAGGCAGATCGAAAAACTTCTCCTACTAATTCATGTAATGAGTAGTTTGGCCAAACAGTTGAAACTAGATTTTTGCTTCTAATGATTTACTTGTACAAAATTGTGGCTATTTTTGCAACCTGTTTTTCAAAACACGTGAGAACTTTTGCACAAGGCAGGCGGAGGAAAAAAAAAAAAAAAAAAAAAAAGTTTTCTTTTCATGAAAGCAGCCCAACTTCAAGCCAAGTGAAAACCTCAAGAAATCCCTGATCCAAAAGGGCTCAGTTAACCACCACCGTGAGGCCCACGGGACCAGGGACAAAGCCAGATAAGCACAAAGGAAAGGGGATCTAAGCAGACAAATTAAACATTTTTCAAAATAAGTCACCTAATAAACTGCTGCGACATTAAAATGCCAAGTCACTGTGAGAATCATAATCATTTCAGGTGATGCAATCCTCAGGAATGCCCCTTTGTTTTGTCTGTCGCCCCCTTGCAAGAGGGGTAAAAACAGACGAGTGAAACACTTTGCAAAAGAGAATAAGAAAGCCTGCAAGTAACTTCCTGCAATTAAAATGCAAAGTTATATCAGATTTATTTCAGGTGATCTGGTCATTCTTACAAATGCTTTTTTATTTTGTTTGTCACCCCCGGTGAACTTCTTTCTACTAGCAACGTCTTAAAGAAAAAAACAAAATCTGGCAACGAAACATTCATCTCCTCATTGGCCCTTGACTCCGGGACCGTGGCTGCCATGGCGACATTAAAAAAAAAAACACAGACAACCCTGAAAACAAAACAAGGTTTGAGTTCTTTCTGCAATTGGGTTTGCTGCAAAACAAGATGCCAAACGTCTCAGAGGACTGAGAAACCCTGAGTCATGCATCTGCACTGGGGTTCTTATGGGGAAAGCCTGAACGCATGATCTGTCTGAGAAAACCCAGCTGTAAGATGCAACGATAACCACATTTTATCATGCACTGCTGAACCAACATGCTTAGTCAGTGTGCTAGCAGCACACACTGTGCCAGAGTTACAACTTAGACATAAAGCTAATGGTATCAAGATTATGTTACAGACGGAATAATAATAAAAAAAAAAAAAAATTCCAAAGAAACTCAAAACGCATGACTGTTACCAGTAGCAGTCATACCGGGTGAATTTCACTTCACACAGAGAAAGAATCAAGTCTTACAATTTAAAAGCTGGCAAAAAGTACGCGAACAATTCTGCAATAGGTCAAACTATTATTGCCTGATTGATCTATAGATAATATATCCGTGTCAACTTCAAAAGAGTGCCGCCACAACTCCATATGGGCTCAAGAGCAAACTGGCCAGAACCCCGCATTAGCAGCTGACCATGAGTCCCTCGACAGCGGCGAGACATCTCACCCGATAAGCAGCGAGAGTTCAGCCCAGACAGGTATAAAAGTAGGCACCCTCGCTAATGATGTGCCATGAAATGAATGATCTGAGTCGATTCAAGGTCCCACACGCGAGACAGGCTGCAGCAGTGACTTTTGCTGCCGACTAAGTTGTGTAACGTTAACTTTGCCGGCTAACAATCACCGGCGGAGTATTAGTCTGTGTTTGATTTAAAAGCGCGCGGCATCGAGCGACTGAGATCTCTCGCTTCCTTTTAGCGTGCATTCTACTTACCGCCGTACACGTCTGTTCACTTGTTATAAGCGTAACCTTCCTTCTAGCCGTGCATGTACCATGATGACTTTATCTTACAACCAGCTTCCGCTTCCCGGTCGAAGAAGGGCCGCTCAAAGTAAAATTTCCTTAAGGGGGATGAGAAGAGAGTTGACCTCTGTTATTACGCTTACGTGCGCCCTTATTTCACCCAACTACGATATACTAACATGCATTCTTGGCGCAATAAAAGTCTCATTACCCATTAAAGACGGCATATTAAACAGTTGTGCCTTGTAATAGAACCCGAGTGTGCTCGCACCCCCCCTACGTTCAAGTGAACAATGAGCAGCTCCACTGAAGGTGACCTTCAGTTCATTCCTCTGACACGCCGTTACGGAACATGTGCGTCTGAATGCGAAAAGGAGTTGCCTTGTTGTGTTAAAACAACGACATGTACACACAACCCCGGTTCGGCATTAGTTGAAACGCCGAATCATGGTGAATTTGGGCCATGACACAATCCTGCGCGTCAAGCGCGGCTGTGTTACTGTTCGCTGATCAGCCAGGTAGCTACTAGCTGCATACCTAATGAGGATGCTAATATAGCAACCCGGCACCCTGAGCCGGGTTTGCTTGCTTGCACCGGCATGTTGTCGTGTACCGCGGACCATGTCACCTACAAGGGGGGATATGAGAACGGCGAGTTGCGAGTGTTGCAAGTGTACTGTATTGGCGAAAAGTTGCGCCGAGTTAACAGCAGGAAGCTACGTCAACTAGCATTCTGTGCTAAGTGGACCCTCCAAACCTGGAGGGGGGTGCGTTGGGACCAATGGCTGGAGAGGAGGAGGGCGTTAAAACCCAGGGACCGCCACCTTGAGTCAAAGGACTTTAAAAGTCAAATAACAAGACAGTGCGCGTACATGACAACTTACGAACCGCAAAGGCAGAAATGCTGGGGGGGAGCTCAACTTAAACACGTTTTTATATGGATGCACGTTGTAAGAGAATAACAATGCACTATGTGAGTGTGTGTGTGTGTATGTCCAGAGCGTTAAGTGTAATAAAGGTTAGGATTAATAAAAGTGGATATTGGTCATGCAGGCTGGCCGCAGCCGCAGGAATCAAACACACCTGTCTTGCTGCTCTCTATGCTGTGGTTCGCTGCATCTCCGGCTTCATCCACGACATCAACCGGGTTGCAGTTGGGCACTGACGCCGGGATGTCATCTGTCTTGCTCACCATGGTCGGCAGTCAGTGTGGCAACAAAACAAAGAAAAGCTCCTCAGCAGCGTTGCTCCGAAATGTGCGAATCGCGTGTAAGAAAGTAGAAAAATTGCCTGCTGCTCTGGCTAACGCGGGCTAGCTGGCTACATGCGAAGGGTACAAGCTTACAAAAACAGTCTACCGAGGAAGGACAGTGATGTACATGGTGGGGATCACACACGTGGTTCTCTCCCCCTCCCCTTGACCTCTTTGCCTTTGCGTTGCGTCGCCACGCCTCCTGCGCGTGGCGCTACGGAAAGCCAAGCACGACAAATTGTTTGGCGAACTCTCGTCCAACTGTCAGCAGTTGTGTTTTGCGAAACATTATGAGATTGGAACACGTTTAGACGGAAGTAGAGTTGCCAACGGTCCCTTAAGCTACAGATTTGTCCCATATATGACAATGAATTGGTGCGTCCCGTTTTGAATCGGTACTGGACGGGGTTTATCACGTATTTCTAAGTTGTCTTGAATGTACAGTTATTTTTGGATGCAGACTCACTATCGTTTCCATGGAGTTTGCGTTCAAAACCGTAATCTACGTAGTTGAAGGCAATACCGTTGCGCAACCCATTCACAACCACTGCGTACTGGCTGCCTAGCTTGCATAAGGTAGGCAATGAATCAGGATCGCTTGTTCTTTTCAGCTTTACTTTTTCAGTTCCTTTGTATAAGCCATCAATCATGCACTTTATTGATTGTTGTGCAAAAATTTGTTAAATTGAAAGATTTTAATACAATTTAAACATTCAGCTTATTTCTAATGTCTATTGGGAACAAAACAGTTCAAACTATGTGAACCGTATAGTTTGTTGAAGCCCTATTTTAAGTTATGATTTACCACTACTGGCGAGCCACTGGCCAGTGAAGGTCATGGGCCCGAGCACTGCTGGAGACGTCCTTTTATTTTTCTGAAAGACAGTTGGCAACACTTAAGACCTGTCTCAAGTTTGTTTGTGATACTCAACAGTGTTGGAAACATTCCTCAGACTCTCTTATGCATAGTGACATGATGGGAGCAGGCAGTTGTATATTTCAGGTCAGTTGTCACCACGGGCCTAAAGTGTGCAAAGAAAATGTCCCACAATCCAGTACACTTCTAGCAGCAGACTGAACATCTGATGCGTGGCAAGATGCATCATTGCTTTCGTGTCTGGGACCCCACCATCCGAATATCACAGCAGGATTTTAGACTCATCTAAAAAAAAAAAATTCATCAATGTGTTGCTCAATTTTGGTTAGAATTTGATAGTTGTAACATCAGCTTCCTGTTTTCCAGGTAATGGAAGTGACACCAGGTGTGGTCCCCAGCTGCTGTTGTCACGTATGCTGCAAGGTTTGTCATGTTATCCATTCACAATTGGTGTCTTCTAAAAACCTTTTGAAATGAGTTGTTAGCTGAGTTACTTTTACTTTTTAGTTCATCAGGAAACACTATGTCCTTTCTCCTTTGACCTCTGTATCAATGAGAATTTTTTTTACTGAATGAACTTCTACTTATTTGATTTTTTTTTCTCACTTTTCAGGCCATATTCAGTAAACACTAGTCTGTGAATAAAAAAAAGGGTTGGAGTGGGGGAGGAAACCCAGTGCATCACCAGTTTCTGAAATACAAGCTTATCTGGCAGTAAGAACAATGATTCATTCAAAGTCACACAATGCACTTTTCTTCCCTATTCTGATGAGTGAAGAATCCCTGGTTATTGTGTGTGCACAATTAGATTGGTCTACCACTCCCAGAACACAATCCTTCTTATTAAGTTCTGACACCAAACTGGTAACTTGAACAGTATGAGACAGATATGCAATATTACTACTTGCCTGAATACACTATAATTTGACTTAAATAAAATGTGATAGGCTTAAAGAGGAACATTGAGCGTACCAGTGGTCATATAAGAAATAAGAAATAGTGGCCATGTTGTTTACTGTTATCCAGTAAGCTATTTGATTGGGTGAGCATGTGTTTTATGTGGGTTTTATGTGAGGCTGGTTGGGGCATTGTGTGTGTCAATTCTTCCTCACAACACTGGGTGTGGTTGACCAAACTGGAACCACTTGGTTCACAAGTTGCAGAGGTCAAATGATCAACCACACCACAAACTAAAACCTGACTGGAAGCCACTTCCGAGCCTTTCACTTTACCCTGTGATAACGCAAAGTGTCAAATATCCCACTTGAACTGTCGCACACAATAATGAGTTGTAAGGCCTTTTGAAGTCCTCTTCCTGAAGGTTTTATTTCGACCTTTTGATCCCATTTGTCATTGCAGACTCTGTCTTACATTTGTCTGCTAATTACCTAAGGTTCAATATTGACTCATGATTGGTGATCGCCCTGATTGATTAATAGCATGATTTGATAAGAGTATTTGGGCCATGCAAATCAACATCAAAATTGTATTCATTAAAATTTTTGGTACATTTAACATAAAAATGGTATTGTTCATGTGCTTTTCTTTTAACACAGCGCAAACATACTCCTATGGGTACTTCCCATAAAAATTCACTAGCCTTATATTGCGTCTTCTTTTTTTTTTTTTTTAAATAGCTTTTATACAATAAAACATTCAAGAAACAGTCTGACACTCCTTCTTTTATTCCCATTATAGATTGCAAGTATAAGCTAACACAGTATATGCGGTAATAAATCTTGTTCTCAGCCAGGAAACTAAACTATTATTGCATGAAAACACACATCATTCAAGATGCCCAAGGAAGAAGTCCGGTTGGCATCTTTCTTAAGGACACCAAATAAACTTAACCGATCCAAACCAGAAGTATCATGATGGTGAGGGCTGAGGATAATGTTGCCGACTTTAATCAGTGTCATTATGATCTATAGACGTTGTAAAATATGGAAGACATCCGGAGTGAGGAAGGGTAAATCTTTCAAATAATGCCTGTCGTGATGCCTCGTATGGAATGCTTTAAAATGTTGAGAGGATGGACAACATGTCAGGTACAAATATTCATGTTAAGACATCTTCATTTAGGCAGCATACACAGTTTATCTTCCTGCTAATTTTAGTGGGTGGCCTCTTTGGCTCACTAGCATTTTTCATTATTGTTTTTTTTACATAAAAGTAAAATGTACATCACCTAAAATGACAATAAATATTATGAACATTAACCTGACTGAGGAAACTAAATGGATAGTTGAATCCACCTGCCCCTTTATGCTCAACTCATAAAATCTAACAGTCGCAGATAAAGAGTCCAGTTTGTACATTTATCGTCTTTCCCCCACACTGTTTCACGAAGCATGAGGAAAAATAGTGCACACCGTCCTGTTAATGGCTTAATAGGTCAGAGGTGAGAGACGACCCTCGTCACGCGTATAAAAGGAAATACAAGGGAAGAGGAAACGGAAACATTGGTTAGATACATGCAGGCAGGCCTTTTTTTTTTCCAAAAATTTTCAAATCAGCTCAAACCATCTTTTGCCAAATTCAAAGACAAGTTTCTAATTTTAAAAATTCTGTGACAGTCTTGTAACTGAAGTAATGCTTTGGATAATTAATACAAATATTCAGTAAACCATACTGGATTTTTGTTTTGTTTTATCCAAAATACAAAATTAAACTGTTGTTAAATCTTCTTCAATCCTTAGCATATTCTTAATGTAGCTAACATTACCCACAGAGAACATACATGTGTATTGCTTTATTGAAAACCGATTGAGCAAAAAATATGATGACAAGCTAATGTAACCCAAATGTTAAAGGATAAGAAATAAGGCTCACAGTTGTTTGCCAAAATATAGTCAGTCCTCCATACAACTAATTTCAAGGAGGCAGAATAATGCTCACTGTCATCATGGCTCAGCTCTGATTGTGTGACTTGACAAGTAAAAGTGATGCCACTTTACCGTAAGTAACCCCCAACAAGCCATAAAGTGTTTAAGACACAGACAGAATTAAAATCTTATCCCCCAAAATAAATATGCATCCACGCTGCTTCTCTTCTGCTCCACTGTTGCATTTTTGTTGTAGTTCAGTTGTTTAAAATAAACACAAAACAAAAAGCCTCCCAACCCTTTAAACCAAGACTATCCCTGCATCAGACCCAAACCAAAGTTAAACCCATGTTTTCCTGAGGCCAGTTGGAACGCAAATATTACAATCTGCAAGTCTTCTGTGGAAGTCTATCTTTAGTACAATATCCTTAAACTTGTAGCCCAGCCAATTCAATCCATTGTCAATAGACTGTGGTCACATGAAACCACGTGAAAACATCACATTTCGCTCACTGCAGTTAGGAGGAAAACAACCCCAATCTAAACATGGTAAACAAAACCTTTCTGAGGGGGGGCATTGATATAACTGCTGATTTCCCATTAATAAAAGAATTCAAACATGTCTTTGTGTGATAATATGATGTGTAGAGTAGAATATGCTACTGCAATGCTTTATACGTATATTCCTGAAGCTGGGTGCTTATGTATTGTATGTGCACTAATTTTGTAAGGTTATAAAAATGTAGTTGCTGTTCACAAAGACAGTGTTTTAAATAAAAACTTATAAAATGCCCCTTCTTCATTCTCGGAAAGTGCAGGGTGTCATTTGAATTGGTCAAATTGTTGTGGTCAATTTATCAAATTATTTGTTTGAGCCTAATTGATGATTCTTGCTAACTGCCACGGGTAAATTAGCTTGTTGACTCCACAGCTTCATTGGAGCGTTGCTCCTGCTGCTACATTAACCTGCATGCAGTAACCTCGCGCTGTATTGCTTCAGATTGTGAACATTGCCCTCTGGTGGTGTCTGGGCTCATGTGGTCTTGCCTTTGTCGAGACAACCGCTGACGGGGAGTGGTTGGGTGAACTAGTGGCGGAGGACGGCACGTCATCTCAAAACATGCATCCGAGTAAATTATTTGCAATGAAGCAGTTGAAACACTGACAGAATGATTGGCCGCCTGGTCCAGGCGTCCGTCAATGTGAACACTAAAGAGTTGGCTTCCCGAAAAGAAGCGTGCACACCACAGCGTACGACTCTTGTGTCACCAGTGTAAACAGGAAATGTATCAATCTTCATTTAAAACTGACCTAAAGTGACGCTTAATAGGTTTTACTTTGCAAGATATATTAGGGTTTGGTTAAAAAACAAAACAAACAACAACAAAAAAACACAACAGAAATATTCTACAATAAATATAATATAAAAGATCTAAAATAAGTGTCCTTATCAAATCAGTCAAGGTGCAGAACAACAGCATAGACAGTCTGACAGGAGATGGTACGCAGTCGTCAAACTGGAGTTTAAAGCGAGGCTCGCGGTCGTCACTAATCTGCCTTAGTCTGAGCAGCAGGGGGCACTGCGGCCGTGGACACCAGCCTGGCGGCCTCATCCTGGGGCCCTTCCTCGTCTATGTTCTCCCTCTCCAGCAGGCCCAGTAGAGGTTGTCTCTGTGCTAAGGCGTTCCTGGGCCGAGCCCTGTGCCTGCGGGGGTGCAGGAAGAGCGCGGGGTCCGGCATGGCCGTGGGCTCGGCGGGGCCCGTCACCTTCTCCACGGGCACGCACTCCCGCGAGCGCTCCACCCTGGCGGACGCCAGCGTGCTCTTGCGCTTGGGCTTGACGACGGGGGAGGAGGCCGACGCCACCGCAGTGGCCGGCGGCTGCTGCTGCTGCTGCTGCTGCTGCTGCTGCTGCGCAGCGGCGCCGCCAGGCCAAAGCCCAGCTGGCCGCCGGCCCCGGCGAGGAGCCCCTGCCTCTGCTGCATCCGCTGCTGGTGCAGCTTCTGCCTGGCAGCGTGCAGCTGGAAGGAGAGGTAGGCGGCCGCCTCGGTCTGCTTCTGCAGCTCCGTGTTGAGGACGGTGGAGCAGTGGCTGCGGCGCTTGAGCTCCTCCAGGAAGTGGCGCTCCTTCGCCTTGAGGTTGGCCCTGAGCGCCCCCACCAGGGCCCCCTTGTGACCGAGCTCCAGCCGCAGCTCCGCTAAGGTGCACTCGCGGTCGGACAGGCGGCTCTCCACCTCCTGGCACCTGGCCTCCAGGATGTCCTGTTCCTCCTGCAGCTCTGAGACAGAGACGGTGAAAGTGTTAATAGCAAAATTCAGCATAAATGGGGGAGGAACTAGTGACCTACTGACCTGAATCATCAGATCTTACCAAAGTGAAGAATTGGACATATTTTAGGCTATTTATTCAACTACAAAAGTTTCCAAATGGATGCCTTCTGTGTATTCTTGAAAATGAGTCTATTCTCAAAGTCAGACAGTGCAATGGCGACAATGGAGAAAGTAAAAGTACAGTTTAAGGACAGAGATTAAGGTATGTAGCCACACATTTGCATATAGATTAAGATTGATCAATAGTACTAAAAGGTGGCAAAGATAGATAGATAGATAGATAGATAGATAGATAGATAGATAGTACTGTACTTTATTTATCCCAATATATACTGTCTCAGCTGCACAATCATTCATCAATAAATCAGTTCAAAAATAGTGCACAGAGAGTAAGATAATAATCAAAATGAGGAATTTGAGGCAATAAATACTAAAATGAAGAAAAAAAGCAAAAAATATTTTGAACAGTACACTTTATGCCCATTATCAGGTCACCGTTTTTCCATCCTCGACTCCAGTGGAACACTGCCCCAAAGCTGATTAACAAAAAGCTATCTGGCGTTGATTTTTGTTGAATGCTGGGATTGCAGGACATCAACTTCCAGAACTCTAGAGATCGTATGAAGCAGAATGAAGCAGAAATTTCAGAGTAAAACGGATGCTTCCATTCTGAAGATTTCCCCATGTAATGAGACCACAACGAGGCGGCCACAACGAGGCCATCCCAGACGGTGAGATGAACACCTGGAGACCAGTGAGCTATCAGTACCCATTGTGACATCGCAAAGGGTTGATTTTCTACAGAAGCCCTGAGCGGCCAAGCCATAAAGCAGTTTTTTTCCCCCTCTGCTTTCCAAAGATAACGAGAGAAATATGTTGCGATAACAAAAACAGACTGGCTAGTCATTGAAGGACGCAGGATATATTTCACAGTTCCAAACATTTCCTGCGTGAGCTACTTCACCCGGCAGACCAGATCACTTGACACCACTGCACTCGGAGCCGAGCTGAGCCGAGCCCCGCCGAGCTCTTCGATATCTCGGCGCCTACGAAGGTTTATGCTTTGTCCTCCGCCCACGCTACACTGCATTACTACTTGAGCGCGCCCACGCTTTATGCTAATACCCGTCTGTCTTCGCCACAGCCCGGGTTTTCAAATGGCAGACAACACTCCGGTGAAAGTGCCTGAAGGGGAGGGGAAGGTGTAGAGCAGGGGTTTCAACCTCAAACACACAGTGGGGCCAAAATGTCAAAGTTAGACAAAGTCGCAGGCCAACATTGATATCACAGAAAGAACAGTGAACATTTTTATATGGACCCAAACAAGTTTTGCTTCAACCTGAATATGGAACAAAGCAAAGCTTAATACTATACAATATATTACTTCATATTTCACACATGCAAACTCGAATTTCAAATAAAAAACTCATCAAAATAAAATGTCAATAAAAATGGCATGCCTCTTTTCTTGCAGCCTTCTGATTTAAATTCCAACTGGAACCTTTTCCCACATGCTAATACACATGCTAATACTAAATGTAACGGCCCATGATAATATCCTTCAATGAACGTCCAAAATACCAGCAGAGCATTCTGGTATTTGTAGTATTAGTGGCACAAGTGCCGTATAATACCTAGGAGTGATTTTGTATAATGAGACTGCGGGCCAAATTTGGCCCACGGGCCAGAGTTTGACACCTAGGGTGTAGAGGAAGAGAGGAAGGAGAAGTCGGGCCCCCAAATCCGCCCGGCCGACCGATGAGACGGAGATTAGGTCGACGGTGGGCGGCAGCGCTGAGACCTCCGCCCGTTTAAATAGGTCGGGTTCGCTCGGCGGCTCCACGTGAATCCGCACTGGTGGTAAATCCAGCAGGGTCCCTCGTGTATTAGCAGAAGCTTTAGGGCCGAGGCCGTATGCTTTATATGCTCATTACTTCTTTTCCTTTTCCTTTTTTTTTTACCTTGCTTCATCAGACCCACCCTCTTATCCGCCGTCTTTAGCTTCGCTCTGTCCCCCGCCATGACATCACCTGCCTTAATCAACTCGTCTTCCACGGCTGATCCTCCCAGGACCAATCCGTCTCAGGTTTCGCTGTCACCCGTGGCCACGCCCAGGCTGAGCTCATGCACGCCGCCTAATGTGATACTCTTATACCCCACCCCCCCACCCCAGCATGTCTGCAGCCGAACGCACTCGACTCCCCCCCCCCCCCCTCCCATTTTTCTTGAATCACCCTCCCCGTTGCCTCTCCCCATCTCCGTCTTCTTCCCTCCCTCTGTTATTTTTTCCAGGCGCGACGTCTCTCACTCCCCCGTCTCCCGATGCAAAGTCTGTAAGCGGACACCCCCGCTGGGACCGCAAAGGTGGGGGGAACAGTAGCCGGGAGAGGAGAAAGGAGGGTGGATCGATTTGTGATGGTGGGAGGAGAGGAGGGGAGTGTGGCGTATTGACGCGACGGCCTCGCCTGTGAGGAGACGTGGGCCTAAAGCAGCCGGGCAAAATCTACCCAACACCCCCCCATCCCCACCACACCCACCCACCCACGTAGCCTTTTGACTTCTCCTCTCCGGTCTGTATCTAATTTCCTATGACAAAATGCTGCCCGTCTCTGCTTCCCCCAACGACGAGGGGCGAGGAAAGACTTTTTTTTTGCACCACCCAGCAGTCTCTCCGTCCAGTCCTGCGTGTCCCTCTTCATTTCCGCTAACTCACCGGTCTAACCGTGCGAGCCGTTAAGTTCATCCACCTTAAAATTGTCATTTCAATATCATTGCTGTGAATCGCTGGCTTGTAACAACGGGGAATAGCAGTCTTCTGCAACTGGCACAGTGTTCTCAACATCGGCTGAGAGCAGTGGCGGAGCCAGAAGTGTTCCCTTGGGGTCAGATCATGAGGGGTGGCAATAAGTAGATACCTGAAATGTCTACATGGCTGTTTTTATTCTCATTTTCTGCGTGACCTTATAACAGTCGGCCTGTCACCATTCCTAGTCATACATTATACATATCAAACACATCAACATATGAATACATTTAAAAAAAAAAATAGATACTGTCCACCAATCAACAAAGCCATGATGTGAAACGCTGTATTGTGGAAGTGTAAGGCCTTTTGTCAAATTGTCTCCCCACCACTGGCCACCACGCGGCACCGCCCCTGGTTGAGAGGCCTGTGCCCAGTCGCAGGAAGCAATCCCCCCCCCCCCTTTGGTTACTTAACCAGAGCAGCGGCAGAGGTGAGGTGTCAGTGTTTCTCTCCTCCGTTGCAAGTCAATGAACGGCAAAGAAGGATTTTGAAACTGTAATTCAAAGGGAGAAAAACTGCAGACTGCTGCCTTTCTTTAATCCTAAAGTTAAAGCCGTGCGCCTGCGTGTCTAACAATAGCTCCACGGTTCCGCCGAGCGTTTCAGCGACACCTTTCCAGTCACCTGCTTGGTCATTATTAGGAAGTCCGGGGGGATAAAAAGACATCTTCCTTCTTTGCTTCACTTCTTGAGGTTTTCCATGCCGTGGCTTTTAATTAAAGGTGATGAATATTTGAAATAAGTATTTTAGATGACCACACCACCAGAGGAAGAGTTTGGATTCGGCTGAAGACTCAGACAGAGAATGGGGGGGGGGGGACAAATAACCTCAAAGTGGATGATACTCAGAGCAGCTGAAACAGGGGCGGTTGCCAAGACCAAACTTGACATTGTGAAATGTGAATGTGAAGGTTGGCAACATCACTCAGCTAAATCAACAAAATGAACTTGATTGGACTTAGGAAAGGAGCAGCTGATAAGCCATGTGGGTGTGCGAGGTGATGCAAAACGAACCTATTTGGCTCCTGCCAGGAGGCTTCTCTTTCAGCTCGCTTGTCAGCTCTGAAATGCAAGGAGAGAGAGAAAGGGGGAAGAAAGGAGCATACGAGTTATAATCAAAACGAACTACATATTGCCATATTTTTAATGTGCACAACATATGTTGCCTGTCGCTTGACATCTGATCTACCTGGGCTGTCTCATCACGGCTGTTATGCTAGCATTTCCTTTTGTGTGCGCGCACGTGTATTTGTGTGCTAAGGGGCAGAGCAGATGCTCGGTGCACTTTTCAGCACACTTCCAGTTCGGCCCATCCATAATGTATGAGGCTAAATCTAAAACTTCACATCAAAGTCTGTGTGTCTCGCGCTTGGCAAATAAAGCCAGATTACACGACAGCGGCGAAAAAATAATGAAGTCCTTAATGGCAGGCTCGTAATAACAATGATGACAGCACTTTTCAGTGAAATCAATACTTTGTCGTGATTTAAAAAAAAACAACAACAACAACAACAGGCTGGGCATATGAAATTTTAAGAGGGAACGCAAAGTGAAGAGTAAGACGTGCTTGTCATGAAGAAACCTGAGCTGAGACACATTCACAGACCCTGCACACTGCCCTGGCAACCAGCAGATGGGTTCTAGAATAGAATAGAACGCCTTTATTAATCCCACAGTGGGGAAATGTGCATAATTACAGCAATGGTATAATGCAAAAAAAGATGGAAAATTATATTCAAACCAGAGTCTAGTAACAGTTTGTCAGAAACAGACAGTGTTTTTAATAATAATGCAGAATAATGATTCATTTCATTTATATGCGCGTTTCTCAACACTGAGGGACACCTTACAAAGAGATTTGGATTTTGGATTTTAACCTTTAGACCCTTTTTCTTTTTTGAAATGCTGCATTGATTTGTAACAGGGATAACTGCCCTGCTATTTAAAGGTAGCTTTAAGTTAGCACTGTTGCACTGTGTGGCCTTTAAAGTGTACAGAAGCATAATGTTGAATGCATTTGTATCAACATGGCAGTGAATCTCATTCGCTTCCACACGATAATTCCTCCACTTTATAACGGCATCACTCCTTCAACGCGCGGACAAACAGCCAGATCGGAAACATTGCGAGCAGACTGGCGGACTGCTAATGGGGGCTCAATGATGTAACAGGGGGATTTTCCAAATATTACGGGACATGATACCAGACAGTGGCAGTTTGTCAGAGAAACAGGATTATATGTAAAATGTCTTTTTTTTTTTTTTTTTTTATTTAAAGGCAGAGGAAATATGAAATCCCAGCCTGGATGTGAGCAGTATTTTAGTCCCTGATGAAAATATTTTAGCTGACAAGGTTCCCTCAGGGGCCAAGTGTGGGTCAGAGAGACGGTTTTGTTTGGCCCGTCAGTCACTTTGATGATAATTCCACAAGGTCTGACGGCAGAGGGATCTCCACGTTCAGCTCTCAGCGTACACTCAGCATAAATGAGTGTGCGGCTCCACTAACTTTCAATAAATATGACATGAAGTTGTCCTAGAATGAAGTACAAGATCTCAGTCATTTCTGCGCTGTAACTTTCTAAAAACAAAAAAAACATATTTCAACATTTCTAAAAGATGCTTTTAAAAGGTATAGATTTTGTAAATCTAAAATAAAAGCATCACCACAGTGACCTAAAAATAAGCAGAATGTGACGTTTACACCGTGTTGTACAGTCCTCTGTGTTGCGTTTTAGGTCAGTGTAGATCAGCAAGCGTTATTCTTAGCCTCTGTCACACCCTTTTTTCCTTCCCTCTGCAGTCAGCACAACACATCAGCCATGCAGCTGGCATGAAGACACAAAGACAGAGGGGGGAAAGAAAGGGCAAGGGAGGCAGCCTGACATACCGGCCGAGCTTCCCGGCTAATCTTAGCGTCAAAAATGCCCGGTCCCAGCTGCGATTGTGCTGCTGGGTGAACTGAAGACATTCCCCTGTACAAATTCACACAGCACCACACGACAACGGGGAGCTTTGTAGGTCATCACCCGCAGCCTGACTTGCGCATTCACAGCACTTTGCTTGTTATCCCCCAACCTTGAATTTTTGCGATAGCTGGAAAGCCTCGCTAATTAGTTTCTCCGGCAAACACAAACAAGCCCCATTAAAGACGTCGCGGTGGCCGTTTGCAAGAGACTGATCTCGCTAGCTGTTGACGAGCGTAAGCATTTTGCACTGACGAGGAAACCCCTGCGAGTTTTCCGACTAATGAAATTTAGAGGTCAACAGGAAATAAGGCGGAGCCAATATGCCTACACAGCAGCACCACCGGCCTGACCTTGCATTGCCCTTCTGGGCCGCACACTGGTGAGTGGGCAGAAACCCCGGTGCTGTGCACACTCATGACAGTGTAAGGACCTGGCTTTTGATGCACACATCATTAGGTAAACATCTAATGTTTACCTTAGAAGATTCTCAAAAGATGAGAAAACATTGCTAATTATGAAAAGATGTCCGTATGCGCCCAGACTGTTAATGTCCGTGGTAACAATGCGCAACACTGGTAATTTATGACTAGTTTCAGACCCTTTCTAATCAGCTGGGATCACTACCAACCACCATTTGGTGCCGTTGTTGCTTGTAGTCTCACAGCAAGGAGGCCTGGGTCCTTTCTCGGTGGAGTTTGCCTGTTCTCTCCGTGTGTGGGTGGGTTTCTCTCTCTGTACCCCAACTTCCTATCACCTCGGCAAATGAGGTGAATTGGGAATTCTAAATTGTCCCTTTTTCATAGTACTGTGGTAAAGTGGTGACTTATGCAAGGTTTGACCCTGAACAATTGAATTAACAATTTTGATGAATCCTATTAAGCTAGTTAGCTATTATGTTGGTTTTCTTTTGGGCAATTGGTGTTGTCAGTGCCTTTAATGCTTTGTGTAAATCACTCTTTTGGGCTAATACACCCCCCCAAACTTCCCTTGCGCTGCACTCTGCATAATGCGTCAGTACATACTGGTCATTTGATCTGGCGTTGCCTCCATAAATATTGACTGCGCAAAAAATCTTTGCTTTTTTTTTTTTTTTTTTTTTTGCTACGTCAGATCTGCATCTGACGAAGAATAAAAGATGCCCAGCAGAAGGATTTATGAATTTATCGTGCGTTCCTTTGCACGCAGCCCCAACAATTCTCCAAGGTTGAACTAAAATGTTCAAATGTACGTATTTGGACAAATACTGTCATACTCTAATATGCATATACACATTGTGTTGTAATATGTTTCCAATATGAGAATTTCCATATTGCTGGCACATTACAATTAACGCACCACAATGCAAAAAAATCAGCATCATTGGGACTGTGCATTCTATACATTGCCAGTGACAGGTCCCGCAAAGACAGAGGAAGAGCAAACGCCGCACACAATGTGTCATTGTTAGTGTGAGAGTCGCACACAGGGGCGCACGCCCATTCACACTGGAGTGGAGTCAACGGGCGTATGGGCCAGATGTGATCATACAGCAAAGTGATGGAAGGGGGGTCGTTTTCGCTACAGCTGGTTACTTTGGCTGTGAGCCATCTCATCTCATCTAGCTCTTTCTCTAACACACACACACACACACACACACACACACACACACACACACACACACACAACCATCCCTTCCCCCTGCTCTCTTTAACCACAGGCCTCTTCATATGGATTACTAGCAGTGGCATCTTTGGATTAAGCACCATGGATAGGGTGGCGGGGATTTATTGCACGTAAACACTGCGCATGGAGTATACGTGCATGCGCATTCGTTTCATCAAATAAATCAGAACAAGGTGTGTGTGTGTGTGTGTGTGTGTGTGTCTTTTTTAGCCTGCCCTTTAATTGGAAAGCATATCCATGAGGTTTGAAACAGGAAGTGCTGCAATCTGCAGGACTGGTAGTATGACATCACCGCGTGTCATACTCTACCAGACACTGAGCGATGGCACAGACACGCATTGGCTCAACAGTGGGACCACTGTGCACGTGACGAATTTAGATGAGCCGTATTGAAATAAATTGAATTGCCCGCAGATTAATCATAGATAGCAGCAACAGCAGCAAAAGGATCCGCTCCAGAGTAAATACTGGTCACGTGCTCCCGCAAATTGAGAACTGGAATCATGAAAAATTCTCTTTCAATTATTAAAGGCTCTGCTGGAATATATCCTAAGTGTCCCTGAAGGCTGTATGGATTTTTTTTTTTTTTGAACTCATTAGGGTGGGCTGTGGATACAGCTGTGTGTGTGTGCGGTGGAGGGACTGCGGTAAAAATGCAAAATACAAAAAGTTTTGTTGGTTTATCAGAGCTAATATATGAGAGGCTGCAGCTCAGTTGGTCCAACCAACAGTGTTGTTGGGATTACTCCATAAAAGTAATCCAACTTCTGATTAATGATTACTCCTTAAAAAGTAATGTAATTATTTCTATAAAGACTTTGTTCCATAAGTAATCAATTACTAATTACTTTCGTTAAAAGAAGATAAAGTAACAGTTGCGCGAACTTTATCAAAGTGCAGATTTTGCAACTCCAAATATTGCCTCTGTCCTCTTAACATGAATGAATGTTCTCTGCTCTTTGAACACAAACTGCACATTTCTCAGAACAAACTCACGTACCTCACTGGTGCCTTTTGCACAGCCCATATTATTAAAATAATCAGAAGCACAGTAGTTAAAAGATCTCTACTGTGCTGACTTACTTGTAAACATGGCTTTCAACAATTTATGAGGTTCGATGTGGATTTTTTCAAAGTTGAGAATGTCTTGCTTCCTGCACATAACGCACAACGAACCACAATATTCTTTGTAACGTAATCGTTGACTTGATAAAGTCATTATAATATAATTACCAGTTTTGCCACAGCAATCCCGTCACATTACTCCGTTATTAAAAAAAAAGTAGTTTAATTACAGTAGTGGATTACTTAGTAATAGATTACTTGCCAACACTGAGAACCAATGATTTAAGGCTGTACGGTTCGAGTCCGGGCTCAGAATATCGACATGTCAAAGTGTCCAAGACCCTTAAATGGCCTCCGGTGGACCTCTCATTGCAGCAGCTACCCATTGGAGTGTGAATGTTGGTGACTGGGAGGACGAGAGGCCATTGTAAAAGCTCGTTGGGCACTATTAAAGGGGAGAAACGCGCTACATAAGCGCAGTCCGTCGTGCAATTTGTCAAGAATCAACGAAACATTACCAACAAACATGCTGGTCGTGGCTGTCAGGACGATGCTCTGCTTTGACCTTGTCCGACAGGAGCAGAGCGTCGTCACGTGCCTGAAGAGCTTTTCATCGGTGCCAATTGATGCACAGACCTGTTTTGTCTCTTAATCCTCATTTCAATGACACTTGACGTACAGATGTGTCGTGAGGATGTGGAAGGAACGCGCAGAAAATGTGCAGCAGTGCGACCCTCACCTGAGCATCGCTTCTGCAGGGAGAGGAGCTCCAGGTGCAGGCCGTGGAGTAAAGTGAGGTGCTCCTGTCTGAGGAACACGATGCTCCTCTCCACGCTCGCCGTCTGCCGAGACAGCGAGCTCTCGTCCATGGCCGAGTCTGGAGGGAGGAACAAGAAGGAGAAGGCTGAACAGACTCGGCACCTCTGTTACCTTATCCATCTCCCACTTTCTAAAACATGGCTTTTTGTCAATCTGTGAGTTTTGTACCGAGGTCATGTGGATGCCATGAATAAAGGCAACACTTTCTACGAAGGTCTATTGTCGAATGCATTATGAGTGCCCTTATCAGGCATTTTAAAACATGTCATAAATGTTCATAATGATGTATGATAACTTCTGACAACGTTTATAAATAACTGTAAGAGGTGGATATAAAGTGTGAAGTTCATCGTCAATGCTTTATACCTCCACGGCAAAGTGACACTGATGATCTAGATGGTAAACCATATTATTATATATATATATTTTTAGGCGATGACTTTGTGAGTCTGAAGTAAAGTGACATGTTTTACAATGCCTTATAAAGACAGTATTCCAGAAGTGCTGACACTTTACTTTAAGCTCACAAAGTCTTCCTCTTCAACATATATTTTTCTATTAACTGGTAGTAATAATACGATATACACTCCAGGACTTCAGTGTCACTTTGTCATGGAGGTATAAAGCATTATAATGAATGATGTAGAATTTTGAGCTTATAACACATTTATAACACCACTTTAACAAACGTTGTCATAAGTTGACATGCATAATTATGAACATTTATGACATGTTTCACAATGCCTTATGAAGGCACTCAAAATGCATGATGCAAAGGTAAAGGTACAAAATACCTTCATGAAAAGTGTCACCTAAATAAGATCCTGAGCCACGAAACCAGGAGGAAGCAGCGCACATCTGCTGACGCAAAGAGCGGCAGCCTCCATCACTAAGCCTCTTTTCTTTTCTTTTAACATGCAATTTCAAGCGTTGTTACCTTCAAACGTTACGTCAAGTTCCAGATTTCAGTGAACGGAATTCGATCTAAGGCGCTCCTCCAAAGTGCGCATGCCGGCCTCCGATGCTGCTCCAGATCCTCCTGGTGGTTGCAGCAGCATCCGCCCAATGCGAACGTTCCTTGACGCGTACAAGCGCTCATCAGCTGCACGTGAAGCCCGTTTGAAGAGACGCCCGACAGCTGAGAAGGGGATGGCTGGGGGAAAAGGCGCAAACAACCCCCCCACCGAGGCGCATCGGCGCGGCGCGGCGCTCCTACGGCTCCCCGGGCTCCGTCACCGCAGCGTCCGCGTCGAGCGTCGCCGGCCGGAGGACGTCTTCAGCTCGGTGGAGATGGTGAGGACGCTCGCAGCCCATGTTTCCGCTCTCCTCTTCTCTCCTCTTCTCTTCCTCCTCCTCCTCCTCCTCCTCCCGCGAGGACAGATCGGGCTATTTAAAGGGCCGAGAGGAAGCGAGAATCCGCGAGATCATCGGAACGGCGCTGATTGGAGGAGCCGGGCGCTGTCAATGAAGGACGTAAACAAGGCGAGCGATTGCTGTGGAGAGGGAAGCGAAACAAGAAGGTGGGAAGGCTCCCCGCGTCCTCGTGATTTCAGCACCACGGACAGAGGCAGAAACAGCCTGGTGGTGAGGCCGGCGGACCGAGAGGTGAAATTCCACAAGCATCGACCATTCAGCCTTAAAAATAAATAAATAAATCCTAATGTCACGTGGTACCAGTGGGGTCAAAGGTCATTTGATACTGTTAGAGCAGAGTATTCTGTGGCTATGCTTGTCTATCTTTGAGAGGAAGTACATTTAAATTTAAATGCACCACGGTACACAGCACCAGTGATGGTGAACTTTGGTTTCGTTACATGCAAATTGCAATCACATAACACTGAAACATACTAAACCTGTTTAATTTTACATATCCACCTGGTACAGAGCCTATAAAAAACAACAACATTTGTTTGGGGGAGGCACTCAACCAATGAGATTTCTCTTAAACTGCTAAATGAGGCAGGTAGCAGCAGCTTTGGACTTTGTATCCATTTAAAGGGATTCGTGCGTGAACAGAGAAAAACCCCACAGTGCTGTTTTTTTTGTTAAATCCAGCTCTTGGGAGGTAAAAAATGCTGCCCGGTTCGAATTAAACTGCCACTGCTGCAGCACCCACGCTGCACAGCTTGCATCAGTTGCTTCCTGCAGTTGTCAATCAGAAAAGGAGACTGTTTGCAAGACTTGGAAATTTCAGAGAACTGGCTCCATTGCAACTTTAGCCAATTTTACAACTCGCTATATGGAAACAACAGCAAACAAAACACATATTCATTTGATCTTTATTACCACATTAAACAAAATTATGCTGTTATATAAACATACAAATTGGTGTTTCAATTACAAAAGCATATGTCAAAACATGTAAAATAACTGTCATATATATATATATATATATATACATACATACATATATATATATATATATATATACAAACACCTTGAGGAATAAGTGTCTGTGAAGTGTGACAGTTCATTGCTCTGAATAAAGGAGATGACTAATATTCCTGAGTGTGAGTGGCTTCATTGTTCCACCATGTGGACATCCTTGACAGCGTTGCACAGTAGTATTCAAAGTTGTCAGAATATTTGTCGGCTGTATAGGTAGGTCATAATGGTTTTCACTTATCGAAGCAAAAGCAAGGCATACGTAAAGGCAGTAAAATGGATTACATAGTGAGGATAGGGATCTTTTTTTTTCCTCATTTGTTTTTTAGTAAATAAAGCTACTAAAAATATGAAGCCATACATTCATGCGACATATGAAATGTGCATGAGAAGGAGCACGACTCTGCGTGAGACATGCCTCCCCATAATCTCCTCTGTGAACGGGAGTGCTGAGAGAGAGAGAGGAACTCTTTTACTAGCTCGTTTCTGGCATGGAGTACCTCCTTTAGCTGTTTCATCACAAAGCAACGAAAATCCACATGTCCAACATTACACAACTTTGACATCAGCACAGTCTTGACATGACAACTATTAGCCTGGTTGTTAATATATATTAAAAAAAAAAAAAAAAAAAAAACAAAAAGAACTTCCATTGACTTCACGACAAGAAAAAACAACGATTAAGCTGCCCTGGAGATTTACAGAAGCGGAACAAACATTCAGATCAACATTCATTAAAAAATAGAAGGGAGTCACTCTCAATCTCATCGAAGGCAACATGCAATGATCATACGTGTACTGCCTTTCCCCCAATCAGTGCTTTATTAGGTCTAGTGTTGTCTGCAGATTTTAACAAGGGCAGACCTGAGAACGTGTTCTGGTGCCCACGGCCCACTTTAGGTGTTCAGCCAGTGACAAGCGCGTTCATGGCCGTTCACTCAAAACCGTGGCTCGTTAGTTCATGACGTCACTGGGCAGCGCCTCATTTTGGCTATTTGAGCCATGAGCCGATGAATGCAAGAAGTAGAAAACCTGCCATAAAAAAAAAACCCCACAACCCGAAGAGGCACGACGCCACACCAAGCATGACGGACACGTTTACGACGTTAACAAATTCTTCAAAAAAAACAAAACAAAACAAAAAAAGTTGTTATTCTGTTTCACTTCCATCGTTAATTAACACAATTTCTCTTGAGCACAAATTAATTACATATTTACAATTTAGCCCCGGACAATAACCGTACAAAAAATTATCACTGACAGAAAACACAAACGGCAATAATTCTTTTCTCAAACACCACGATGCAAGCCAAAGGTTTAGGCAGCCTTGTTTGTCGAAGCTGTTTTGTGTGTGAGTTGTGAGTCTGTCACATTCACGGGTCTCACACCCGTTTGCTCCATCGCAGACCTCTGGAAGTTGAATTTTGCACGAGGTGTATCTCTGTGGTCGCTGTCAAGGGCGAAGGAAGGCAGTGTGCTGCCCCCCGCAGGCCAAAATAAAGCATTACCACTTGTGTCTGTGAAAGTTCCCACGGCAAGCTACAAATCACACAACCGCCTGCTGGTCCAGGGAAGAAGCACAGAGCACAAAGCATCAATTTTTAACCGTGATTTACAGTTGCTGAGCTTGTTTCGTACATCTGATACAAGCAAAGACATTTAATGAACTTCATCATCGACTCCCTCTGGGCGCTTAGGTTTTTTTTTTTTTTTTTCCTAGTACAGGTTTGACTTCTGTCACAGTAATCAATCGATAGGCAGATGAAGTGAAAAACAAAACAATATTTGGGTCCTCTTATATTAACTGTCGAGGACTCAGTCAACAGACAGGGCGTTTTGAACAAGAAATCAGATATATTGATTTATTCAGACCGATTTTTTCTTCTTCTTCATTCTTCACAGGAGTTTGCTGAAATATAAAATAAAAAATTTGCCTGGTTGAAAAATATGCTGCAAACCATTTTGTTATTTTTTTTGCGTGCCACTCCGTCCTCCTTTCTCCTCCCTTCCGTCGGATGTCTTTCCTATACAGACAAACGCTGTATATTCTTATTTTCATATAAAATAAAGGGTCTACTTGCAAAGAGCCGAGCAAAAATGTTAACAGCAAAAAAGAAGAAGAAGCTTGCATTAAAATGAGGTAAAAGGATAGTTATACGCTCTCTTGAGGTAGCAGGCGGTTTTAGTTGAGGAGATTTGGTAAACAGAAAACACAAACAAAAAATAGGATGACTTGCACCTGAAGCCATAGCAATTTGCAAGACTCTAGCTCTAACTGGTAAACACGGATTCCGATAACCCCTCTAAGTATAGGATGTATGCAATATATGTGAATAATATTGCGAGGCTATTTTCTTTGTAGTTTTTTTTGATGCTATTCTGGGAGAAATGTGTAGACACGCGTCGGTGGAGGTGGACGTCACTTCAGTTGGTCCTGAGTCTGGGCAGCATTTATGGGGACGACACAGTGGATCCTCTGCCGTGGCATCCGTGTGCAGCTCGAATGGCACTTAAGTGTGACTGGATGGCCCACACAGAAGGAGGAAAGTGAGTTTAGGCCACTGCGTCTGCCGATTGGTTTCATAAAAAAAGGCAGTTGTGACAGTTAACAAAACCAGTTTGCTTTTCTTTTTTTTCTTTTCTTTTTTTTGGACATTTTAGAATGTGGGTTCAGCGGCATCTTCTGGGGAAATTAAGGCATTTATTGCAGGGCTTTTGATTATATTAACTTCTCTTTTTTTGGGGGCGTTTTTCTTTTTTTCATTTAGGACTAGATGACTTATCGAAGTTTAACCTTCCCTTTAAACACGACGGGGGCAAACGTCTTCACAGTCCGCGGCGTCTCTACGTCTCCTTCTCCTTCTTGGCCTCCCGCGTGGTGCTGCTCTTCAGGAAGTCGCTCCTGAGCAGACGGTAGAACAGGACGATGTTCATGGCGGTCATGATGGCCATGCCCACGCTGCCCAGCGTGTAGGCCAGCAGCGGCACGTTGTCCCTGTTGAGCACCAGCCAGCGGGTCATCCAGGCCAGCGTGTTGATCCGGAACACCACGTACGTGCCCAGGTTGATGATGCTGTTGACGCGGTACGGCGTGCCCTTGGCCATGTTGGCCATGCGCAGCAGCTGCCGCAGGTGGAGGAACACCGAGTTGAGCTCCACCAGCAGCGCCACCACGGCGAAGCCCACGTAGCGGCCCGACAGCACGGACAGGCCGAAGCAGGTGACCACCTGCGGAAGGACAGAGAGACCAGTTGGAGAGGTGCGTTGGGATTGACGCACTTCAGACAGAGTTGACGTCACACTGGGATAGGTCAGGATAGGTTAGGATAGGTTTTTTTCGCTTTTGGGTGAACATGTATTTATAACGCTACGTATACATCCAACACTATTTTTCTACTACTCTTATACATTGGTCTATTTAAACTTTAAAAAACTTTAAAAAGTTTAAAGTTTATTTTTCTATTTATACTGTACAAGTCTGATCTTCTTTTCCTCACTGTGAAATTGAACTTGGGTTCAGGCAACTGTGGAATATGATATGGTGTCAACAGGACACTGAACAGAACCACTGTAATAAACGGAAATCTACTAAATCTACCTTGTCCATTGTTTGCAAGTTTGATTTTTTTGTGGAAATTTTATTTTATTTTTATTTTTTGTATTTATTTTTATCACTTTATTTTATCTATTTGTCAGCGACAATGAATTCAAACATAGTTACGGGCTAGCAGCTGATGTGATGCATAGAGTTTATAGCTAACGCTAATTCTCAACTGCAGTCCCTGGTTGGGCTTTTCCACAATGTTACAATACAATATTGAACATACACAGATTACAAAGACCTTCCAATTCAGTAATTCAATATTGCATTTATGTGATATGAAACATTCACTCACTCACTCTTTCTCCAACACAATATACATCACTTATAAAGGCCTTCTTCTAACAAATTAATTTAAACAATGTTTTTTTTTCCGTTTCTGCAGTAGCACAAGGTGTCCAGCTATCACGACGGTATGTCGGAACCTTTCATCAGCCGTGACGACGGTATTGCAATTCACTGTAATGTTTGAACCGCGTTGTATAAACGTCGTTGTGAATGAACGTCGTTGTGAATGAAAAGCGCGGAAGGTGCCGGTGCTGCCACAAGATGGCAGCGCGAGCGCTCCGGATTCGTCTCAATTGTAGAGAAGAAAAAAGACAGAGAGTAAACGCAGAGCAAATATCTCCCGACCTCGGCGCGGAGGGTTACACAAGGAGAGAGAGTTTCGTCCTGAGTTTGATGTGCTGTGACAGCGGCGGGTATTCAGCAGCTGCGGCTGCGGGTTGAAATTCTGCCACACAAAACGTGTTTGTACCAAAAACAGTTTGTCCAGCCAGCTCTCAGCAGGCACTGACACCCACTGACCCCGTCACACTCAGCAGCCTCGGTCGCACCCTCGGCAAGACTTTGGGGGCGAAACAAGGCAGAGCGTTCTGGAGTTCTCGGCTCGTTACCGTCAAAGCTGCCGTGTTCAATGGACCAGGAGTATATAATCCCAGTCAAGACCTTTTCAACTTTAAAATCTTTACAACTTTTAAGATCACGGAATTATAAAACGCTGCAGGAAAAAAAAAGCCTTTTAGAAGCTTTGTTTCTGCTTTGTTGGACTTTTAACCAGGCCAGGGGTCTTGTCACTAACCAGAGAGAAGAGATACAACTGCCCGTTGTGACATCACCAAGGGCACTGTTCCAGAACTGTGCGTTGTGGCGCACTTTCTTTAATGTACCGCAACCCACAGAGGCAGGTTTTCTGCATTTCTCGTGGAGCTGAGAGCTACAGGCCGTGTGTGTATTTGGCATCAAACCCCGCAGTTCAGAGAAGGTGAGATAACGAACGAGGGCGAGCCGCTCTCCAGAAAAACAGCTGATTTAACCTTCTGTTTGCAGCCTCCACATAAAGCCAATTCAAATCATTCATTTCAACAGTTATTTCTCTTCAAATTCCAAGGCAGGAGCGCTAAAACAACAGTGATTTGAGCGGCCCGCTGTTCCAGTCCCTCCCGGCTGGCCGTGCTGGAACCAGAGGCGCGCTGAGCATTGTTGGCGAACAATCACGGCCACCGCGGCGAAAGCATTCAGCATTCAGGCCCATTCAGCAAAGCAAACAAGCGCCGTGTCAACGGAAGGACGAGCCTTCCCAACACAAACGGAGCACAAACTGGCGAGCGCGCGAGGCGAAAAACAGTAGCGGCGCGACCTCATCGCCCCTCAGTCCATCAGGCAAGTCAGTATATCAGGGGAAAAATACTTTGAAAAAATGAAAGTTTGCTCTGCAAACAAGCCAAATGACTTTTCTTTTTGCTTCTTTAAAAAAATAAAGCCTTTTTTTAATTTTTTGTTTTTTTTAAAGCTTAGCTCAGAGCAGACGAGAGGCATTTCCAGTTTATTTCTACAATAAGACAGAATCTGCACGTGAGATGGTGGCGCACATGTGTGTGTTTGCACTTCCATAACCACGTCCCTTATCTATTTCTCTCTCACACGCATGCACACACACACGTGCGCGCGCGCACACACACACACACACACACACACATGTTGGGTCACATAACCATCAGTATATATAAGACTCTTTATGGGTTTATGGTGGTCACCTTTTATTTTATGATGTTATATATTTGCCGGCGGCATTGAAACCACACACCATACGCTATCTTATCGCGCTCCGATGGGCCTGGCCGCTCACTGGGTGCGCCGTGACACACAATGAGGCTGAAGCCAAACAGCACAAACACCCTGCCAAACTGCAAAGCAACCCCAAAAAGGTCAGTGTGTCGATCCAGCTGGCATGTCAAGGTGGGGAAAAAAAAAAAGAAAAAGAAGTCAAAATGAAATCCCAGTGTGTTTTTAGCCGGATAGCTTGCGCACGCTGCCGCCTTTTGTAACGGGACACAATGGACAGCACAGCAAAAAAACTGTCCACCTCGGGTCAGGGCCGCTGAACCTTTGAGCGTCAACCTGCACGCTGAGCCGCTTGCGCTAACCGGGGGAAAGGGCTGAAAAACAAGGTGTTGGAGGTTTTTTTTTTTTCTCTCTCTTTAATCCCCCCCCCACCGTGCCGCTTCTCCCCAGAGGCTCATTAGACGTCGTCTAAAACTGTGGGGAGGGACCTCTCCGTCCCACTTCCAAAGTGGGGAATCGCTGGGCGCCAAGGTGTTGGGAGAGTATCGTAAACAGGGCCGTTAACGGGATGATACCTTGGGAGCGAAGGCAGCGGGGAGGGAGGGTGGGGGGGGGGGGGTTATGAAAGCAAAACCCCGGGTCCAAATACAGGCGGTGAGGTCGGCATTAAAAAGACGTTGCGAAAGAGGCAGCCAGTCGCGCGCATCATCATTTACCATCTTCTTGTTACAGAACGACTGTTTAATATGTCACGTCAACCGCATAATCGAAGCCGACTATGTAACGCGTCCGCAGCGGTGAACTCGTTCCAATTATACAATTCGTTTTGCAAGCCCGTTTTCAAGGTTTTTTTTATTTTATTTTATCATTTTTAATTCCGCCTTGCGTTGCTCAAACGCTCGGGAAAGTACAACGTGTACAAAAGCGTCATTTCGACATAGACGCACTTGCCCCCGCCTCTGTGTGCTCATTTTGGAGGGCTTTCAGCGTAAAACGCTGCCGGTTTTTCCACTCGCAAAAGCTGAGGCGCACACAAGTTGAAAAGCAGACACACAGATCTAATCAGCGGCGGAGTCAAGCTGAATCATGCCTGTCACCACACCAGACGGGCGCAGCTTCGTTCATTTCCCCGTCGCAGTTTGATTACCAATACTCCCACTGTTCTCACAGGTGAACCACAGATGGAATAAACCCCCGACGCCAACGCAGCTATATTTAGAGCTACGCCTCTACGTGCGAGTCAACATGCTGCGCTCGTGAATACGTGAATGAAAACAGGCTGTGGCTTCTAGCCGAGGTCTAAATATCAGCATGGCATGGTTGCAGTGTATAGTTTTACATCTCCCTCTTTGGTTCGAGATTTTGTTTTGCAGGCTCGCTCAGTCGAAGCTCGAAGCACTCGGCTGTGCAACCTACAGCTCCGGTTATGGCCGCTTCCCATCTCGCAGTCGCTCCCCAAAAACACAACGCTGACGTTCGGCGCATTATTATGCCAGACACAAGAAAATGGATGGCAACACGCACTCTCAAATAAGAACGTTCATTTTAAGTAATATAAGTTATATGTAGAGGTGCTGGGCTCAGGCAATTTGATCCAAAAAACTAAAAACGGCCCACAACACTCAAATGTCCATCTCAAAAGTGTTTAATAGTGTCACTGACAAGCATCTCAGACGCATTTCAAACAAGGCTCAGACACCAAAGTCCCCCATATGGAAACTCTCGCTAGACCAACTTCCAGTTGAGAGGTGTGCTTCCACACCTTTCTTCAAACGCCTCTCTTCTGAGCACAATCTTTGTTTGCTAGCAGTGCAAACAGTGACGTAGTTCAGGATTTCCACGTCTAACCAGTTTCCCTTCCGCCTCCCCGCCCGCCCACACACACACACACACACACACACACACACACACACACACACACACACACACACACACACACACACACACACACACACACACAGGAGAAAGTTGCTGGCAGAGTAGGAGAATTCCAATAGTGGGAAAGCCGGTTGGTTTCACTGGACAGACAGAATGATGGTAACAGTCTAAGGAGGTCTGGACCTCGTGTGAACGGAAGGCGAGGGGACTGTGGGTGGATCCATGTATTTATTCAACTGACTTGGTAAGTTGTTTGGTCTGGTCGAGATTAACCTGCCCTGTTGTGCCAAAAATAGTTATTATAGTTCATACATGACGCGGAATGTGCTTCACAAAGGCGGTTGGAGACTTGAACCATTACACAGCGCGCACCTCGGCCACCAAACCTGTTCTGGTCGCCAACAGATGACGCACTTGCTTATCACCTCGGCCACCAAACCTGTTCTGGTCGCCAACAGATGAGGCACTTGCTTTCACCTCGGCCACCAAACCTGTTCTGGTCGCCAACAGATGACGCACTTGCTTTCAATTCACCCAACCCAACCCAACGAGGTCAGACGGCTAATTTCTAACAAGACATCTTACAACATTTTGCACCAACCGACGGTGAAGCAAACTGGCGAACCCATGGCCGCTCGCTCACTCCTCTAACCCTCCTCAGGGTTGACCTTTAACCTTACACCCAAACGACTCTTTGACCCACCTCCCACAACCCTCCATGGGACAGAAATAGAAGAGAGGTGGGTTTCAACTGTACCGCCCACAAAAAAGAAAAAATGATTTGAAATAAATACCCAGAAGCACGGCGTACTTGTTGGCAGAAAAAAGATGTAATCACATCTACTATCATATAACCTAGCTGGGGATGCACCCATACCAATACCGGTATCAGGTCTCGGTTCCGACACCAGGGTTGAGGACTTTAGTCGTAGAAGTTGAGAAGCCGTACTCATAGAATATGCGCCGATACCACGACACCAGTTTACAGGTTTACTGTTGATGTGTGGCAGTGCCGTGTGCAAAGCACTTTGGCTAAATGTCAGTATGACAATTTGGTTCAGTTTGCGTTTGTACTGCAGTGAAACTTGTGACAGTCGCCTTGTGTTCTAGAAAAAAGACATGCTGAAGAATGTTCTGTGGAAAAAAACAAATTGATTTAAAGTAATTCTATCAGGTGTAATGGCGTTATCATGTAGTATTAAGTGATCTACCATGCAACCTCCAAACAAAAACAAAACAAAACAAGGACACACGGCTTTAGCATGCGTCACTAGCGGTAGCAGCAAGATGCAACAAAGAGACTGTCGTCGGTATTTCGGTGCTAAGTGGAATCCCAGCTAGAAAAGGAAGCAGAGCTGCTCCATGTTGAGAAAACACTGGACGTGATGAGCTGGTTGACTGTTGTGACAGCGACAGGACTTGCGATGAACACAAACAAACTGTATACTGCAGTGCCGGTTGCTCGCTTGACTCTGTTTGTTGCTAATGACCATCCCAGAGAGTGACCTGACTCTGGAGACATCGGGGGGGGGAAAGAGAGAGAGAGAGAAAAAAAAAAGAGGACTCATTATTTCCATTCCAGCGAGGGGGGTTTCATGAGAGAAGCCCTTCTTAGTTGACATCCTCGCCAAGAAGAATGTGAAAGGCAAAATGGTTCGGTGTGGATTTCCGAAAAAAAGGTTTTGCCATCCAATTTGCTGCTGTCACAACAAGTGCGAACGGACTGTACAATGTTTTCACCTCTGTTCTCTTCTGCATGTCTGTATTTCCATGTCATTTGTTATGAGCTCATCTTCACTCAGTTGCTCTTTTTCAATTTGAACATGTCAGGCGAGACTGTCTTAGTTTTAGTTGGACTCCTTGCCTTCAGCCTTCTCTCCTCACGCAAGAAGTAGTTTGCTTCGAGAGAGAGGGAGAGAGAAAAAAAAGAGAAATCTGTCTTTTACATTACGTAGCGAACGGGGAGCAGACGCTGGCTGCGACTTTCTCCTGACGCGCATCAGTTTTTCAACGCTACGACTTGCGGAGCCCCGGCATAACGACTCCCGGCGAAAAATCAATCGCTGACACGAGGAAAAACGGGGATGTCCGGACAGGACGACGTCAAAACCCCGAGTGGCAACGGAAACAATCTCTGCCACGTGGGACGCATTTCTCTGACGCTTGTGACGCTTGTGACTTGATTGAAGCGACTGATCGTTTTAAAAAGTTGTGTTGACGTTCTGTCCAAAAATCGGCCGCTGGATGGTTTTCCCGGCGTCATAAAGGAGCAGGAAGCGGAGGGGGCCGGGTCGACGGGGGAGGAAAGCAATAGGAAGCTCAGCAGATGTGTTGGCCGTCTGCTCATAGGTGGACCTCTGGTGGGGTGATGAGCAGGTGGGTGGGTCCACGTCCCGTTCCATGAGGGACGAGCGGAAACACACGCAGGCTGCGGTGGACGCGCGTGTCACTCCAGGACACACACAGACACACACGAGCGCACAAACACATGGCAGTCTGCTGGTCATTACTTCTGTCATGGGACCAGCGTTAACCCCCGTCAGCTGACGGGATCACACCAGGTCGCTCCAGCGCCTCACTGTGTACGACGGACATCTGGTCAGATGTTTGCTGGATGTTTCTCCTGCACTATGAAGCTGGGGCAGATGTGGCAATAGGGGTGACCTTTCGCTCACAACTACAGGGATTGCTCAGTGTGGCGCTTGTATTTTGAGCCGCGCTCACCCCAATATCGGCAGCATTCATCAAATAGTGTTTTCCCCCCCTACTGGAAGTGTGAGTATGTTTTTAAAACCCACCTCTTCTTGTACAACTTTCTTTTTTTTTTTTTAAACAGTGAATTGCAGACAAAAACGACACCTAAAATTTGTCGCTGAAGCCAATTTAGGTTGGTAGCACGCTACAGCTAGCAAACGCTCAAGGACGGAACGCTACTGCCACTATTATGGCCTTCCACTTCTGCTACACCACCAACACAATAATTTGAAGGTGTGAGGCGTCAAACTTTCCACACTACATTTTTGTTTTTGAGCCAACTCACAAAGTCAAACCACCACTATTTAGTACAATAGTATGAAGTTTGGGACACAGTGATGTAGAACTTTTTTGCAGAGGTGGAGCATGTTTTTTTTTTGAGGTGGTGGGACAGGCTTTTTGCAGTGGTCGCTGTAAGAACTGCAACTAAAAGTCCAGCTCCGAGAACTGCTGGAGATCTGATGGAACGTCCAAATGTGTCCAAGTTGCAGTTTAATAGGACAACATTTTTTCATAGATTGATTTTAGGCTGTACTGCACCACCCCAGGAAACACAACATCGCTTTAGCTTTCAAGATGCAAACAACATTATTTTTTCCAGTATGTAGAAATGGTATGCATGAACATTAGGGGCAGCAATGGAAAGCTCAAGTGGTCGTGGTTTTCCCCTCCTGCTCCAGCCAACCAGCTGTAGAATCACTCATCATCATCATCATCATCATCATCATCATGTGTTTTATAGATGTATCTGACTACCTGTGCTAAAAATGAGAGGACATAAATATTTAGGGAAATGTGTTTAAAAACTTGTTAGAAGTAAAAAAAAATCTTATTTCTTTGGCAAATAACACACTAAACAGTTATTTTCATTTATCTTTCTGGACCTAAACGTGAGCCGGTTCACTACGTTTGTAGTTTTTGTCTGTTTTTGTTTTGTTTGTAAAACTGTACATTTGAAAACTCATGGATAACAGCAAGAATGATAATTTAGCATTGAAAATATAATTGCTATGTGCCACTGTACATATATATATATATATATATATATATCAACATATATTTATATATATATACACACACATATATGTGTGTGTGTTTTGGTAATGATCAATGCTGCTGGTTTACACTAGTTGAGGTATTAACCATTCCACCGGGGAGTGGTCTACTTTTGGTAAGCACTGCGCATGATAAAAGATTTTTTTATTTTCCACAGTTGTGGAATTTGGGGAGACGTAAGCAAAACAAACGCACCCTGACAACTTTCACTAGAGCTTATGCATTTTCTTTTTCTGTCCCATCTCTGGCATGCTTGAGTCACCCGCCCATGCCGCTTTCGGAATCATATGCAAGTGCTGTGGTATTCAACTCAGCACCTGGACCCCTGCCAGTTTGCTCTCCATTCATCTTACACACTGGTGCGGGGGCCATTGGGTGTGTCGCCTTGGGAAAACAACTCCACAAGCATGACTTTCGCCTCGGCTGTTTTTTTTTTCTCCTTCTCTTCTCGGTTATGATGACTCGCTCGTGGCGTCGAGGCCTCTGAACCTGCCCATGGATGAATGGAAGCCACGACAACAGCGACGGTTGTTATGCCAACTGTGGACAAACGCCATCTCCTTTTTTTTTTTTTTTTTTGGGGGTTTTTCCCCCCCCCCTTTCCAGCCTATTAAAAAGCAGGGCACGCGTGCACATGCAATTGTGACAAGAGTGCTCGTTTCTGCTGATCCAGGCTGCATGGGGTAGCGTGAGTGGCTGTATCTGTAGATTTAATAGATTTTCTCATCCAAATGAGCCATTAGTTCCTTCACTGTTTTTCCTTTGGGACTGCGCACGGTTAGAGAAGAAAGACAAAACGTGAACAATCGAGCAACATGTTGACTTGCTGCAAATTGATTGCGTTTTAATGACACGTCCAACACGTCATTCACGCCGCAGATTTCATTTGTTGCCTGTGCCTCGGACGACAGTGAGATGTTGTGCACGGAACCAACCGAGCGACGTACATTTCTGTTGTACATTGGTGTGTGTGTCTGTGTGTGTGTGTGTGTGGAGAGGGGGCAGAACAACATATAATATTACTGGGTTGCCAAGCCTTCTGATTGGTTTGCAGCCATGTAAGGAGGACTGGGGCGGTGCAAGCTGCACTGGAGAGGGCTGGGGGGAGGTGAGTGTGTGTGTGTGTGTGTGTGTGTGTGGAATCGCTCACAGGAAGCAGCTATACGCTTCATTCTTTCTCTCGGGATCCTGAGGTTCATGTGGAGACCAGATGCCTGTCTGGAAGTGCACATGAATGGGTTGGGGGTCGGGGTCGGGGAGGGGTGGAGGGAGGGCTTGGGGGTGGATAGTGGGCGGGGGCAGGGGCGCTCAGGGGTCTCCCGCCAAAAATGGAACAGCGCTGATAAACACAGGCGCATGCCTACATCCGCAGCCCCTCCCCCCCACCCAATCATTTATACATAACAATGTACATAATTTATGCCTAATAAATCAGGAAACGGTGCAAATTAATTTGGCGTCAATGTCTCTCATCAAGATGTTTGTTACTGCATTGCAGCAACAGTACGGACTCGGGATGTTAACAATTAATCGATTATCGAATAATTGTCGATTAAGAATTTAATCGATTAAGCAATTCACCTGTAGATACTGTGATGGTCATAATATACCGAGAACAAGTTCTTTTTAAACAGCTTTTTTTTTTTAAAAGAAAAAAAAAAAAAAAAAGAGTTGAAATGTGACCCATTAGAAGTCAACTTAAAGTCAGAGGATAAATGTTTAGGTTGTTTTTACTGTTCTCTAATGTAAGAATGGGTCACATTGGACCCTCAACATTATTTGAGGGTTAAATAACGTGTTCCTTGCACATTTTTCATTGTGAAATTTAGGTTCTCAGGCAAAATCAGCGCTGATTAATTAACCGTTAATCGATCGATAAGATCAATCAACTAACGATCAATGACTTAATCGATCATTTGCATCCCTAGTAAGGACAGTAAACAGAAGTAAAGATTCATGTGTCTCGCTGAGTATCGAATGTACGAAATAAAGATCTGATGGCAAGAAGACTTCTGCAAAATCCTACAAATTCCATAATAATCAAGTAAAGAGAGTAAAGTCCTCCACTCATGCAGGACTCTACTGTCAGGTGACTTGGTCATAGACTCGTGGCTCAGATCTCACGTGACCTATAAAGCTGTAAAAACATCTGCATCAGACAAGTCTCAGCAACCCCCATGACTTGGAAATCTCCACCTCAACCTATAGTTTTTGTTTTTTTTTTCCGCAAACTGATAAGTTACAACGGAGGCACGTTAATCCTTCCGGAAAATCCATTTTTTTGGGGGGGTCGGTGGGAGGAGGGAGATGCGAAACCACGGGCGGTGAGTACTTTGCTTTGCGTTCTCACGGCGGCCAGGCCAAAGACAAACGGGCATTCAGGATAATCGAGTTTTGCGCAATCAGAGATGAGGAGATAGACGCAGGCGGAACATTCCAGCACCGTGCTGTGTCACAACCGGAGAAGTTAAACCAGATAGTCGCCCTTTCCCCGAGAGTGTTGGCCCTTCCCTGCAGCTCACCGACATCTCCCACCACTTGTTTAAAAATTTAGGGCATGTACATCTAGACAGGACACTATATTTTGCCTCATTTGTGGGACCTGTTGACAGGTTGGGAAATCAAAAACTTCTCTTCTCTCTTTCTTCTTCGATGCACAAGAAACACCAAAAGTCTCTCAAAGTCTAAGACAAAAACTACATGAACAATAGTTTTTGCCAAATTATGTTGATAAATGTATGAAAATAAAATGATGGCAATACAATCATCTTTGAATCACAACTCTTTTTGACAACAGTTCACTCTAAATAAATCTTAAGAAGTTGAGCAGAACAATCTTAAAACAGAACCAACATTGGAATTGAAGCGTACGAGTGGACACTGATTTCACAGAGTTTTCACGCCTGAAACTTGAAAGCGGCTGTGAGACAGAGCGCCGGCCTCGCTGAACACCAACTGTCACCCCCGGCTAAAAACTTTATCCGACAACCAGAGGAACCAGAGGAACCGTGAGGTCATCTGTGACTGAGCTAAACCAGTTTGAGGCTCTGACGTCAAGACGGCACCTCATTTGTCTTGTGTCTTGTGGAGACGAGGTGTATTATTAAATATCGCTCGGCTCTGTAATGTCCATCACAAGAACATCAGCGATCCAAATACACGCATGTGATTGGATAATGGGCTGAGGGCAGCTGATCTGATTGGAGACAGCAAGCATCTCGCAAAGCGGCTGATTAGTTTGAGTCCTGGTCTGCTTTGGATGGAGGTTTAGCTTTAAGCCTGGCAGCTAAGATGATTGAATTCTGCCTGAAGACAGAGCGACTGGGGAGAATTGTGGAGGGAAATGAAGAGTGGGGCGGCCGTGTTGGCTGAGTGGTTTCATTCTTTGTGGAAAAATGAACGTGTGCGTCTGACGTCGCCTGGCGAAGGCTCGTACGATTCCTCGCAAGTTAACCATTTCCGGGGGTTCGGAGGAAAATAAGGGTGAAATGAACTCACCATGACGATGGCAAACTAATCTCCATTTCCCTGTTACAAGCAAAGCAGCAAGTGCAGTTGGAAAAAATGTGAGTTTATTTACCCATCACCCATATCTTCAATGACCTCTATTTGACATTTTCAGGAAGCGGTTGTATTTCAGTGAGCAATGCTTGGCGGACTCTCCCTGTTCTTTCAGAGGAAGTCATTTCTAATGGACGAGAGCCGTTTAAGAAGCCATTCAACGGTATTAACGGGCGACTGTAGTCTCCTCTTCAGTCAATAACATCTAATGGAATGTTCAAAGCTCCTTATTTCTTCAAGACTGCAGCAACAACACGGTGGTTTAACAAAACTCATATTTGACCTCATTACATGTCAATTTATGTTCAGAAAAGAGTACATTTTCACTGCAGTTCATGCAGGGGATAGACTGAGTAATAATAGGATTACAATTGGGTTTAATGTTGTAAAAGCTCAGTGAGCAAGATTTATCAGCATGAAATAGTGAGAGAGAGAATATTGAGTCCAAGCTTTCTGACGCAGCCACTTGATCTCACATCTTCCTATGAATGTGAATGATTATCATTAAAGAGGGAAAAAGCTACTGTATAGTCATTCATCCAAATAAAACACGCTTGAGCAATTTTAATTGCATCTCATTTTGAGGGATCCCTCTGTAATCACACACATCAGGCCTTAGAAGCAAAGAAAATATTAAGAAAACAAAACACACAAGATTATTATTCAGTTCTCCTAAACCTAAGTTGTGGCCTTCTGAATAAGCCTATCACGGACATTCCCTAAAAGCACAGTTTCAATCTAGTGTTTTGGCAACGGGTCGAAGAGCAGCGGGTTTGCAAACGGGTCCCTTCCAATGACGCCACACGGCTTTTCTTCTGTGGTAAAATTTTTAAACAGTAGCCCAGAGGGGACAGAACTGCTTAACAGAAGGCCCTGTGTATTCAGCTGGCACTTTACTACAGGCACAACACAATTATTAGGGATACAGCCACACTAAAGCATTTACAGCAGTCACTGATAGCTGATTATACTTCAGATTAACCAGAGAAATTAGACGACGGCGGTCAATAAATTACTATTCCCATGTGTGTTACACTGCAGTAAGTTCCGACGTTCACCGCTGACCACAATTTAAGAAAACAAAGATTAGAAAAGAGACTGAGGAGGTCGTCAGGTTTCTCAAGAGGATAGAAAAATGAATCGATTCAGCAGAACAAGAGCGTTTGGTGTCCGACAGCCGTGTTGAGTGCGGCACAAATCGCTTCCCTCCCACATTCTGAGGAGAAAACAAGGCCAGCTGTCTTGGCAAAAGCGGCCATTCACTCCAGGAAGCGACGGAGAAAGAATCCTCAACATGAGGGTCATCCTGCAGGTCACTCTCAGCGCGGACTCAAAATGACACATAGCGTGCGGCGCGTCGGCAACAAAATGAGACGGTTGTCATCATCTCTTGTCACAAAAACACGGGGAAACCCCCCCGACAACTTATTCGGGTCACTTGTGTGGAGATTGGCGTTTGGCCTCAGGAGCAATGTCGTGAAGGATGTTTGATTGGAATGTAGTGGATACGACGGCTTCTCCTACACCGTGGATCACCACCAGGCCATCGCAGGACGACGCAGCCATCACCAATCAGTCACACCCACACCTATAAACAATCTCTATTGTTCCGTTTATTTGTTAAAGAATAAAAGCACCTGTTTGATTAGGTGACCATGGCAACTCGAGGCCACAGATGATATCAACACTGCCCTGCACTCAGGACACTGGCTAGCGACACCCATTTTCAAACAATACGTGTCAATGAGCCACTCATTAGCTAGAGATGCAAAACAGGCCTTTTTTTTTCGCAAGTTCTGGATGTCAGGTCCATATGATGTCACTGAGACCTCACTGACGCCTCTCGCAGGCCAGTGACAACCACTGCAGCCAGCCAGCAGCCGGTTCCAGCGTTCCGAAACCTCCTTTTGCCTTAACCTTTTCACAACAATGTCACAGGAGGCTGGAAACAGAGGGCTTAACGCGGCATTTTTCTGGAGATCTATAGAGTTATACAACAATACCTAATACAATGTGCGTGGCTGATCTCAGGGCTCTCTGGATGGAAAACAAAGATGCGGAAATGTGATGGTCTAGAACAGCGTTTCTCAACTGATGGGTCACAGAGCTGTTTTGATTGGGTCACAGCTTTGTAGGCAGATTTCAAGATATACATATTTATAGAGAAAATGTTATTTACTGGACATGATGGATAGTGGGAAAGCGGTTTAATTTCTGTGGAATAAATTTGGGTTGCGACTTCATGATGAGGAAGCAAATGTGGGTCATGAGACTCCACCAGTTGGGAAGCATGGCTCTAGAACCACTATTACTATGAGGGTGAAGTCTGACTCATTTCCCTTTGTGTTTCAGCAAGGTGTTTTGGAAACGGAAACAGGCCAAGAGCCTTCTGGCAGAGGAGCCTCCGCTATCAGACTGGCCTGCTGAGTGCCAACATGTCATGGAGATGACTCGCTGTCCGTTGGAACTGGGGGAGGGGAGGTGAGTGGCAGCCAGACTGCAGACTAGGACGATTGTTTCTCTTTTTGTTTCTTTTTTTGTTCCTGACGTGCTTGCTCTTTGAAGCCAAGATCAAACAATGGCCGTTTTGTCTTTTCCTTCAGCTGAACCCAAAGACAGGTGTTTATGAGTTTTGGGGTGGTTTTCTTTTGGAAACATGACCTGTAATTCCAGCTGCACGGGCACTATTTGTTGAGCAAGTACATTATTCATCCGTCAAATTGGGTTGTGTTGCAACATTGCTGGCCTTGGCCATACTTTGGCAGTGTGACATGTATTTAGAGATACTTGTGAGACCTACCACCAAGTGATGGAACAGAAGCTCCCAGGAATGACTCAGCTTCTGGTTGAACAGCATGTCAAAGAAGTCGTATATGAAGTAGCCTGTGAAAAGAGACGGCAAAGGATTCTTGTTTAAATTCAAATTCATTCCTTCATTCAACAACAGCAAAAAAAAAAAAAATCAACCACAACGTGACAGATTTCTTTGACAATGGGATCTTTGAGTGCATTCAGTGTGTCAAGGAACCTCGCTCCCATGGCTACTGCCGACCAAGACGCGTCTTGGAGAGGGTCTATTCATATCTGGCGACCCCGCCCTCCTACCCTCCCACCAACCGTCCCCATGGTGACAGGCTATTCAGAAAGCCGGAAAAATAAATGAAGTGTCGAGGACGGGAACGAAGGGATGCCACGGAGCTCAGGGCTTTGGTGGGATGGGAATTAACCACATAATGGAGGGAAATTCAACACCGGGGTGACTTGTTCTTGGGCGCCGTGAGGTTTGGCGACAGCTTGCCACGAGCCTTCAGACGGATCGTTGTAAAACATGTGCGATTACTCCTTTGATTGCCGTATTTGTATCATCCGGTCTCCAAGGTCGACCATTAGCTTCCAGCCAGTGTGACTCGAGGAGCTAAGGTTTTACAGGTCAGCTTCAGGTCAAGATTGGCTATAAAAAGCCAACCTGGAAATGTTCATTCATTCATCTTCTATGCCCGCTTATTCCTATTCAGGGTCACGGGGGTCTGCTGGAGCCTATCCCAGCTGTCTTAGGGCGAAGGCAGGGTGACACCCTGGACAAGTCGCCAGTTCATCGCAGGGCCACATAGAAACAAACAACCATTCACACTCACATGCACACCTACGGACAATTTAGAATGTTCAATTGACCTCACATGTATGTTTTTGGACTGTGGGAGGAAGCCGGAGAACCCGGAGAGAACCCACGCAGACACAGGGAGAACATGCAAACTCCACACAGAAAGGTCCCAGGCCCGGGCAACCTGGAAATGTTACTTATTAAATTGTATGTTGACGCAGCTCTCCTATTTAGTCCATTTGCATAAAAACCATTCATCCAATGCTGGCCCGTCAGTGTCTTAGGCAAACAATGACTGCAAGAATGGTTCCGTTTTTCTTAGAGAGTGGTATTTTGTTCCTCAAGTCTTTGGACGTTTTAAAGTGTGCTCAGACAACGTAAAGGTGAATTCCTTTTCTGTTGTTAAAACATTATGTAGACTGTGAGAACATCAAAACTACACTGGATCCAGTCTGCCTTTTCATTGGTTAGCCATTCAAGTCTTATCAAGAGAGGAATAAAGGAGAATTCCTACTAAAATACCGGAGAAAGACTTAAATGCGTGTCTACTGTCTGGCCACATGCCTATAAAACCAGTTTTGTTCAAGACTGAGCTGCCAACATCTCTCCTCTTGTTCGAATAACCAGGTGCAATTTGAGAAACCTGTTGAGTTTTCAGGTTGAAAAATTAACCCTGTGAAAATAGCCTCAAACTCAAGACGCACAAATGTGTGTCCACGGTTAATATCCAGTCAGAATAATCCACTGAAGAATATTGGAAACTGATCCTTAGGTGCTAAATGACTTTTCAGAGAGTCATAGGTCAGATGCAGGGAACAAATGTTTCTATATGGGTTGGTCGTCAATAAAGCATGGACCTCTAATTCAAGACAGTACGACCAAAAACGCTCTATCTTCTGTATGTGTCACAGGCGGAGGTCTAATCTTTAACAACACAACATTACCTTGTGTCTTATATTGTGTTTTTATTTTTATTTATCTTTAGTTCTTATATTTCAATATCGTTGCACGAAGTGAGTTGCCACGCAATGTCATTGTATCTTCTGCTACAGTGACGTTAAAGTCTATTCTATTCTATTCTTTAAACAACCTGATTGGGCAAAACAACTCAGAGAGTATTAGTGTTATTCAAATTCAAACAAGTTTTTGTGCAAACAACATTTTTTTTTGCTGTCTTTCACCAGCAGTTTGCCGCGATGTGCAAAACTAAACACGCCGGGGCGTCAGCCGCACACCGCATTTCTGCAGTGGGAGGGTTTTTTTGGGGGGGAGGGGCACTCCCACTTTGTTTTGCGATTTTCCTTGATTTCCACGAGCAACTGGTGTGGACGGCGGCGCGCACAGATCAACCTGAACCCCCCGCCAACCCACCCACGTTGCTGATGGACACCGTTGTGTCGACCGCATCGCGCCACATTACGAAAGACACGCCCCGTGCCAGGGACGGACAATAAGACCACTCATTGATCTTGGCATACCGACGCTGCCTGTGCCCGCACCGAGGGCTGGACTCAGTGAAAGAATGCAAAACATCCCGAGAATCCTTCAGGAGCCTTCTTGCACGGCAGCGATCCAATAGAAGCGTAGGTTTAAGAGGGCCCGCGTGCCACCGGTTGCACTGCAAGACTACAGGAATGAGCATAAGGCAGTGAAAAAATACATATAAGCATTTATTTAAGGAATGTTTGGGGAAGAAGTGCACAGTGGAACTTTGGATTAGCCGGGCTTCACCGTGTTTTTACAAGCACCGGCCTCATTCACGCCGCTCGTGGTTCGCACCTGTGGAGGTGGCGGGGGGTCACGCCCTCTATTACGATCCCCTCCATCAGCATCAAACCACCCCCCATGTCGCAACCGTCATTCTCACTGTACTCACCAATAGAAAACGACACCAGGGCGTGAGAGAACACCGAGAAAGTTTCGATCAGATCTTCGGCCATCTGAGGGTGAAGGAAAAAGCTGAAAAAATGGGAGAAAGACGGGGAGCATGTCAGGGAGAGCAGACAACCAAACAAATACAGCCAACTTTGAAATCAGCAGAGCAGCATCTTTAGGATTGTATCAGTTTTCCTTCCCAGAAAATGTGGATGCTTATTTTAGAGTTGCAGGCACTTTCTTTCTAACCATGTCAATATAAATATTGGAATACAACAGGAGGAGGAAAGAAAAAAATATTACAATTATTATTATTGTCACTATGACTAGTAGTAGTAGCAGTGGTGTTGGTGGTGGTGGCAGTAGTAGCGGTATTTGTCGTTATCAAAATATACAAGTCAGTGTACAAAAAAGAAAACTTATTTTGAGAGCACATGAGAAGAGCAGACAACTGCTGCTCGCACACCAACCTGAACCACGTCTCCGCTCGGACGTGTGTGTGTGTGTGTGTGTGTGTGTGTGTGTGTGTGTTAGAAACTACTCCGAAGTGCAGTTGTTGATGTTTTCGGCTGGACATACCACAGCACTGCCCATACGGCGGTAATGAAACTGTGCACGAAGGATGTGGCGATGTTTCTCCATTTCCACGCGTTCCTGCGGGCAGAGTCTGGCATGGGCAGCTTGCTGACTGCGGCGTTGACGAGTGTGAAGAAGCCGAAGGAGGAACCCGTCGTTAAAATCACAGAGCTTAACTCCATGGCTGGGGGGGAAAAAAAACCGTTTATCCTCCTGAAGTGAATGAAGACGTGACGACCGCCGCTGTGCGCTATCAGACCTGCCCGGTTCCCATACAGCTGATGTCGGGGTTAGAAAGGCAGCCGAGGGGGTTCAGCCGCGGGCGACTTGTTTAAGACAGTCGGTAAACATGTGTTTTGGGGCGCCGTCGGTTGTATCCGTTGCGGGTATTGTCTGGAGAAGAGAAGGCGTGGACGGTTTACCACCGACGACCAGGCGTTTCTTTCTCAGGGAGAGAGACGAATTCCCGGAAGAAAAAAAAAAGGTCACTGTGGCCACAGGTGGGACCGACTCGTGTCTCAAAGCGCGGAGCTCTTTCTCACCTGTTGTGAAACGCTCTCGTTGTAAAACCTCGCTTGTGTAACTTTTTGACATCAACACTGGACATAAAGGCAGCGGTGCCCCGCCCACGCACGCCTCGAATGGGCGCGGCCAAGTGCACATTTCATGTGTTGCGTAGCGTTCACGTACCGTCAGACATCTCAGCTACATAGTTATCAAACCGCGGGAACGAGGGGAAACTACGATTTTACTGCATGCCATCCAAAAGTGATATGGTTAAATAAATAAAAATAAATAAATAAATAGAATCAACAGTTTAAATATCAATTTACTTCTAAAAGTCATGCGTAAAAATATTTACGCAGGATTGTTTTCCTGTCAAGAGAGAGGAGTATGGGTGTTGTGGCCAATTCAAGCTGAAATTTTTTGGAGCTCGTTTTCCGTGCTACAAATGTTTTAATTGATTTTGATAAGGAGTAGTTTCATTGAATGAAATTCCGTTTAAATTTTGAAGGCCATTAAATAGACCGCAAAACATGCTGTGCAGATAACAAGGAACACGTTTACGCAACGTCGTAAGAAGCGTGGAATCATGGGAAAAATAGTTCGCTTCCACAGATAATTAACCGAACCTGGTGTGTGACACTACGTTCAAAGAACATATTTCAAGTTTAATTTTACGGTTATATTTGTCAGCAGCCCAGAAAACTGCACAAAGCATTTACTCTGTCCATGAACATGAATGACTCACTAGATACATTGTGACACACTGCCACCACCAGGTTTGGCGAAGTATCGCATCACTGACGACTTAAAAAGCTACATTCCAGTATCGCAACATGATGCTGCCTCACAACCAGAAGACAAACGCTCATGTACATTTTATACGGGTATTACTTACAGATTGATATTCAGTATATCAATACACAATAATACGACAATAATTTGCATTTCTGCATTCCACTTTAATTTAGAAACATCAATGGTGTCAACACCACACTGCTATTTGTCAGTGTACTCGAATGTGTCGCTTTCAATTTTTTTTCGGACTCCGACTTTAGTTTTAGATACAGCGCAACGTCAAATTAGTTAAATTTGAGGGAAAGTGGGACTGAACTTATACAACTTTCATCACCTTTTAAGGGCAATTTTAAAATCCAGTTGCTATGATACTTATGTTTTCTCTGAAGTTAAGTTGTACTGCAGTTTAGTTTTAGTGTGTTGACGAAATAAAAAACAAAAACAAACAAAAAAAAACACCTCTTGCAATCTTTTACTATCATTAATCTTACCATTAAACAAAAACCATGGAACAAACATCATAGTTGCAGTAGGTACTTTATTGTTTGAACAGCACTGCCAGCACCTGGATGGATAAATATACAGCTTTTTGAGACAACATGTCCCTTGTTGACATATATAGTGTTCTTTAGTGTTATAACATACTTTGGGCTGGTTTTATTCTATGAGTTTACAGATGCTGAATGGTCCCCATTAAAAGATGTGGTTACATGTAAAAAATCTTACATGTGCAAATCATCATATGGTGCAGCATTAAGATAAGCAATGTGCATTGTGTGTGTGTGTGTGTGCGCGCCTGCGCACGCACAAGCGTGTGCCTGTGCATAAAAGATAATTTAAAATGCAGTTTGTGTACACGAGATACACAGAAGCAATTGGTTTGAGAGGAAAATTTGACATCTAAAATTGACTGTGTCCAGTGGTTCTCAGTTTGCGCACCAAGCAAAACTGTCTTGTTTGTTTGTTTTGCAGTAAATGCTGTAAAAGTGTGATATTTTATTAAATAAGCCTTTTTCATCTGTGTTTCATTTGCGACTCGTACAGCCTTTAAAATAGTGCCATTTTCAATACATTTGTCAATAAACCTCTCTGAATACTCTTCACTTATAGTACAGCTTTGGACACGTACAGGCATGCTCACGACATCCGTTGTTCATTCTCACAAGCCACATACAGTGGAACTACAAACATGTAAATACTCGCCTTGTATGATCAAACCAAGCCGTGGAAATCTACACCTGATTCATCCCGGAATTAGGCTCAAGTTCCAGATCCAACCTATCTCTGCAACAGTTTGTTTTTTTTTCTTACACCATGTCCAATTTTTTTTTCCTCCCCATTTTAGAGCTGCATAGGTATCTTAAACAGGCAATAGTTGACGCTGATGACACCAGTGGTTGTCTTTCAGGTTAGTAATGGCTCTTAATATCCTCGAGCGCTCCCAAATTTGGGTACAGTTCAGTGTATGAATTTCTCCAAATACACCGCCTCTGAACGCTCCATTTCAGCAGCACCGATGTTGAGTAAATCCTCTTCACCCCGGTCCACCTAGTCCCCTGGCTTTTGGAGTTGGGTCATTTCAGGAGGGACATATCATCAGCAAAGTCCCCCTGTGGGTGTAGGCAGCGGGCGAAGCGCCACTGGCACACCATGAGACACAGCGGCAGCATGAAGAGGGCGCAGATTCCCGCCATGATGTAGGCGATGGTCATCAGCGTGGACTCGTCCGTCTGAGGTATGTTGTAGCCGCAGTCGTCCAGGTCAACGCCGTGGAACGGGCCTTTCACCTGGGTTGTGCGGAACTCGTCGTGCACTACAAAGAAGAGAATAGTGGCAGACGTTCCTGGAAACGCAAAACAAAAGGACAGATCGAAATGCGTATTTTTATAACCTCCCCCTTCTCACCGTGACAGGTGCTGACGGCGAAGCCGATGCGCTTCCTCTCTCGATCGAAGATCACATAGAAGCCCTCCATGATGACGGCTCCCATCACTGTGCCAGTGCTCGACTGGGACACAGCAAACTTATAGCAGTCCTCCTGGGCAGATGCCACATCCTCGACCGGCCTCAGGTATTGCTGTAAATCAGTGAAATTCATTTATGATGGACTGCACAACAAATATTGGCAGAATTTTCTATTGGAACAGCATTTTTAAGCATGTGGCTACTATGGCATCCATTATGTTACAGTATTCTTTTATCCCAGACATTTATTTTAGGTTGTTATTTACCCGCCTTCCGGAAGGCGTGACACATCTGTCAAATCTGACAAGTGGGTAACGCCTTCAGGAACATCAGCTGTAAAAGACGCGTCACACGACCATCACCTGACACTCTCGGCGAAACATGTCAGGTAAATAACAACCTAAAATATCTGTCTGTGATAAAAGAATACTGTAACATAATTGGAAACTAGAAGACATAATGAACTTAGTTCAATTACTATAGCATCACATACACAATCAGTTCAAATGTCATAGAGAAATTCAACAAATACAAATATTGATAGAAATACAACAGAAAGTGCAAATAGGGTGTACACAGACGGTACAATTATCCCAGACATATCAACATATACAGACAGTGAGAATAGGGTATATTGTTAAATGTAGTTCAGAGACCTGATGACAATGGGAAAAAGCTGTTATTGAACTGGGTTGTTTTGGTGAATATAGAGCTATACTGCCGGCTAGAGGGCCACAGTTGGACCACCTGGATGAGTGAATCAGAAACTATCTTTATTGGTCTTGTGATGGTGCATTAATAGTAACTCCTGTGATGGTGCGTTTATAGCCGCATGAAAAAACAGAAAAATACCTCAAGAAAATCATCAAGAAAAAATATCTAATGGCTAATAGCATAAGCTTGAGTGTGCAGGGAACATTCTAAACCCCTTTTTTGACCAGTTTCAAACAAAACTTCAAGAGACATCCACAGTAACGTTTCCTTTTTCTTTTCTTTTTTTTGTTGAAAATAGTGCATCATGTCAACTGCGCAACAATAGGAAATTAACAGACTGGCTTGCCAAACCAAATCCAACCCGGGAAGACTTTAATCAACATCTGGCCTGATGATGCTGAGTCAAAGAGACAAGACTGTTAAGAGGCAGATGCTCTTGGATTCCTCTGAGCAGGGAGGACCTCACTGCATATAAACTCAACCTTTGCTGACAACAACGCTGTGGAGAGCAGCTGGACTATTTGCTGACCACCACCTGGGCCAGGAAAAAAAGGCAGTGATGCACAACAGCCGCTTTGTGCGTCCACAACTTTTGCATGTATCCTTCTGCGAACTGAATGTGTTGGAATTTTGTCACTCTTGGCCCATTATTCTGAGAGCAGGAGCCCCCCAACTCCCCCTAACCCCCACCCACAGGTTTTCAGCAGCGAACTCGCACCCCCACCACCACCGTCAAGACCTTTCCGTATTGGTCTCAGTAAAGCTTGAGGGAAGGGTGCAATATTATCAGATTTTGAAGAGGAAACAGCAACATCAAGTGGTTACATTTTAGGTTGCAGCAATTTTCACTCTCTCGCCCCCTCCCGAGCTTGCCCGTGAGCTATGGTGGACTGTACACCCAAACCTTGATTGGAAGACTTGAGTGTTCACCCAAAATATGAAACGTGCTATCAGGGTGGCTGGAAGATAAATTTTTTGTTTTTTGTTTTTTGTTTTTTTTTACTGAAAACGGACAAAGTATCTCTCTATCTCTCTATCTCTCTATCTTATCTATCAAATTACTTTTATTATACTGTGATAATAGACTTGATGTATTTATGGGCAGTACTTTTTTTTTTATCAATATAAAAATCATAAATCAAGCCAAATATTACACACTGGACCTTTAAGAAAGCATATTCAATGGGGATTGTCATTGATATTTGGTAAAAAAAATAAAAAAAAAATTCAAAGGAGTGTGTGAAAGTATTGTATGTAAAGTATGACCAGGCCGTTTTTTGTGTAAGTACACAGGACAATGAAACGTCTTTACTCTAAAGCCTTGCGTACATAGAGAAGGTGCACGAGCCACAGGAGTGACAACAACCCTGTATTTTCAAGTAAAGGTCTCACCTTTCACCTTTATGTACTGCAGAGTCAGAAAATTCTTTGCCGCACATTTTCTAGTTCGTTTTCTAGTTTTCTAGTTTTCTAGTTCAGACCACATGTTGCATCCAGGACGAGTTGTGTGCATTACCTGCGGCAGGATGGAGATTCTGAAGGACTGGTTGTGGTTTTCGCTCATCAGGTAGAGGGAGATGACTGGGAAGATGTGCCACGGCGTAGTGCCGGCCTGCCAACACACCAGCTGCTCTCCCAGCCAGAATCCAGAGGGAAACTGCTCAGTCTGAAAAAAACAGACGCAAACATGAGGATCCAACAGCGAGACGATATTAGGAGGCCAAGATCGTAACTGCTCAGTTTGGGCAGCAATCGGATGAGGCAAGAAGTGAATGTCTAAATATGTTGATGCGTAAGGAATGAACAAATGTCCGTACTCAGGTGGGATTCAGCGTGAGTGGTCAGTGAATTGATACATCACTCAAAACAATGTGCCAACAGACCGACTGACTCTTGGTTTTGAATTCTGTGTGAACAGGTCCAGATGTTTTGGAGATTGACAAAACTGAGCCCAACATCTGGGTCGACTGCAAGTATGTGAATATAGAAGGAAGCTGAGGTTGGAACAGAGACAAGATTCAGCGGTGGGAGACAAAGGGCAGAGTTCGATGGAGGGAGATGAGAAGAAGACTGTAGGTGCATAAAGCTGGTGAAAACGTTGACTCAAAACTATGACTGATGGGAATTTAAAAATGAAAAAACAAACAAACAAAGAAACACTTTTCATGCATTTCAGCTTCAAACTGACACCTCACACAAGCAAGTGACACATTGTGGTATGCGTAAAGTGAAGAGGCAACTCAAATGTTTTGCAGTATTATACCAGAAAACCAGTGCCAAACTAGAATTCAAACAGCAGGATCAGGTCAACTGATTTCACAGTTGTGAAGAAGGCGTGACAGAGGGAGGACTCACCGAGGAAGCTGCTTCAATGGCCTTGACTGCGGCCTGGAACACCTTTTTCGGCAGGCGGAGGTTGGTGGTGCCACTGTCCACAATGCTTTTATCATAGTTGTACTATAAGACGGGAAAAGGCAAGTTAAAATAAAGTATAATCCGGTATTAGTGTTGTTGTTTTTTTTTTAACTAATTGGTTTTACCTCCTTACAGTCCATGTTGAGGTTCTGCCCGTTCACCTCGATACGTACAATAATGACCTCATAGTACCACTCCCTGCGGATGGGAGTGTACCAGAGCTCCCCCACATAGAGTGACGGATCCACACCTCCGATGATCTTGGAAGCACAAACAAAAGACAAAGACGAGTCTACTGCCGGCCCCAGTTGATGCTATAAAGGCTTATAAACTCTTTTGAATGTGCCGGCGTCTTACTCACCATGCTGCCGCCAACAGTGGCGCTGCCCTGCAAGTAGTTCTGAGTGAAGCCAGCTCCACACAGCTGTAGAGAGAAGAGATTCGGGACGGAAGTCTGGCGAACCAGCGAGTCAAAGAAAGGCTCCAACTTCTCGTCGGGCTGAAGGGGGAAAGGGAGACAAAGAATGAATAATGAATAATATCGTTTCTAGTACACACCTCTTAGTACGGTGGGTTTGAAAATATCTTGCTAATAAATTCCAAGAAGAAACTGGATTTCTAAGCTCCAACTCACTGAATAGAATTAATGAATGCATCACAGCCAGAATCATTCTTTTTCAGAAAAAAATGAATACAGCTGAAATAATCTACGAGTTTCCACTGCTGATCAGAACTGAACGGAGAGCCTTTTTAGTAGTCGTCATTATTTAAATAGAAACGTAAAAATGCCAATCTACCCGGGCTATGTCTGCGTAGGCCAGTCCCAGGATCCCCTCCCAGTTGGATCCGTTGATGAAGAAGCGATCTGACTGGGTGATGGCCGCGATGTTGGCCCGTAGCGTGGCGTTGGGACCGTGTGGGACTGACACCAGGTCGGTGCCCAGCTCGCCCTCCCAGCGGCCCTGCGTGTACGGGACGTACACGCTTCTGCCTTGGTCACGGTATGAGCTGGAGCTGTGGGGCGTGGCAGGATGGGGCATAAATGTGAAACAAGGGGTAGAGCACATTGTTTTTTACTGGCTGTGACAATTATAAAAGCTTTGACTATAAAATGGTTCCTGAATATAATGAAAAAAGCAGGGCAGGTGAAAAACAATCATTCACAGAACAATGAAGTAAAGTAATAAAAATTTGGACATTTCAACCTCAGAAAGCCTCAAAAGTAGCTTTTTCCTTAACATCTAATTATTGGCATATCAGTAGATTAATTAAGGTATGAAATAGTGTGATTGTATTGTAGAAGGCATAATTCACATGACATTACAAAATGGGACAAAACTGTTCAGAATACAAGTACCTGCAGTATCAAACTTGATACACACATTTACACAAGATTCAACTGTGACGTGCATTACTGAGTAAGCATTCACACAATACAGACAATGCTTACTTTTTAATGCTTTTAATTTTTTCTCTTACTGGTACTATACTACACTCAACCCATGTCGATAAGATGTTTGATGGTAAAATTGAGATTAATGACATCCAAAAGCAGGACCAACAGCAGCAACTGAGATCGTTGCTCAAGTCATAGACATAGTGCAGTTAAATGACTCTTACTGAAGTGTAGTGGACATTCACCTGATAGGAGTTTTCAAAAAGGAAAAGAAAAAAAAAGAAAGAAAACCACACAAAATTTGAAATGAAAAACACAGGGTTTTGTTTTATTACCTGCTTAGTAGAAAAAAAAAGACCATACTGAATCTTGTAAGTAACCGTGGTGCGAGAAGATGCAACTGCAATGTCTACTCACAGTGAGCGATGGTAGTATCTGTGCAGGAACGGATGGGCTGCGGCCCCGACAGCAAAGTTACTGCTCCCCGTGTCCACCAGGATGTTCAGCTAATGAGGACAGAGAGGCCAAGACATATTAAATCTGCATGCACACTCTGCTGATGTAAAACCAAATCTGTGTGTGGTTTCCATCTGCGAATCTCTTTAAATAATGAAATAATAGCATCCTGTCCTGTTTCCTTGCAGTGCGCTGTGTCATTTCCATGTGCCCTACACGCCCTTCCCTGACCCCGCCTCTCACGTTCCTCAACCTCCTCCCTCCATCTCTCTCTCTCCTCATCTTCTGCCGACCGGTGTCAGTATCATTGCACGGTCAAAGCAGTCAGCAAATTTTGTGAACGAAGCCCTGAGGCAGACTGAGGAAAAGAAACATTCGCTACTTAGTGGCCATTACAAAAAAAAAAAAACATTTCAAATGAACAATTCAAAAAAATGTTAGCGCTGATGTATCAACACAGGCAAGTAGCAAAGGTACAGGACGTCCAATCAAGCTGTTCAAAAATCACGTTGTTACAGGCTCATCTGTTGTTACTGTTTCCATCAGAGGTGGGAAGTAACAAAGTACATATACTTTGTTACTGTACTCAGGTAGATTTTTCAGGTATCTGTACTTTACTTGAGTATTTCTTTTTCGGTTGACTTTTTACTTTTGCTGTCTACATTTGTACAAAAAAAACATTTTCTATTTTTTTACAATGGAAAAACATGGGTGTTGCTTTGACCTTTAAAAGATAAAGATTCTGTTCAAGGTGATTTACTTATTATTTATAATAGTTGTTGCTTGAAGTGAAGCTATTTGAATTATGCTGATGTGTAGCTCAATATAAAACAGGATCATATAATAGAGAGAGATTACATTAGAGTTCCTCAGCTTTGGGGTCACTGTCCAGTATGTTTTCAGTACAAAAAAACCAAAGCCATTAAAAAAGAATCCAGACGCTCGTGGTCAGTTCAGTCCAGACTACTTTGTCAAAAAACGCTTTTACAAAATGATCAACAAATGTATTGTTTCATGAATGGCAAAACAAACATCTTTTCTTTTTATATAAGTACATTTCAGAACCTGTACTTTCTTAATTTTACTTGAGTACATGAGTCTATGTACTTGTTCTTTCATTCACTCTGTTTGACCAAACACTCACACAAGTGTCGTAAGTAAAATATTTGACTTGCTTATGTTGTCAATAATGATTCCACTGAGTTAGTATTGCAGCATCAGCTGGCATTAAGAAAAATCAACCGAGCCAAAAACACTTGTGCAATATGTTCAAATCATAGTGTTAATAAATCAAGCGATGTCATTTGAACAACTCTAGTTCAGCTATGACATAATTCAAATATAAAATATTACACCTCCATGACTACATAAGAAGACTATGTCTGTTTGAGCTGTCACCATTGCATACATTTTCAGTTTTCTGACATAAACATACATTTGTCTTCTGTCTATAAATCTTTTTTTCTGAACATTTTGAGAAGTCATTGAGAGTTTGTGTTGTTCAGTTTGGAATATTTCCGTCAGATGTAATCGGTCCTCCTGCAAGGCCAGTCTTAATCTGGCCCTGGGGTGCCAGCCTGTAACACTGCAGCTGCACCCAGCTGGCACTCCTTACTCTGCAGAATTAATGGCTCCATTATCTGTCTGGTTCATTCAGTCTTTCGCTCAAAAAACACATGGACATTTGTTGCTGCAGAGGTATAATGGTTACACAACAAAGCAACAGTGTAGCAGCATTTAATTTGTACTCAGAATTTGGTTGAAATCTCTTTATACATGGATAACAAATAAAGAAACCAAGACTCAGCATCATGTCTACATGACCTTCTAGGGCTATGTCCAAAACAATTTGATTACTTTGTGTTAATTTAATATTGGGCCACGCTTATTTGCACCAATATAAAATCCACCATACATTATAGAGGAGACCGGGGCAGGTTGTCACACGAGTTGGTTGTCACTTCACTTAATACAGCCACACTAGATGGCGTTGTGGCGTGATTTTGACATCAGTTAGCCTGACATCTTGCTCATTTTGCACTGGTCATCTTATTGATAAAACACAAAACATAGAGGTTAGGAGATATTATGTGATTTGGATCTGTCAGAGTATTTTTTATATTGATGTTGTTTTTGTATTAAAAGCTTGTAGGTTATTGGTCATTTAAAAATCAAACGCTTTTTAAAAAGTCAAAGCTAAAATCTTTGATTTGAGTCCGTTTTAGCTAGCTAGCTAAAACCATGTAGTAGCTAGCTTAAAACGTTTGTTAAGAGGTTGGTTGGGGATGTTGTCATCCCTTGGGGTTGGTTGTCACACATACTCCTGAAAATGGAGAAAAGTTCAGCATTTGTCCATAGTTCATATATTCTGAGGTGATTTTAATTATATACACATACATATTAATGTTGATGTTATATTCATATTGTATTTTTGAAAATGTTCGTTTTTAAGAAAGGCTACTTTTTTCAGCATGTAAATTCCTTAATTCCACCTCTTATTAGCACACTAAAAAAAAAAAAAAATCACCTTGTTTAAATTAATGTTTCAAAAACAAGGGACATTGATGAATACTACTAGTATTAATTCTAAAACATATTTGGTGTTTGTGGCTTTAAAAAAAGTGTTATATTAAAAGACTTTTTTCTTCTTTTTTTTTTTACTGACACCTCATTGATAACAATTGGGACAACCAACCCCATACCCTGTGACAACCTAACCTCGTGATGGGGTTGGTTGTCACAATGTGTCGGAGTGTCTTTGATGGTAAATTACGCCTTTGTTACAATAAATTGAAAAATGAAAGGAAAACACCTTTCCCAGCTGTGACAGTGGCGGTCCTGTCACTATGCCTCCAATTGATCACACCCTGTGCTACTTGGCCAAGTGGATAACCCTTTGGTTAAGCGCGCATGGCTATTACCCGGGAGTCTGGGGTTCGAAGCCCGCCCGGGCCCTCTGCACCTTGCCATACAGCCAAGACCTTAAGCTTCCGGTTAATGTCGGAATGACGATTGAAATATATTTGGATGATGAGCAAGCCACACCTAAAGTAATATATATATAGATATAAATATATATCTATATATATATATATATATATATATATATATAAAAAGCTGAATTTCTTCACATTTCGTTTAAAATATTGAGGACAATTTCCACCACTTCGGCCGCATTATTTATTAATTTATTGAAAGTTGTGTGTGCTCGGCTCGGGTCTAACTTGGCTGTCAATGAGTGGCGACAACCCCTATCTCCGAGTCAACACCTTTTACCTTCTGCGGAGGAGAGCCGACGGCCATCTCGACGTAGTACCCTTGGCCGGACTTCCCACGCAGGTTGTCGATCATGTCCACAAAGCTGATGCCGACCGCTGCCGCCCCTCTCCGCCTCCGCGCCGCCGGATGCGGCTGCGGCGACTGCGGCAGTTCGGCGAGGGCGCCCTGCCGCAGTGGCAGGCGGATGGCTAGCGGCAGGCCCGAGGCGTCCGGCGCGGATCGACCGCCGCAGACCAAACACAGCGCCGTCCACAGGCACAGGCACAGGCCGAGGCCGCGCCAAAAGCCAGGCTTCGACGCCATCGCGCCGTCACTTTCCCTAAAGCAGGTCTCTGCAACGTTGTTGCGGTTGATTGGAGGGGGCGTTTAAAGCTTCGCTTTGACGGCGCGCTGCGTTCACTTGGACATTGATGGGACGGAATCAGCTGACGACGATGCTAAAACGACGGTCGCGACCACGGTGGCGGTTTTAACGATCCAGGCACAACCTTGCAGCTCTGCGTCGCTTTTTCCGCATATCTTCATTTTATTTGTCATCGTCCTCCCTTTCCTCTCTTCCTCCTCCTCCATTCACCCAGGCGCATCCCTCCGGTGCAGCGACAGAGCGAGCATCACTCTCATCAAGTCACCAGGCGTAGACAGCCACGCGACTTCCTGCAACGCCTTTTCAAAATAAGACCCCACGTCGACTCGAACGCGCTGCGGTTTGCTGCTTTTCAGATAAACAATAGCAAGGTTGGAAACAAGGGGGAAGTCACCACCCTACCTGTATTTATTTCTAGTTAAAAATCTTTAATCCGAAATTTTCAGTGGCTTTTAAAAGACGAAAGGGCAGCAAGAAGGTCGTGGGTTCAATTCCAGGCCTGCGTGGATTCTCCGGCTTCCTCGCACAGCCCAAAAACAAACGTGTGAGGTGAATTGGGAACTCTAAATTGACCGCAGGTGTGTGTGTGTGTGTGTGTGTGTGTGTGTGTGTGTGTGTGTGTGTGTGTGTGTGTGTGTGTGTGTTTGTCTTTGTTTGTCTCTCTGTGGCCCTGCGATGAACAGGCCAATTGTTCAGGGTGTCACAATGCCTTCGCCCTATGACAGCTGGGAGAGACTCCAGCTGACCCCGCAACCCTGAGTTCAGGAAGAAGGAGGTATTGAAAATGGGTGGATGGATAAAATACGAAAACCGATGATTTGCTTATTTGAACATGGCCAAGCCAAAGTGTCAAGCACCTATTGGACAAATCTGGTTGGAAAAAGACTAAACAACAATGATATTGTCAAGGGCTAAAGTGTGATGTATGCCATACTCAGAGACTCAAACACTCAATAACATTCCTCATTTTTACTTCTTGGATCTTGGACTTACCGCTTTGAAAGGATGGGATTGTAAGGTGACTCTTGACCTTCCTCTCATATACACACAATGTGCCTCTGCCTGATATTTCATGTCAGATAATAACCAACAAATGCAAAATGATTGAGCCAAACTCCTGATTTTATCCACGCTAAGCTCCAGCTCAATAACATTACTCATGAAGATATTTTTCCTGGGGGAGATTTTGTTCAAGACTAATACATTTATGACACGTAGGCTTTGCTAATAGAAAATGAGATTTCTTTTAATTATATTTTTGATAACTGTGTTTTCCTTTGCTTTTTTTTATTGATTGACCACTTCTGGCTTGAGATGATTCTTGATACTTTCATTAGGAGGAGGAAGGAGGATGGTGCCTGTGAAATGTGCCCGTCTTTCCTTTCAGCAGCGAGCCGGACAGAGTCTTTACATGGGTGGGACAGTCCACACTGCTCCATCGACAATGGGCTCTTTCTGTTCTGTAAAATGGTAGTGAACACATACAGAAAAAAAAAACAAATGTAAAGTTTTACTGTGCACTTTGCCCAAATGGGCAACTCAATTCAGGAAAAAAAAATCTATAAAATTGCATAAATTTGACTTGAAAATTATGAGAACGTAAACATTTTTAAAATGTTATGTTCTGTTGATGAATGTGAGATGGATAAAAAAACTAAAACTTTTGAATAAACAAATGACAATGGTGACAACAATGGTGATTTGTAGTTGTACTTGTAATGATCAAAATATAGAGATATATAGTACATAAGGCATTAAACACGTGCAATGATTTCCTCCACACCAGAGCACCCATTTTTATTACATTAGATGTGCTTCTCAAAGAAATTGTATGAAACACAATGTCATGAGCATTTTTTTTTTCATTTAATCAAAATAAATTAAACTATTTTATTAATTCCTTAAAGTGAAAGTTTTTTTTTTTTGTCTTAGAAATTATATAATGGCTTTCAGTTTATGACAATCGAAATTCCATTATCCCTGAAAAAGGATTCATCATACAGAAATGTCCACAGTCAAGCAGCCAGTAAGCCAAGGTTACTTGGTAAGAGATGAAGGGCTTTCTGCTCATTTGCATTTTTGGTTTGGTCTCGCCTCCTCTGGATGTAATCCCATAGATTCTCTGCTGGGTCCATGTCAGGCAAACTTACTGACTAATTAAGCAATGTAATGCTGTGATCAACAAACCACTTACTAGTAGTGGTAATGCGGGCGAAGTTAAGTTGAAATATGCATCTCCATGAAGGTCAAATCTCTAAATTGATGAAACACAAGTGCACCATCAGCACCATCCATCCATCCATACATCTTCTATACCCGCTTATTCGAATTCAGGGTCACGGGGGTCTGCTGGAGCCTATCCCAGCTGTCTTAGGGCGAAGACAGGGTACACCCTGGACAAATCGCCAGTTCATCGCAGGGCACCATCAGCACCTTCCTGGCTAAAAGACTAGGTGACAATGACCTTAGATTTTCAATTTCTCAGTTCAAATATGACTATCCCTGGACAATTGTCAGGTCAGTAGACTGTCCCATCACTACGTTGATAGCTATTCTCGGAACAGTCAGATTTTCTTTTTTAAAATCACTTTTACCTTCTCTCTGTTTCACAACTTTGTAATATCTCTCAGATTTTTTCCTTTTTAAAATCATGATCGTCGAGGTTCTTTCAGTCAAATTGTGATGGTCAGTTCAACAAAAGTACAATTTAGCGCGGCAGAATTGGTCATTGTAAAGAAACCAGACAGAAGCATGATTTGCTCACCCTGATCAGGTTGAATTGCGGCAGTCCTTCGTTGTGAATGACTTGGTGAAGGTCCTGCTTGCTGAGCTGATTTCACAAAGTCATCTCTGCCCCCTTGTGGACACCTGACGGGTAGCTGACCAGAATTGCACAACCTGAGGAGAGTGCACAAACGCGGACAAGCACGCATTCAAGCGCTGTTTACAGTCACTCAAGGCAGGTAGACAGATGGACACATGTTTGTAAGGTTACTGTCCTGAGCAGTGTGTCTGCTCGCTGCCACGGCCAGTCATGTGGGCATCGGGGGCACAAAGGTCAAGGATTAGCTATCACTGTGATGGCTTTTGATTTGCCTCTGTGTGCAAACATTGACAAACTGATGTAATCATGTTCCTGCACCATCTTTCCGGGAAAAGATGTGTTTATTCACATTTATTTAGTTTTCTAGTTGTTTTTTCACATTAATTATTTCCTAATAAAAACAGGTTCTCTTAAAAGTAAAGTAAAAGTAAAGAGGTTACATATATATGTATGTGTAAATTTGTATATACATGTACAAATACAGACATATATATATACATGAAAAGTAAACTCACCGATCTTGGGGTTCAGTGTTGCGGAAACCTTTAGCAAATGGGTTGCTTGCAATTTTTAGCTGAGTGATCTGAAGAAGAGCATGTGGAGACAGAAAGGTAACACACTTGGTAAAGCTGGATGAAGCCAAAAGGCCTGTGCTGCAACCATGGTTAATTGTCTTATCTATCGATCACGTCAACCTACCCGATGATTCTGATATGCTGTGACAGCCATGAAACATGTCTCGGGGAAGACAAAGGAGCAGAAGTTCTTGTGTGCGTTCAAGTGACTATTGGGAGCGGGATCCACGTACACCACATGAAAGCGTGGCTGGTAGCGGTGCATGGAGTTTAATATCATCTGACAATGTTGAGGTTGGACAAAACACAAAACCAAGTCAGAGTTGTACACAACTTTTTCGTTCAACTTCTTTTCTTTTCTCTTAGAGAGAGAGAGAGAGAGAGAGAGAGAGAGAGAGAGAGAGAGAGAGAGACAGACAGACTGACATGTCCATTGTCATCCAGCAGGTTGTTTGTGAGTTTGAGTGTGTCGAAGGACACGGTCTGCTTCATCCACTGCGCTCCGCAGGCAGGCGAGTCTGGGTGGAAGTGCATCCTGCTTGGAGCTATGACATCAGCTCGCCCTGCCACCAACCAGGATGAGCTGTGAAAAGCATACCTGACACACACACACACACACACACACACACACACACACACACACACACACACACACACACACACACACACACACATTATTTCCAATTGCTCAATATATTAACAATTTTTTTAGTTTTTTACACCAAGACTACACCTTGTGCTAAGTCTGACCTGTATCTTTTATCATCCAAGGGGACAAAGTCCATCAACAAAACATACTCAGAGGCAGGATACATCCCAGAGATTTGTACCTGAAATGTTGGGAACATCCTCCTGCAGTGTGTGAAAATGAAAAAGTGAAAGAAAGGGCTGAACATGGAAGGGTAATTACACAGTAATCAGTGCTGCTGCAAATGAATGAATCTTCACAAATCCCCACAAATGAATGAAACATCACTTTATTGTCTCACACTGAGAAAATTAGGGTTTTTCTGAAGAAAAAAAACGACATTGAAAGCAACTGGGCTTGTGAACTATTCCACAATGTGTCTGCACAACATGGTTAGCGAAGCAGATGCGAGAGAGACACGAGGTGAGTACTGGCAGGACAGGGGTGCTGATCTGCTCGTATGTGCCTCGAAAGTAAATAGAAGTATTTGTTTACTTACCTTCCGGCTTTGGTAACTATCATCTCTGTGCCCAGCTGATCAAACTGCTGCCAAAGTGCATGCATCTCCAGCTGAACCTTCACCGCACTCACTTGTGGGGCCTTGTCGATCCTCGGCGACCCTCCGTTTGCGCAGCAGAGTAGGGATAGTTCGCAGTTTTGCTGAAGAGCTGAGGAGAAAAGAAAACAACAGACGCGCAGATTCCGTCTCTTGCCATCACCACGTATATCATCTACTCTTGAAACTTGAGCGGTTTCGATATTTGGAGCAACCAACCCACCATCCATTTTGCAATTGCCAATAGAATGAAGTTCGAAGGAAATGACGCTCTCTCTTGTCGGGCACTGTGCCTTTACATCCCAGCCACCACTGCTCTGGATGCATGACCAAGGATGAGGGAAACATGCTGGTTTTATACACGGCGGGCCGCTCACTGGGGACCCGAGCAGATGCCTCATCCATAACAATACTCATTTTGCATCTGACATGCACTAATCAGAGCCGCGTACGCACGCAACGCACACCGCCTCGAGAAATACGGACACGGTTGTGCACGCTCACATACACACATACACACAGACACACGCTTGCGTGGATTGGAGTTTTTTTTTTTTTTTTTTTTTTTTTTTTTTGAGGATACTACAAAATCTCTGCTTGCATTTCTTGTTGTTCCCCGCATGGTTAAGTCTAAGGAGGAGGGGGCCTCCTGCCCGGACTGTCTCACATTAATAACATCCTTAGCAACCTGGATGTTACTTGGTGTGGACAGACGAAGGCAGGAAAAAGCTTTTTTCATTAGGCGCCACCTATGGGGATTAGGCTTGTAGCAGGTGGGCGGGGGAGGAAGAGGGGTAGCTTCAACACCAGCGTAATTAGTTTCATCTTGTTCTCAAGCAGACGATTTGGCCTTAGTTTGAAAACAATGTGTTGCCCTAGCAGGCTTGTGGGACTCAAACAAGTCATGGTTTCACCGATCGTCATTGTAAGGCTCCATAACACCAACATCTGATTTGGAAAAGAGAAAAAAATCTGACTGGAAGAGGTCTCTGCATCGCTCATTCAACAAGGGGGTGAAACAGAAATGCACTGCGCTCATGATGAGATAAAACAAAACACTTTATTTTAAGTTCCACCAATTTCTCACCATTTCAAAACCTATATTGGTAAATAAAAAATAAAAAAAATACTGTATGTTAATTGATTCAAACACACACAAAAAGCCTGCTGCAATGTTTTGGATTTTAGTATGATCAGTTTACCCAATTGGTTTGTCATTTGCTGGCTGTTTAGCCCCTGTGGTCCCTGTGATGGGGTAGTGTTGAAGGCTTTCTTCCAAAGGGCTGCTGACGAAGAAGGCAGATTCTTACCCCCATAAAGCAAAACTAAATAACAAAAGAAAAATGAGCAATTCAGTGGTTCATTCCTTACTCCTCCCAGTTCACTGAGCACAGGTTTAGGACCACAGACATTAATATCACACGTGCTGTCAGACACCCTTCTTAAGTAGAAGGTACCATATTAACATAGGCTTTTTTTTTCCCTCTCAGTGACTGCTTTGGATCAATGGTGACCCCTCGAAGTGTTGTCAGTGTGAGATGACCTCAGAGGCACACTGAGGTCACAAACAATCTAACAATGGTGAGGGCATGATGTTGTATTCAGAGATGCTACTGGTGTATTTTAATAGTATTTTGTGAAATTTGAATTGTCACCTGGGCAAAAACTGTTCTTGACCATCTTCTTTGTAATGTGTAGAACATTCAGGCCTTTTTTTTTTTTTTTTTTTTTTTTCAAATGAGATGGCCTTTTGGAAAGGTTAGGCAATGCTATATTAAAAAAGAAAAAAAAAGAAAAAGAAAGAAATTATCAGTTAGCTGCAGAAAAAGTTTATCTTTAGACTTGTGTTAGGTTGCTGGAGCTCATTTTTGATCCCTTGGGGTTTTCAAGACATGGATTTGAGTTTGTTCACGCCAGAAATGTTACCTTGCACATGAAGCTACAATCAACCTTTTCGATTGGTGGTTTTGTACACTTAACTAAATGATTTTGACATACAATCCAAACAAAAGTCATCACTCCATGGAGTAATTATTAAATGACATCCCTGAGGTTTGTGCCAGTTCTGGTGTTTACATCCAAAAGCTCAAAATGAATTACATAGTGCACATATTATGTTTCCATAAAAAAAGCAAAGGGTACTCAAATCCAATTACACTAGTGAGTATAAAGTGGAACATGTGTGACATTTAAAGTGCATTCAAGACTTTCACTGTCTTCTGTAGCTATTTTGATATAGTTGACGACTTTTTTTGAGAGCATATACACACACGACAGCAAGGAGGAATTAACAGTCAGATGTTTATTGAACTGAACAGTTTCAGACAAGTCTCGTTACACAGATGTCAATTTCACATACAATTCTCGCAACAACAAAAAAAAAAAGCAAACCTGTGGCCACACTTCTGGAGAATGCATGCGTTTTGTGTATGGAAGACAGAGAACTAGAGACCAGCCATGCTGCTTGCATTAGACATGCATTAGTTTGGCACCAACATTGTTTTGAAGGTGGTCCATGCATGAAAGGGGGAATAAGGAGAAAAGAGGGATGGATCTAGGCTAAATGGGTGTCGGGAAAAAGGTGTTAGAAATACGGTGGCAAGGATTTAGCTAGGCGGTGCAGGCGCGAAGGCAATCTTAACCAAATGATGTATCCTTTCCTTAACTTCTTCACCAAGGGCCTCTATTTCCTGCTTCCTTCTTAGCTTCTCTTCCTCTGAGAGGCTCTCATACATACTCTGGACCTCTTCCATATGCCTCCTGTACTCTTCTACATACATGCTAACCGAATCCCTGAAGTTTGCCACCATTTTCATTACGGTGCGTACAACGGGGCCGAGAGCATTGAGGGTCTCCTCCGCGTTTGCCCTGAACTCGTTGCGCAGATTTTCAATCTTGGGGGCAGCCTGATCCCTGAACTGCAGAGACATTTGTTTGAAGTCAGCGACTATGGGTCTCAGCAACAGATTGTATTCAGCAAGATGGGCTTTGAAAATTGCATTTAAGTTGGCCACAGCTGCATCCAACTCCCCTGAGAGCTCCCCAGCCCCAGTCATCTGAGAGAGCATTTCGTGGCTGGCAGAGATGGAAGCCACAATAGCATCCTCATTTTCTTGCAGCTGTGCGAGAAAGAAATCGAGGCCCATAGCAAGTTTATGCCTATATGCAGGGGAAAAAATTAAATGAGCGCACTGCATGACATTTTAAATGAGAAAATACTTTTTTTGGCAGACCAAAAAGATTGTGAATGAACTGGTGAAAATGGAAATACAAAGAAAACCTAAAATGACTGGATAAGAATCTTACGGCATTTGCAATTGCTGGGCGTCTGGAGAGGCAGCAATGGTTCTGTCTAAGATGTCCTTAACCTGAGCCACCATAGACTTGAATCCAGTGAACCGCTGCTGAATTTCAGAGGGTTCCTCAGGCACGGGATCAGCCTGGGAGGCTGAAAGGCAGGAAAGCAGGAAGTTCAAAGCAAAGTTAGCACGTGCAACCTGGGAAAAAAAAACAACTTTTGGGTGTAATAAAACAATATCATTCAAATTTCACATGTTGTCTAAAATTGATCTCCATGGATATTGTATGCTCTACCCCAGTACTCACCCACAGCCAGGAGAAGAGTGAGAGCAAGGACTGCAAACTTCATGATGGTAGCCTGGAGGAGGAATGCAAAAGATGGTCTTCAAAACATTGCCAGAAATACTGTCACTGGGATCACAAAAAGATGTTGTTTTAAGGAAGAAAAAAATTGACATTCTTTTAATCTTTTAAATGAGAAAAGGTTTAAGAGGGGAAGAAATGTCTTGACACTTGTGCATTCCTGAGCGTGTTTGAGTGTTTTTTTCAAAATACTGGTAAGAGTTTTGTATGTAGATGGGTTTCAGGACAAGAGCACAGGAGAGAACAATTCGCTCTCATAGATTAAGGACCCCATAGATTTAGAAAACTCAGTTCAGGCCCTTCCAAGTTTAACGAGCCTGATCTTTGTAAGGTGCTGAAATATTGTGAGAGGCACCCTGGTATTATTCAAGAGTGCGGTACAGCTCGAGAGAACCGATGTGAATGCACATATGCAAATCGCAGTCAAGGAAATAACACAAACACTGAACGCGTCTACATTTTGCAAAGTTTAACTGTTAGCCGGAAGATCAGTCACAACAGAAGAATAAGGAATTCCCTTGGAAATGTTTGTAAAAGACCTATTCAGGCCCTTCACCTCCCAGCGCAGCACAGCTTTGACTTACCTTGGGAGAGTTCTCGAAGAAACTGACCAACTTAGGCCGGAGCTGACTTTTTATACTGTCTCAATCAAGGGGTATGTCTCAGTGAGGGGAGGAGGTAGATGGATGGAGGCGTGAGCACTCCTCACCCCCACCCCCAACAAAATAATGAGAAAAAAGTATTCAGCAGTGGTGGATTGAATAGAAGAGGGGTGTCAAACATGCGGCCCTGGGGCCGGATCAGACCTGTGAACGTGTTTTTTTCCGGCCCGCAAGATGAGTTTGCAAAGTTTAAACACAAGCTGCAATTTTTTTACTAAAATAAACTTCTACTGTCCAATGAATGTTGCAATAGCGCTTTTTGCTTTGCAAACAAACTGTTAATACCTGGACTGAGCAAGTGGGACCAAGTACAGCCACTCTGAAGCTACGCTGTCTTCCTACCTTCCCTGTTACGTCTCCTATTTGCCACTCTCATTGCGTGCAGAGTGCAGAGTGTTCCAAGAACACGACCAAAGTAAAACAAAGAAAACAATGTCAAGCTGTTGTTATTTTTATTTATCATTATACCGTGATTTTACCGGTTTGGCCCACTTAGTAATAGATTTTCCTCTATTGGCCCGTGAACTAAAATGAGTTTGACACCTCTGGAATAGAAAGTTCAATGGCCACCTGCTGGGAGGGGGAGATAACTTGTGTGCATGCACACAACTTTGTTCCATCATGGGCGTTCAAAATCAAACGCATCTCAAAAAATAGAATAAGTGAAGCTGAAGAAAATATCACCCCTCTTTACTTTGCCCTATATCTAGGACATTAAATGACTGCCGATCTGATATGACTTAGGTCGGTATTTGTTCTGTTCTTCTATAGGCTAATGCTCACACTCTGAGTTTTTCCAAACATCGCTTGGGGTCATGTGGGTGCTGGAGCCAATACCAGCTGCCTTGTGGTGAAGGTGGAGTTACCCACTGGTGGAGTTACACACTAGTTCACAAAATGCATTGCATAGTGCACATATTATTGTGACAGTGGCGGTCCTGTCACTATGCCTCCAATTGATCATGTGACCTGCCTACTCGGCCAAAAGGATATATTTCCCTTTGGCCGAATGGTTAAGCACGCATGGCTATTACCCTGGAGTCTGGGGTTCGAAGCCTCAGCGCCTTGCCACATTATGTTTCCATAAAAAAGTTAAGGGAACTCAAATCCAATTACCGTATTTTCCGCACTATAGAGCGCACTGGAATATAAGGCGCGCAGTCAATAAATGGTCTATTTTCTAATTTATGTCATATACAGCATAAGGCGCACCGAATTATAAGGCGCATTAAGCGAGACAAAAGAGTTAGAGATAAGTCCGCCAGTCAGTTAGACTTTATTAACTGCGTTCACAGTAATTCTAAAACTTGTTTGTAACACGTAAAAAAAAAAAAAAAAAACAGAATGATACCGCTAGAAATATGTTACCAACGCGAGTCATAATCCACCGGAGGTTCTCTACCACGGTTCGGAATCAAAGAAGCCGGACGTTGAGCGTCTCGTGCGCTAAGTCATAATATCCCACCAGTCGCGGCGTTTATCACGTATTGATAGATAGGTGTTCGATTACGTTCCATCAGTGCTTGATAATAGTGCATTGTCCTCTGGCTTTTTCTCTCGCGACTCGCGCACAAAATGGACCAGACGCCAAGACGATTGCAGCGAAGTGCGAGCCGGCCGGCCGCGGAGATGCGCAACGCTTCCAGTCTGGTTTATGTATTACTCTGCGATAGCCGTAATGCTGCGAGCGGTGCGGCTTTGTAATTTATCTAAGTCGTGCTACGGTAAAACATTTTGACAGAGCGGCGTGTACCTCTCAAAATCGCTTCGACGTCAGCAAGCACACCCAGAATCAATACATATATAGGGCGCACAGTCGTTTTTTGAAAAAAAAAAAAAAGAAGGCTTTTAAGTGCGCCTTATAGTGCGGAACATACGGTACACAAGGGAGTATAAAGTGGAACATGTGTGACATTTAAAGTGTGGATTTGTGTAAAATTCCGATTGCATTCAAGACTTTCACTGTCTTCTGTAGCTATTTTGATTTAGTTGACGACTTTTTTTGAGAGCACATACACACATGACAGCAAGGAGGAATTAACAGTCAGATGTTTATTGAACTGAACAGTTTCAGACAAGTCTCGTTACACAGATGTCAATTTCACATACAATTCTCACACAAAAAAAATGCGAGCCTGTGGCCACACTTCTGGAGAATGCATGCGTTTTGTGTATGGAAGACAGAGAACTAGAGACCAGCCATGCTGCTTGCATTAGACATGCATCAGTTTGGCACCAACATTGTTTTGAAGGTGGTCCATGCATGAAAGGGGGAATAAGGAGAAAAGAGGGAAGGATCTAGGCTAAATGGGTGTCGGGAAAATGGTGTTAGAAATACGGTGGCAAGGATTTAGCTAGGCGGTGCAGGCGCAGAGCCAATCTCATAAATCTTTTGTATCTTTGCCACAATGTCATTAGCAACGGCTTCCATTTCCTGCTTCCTTCTTAGCTTCTCTTCCTCTGAGAGGCTCTCATACATACTCTGGACCTCTTCCATATGCCTCCTGTACTCTTCTACATACATGCTAACCGAATCCCTGAAGTTTGCCACCATTTTCATTACGGTGCGTACAACGGGGCCGAGAGCATTGAGGGTCTCCTCCACGTTTGCCCTGAACTCGTTGCGCAGATTTTCAATCTTGGGGGCAGCCTGATCCCTGAACTGCAGAGACATTTGTTTGAAGTCAGCGACTATGGGTCTCAGCAACAGATTGTATTCAGCAAGGTGGGCTTTGAAAATTCCATTTAAGTTGGCCACAGCTGCATCCAACTGCCCTGAGAGCTCCCCAGCCCCAGTCATCTGAGAGAGCATTTCGTGGCTGGCAGAGATGGAAGCCACAATAGCATCCTCATTTTCTTGCAGCTGTGCGAAAAGAAATCGAGGCCCATAGCAAGTTTCTGCCTATATGCAGGGAAAAAATTAAATGAGCGCACTGCATGACATTTTAAATGAGAAAATACTTTTTGGGCAGACCAAAAAAGTAGTGAATGAACTGGTGAAAATGGAAATACAAAGAAAACCTAAAATGACTGGATAAGAATCTTACGGCATTTGCAATTGCTGGGCGTCTGGAGAGGCAGCAATGGTTCTGTCTAAGATGTCCTTAACCTGAGCCACCATAGACTTGAATCCAGTGAACCGCTGCTGAATTTCAGAGGGTTCCTCAGGCACGGGATCAGCCTGGGAGGCTGAAAGGTAGGAAAGCAAGAAGTTCAAAGCAAAGTTAGCACGTGCAACCTGGGGAAAAAAACAACTTTTGGGTGTAATAAAACAATATCATTCAAATTTCACATGTTGTCTAAAATTGATCTCCATGGATATTGTATGCTCTACCCCAGTACTCACCCACAGCCAGGAGAAGGGTGAGAGCAAGGACTGCAAACTTCATGATGGTAGCCTGGAGGAGGAATGCAAAAGATGGTCTTCAAAACATTGCCAGAAATACTGTCACTGGGATTACAAAAAGATGTTGTTTTAAGGAAGAAAAAAAATTGACATTCTTTTAATCTTTTAAATGAGAAAAGGTTTAAGAGGGGAAGAAATGTCTTGACACTTGTGCATTCCTGAGCGTGTTTGAGTGTTTTTTTCAAAATACTGGTAAGAGTTTTATATGTAGATGGGTTTCAGGACAAGAGCACAGGAGAGAACAATTCGCTCTCATAGATTAAGGACCCCATAGATTTAGAAAACTCAGTTCAGGCGTTTACAATTTTAAAGAGCCTGATCTTTGTAAGGTGCTGAAATATTGTGAGAGGCTCCCTGGAATTATTCAAGAGTGCGGTACAGCTCGAGAGAACCGATGTGAATGCACATATGCAAATCGCAGTCAAGGAAATAACACAAACACTGAACGCGTCTACATTTTGCAAAGTTTAACTGTTAGCCGGAAACTCAGTCACAACAGAAGAATAAGGAATTCCCTTGGAAATGTTTGTAAAAGACCTATTCAGGCCCTTCACCTCCCAGCGCAGCACAGCTTTGACTTACCTTGGGAGAGTTCTCGAAGAAACTGACCAACTTCAGCCGGAGCTGACTTTTTATACTGTCTCAATCAAGGGGTATGTCTCAGTGAGGGAGGAGGTAGATGGATGGAGGCGTGAGCACTCCTCACCCCCCACCCCAACAAAATAATGAGAAAAAAAGTATTCAGCAGTGGTGGATTGAATAGAAGAGGGGTGTCAAACATGCGGCCCTGGGGCCGGATCAGACCTGTGAACGTGTTTTTTTCTGGCCCGCAAGATGAGTTTGCAAAGTTTAAACACAAGCTGCAATTTTTTTACTAAAATAAACTTCTACTGTCCAATGAATGTTGCAATAGCGCTTTTTTCTTTGCAAACAAACTGTTAATACCTGGACTGAGCAAGTGGGACCAAGTACAGCCACTCTGAAGCTACGCTGTCTTCCTACCTTCCCTGTTACGTCTCCTATTTGCCACTCTCATTGCGTGCAGAGTGCAGAGTGTTCCAAGAACACGACCAAAGTAAAACAAAGAAAACAATGTCAAGCTGTTGGTATTTTTATTTATCATTATACCATGATTTTACCGGTTTGGCCCACTTAGTAATAGATTTTCCTCTATTGGCCCGTGAACTAAAATGAGTTTGACACCTCTGGAATAGAAAGTTCAATGGCCACCTGCTGGGAGGAGATAACTTGTGTGCATGCACACAACTTTGTTCCATCATGGGCGTTCAAAATCAAACGCATCTCAAAAATAGAATAAGTGAAGCTGAAGAAAATATCACCTCTTTACTTTGCCCTATATCTAGGACATTAAATGACTGCCGATCTGATATGACTTAGGTCGGTATTTGTTCTGTTCTTCTATAGGCTAATGCTCACACTCTGAGTTTTTCCAAACATCGCTTGGGGTCATGTGGGTGCTGGAGCCAATACCAGCTGCCTTGTGGTGAAGGTGGAGTTACCCACTGGTGGAGTTACACACTAGTTCACAAAATGCATTGCATAGTGCACATATTATTGTGACAGTGGCGGTCCTGTCACTATGCCTCCAATTGATCATGTGACCTGCCTACTCGGCCAAAGGATATATTTCCTTTGGCCGAATGGTTAACACGCATGGCTATTACCCTGGAGTCTGGGGTTCGAAGCCTCAGCGCCTTGCCACATTATGTTTCCATAAAAAGTTAAGGGAACTCAAATCCAATTACCGTATTTTCCGCACTATAGAGCGCACTGGAATATAAGGCGCGCAGTCAATAAATGGTCTATTTTCTAATTTATGTCATATACAGCATAAGGCGCACCGAATTATAAGGCGCATTAAGCGAGACAAAAGAGTTAGAGATAAGTCCGCCAGTCAGTTAGACTTTATTAACTGCGTTCACAGTAACTCTAAAACTTGTTTGTAACACGTAAAAAAAAAAACAGAATGATACCGCTAGAAATATGTTACCAACGCGAGTCGTAATCCACCGGAGGTTCTCTACCACGGTTCGGAATCAAAGAAGCCGGACGTTGAGCGTCTCGTGCGCTAAGTCATAATATCGCACCAGTCGCGGCGTTTATCACGTATTGATAGATAGGTGTTCGATTACGTTCCATCAGTGCTTGATAATAGTGCATTGTCCTCTGGCTTTTTCTCTCGCGACTCGCGCACAAAATGGACCAGACGCCAAAACGATTGCAGCGAAGTGCGAGCCGGCCGGCCGCGGAGATGCGCAACGCTTCCAGTCTGGTTTATGTATTACTCTGCGATAGCCGTAATGCTGCGAGCGGTGCGGCTTTGTAATTTATCTAAGTCGTGCTACGGTAAAACATTTCTCAATCAATACATATATAGGGCGCACAGTCGTTTTTGAAAAAAAAAAAAAATGAAGGCTTTTAAGTGCGACTTATAGTGCGGAACATACGGTACACAAGGGAGTATAAAGTGGAACATGTGTGACATTTAAAGTGTGGATTTGTGTAAAATTCCGATTGCATTCAATACTTTAACTGTCTTCTGTAGCTATTTTGATTTAGTTGACGACTTTTTTTGAGAGCACATACACACATGACAGCAAGGAGGAATTAACAGTCAGATGTTTATTGAACTGAACAGTTTCAGACAAGTCTCGTTACACAGATGTCAATTTCACATACAATTCTCACACAAAAAAAAATGCGAGCCTGTGGCCACACTTCTGGAGAATGCATGCGTTTTGTGTATGGAAGACAGAGAACTAGAGACCAGCCATGCTGCTTGCATTAGACATGCATCAGTTTGGCACCAACATTGTTTTGAAGGTGGTCCATGCATGAAAGGGGAATAAGGAGAAAAGAGGGAAGGATCGAGGCTAAATGGGTGTCGGGAAAATGGTGTTAGAAATACGGTGGCAAGGATTTAGCTAGGCGGTGCAGGCGCAGAGCCAATCTCATAAATCTTTTGTATCTTTGCCACAATGTCATTAGCAACGGCTTCCATTTCCTGCTTCCTTCTTAGCTTCTCTTCCTCTGAGAGGCTCTCATACATACTCTGGACCTCTTCCATATGCCTCCTGTACTCTTCTACATACATGCTAACCGAATCCCTGAAGTTTGCCACCATTTTCATTACGGTGCGTACAACGGGGCCGAGAGCATTGAGGGTCTCCTCCACGTTTGCCCTGAACTCGTTGCGCAGATTTTCAATCTTGGGGGCAGCCTGATCCCTGAACTGCAGAGACATTTGTTTGAAGTCAGCGACTATGGGTCTCAGCAACAGATTGTATTCAGCAAGGTGGGCTTTGAAAATTCCATTTAAGTTGGCCACAGCTGCATCCAACTGCCCTGAGAGCTCCCCAGCCCCAGTCATCTGAGAGAGCATTTCGTGGCTGGCAGAGATGGAAGCCACAATAGCATCCTCATTTTCTTGCAGCTGTGCGAGAAAGAAATCGAGGCCCATAGCAAGTTTCTGCCTATATGCAGGGGAAAAAATTAAATGAGCGCACTGCATGACATTTTAAATGAGAAAATACTTTTTTTGGCAGACCAAAAAGATTGTGAATGAACTGGTGAAAATGGAAATACAAAGAAAACCTAAAATGACTGGATAAGAATCTTACGGCATTTGCAATTGCTGGGCGTCTGGAGAGGCAGCAATGGTTCTGTCTAAGATGTCCTTAACCTGAGCCACCATAGACTTGAATCCAGTGAACCGCTGCTGAATTTCAGAGGGTTCCTCAGGCATGGGATCAGCCTGGGAGGCTGAAAGGTAGGAAAGCAAGAAGTTCAAAGCAAAGTTAGCACGTGCAACCTGGGAAAAAAAAACAACTTTTGGGTGTAATAAAACAATATCATTCAAATTTCACATGTTGTCTAAAATTGATGTCCATGGATATTGTATGCTCTACCCCAGTACTCACCCACAGCCAGGAGAAGAGTGAGAGCAAGGACTGCAAACTTCATGATGGTTGCCTGGAGGAGGAATGCAAAAGATTTCTGATGGTCTTCAAAACATTGCCAGAAATACTGTCACTGGGATTACAAAAAGATGTTGTTTTAAGGAAGAAAAAAATTGACATTCTTTTAATCTTTTAAATGAGAAAAGGTTTAAGAGGGGAAGAAATGTCTTGACACTTGTGCATTCCTGAGCGTGTTTGAGTGTTTTTTTCAAAATACTGGTAAGAGTTTTATATGTAGATGGGTTTCAGGACAAGAGCACAGGAGAGAACAATTCGCTCTCATAGATTAAGGACCCCATAGATTTAGAAAACTCAGTTCAGGCGTTTACAATTTTAAAGAGCCTGATCTTTGTAAGGTGCTGAAATATTGTGAGAGGCTCCCTGGAATTATTCAAGAGTGCGGTACAGCTCGAGAGAACCGATGTGAATGCACATATGCAAATCGCAATCAAGGAAATAACACAAACACTGAACGCGTCTACATTTTGCAAAGTTTAACTGTTAGCCGGAAGATCAGTCACAACAGAAGAATAAGGAATTCCCTTGGAAATGTTTGTAAAAGACCTATTCAGGCCCTTCACCTCCCAGCGCAGCACAGCTTTGACTTACCTTGGGAGAGTTCTCGAAGAAACTGACCAACTTAGGCCGGAGCTGACTTTTTATACTGTCTCAATGAAGGGGTATGTCTCAGTGAGGGGAGGAGGTACATGGATGGAGGCGTGAGCACTCCTCACCCCCACCCCCAACAAAATAATGAGAAAAAAATATTCAGCAGTGGTGGATTGAATAGAAGAGGGGTGTCAAACATGCGGCCCTGGGGCCGGATCAGACCTGTGAACGTGTTTTTTTCCGGCCCGCAAGATGAGTTTGCAAAGTTTAAACACAAGCTGCAATTTTTTTACTAAAATAAACTTCTACTGTCCAATGAATGTTGCAATAGCGCTTTTTGCTTTGCAAACAAACTGTTAATACCTGGACTGAGCAAGTGGGACCAAGTACAGCCACTCTGAAGCTACGCTGTCTTCCTACCTTCCCTGTTACGTCTCCTATTTGCCACTCTCATTGCGTGCAGAGTGCAGAGTGTTCCAAGAACACGACCAAAGTAAAACAAAGAAAACAATGTCAAGCTGTTGTTATTTTTATTTATCATTATACCGTGATTTTACCGGTTTGGCCCACTTAGTAATAGATTTTCCTCTATTGGCCCGTGAACTAAAATGAGTTTGACACCTCTGGAATAGAAAGTTCAATGGCCACCTGCTGGGAGGGGGAGATAACTTGTGTGCATGCACACAACTTTGTTCCATCATGGGCGTTCAAAATCAAACGCATCTCAAAAAATAGAATAAGTGAAGCTGAAGAAAATATCACCCCTCTTTACTTTGCCCTATATCTAGGACATTAAATGACTGCCGATCTGAGATGACTTAGGTCGGTATTTGTTCTGTTCTTCTATAGGCTAATGCTCACACTCTGAGTTTTTCCAAACATCGCTTGGGGTCATGTGGGTGCTGGAGCCAATACCAGCTGCCTTGTGGTGAAGGTGGAGTTACACACTGGTTCACAAAATGAATTACATAGTGCACATATTATGTTTCCATCAAAAAGTGAAGGGTACTCAAATCCAATTACACTAGTGAGTATAAAGTGGAACATGTGTGACATTTAAAGTGTGGATTTGTGTAAAATTCCAATTGCATTCAAGACTTTCACTGTCTTCTGTAGCTATTTTGATTTAGTTGACGACTTTTTTTGAGAGCACATACACACATGACAGCAAGGAGGAATTAACAGTCAGATGTTTATTGAACTGAACAGTTTCAGACAAGTCTCGTTACACAGATGTCAATTTCACATACAATTCTCACACACAAAAAATGCGAGCCTGTGGCCACACTTCTGGAGAATGCATGCGTTTTGTGTATGGAAGACAGAGAACTAGAGACCAGCCATGCTGCTTGCATTAGACATGCATCAGTTTGGCACCAACATTGTTTTGAAGGTGGTCCATGCATGAAAGGGGGAATAAGGAGAAAAGAGGGATGGATCTAGGCTAAATGGGTGTCGGGAAAAAGGTGTTAGAAATAGGGTGGCAAGGATTTAGCTAGACGGTGCAGGCGCAGAGCCAATCTCGTAAATCTTTTGTATCTTTATCACAATGTCATTAGCAATGGCTTCCATTTCCTGCTTCCTTCTTAGCTTCTCTTCCTCTGAGAGGCTCTCATACATACTCTGGACACCTTCCATATTCCTCCTGTACTCTTCTACATACATGCTAACCGAATCCCTGAAGTTTGCCACCATTTTCATTACGGTGCGTACAACGGGGCCGAGAGCATTGAGGGTCTCCTCTGCGTTTGCCCTGAACTCGTTGCGCAGATTTGCAATCTTGGGGGCAGCCTGATCCCTGAACTGCATAGACATTTGTTTGAAGTCAGCGATTATGGGCCTCAGCAACACATTGTATTCAGCAAGGTGGGCTTTGAAAACTCCATCTAATTTGGTCACCGCTGCATCCAACTCCCCTGAGAGCTCCCCAGCCCCAGTCATCTGAGAGACCATTTCGTGGCTGGCAGAGATGGAAGCCACAATAGCATCCTCATTACTTTGCAGCTGTGCGAGCAAAAATCCGAGGCCATCAGAAAGTGCAGACCTATATGCAGGGGAAAAAAATAAATGAGCGCACTGCTGTAAACTGCATGACATTTTAAATGAGAAAATACTTTTTTTGGGCAGACCAAAAAAGTAGTGAATGAACTGGTGAAAATGGAAATACAAAGAAAACCTAAAATGACTGGATAAGAATCTTACGGTGTTTGCAATTGCTGGGCGTCTGGAGGCAGCAATGGTTCTGTCTAAGATGTCCTTAACCTGAGCCACCATAGACTTGAATCCAGTGAACCGCTGCTGAATTTCAGAGGGTTCCTCAGGCACGGTAGCAGCCTGGGAGGCTGAAAGGTAGGAAAGCAGGAAGTTCAAAGCAAAGTTAGCATGTACAACCTGGGAAAAAAAACTTTTGAGGTGTAATGAAACAATATCATTCAAATTTCACATGTTGTCTAAAATTGATCTCCATGGATATTGTATGCTCTACCCCAGTACTCACCCACAGCCAGGAGAAGGGTGAGAGCAAGGACTGCAAACTTCATGATGGTTGCCTGGAGGAGGAATGCAAAAGATGGTCTTCAAAACATTGCCAGAAATACTGTCACTGGGATTACAAAAAGATGTTGTTTTAAGGAAGAAAAAAATTGACATTCTTTTAATCTTTTAAATGAGAAAAGGTTTAAGAGGGGAAGAAATGTCTTGACACTTGTGCATTCCTGAGCGTGTTTGAGTGTTTTTTTCAAAATACTGGTAAGAGTTTTATATGTAGATGGGTTTCAGGACAAGAGCACTCAGGAGATATCGCAGCAGATTTACTCAGTAATCCCATTTAAAGCTTAAGAGCAATTCCCTCTCATAGATTAAGGACCCCATAGATTTAGAAAACTCAGTTCAGGCCCTTCCAAGTTTAACGAGCCTGATCTTTGTAAGGTGCTGAAATATTGTGAGAGGCTCCCTGGAATTATTCAAGAGTGCGGTACAGCTCGAGAGAACCGATGTGAATGCACATATGCAAACCGCAGTCAAGGAAATAACACAAACACTGAACGCGTCTACATTTTGCAAAGTTTAGCTGTTAGCCGGAAGCTCAGTCACAACAGAAGAATAAGGAATTCCCTTGGAAATGTTTGCAAAAGACCTATTCAGGCCCTTCACCTCCCAGCGCAGCACAGCTTTGACTTACCTTGGGAGAGTTCTCGAAGAAACTGACCAACTTCAGCCAGAGCTGACTTTTTATACTGTCTCAATGAAGGGGTATGTCTCAGTGAGGGGACACCCCCTCCCCAAAAAAAATAAGAAGAAAAAAATACTCAGCAGGGGTGGGTTGAATAGAAAGTTCAATGGTCACCTGCTGGGAGGGGGAGATAACATGTGTACATGCACACAACTTTATGTTCCATCATGGGAAATCAAACGCATCTCAAAAAATAGAATAAGTGAAGCTGAAGACAATATCACCCCTCTACACTTTGCCCTATATCTAGGACATTTAATCTGTAGATCTAATATGACTTTGGTCGGTATTTGTTCTGTTCTTCTATAGGCTAATGCTCACACACTCACTCAGAGTCTGGGGTCATGTGGGTGCTGGAGCCAATACCAGCTGCCTTGTGGTGAAGGTGTAGTTACCCACTGGTTTATGTGATTCAGGCCTTCATAAACGTTACAATATCTTAGAATGTCTTACAAGGTTCAATATAGTTTTATGTTATAGTTCTATCATATCTGCACGCTAGCCAGTGGGTCTTATCCCTCTCCCGGGGGTCTTTCTTGCATTGTACAGTGTGTTTGTGAAAGCCAAATGCTTTACTCTTTCTTTTGACGGCAAAAACCTGACAAGGAAATGCAAAGGGAGAGCAGTGATGTGTCCCAACCAAATCCTTAATTAGGATTTGGTTACTCTGTAATCACAATTTGTTGTCAGGGGCAACAAATAAAAGCACTCAGAATGACAAAACATCTAGCAAACAGTGCAATAGTCTTCGGGGCAGAGGATGAAGCCAGACTTATCTCAGTGGACAGATAAGATGCTTTGGGGCTGATGTGTGCAGAATGATGAATAGGTCAAAGTTGGCGTTTGTGCCATACATTTGTTTGTTATCCTGCCACTAGTGGACTTTGTCACAACAGCCTCATGTAAAGTGCAGAGTTTGCATGATCACAGCATGCAAAATGTCCCACAACCTAAACGACCCCCTTATTAAATGCAATGCTACAACAGTCTACTTTATATATACATATATATATATATTAAAAAATGTGCAAGCATAATTTCACATTGCATGCCAAGCGTTTCTAGCAAGAAAGGAATTATTGAAATAACCTCATGACTTTATGAGAGAAAAGAAAACTGATCAATAGGATAGAAATCCGGCAAAGACATGTACACATAATTTTAAAAAAAATGCAAGAAAATGAAATGTGTTTTTTGGTTAACAGTAATTCAACATTTTATTTTATGTTGACGTGTTACCCTGCTTTATTATTACATTGGACGGCTGCTTTTTGATCAGCAGTCGAACAAAGCAGTGCTAGTACGTGCAAATCAATTTGTGCTCTGATCTCTTCAGTCTGACACCAGAAGTGTTTAGCTGGTACGAAAAGTTTTCATTCATACATCTTCAGTTTCCTTTCTGGGCATTGTTTCCATACCCTGAAAATTGTGAAATGCATCATTTATGACATTAGCTTTTTAATAAAAAGGAGCATGGCAAAAACCGTACACTTGTTCCATGCGGTGCAAAGAGGTTACAAAATGAATAGGAAATGCAAGCATCTCGTAATGACCTCAATCCTTGTCATTACAAATAAGTGTGGAATTTAAAATTCGTAGAGTGGATTCCGTAAAGGTCAAAAGTTATTCCTTTTGCCAGCTTCAAATGGCATGACATGAACTGTGGCTTAGACTGAACGAAGACCTCATGAGTGCCACTTAGGGCGTGTTTTCATTGCCTCGCCTCGCCTCGCCTCGCCACGGTATGCCACACCTCGGTACGATTGTGTTTTCATTGGCTCTGTGATCACGAGACCGTGGGCGGAGTCGACGCGGTAAAGCGGGACAATGTTTTCGTCAGCGTCATTTCTTTGCAACACACAACAGTGCAGCAATGGACAACATAGAGGTTGTTTTACACCTGCTGCTCGGTCTGTGGTTGCTTTTTAATTTCTGTGTAAACCTTAACATTACAGACATCCCCGTCCAGTTCCCGCTGAATTCTGTCTTCTGCCACTACTGACAAAAAAGTGTGTACCTCTGAGTTTGTCCACGGCAGAAATCGCTCAGCCATCTTCACAACTAAAAACGCACACCACCTACTAGAACCGTTACAAAAAAGAAATGGCTGTTGGGTTTTCGCGCTGTTTTCACGGAGAGTCAACAACCTATTTTCACAACGACCGTTAGACTGGCGGAAAGATGTGGGGTGATTGACTGGAGCTAATAAATATTTAATCAGAAAATCCAGCATTTGATCAGGCCCTGGCTGAGGTTCAAAGGTCACGTCATGAATCCTGCTGTCTCCATGATGGAGCACTGTTCTCGGACCAGCGGGGGCAGTTGTTTCAGCTGCGAGCGCACACACACACACACGCACTCACTCACTTTGAAACGTTTCACCCGAGTCAAATTAAGTGCGGCGATGGGGATTTTGCAATATCACATCTGCAGAGGTTGTTTCGGTACAGATATTTGGGCCAAATTACCATTCATGGGCTTACACGGTAGGTTGCATTGCCCTGAGGGCTGTGCAGCTTGACGGCATACTGAGAAAATACACCCTGAACCCAGATGACTTAAATCATGAGAGGACAACAGGAATTAATTTAATCATTTTTTAGCTATACACTGAAATCTGCTTTTCAGTTCTCCAGAACACATTCTTTTATGACGAATTTCTGAAGCCAGACCATAGATCTTAAAGCAACACTCACCCAGACACAAGCTTTGATTTTCTTTGTATACCAATTTGGTTCATATTTGATAATATGTTCATACAATCTTGCAACACTTTTGTGTAATAGAGAATGAATACCGGTATAAGAAGGTGATGTATGTACCATTCTTTGACTTAATAAAAATATTTGGAACTTCAAGCAACCCTAAAAAAAAACTACATAATGTAAGCATAGGCCTGGCTCCATGATAATGCAGTGAAGAGCGCATCTCAGATTGTGTGGAAAAACTGATTCAACTGTAAATGATTCAACTGTAAATCTGCTGAAGACCAAAGTAGGATTGTACTGTGCCATTTTCTAACACCCATCCGTGAGTGTTGTATCAGTGGTAGATATAGTAAAAAAAATAATGGTGGCTAATTATTTTCAAAACAAGCTTCAATCCTGTTTCCAGCACAGCGGTGTAAAAAAGCTTTCAGACACCATTAACATTTTAGTCAGTACCAATTATTATCAATATATATATATATATATTTAGATATACTGTTATTTATTTATGTATTTTTTTTGCGTATGTGTGTGTGTGTTTCAAAAGGTTTGGCTGCATCATTTGCACAAAAACCAATTGTTGTTGCTATTGTGGTTGGTGTTTATTGTTGTTAATGAGACAAAATAAAAAAAAACATCAAAATTCTTCTCCTGGACGTGCTTGCAAGGGGTGTTGCTGAAATGTCCAGTTGCGAGCTGAACGGAACAGTCAGTGCACATGCAGCACGTGGATCAATGATGGTGCCTGCACTGAAATAAACTGCACTTGGAGACTTAACTGATTCTTGGCACAATACAGTACATCACAAATGCATGAGGTGTACAAAAAACTTTTTTTCCCCACCATTGTGTCAAAGAAAGAAAAGGATCATTCTGTTGTGGTACAATTTTATAAGACATTGGTTCCTCTGCCTAAAATAGGAACAACCTAAAGGCCACTGCACCTAAATTAGACAGTTAACCAAAAAATAATCCTTAAATTGTATTCTGACCGTCCACCTTTTACAATTTCCCTTTAATACCATGTTACTTACCCACTCTCTGTATTCGTCATTGTGGAACTTTTTGTTTGTTTGTTTTTGCCTGTATGACTCAATGCGGAGGAGTTTGCTTGACGGTCTGAATTTCAAGGACAGTTTGTAGTGTTGAAGATGGCATTGCCCAGGATGGCAAGTTCATTCAACCTGTTTGTAGAACTGAACCGCCCACACAATGGCAAATATCACGTTGGAAAAAATCGTTTCAGCCTGAACTCAGTTCTGTCAACAATTGTCAATGATTAAGAGACAGTATGAATAAAAAGATACAGTGAAATCTATATATGGATATAAAGAAAAAGGAAGCTTGTCAGGCAATCTCGGTCAAAGTTGAATTCTATTCCAGTTTAACTTTGAATTACATGTTGAATATTAAGGCAACGTCACTGTCTTTCTTTTATTTTATTATCTTCTTGGATCAATGCCCAATGCTACTGCTCAGTCCTGACAGAGGAATCTTTTTTTTTTTTTCATCAGATGCTAACTAAAAGCTAATCTAATTTAGCATTATACAGTTTTATTGTTCAAGTTTTACATACATTGTATTGCAGCTGAACTTTTTTGTGGTCTCATTTACCTTGTATATTTGATTCTTACATTGTTTTCTTGCCTTCCTTCTCCACACACGGACATTATGTTACCACCTATAACTTTATCTTCATTATTTTAGCTCCACAGACATTTACATTCAGCTTTAAAATTGTTTGGATAAATCCCCCCAGGTCCCTTGAGATTCTACTTTTTTGATTTTCTTACATTTAATGTAGTGCTCTTTGGATCTTCATAAGTAAAGCAAAAAAAATGATACATGAGAGTATAGTTTAAATATTCGTACAATATTGAGTATATAGCCAGTGTTTTAAGATTTGTCATTGGTATATTAGTGCATCGTGGTTGTTTGTACTAAACACAGCAGGTGACTCTTCTGATATATCAGTGATCTGCCATCGTGTGGTCACAACCATGAAGATGCCATCAGAGAAATTGTATGTATTGTTGTTGTTGTTGTTTTAGGTCATATGCAATTTAGGCACAAAGCAGCCATATTATTATGAACCCCTTCTTCAAATGCAATGCATTAATTTGAAATACAAGTAGTATATGTTATATACATTGTGAGGTAAAGGTGAGTGGTTGAGGGACAGTAAAGGGACACTGAAACTATCTGAAGGAAAACTGGAGTCTTAAGAGGATATTTAAATTGTATTCTTTTTTATTTTAATTGTGTCCTTAGCTCTGATGGCAACATGATCTTACAGTGAACAGCAGTATAGTGACATATGATTTTTTTTTTTTTTAAAAAGGGAGTAAAATTTTCAATTTGATTTAATGAGTTCTCACCTCTAAAAATGGTTGAAATAATACCACACATCTTTGTCCATAGTGAATTGATAACACATTGATCACACAGTTGCACATCCATGTGCAACCATCCATGTGCAAACACCTGGCAGTCCTCATTTCTATCATCTGCCGCTATTGGATTGGTGTTCAGTAACTGTGGAGGCTGCCTGAGTAGGTTGTGTGTCATGGAATCAGTTTAATTCAAGCTTGATAATAAAATAATGTAATATAAAATAAAATAAAATAAAAATAATGATTCAGGGACATGAGCTGGGTGACATAAGTAACTATTTACTCATTCAGCGATCTGTTCTTTTCCATGTGAAATTTAATGAGCGATTCCTTCTGAACGCCAGGCGAAATGGTTTGTGTATTTTGAGGAGTCACCTGTCAGCATGGTTTGATCAGAGAACTTTTCCAAATTTATACAAAATTAATTAAGTCAAATAAGTCAATCCAACAACTGAAAAACAACAGAACTAATTTGTGAGTCAAAAGCCATGCACAGCCAACACCTTTTAGAGCACATTTAGAGATATCCAAAGGAGTTTGTTTTCACTGGCTGCTATTGTCTTTGAGAAGATATCAAAGAAAAGATAAAGACATATATCAAAGTCAATGCCACTCAATTAAATCCAATTACATACATTACATATCATTACAATTTCGTTACCTTTCACTTAAACGTTTTGTGTCGCCAGTATCAATTCATGTGTCCAGTCTGGACGTATGCGTTGAAAAACAAATTTCCGAGGATGACTGAACGCATCATGGGGCTCTAGTGATGGGAATTTCGGCTCTTTTCAGAGAACCGGTTCTTTTGGCTCGGCTCACTAAAAAGAGTCGGCTCTTTTGGCTCCCAAGCGGCTCCTTAGATTTTCTTTTGCTTCTTTATGATCAAATTATGTGCAAAATTAATATTTAATGTTCATGATATCAAAAATACGAAATGTGTATTATTTATACACTCAACATGGAACACAGTACTGTAAAAATAAATATGATACCAAAACAAAGACCCACTCTAATGTACAAGTGAAAGAACACATCAACAAACATTAAAATAAAAACAAAAAACTGCAAAACAAACAAAAATCAGCTTTCAGCTAAAAATAAAATAAAAAATCAGTTAAGCCAAGATTGGCAAAAAAAAAAATGCACATTGAGACTTGGGCTAGGCATGAGTGGCTGAGAGGGGAGAGGGGGCGGGACAGAGGTGAGAAGGCAACGACGACTGGCTGTGTCTCAATTCAGGGTCTGCATCCTGTGTTTGTGCGTGTGTGCCCCTGGTTGAATGAGTGAGAGCTAGTGCCATTATGTTCTGGATTGGCGTGGTTAGGGCCGGCAGTAACCGTAGTAGTGAATAAAAGAACATCGCTGGGAAACTCTTTTTTATTTCACCTTCCGGCTGGACGTAACAGTATTCATTATTCCGCTCATCCCGCTTCTGATATTATTATTATTATTATTATTATTATTATTATTATTATTATTATTATTATTATTATTATTCTGTGAATGTTTATTTCCGGGATGTGCGCTCAGGGGTGAAGTGCCCAGCGCAGGTAGACAGTTCTATACATATTGGCTATTCTTGTGTGGCTTTCGCATAAATAAATAAATAAATTAATAAATTTATTCATTCATTCATTCATTCATTAAGTTAAATTAAAATAAAACAAAATAAAATAAAATAAAATAAAATAAAATAAAATAAAATAAAATAAAATAAATCGGCTTCCGGAAAAAAACGGCTCTGCCAATCAGGAGCCGGCTCTTCGTTCTTAGAACTGGTTCGTTCGCGAACGACCCATCACTATGTGGCTTATCCAGTCAGAGCCCTCGACGTCATCGTCAACAGGAAACGGGGGAAGCGTCCTTGGAGATGTTATTAGTATTTCAAGTTTCGCATCTTTGTCTTCTCTGTTGCAAAATGTCCTAATTCTGATCTATGAAAGATAAACCCGCAGTAGGAGAGACTCCAATAGAACCCGGTTTGACGTTCAGGAGGTAAAATATGCTTGACGGCGGAGTTGGTCTTCAAATGCTTAGTCTTCCATGCTAACACAAGTAGCAAGGTGTCGCCCAGCTAGCTAACGTTAACTGTTGAACGATATTAAAAAGCTCCCTCGCTCTGTCACGTTCTCATGATAGATAATCCTCAGACTTTCCTTCTCAACCTCGAACTGATATTCGAGGCTGATTCGTTGGCTTTAGAAGCATAGCTATACATACCTAAATGTTCTTCTACCTAAATTCAATTTCAGCCTTTTTGTACCGCTGACGATTAGAAATAAAGATATGTACATTTCGCTGAACGTAAAGTGTAATCGTTCGGTGTTCTCTTAGAATGGAGTCTGTCAAGATAAATGAAAACCTATCTAATAAAATGTTAATCTTTCTCTGTCTATGTTGCAATTTTCTGTTTGTTGAGCAGTAACCATGAGCGGTGGTGCACTCATAGGGGACCAGATCATTCTGGAAGAGCTCTACGATGAGACCTATACACCCACTGAACAAGGTAGACAAGGGATGAGAAACGTGAACATGAGCACTGGGCATAGTTGAGTACATGAGAAGATCCTTAAATTCATTCAGAAAAGTGCTGTAAGGTGTTGACAAAGGTCTAAATTATGCAGATCAGAATGTTAACATTAACATTCTGATTCTACCTTCTGACCACAGCAATGTAGATCATCCCAGTTAATAATGTGATTCTACCTCAGTTGCAAGTAGTAACTAATAGCTCAATGATGACTATGTCTTTAGTCACAATTTATCATTCTATCTGCCTCAGAAATCCTAGAGTATGCCAGAGAGATTGGCATTGACCCCAGCAATGAACCCGAGCTGCTGTGGCTGGCCAGAGAAGGCATCGTAGCCCCTCTTCCCCCCGAGTGGAAGCCTTGGTAAGGAAACAGTGAGAAAGAAAAGTGAAACTTACTGATACCCATCTCAGGTTTGTGACAACACCTGCAGCCAGGTGTTTGCAATTTTTTCTTTACCCATCATTTGTTTCTCTCCCCTCCTAAACAAGTGAAAACACAACCTTGCATCAGTTTTAAGAAATAAAAGTTTTTTTGGGTGTGACTGTAAACAGAGGACTATTTTGTTTTTTCTGTAGATAGATTGAGTTTTTGTCGGTGCTGTTCCGCTTGGCAAAAAAAAAGCTTTTTTTTTTTCATAATCAATTTCAGTCAGTGTTGATTCTCTCTATCGCTTTTACATCCAACAGCCAGGATGTGACGAACGACATTTACTATTTCAACTTCTCCACGGGCCAGTCCATCTGGGAGCACCCGTGTGATGAGCACTACCGGAACCTTGTGGCGCAGGAGCGCGAGCGTACCCGCAATGCCACCGGAGGCGCCGGTGTGAAGAATGACAAGGAAAAGAAGAAAAAGAAGAAAAAAATAAAGAAAGACAAAAAGAAGGAACCACTTGAGGTTGCACGAACAAACACACAAACGTTGAACTTAATGATGTTTGTTGGTGTAGCTCTTGAAAGAGGAGGTTCATTTATGATCGTTATATTCAGAGAATACCATTAGGTGACATCCATGCGATAAGGCCTTTTAGTCCAAGCAACCTTTCCTGCACATAACATACCACAATATTCTCTGATTTAGACGAGATGAACTAAAAATAGAGTTCGTATTTCCAGCTATCAAACGCAATCACTGTTTTTTCTTTTGCCGCCAGCCATGCTTGTTTTGGTGCGTCGTCGCATATCCATGACCTTGCATGCACGGCTGCATCAACATTATTTGTTTTTGGTTGTTTTTCTAAATTTCAGACATTTTTGTGGATAATAAGATATCCACAAAAATATTTTGCAATATTTTATCTTGCAAAATATTTCAGGAAAGTAATGGAATCGTTACTTTAAAAAAAAAGTAATTATGATATAATTACCAGTTTTGCCACAGTAATCCTGTTACAGTACTAAAAAAAAAAAAAAGGTAGTTTAATTCCAGTAGTTGATTACTTAGTAATAGATTACTTGCCAACACTGGATGTGTGTCACTTTTTTTGATTGTGTCTTCCACTGCCAGCCCCTGAGTTCAGTTTTGGGAAGCCAGATGTCCCCACTGGGCAGCCTGGCTCCTCTCAGAGGCCTGGATGCCCCTGGCCTCGTCTCACCCCCCGGCTCAGCGCCTGCCCTCCGCCGCCCCCTTGGCAGCTCAGGCGAACTGGAGCCCATAAAGACACACCTTGAGGTACGGTCCGCGTGCAAAATTAAGCACTTTTGACCAGCCTTTACATTAACTTTGCACCTTTGCCTGGTGTGTTTGGCTGTCAGGGCCCGCGGGGCAGTGGAGTGTCAAGCTTCTGGGCCACCAAGCAGGAAGAGAAGGTCTCCTTCAATCTACCTGACTTTGATTATGAGGACGATAATGATGATGGAAAGTCTACAGATATTGAGGTAGCAGTGTGTGTGTGTGTGTGTGTGTGTGTATATATATATATATATATATATATATATATATATATATATATATATATATATATATATATATATATATATATATATATATATATATATATATATATATATATATATATATATATATATATATATATATATATATATGTAAATATAACACATTGATATATATATATATATATATGCATAATCAGCCTTTGCTCTTTCCTTTGGATGTTGATCAAAGCAAATATTGTCATTTATTTTTGCAGCCCAGTCCTCGAGGCTCCGATCGATTACTAAAGAACATTCATCTTGACCTGGATGCTCTCGGAGGAGGTCTTCACTATGAGGTAGACGGCACAAAAACTTGGAAAATGAGTGCAAGGTGTAATCAGCAGTTTTTGTGCTTTAACTTTGACTTAGTTGCAATTTCTTATGTTAATTTTGAATTATTTTATATAGTTGTATTAAAATATTTGAGTCCAATCGAGTGGAGTGGTTTAGGGTATTGAGCTGGTGTATTTATTTTGACAGGAAAGTGTGGCCAGTGGTGAAGTCCTGGCTGAAGAAAGGACTGAACCAGAGTTGCAGGACCTAGGACATTCGGTGGAGCACAGCCCAGAACCACCCTCCCAACAGGTACACACACACACGCGCACACACACACACACACACACACACACACACACACACACACACACACACACACTGCTCTGCTCTGCTCTGCTCTGACTACCTGCATGAAATAATTTGCATCTTGCTAACAGGTGATAGTTGCACCAATACGTTTTTCAACATATCAACTTGATGACGACGTTGTGCGACATTATGCACAAAAAAAGTGGTTTGATGGTGATGCAGAGATGCCATCATTGACAGTTTGAACAAAGAATCTACATCCCATGTTCCTCATCCCTGAGACACCTTTTCTCTGAACTTAAGCACTTATTAAGCTTTGTCTTATTGGAGAGAGTTTTTTTGTTTATTTGTTTATTTGTTTATTTCTGCTCTTTTCTCTCGTGTGACCCATAAAATTCTCACCTTCCGTCTGTGACCTGACCTGTGTGTGTAAACAGCTGCTGTGCTGCTGGGATCTGTCCTATGGACACGGCTGTTATTGTGTTTTCCTCTTTATTTTGTTGTCTTCCTACTGTCACTGTTACTGCTTTGCTGTTTGAAATTGAACTACGGTAGCCTATACCAAAGACGTCTACGGGAGAGGATTAGGGCTACAAGAAAAGAAAGGATTTGAGAAAGAATGTTGTTTTCTCTCCAGTTTCCAATTCGAGAATAAAGTTGAAATTTCGAGATTGAGGTTGAAGACTCCATTTCGTGAATGAAGTCGAAATTTTGCAATTAATGTCAACGAGAAGTAAGTAAAAATTTCGATAAAAAAAGCTCTGCGCTTAAGTTTAGTGGAGTGCTTCAGTTTTGGCCAGTTTCCTCATTACTGTGGGTGAACCTTATGGGATACACCTGTTTTCGGAAGTTTACTTTTAACTGTGGCTAACTGGGTTATTCTGCCATCCATCCAGTCTACTCTCCAATTTCCACTTTATTTGCGTCGACTTTAGTCACAAAATGTTGTCTTTTTTTACGTTGACCTTTTTCCCGAAATTTTGGCTTTATTCGCGAAATTTCAACCTAAAACTCGACTGAAGACACTTTTGCTGCCCAAGTGTTTAAAAATACAACAAAAATTAGGTTAAGACTAAGTAAGAATTTGCCAATGCCGTTTATGGGTTCTACAAATGGAATTTGTCCTTTCATTCACATAGATGATCTATTGTAACATTAAAACATCAGTAACTTCTTATTGCCGTATTTGTATCATTGGGCAAAAGTGATGTCCACATTTGTTTTCAGCTCTATTTTCTTGGCCAGTCTTCTTCATTTTGCCTCCCCGATGTCCTCTTCCCTCACTTTCCCGTCTTCATTCCTTTGTCTCCCTTTTGTCTTTGCATGCTTTCCTCACTGTGCCTCTCTTTGGGATGGATCCATGCTGCCTCCTCATCCTCCTCCTCCCCCCTCCCCCAAGTCCTCCAAGGACTCTTTGAGGGGCCGACGCCTTTCCTCACTGAGCAGAGACCACGTCAGTGTGGAGGAGGCAGGTCCCGACAGCCCCGAGTCCGAATCTGAGAAAGCGAACGAGAGGGGAGAGTCGAGAGAGAAAGACATTCCGAGAGATGAGGGGGGAGGAGAGGATGCACCGGGAGGGACGGAGGAGGTACGGAGCGAAGAGTCAGATGGGAGGAGGAGCGGCAGAGACGAGGGCAATCGGTCAGAAGTTGCTCAAACAGAGAGCCAAGGAGTTGAGAAGGAGGAGCGGACCACAGCGAGCGGCAGGGCGAGCGAAGGAAGCGGCAGAAGTAGCCCGTCGCAGGAGGCGGAGCTCCGTCAGAATCAGAGGTCGCCTGGTGGAGGTGAGGATTCGAGCGCGAAGGAGAAACAGGACTGCGAGGGATCCATCGGCAGCGTCGGCGAGGACTCCTTCACGAGCGATCACCACGGAGCCGGTGAGGCGGGGGCTGGCGGCGTGCAGAGCGAGACGGCGGAGGAGGTGGAGGAGGAGGAGCAGGAGGAGGAGGAGGAGGAGGAGGTGGAGGAGTCAGGGGGTGGGAAAGACGGAGAGGGAGACGGCGTGACGGGCGGGCGGAGCCGGACGAGGGCGGACCCCGGCCGCTCACGGCGGAGCAGGGGACAGCGGCCGGGCGCCGGCGAGCTCTGTGAGAACGGGCTCGGACCGGGCGAGACCCCGGACCCGGGCGGGCGGAAACCGTCCGGGAAGACGAAGACGGTGACGAGCAGACCCCCCCCGTCTGCAGAGGTAGGGCTTTGGTGCTGCCGCGGCGCGTGCCTCGCTCCCTCGTCCCTGCATGTAGCTCCCAGAATCCAACTCCACTGCCTGAGGGGCTGCCTCTCTCTCTCTGTCGCTCTCTCGTTCTGTCGCAGTAGCGTTCAGACACCACCGGGGTGGCTTGGGGTCACTGTCACTGGGATAGTCGGTTGGCCGTGTAGCGTTGTAGTACTCGAGATTGGTCTTAGTCTCAAGACCGGCATCGAGACCACTTTTGAAGGGACTCGCTCTCGTCTCCGTCTCCGACTGGCCAGACTCGGGATTTTTTTGATCAAGACCAGTCGAGACTCCTCCCACCCCCAGTTCACACCACAAGCGTAAGCTGAGCGTCCGCGGCTCCGCAGCAGAACGCAGCCATTAAAGTCAGTGCGCATGTTCACCCCAGGCGCAGATTAGCCACGTTTCCAGAAGCGACCCAGAAGCGTAAAAACGCGACGCCCTGGTAAAGCAGCAGGTAGGATCGATCAAGCAGGAAGTCAATGGTGTAAAAACACAGTGGATCCAGTTGATTTTCATCATAATGTACAATGTGCTGGATTTTGCATCTGAAACTATGATCAACAAAATGCATGCATACTTTAAACTACTCTGGTCTATTATTATTTTTCTTTTTTACACACAGCGATACTTCGACACACTGTTGGGATGGGCAAAAGAGTTTTGTTTCACTGTCATTTTCTTTAAACACACTCCAAACCGCATGGGTTGTCGCGCGGTCTTGCAATCTTCGCGTGATCGAGCTCGGAAACGCACGCTCTGCTCACGCTCCTGGTGTGAATTGCGGCTCAGCCAACGCTGCAATGACAGATAGTAACAGAAAAGAATCCAGCTGCTCAGCCACCCAGAGTGACGCTGCAAATGACAGATAGTAATAGTACACACAGACGTATATACACACAAAATATGAATAAGAATCCAGCTGCTGGAAAAATGTAGAAATATAACGAGGGAACAATGCTAAAAGCGGAGGGTACAATATTGATATTATGATATATGATATTTTTCCATTTTTACTTTTGAAAATGGATCACAATAGCTGTCAAAGCAGCAAAATGTTACTACTATACTGAAATATACCTTGCTGGAAGGAAATGTTGCTGTCCCATATATGTAGAAGCAAACTTGAATTTAAAAAGAGAGACTGGTCATTTGTTCTGTTTTGTTGTGATCTTTGATATGTATGCACTCTTGGTCTGGTCTTGGTCTTGAATCCTAAACGTCTTGATATTGTCTCGGCCTCGATGCTCTCCAGTCTTGATAATGTCTCGGGTGGTGCGGTCTTGACTGCAACACTTTGGCCCAGAGAGGATCCAGCTGAGCCCCTGAGGGACTGGATTGGAAAGTTTTCTGCTGCCTTTGTGTTGGTGGTTTGTTCCAAAGTAAAGCGGGACCGTCGTCTCAAGTTTTGCCCATCCGCTTGCAATGGTTGCAACCCGTCTGTGCCGAGTGTCCCCCCCCGTCCCCCGACCGGAAGCCCGTCGGTGTCGTGCGTGTTTGCGTGCACACTCCGCATGGCCTCCCGTTGCTGTGACAGATGACATTACTCATCATTATTTTTTTTTTTTTTTTTGCACCGTCCCTGATGATATGCTTTTCTGCGGGTCGTTCCAGGGGTCCGAGGCCAGCAAAAAGACCGACGACGCTTCTTGCTTCAGAGAGGTCAAGGTAAGGCGATCACCGCCCATCCACAGCTTCTTAGTCTTTGTGGCTTTGCCTTGATCCTCTTAGGTAACCTGAAGCTTTTTGAAAAAATCAGGACATCAGTGACCTTTCGGGCTCAGTCGGCTCTTCAGAGAAGGACGACAAGGATGAAAGTAAAGAGGAGCAGAAGAAGGAGGCGTCAAAGTCCAAAAGGGCGGAGACTGCCAGAGGGTTTGTTTATGTTCATTTTGATATTTTGAACGGAAAAAATTTATCGTACGGCATTTCCCTCCGCCTGAGGCATTCTTTGAACTGACTTTTCATTTTTCAGAGCAGTGGTTCTCAACTGGTGGAGTTTCAGGACCTTAGTGTTTCCTTGTCATGAAGTCGCGGCCCAAATTTATTCCACGGCACTCAAATGTATTCCACAAAAATTAAAACACCCGCCCACTCTCTATCATTCTAGTAAATAAAGTATGGAAATTATTGAATTGAATTGTGCGTCCTGCAAAATAAAAGCCCAGCATATAAACGCAAAAGTAAGAGGCATGTTTTTTTAATAGAAGGAGAAAATAAAGATATTTGTGTACAAATTTAGGGAGTAAAAGTAAAAAGTTGAATGAAAGAATTCCTCAATTAAAGTACAGACACCAAAAAAATCTATTTAAGTACTTATAAATCTGTTACCAACTCAAGTATTGATATGCGATTAAATTAATTATGATTAATTACATTAATTAATTACAAAGGCGACAATTAATTTTTAAATTTTTTTAATCAAGTCCCACCACTAACATACATATATATGCGTGTGTGTGTGTGTGTGTATATATATATATATATATTTTTTTTTTTTAATCCTCTCCCTTTAAAAAAAAAAAAAGAATAAAATAAAAAGTAAAACTACCCACGAAGCCGTGACCCAAACACAACAGCTGCTCGACCTGATTTATTTATTTTTTTCGTGGAAGTTGCCTGCTGCAAAATACTGCCAAACAATTCAGTTCACCAAATTGTTTTGCAATTTTAAAATTGATCCGTCAATTTAAAAAAGTCGCCGTCAGAGGAAACATTCCGTGTCTTTTGTGACAACACGGCTCACTTCCTCCTCAGACACCTGCAGGGGAAGGGGAGAGACTCTGCCTCCAGTCATCAAGTCGACAGACTCGTCCTCCACCAGACCAGCCCTTCGTCCTCCCTGTCCAACGTCCCCCCCTTAGAGCAGGACGTCGGGCTCCATCTGAAAACTGGGACGCCTGCGGGCCTGCAGAGGCCTGAAACATCCAGGGGTCGGCAGGGCCGCGCCTGCGGCGCACGCCTCAGAGAGGCCGAGTCCCCGTCGCCGAGCCAGGAGAGCCCGGCGGAGGACGAGTCCAGCCGGAGAGACTCTCAGAGCGCAGCGAGGAGCGGGAGGCGGCGGGAGGAGTGCGACTTGGAGGAGAGGAGTCCGTCTGAGGCGGAGGAGGGGCAGCCGGGGGAGGAGAGGAGGGAGGCGCTGATGGCCGACCGTGAAGTGGGGGAGGAGAGGGAGCGTCTGAAGGAGGCGAAGGAGAGGAGGCTGCGTCTTCTGCGGGAGGAGCTGAGACGAGAGGAGGAGGAAGAGGAGAGGAAGCTGAGGGAGGAGGCGGAGGAAAGACTGAGGTGAGCAGAGGAACTGTGCCATGCTAGCGGAGATGTTTCCTAGACACCTGAAATGTTTAGGTGACCATCCTATGCTAATCGTTACAGCAGTTTGTATTTATTACATGTTTTCAGTGTGACCTTTTAACAGTTGTCCTGTCAATTAGAGAACAGGAAATCTTCATCAATGTTATTATTAATGATGAATCTATCTCAGCTTGTTCCTGCTGTCCTGGGGTCAGTGTTAGGGTTACATTGAAGTTCTTCTCTGAGTGTCTTGTTTCCCAAAGAACAGAATTCAGCAGGTGAGTGGGGGAAAAAAAGAAGATACTGTAATTAACAAAGCTCTGTGTTGAGTCGCTGCTGCGTGGAAGTAAGAAAGGCCTTTGGCCAAGTTAGCCCAAACCCACCTCTGGCCACCACGTAACTCCGCCCCTGAACGTTAGGACCTGATGCTTGGCGGAGAAAAACGCAAAGTGAATTATGTGGGTGACAGGGAAGACGCAGCGACCTTTGGCCACAGCTCGTCCTCAGCGTCAAACATGTGACTTCTTGGGCAGTCAGTAAATGTCCCTGTCACTGATGCAGCCACGCTGCCAATTATCTGTTCGGAGATGTTGACTTCGCTACATCGTGGAAAATATGGGGTGGAAAAATCCACCCCATACATGTTGTTTATTATCTGCCCCAATTATATTCAGTGACTGGGCAGAATTATTCATAAAGTCAGGCCGAGATACGCAAGTGAAAATGTCATTAGCCCTATGAGTGAGTGTTTACACAGTTTATTAAAGAATCGCTCTCCACATTGAATAGAATAGAATAGAATGCCTTCATTAATCCCAAATTGGGGAAATTTGCATAATTACAGCAACAGTATAGTGCTAAAAGAAGGAAAATTATATTAATTCAAAAGAAATAAAGAGATAATAAAATAAAATATGTATAGAGTTAGAAAGGAAAAAACAAGATTTTTACACCTTGTGGACAGTTGGATTATTTACAGTTATCTACATACTGACACATAACGTCACATCACATCACCACCGACAATTTCCTCAAATTGACTTGGAGAGAAATCTCCTGAAAAAAGCTTCTGCGTTTGCCTGCTTGTCAAAGGGACCTGCGGCAGCGTCTGCTGTCCAAGAGGAGCGAGGAGGAAGCCAGGCTGAGCCAAGAGTCGGAGAGCCTGCTGAGGGAGCAGAGGGAGTCCGCCCAGCGGGAGAGGGAGCGGCAGCAGAGCAAACTCAGGTCAGGCAAACCACCAAATTAAAGATAAAAATGAAAGGGAGAAGTGGCTCTCACACTGGGAGGTCTGATGTAACATGATAGGCCAGGTTGAGCCCTTCCAGGTAGTTCCAGGTAGTTCCAGGTAGTGTAGCTATACCTTAGTGGTTGTGTTACTGAATCAAAAAAATTCCAACAAATTTGTGTGTCCACCTGTCAACATAACAAATGTGTCTGCTGGCACTAATGAAGAAGAAGAATTGTATTATCCCGCAATGGGTACATTGCAGTGTACCAGCAGCATGTAAAATACGCACAGAAGCACACAGACAGAATTGCAGAGAGCAAAAAATAATATAAAATGAAAAAGATACCTGAGGCATAACCTTCATCATAACCTTTTAGAAGCTCGTTACTCTCCATTAAAAGACTCCCCTTCACAATTGCAAGGTGTTTTTGCGTTTTTAGCTAATGCAATGTATCAGCACGTCCATTTCTCAAGACAGTCGTCTTCGTCAGTTACAACAGTCTTTGCAAATCAACAGACCTTCAACCAGTCTGCTTTAAATACCACTTCTTCTTTTTTGTTTGTTTTTGTTTCCGCATCCAGAGACGAGAGCAAAGTGCTGCTAAACGAGCTCAGCGACACGTTGGAGGCAGAGCGAGCGGCGGAGCGGGAGCGCCTGGAGGCTAAAAAGATGCAGGATGTGGAGCGTCTGAAGGCAGAGTTTGAGGAGGAGCTCCATGCAGAGAGGACGCGGCTCCAGAAAGAGAGGGAGGCAAAACTGAGTTCTCTGAAAAATCAGGTGACTGGAGAGAACGCTTGCTAGCTTGCTCGTGGTTGACTTCATTTGTTTCAACAATACGCCTGGTCGTTATTTATGTTCAACATTTGTTAAATGGTCTTAAAGGTCAGTGTGTCAACTTTTTAAGGAAGCCCGCCTGACAGCACCTTTGGTATTTATGGCCCTCTCAGGTGGGCTTCCTTAAAACATGAAGGTACAAGATAGCAGCTAACTAACGAACTGTTGTAAGGGTATTTATTGTACTGTGACTATACACTTTTATGAATGTATTTATGGGCAGCATGTTAAGCTTGTACCAATATAAAATCATAAAGCAGGCCAAATTTTACAAACTGGAACTTTAGCTTAAATCTTGCGACAACAAAAAAAAAAAGAATGTTTTCTTCAGCTGGATGAATATTGACTGAGGATGCGTTTGTAGCTGATTTACACCGTTTGATCCATTTAAAAGGTCAAAATCACAGAAAGGAGGCCAGGGCACGTTACTTCCCGGTCTGAAGAGCATCTGGAAGGATATCAGCAAGAGGTTCGAGAACACAAACACACACACGCACTCGCACTTCAACGCTTACACTCTGACTGTTGACGGCATGAAACGTCATGTGTCCCTTGCGCAGCTGACCGACATCCTCCAGGAACTGCGCGAGGACGTGCAGCAAGATCACGAGAGGAAGCTGGAACAGCTGAGGGACGAGCACAGGAGAGAGTTGAAGAGCATGAGAGAGAAGTACCTGGACGAGGTGAGAGGGTGGCGTCACTGGCATGCAAAAAGTTAGCACATTTATCATTTGGAGCCGTCGTCTCGGATAAGAAATTGCGACTCGAACCGAGGGAGAATCCTCCCTTTGTTTGCTCCTGCGTTTCCACGCTTAAGACACTGCGCGCGTTTTACGTGTCTCAGGAAACGGCGCAGAGGGACCGCTTGTCGTCCGCCGTGCAGGAGGACAGGGAGCGTCTTCAGGCCTCGCACGCCGTCCAACTGGAGAAGCTCCGCCTGCAGCACGACACCGAATTCCAGAAGCTCCAGCTGATGCACTCGCGTAAGGTGAGGCCAAGTGAGAGGCGCACGTGCCACCGAAATGCTGCGGTGACGTCAGGAGAGGAGTCCGTTTGAGGCGGAGGAGGGAGAAAAGGGGAAGGAGAGGGAGAGGGCATTTGCAGTTGTGAAATAATAACATATATATATATATATATATATATATATATATATATATATATATTACATACTGTCAAGGGCTGTCAATAATATTTTTAATCGCGATTAATCGCAGAATGTTCATAGTTAACTGCGATTAATCGCGGTTTGAATTGCATGTGTAAAATTCTGTGATTTTTGCATTTCAAAATTGCTTTCATTTTTTAAGACTTACTGGATTTTCTCGTGTTTCTTTGAGCGACTTCCTGTCCAGCTTGACGCGGATCGCTCGCGGCTCGCGCACAAAATAGACGAGACGCCGAAACGATTGCGGAGGTGCGCGCCGCTTCACGTCTGGTGTGAACGACACCATCGGTTAACAAGGGCGCCGAAAGTAGGCAGGCTCGATTCCGCGGCGCTTACGCTTCCGGTGTGAACCCAGTCGTACGGTTGAAATGCGATTAAAAAAAATGAACGCGTCATGGATTGTATTCAATTAATTGCGATTAATGTGGTCACGCCGAACTTGAAGAAGTTCTATTAACAGTAAGTAAGTCGTAAAATAGCTGTATTTCATCCATTTTTTTTCAATCTTTTAAGAGTCATTTCAAGAAAGAGAGACACTGATTTTGTTGCAACACTTTGGTTCATTTCCAATTGACATTAAATTACATGTTTTCTACATAACTCTAATACACACACACACACACACACACACACACACATATATATACAGTGTGAATTGTATGCCTATATGTTTTTAATAAACATATAGCACTTCACGCACTTCGCTAACGGCTGGTAGTGGAGTGCGATACTAAAATATCAATACCATATATGTTTATGTACGTTGTAAGTGTATATACTGTATGTTTATAACGTCTCCAAATGGAAATAACTTTTAGATGAGATTAAGTGGAACGTCAGAGAAACAACCTGCTTTCCTCCTACTAGAATTTACTAAGTGGTCCTTCAACAAATGAAACAAATGGACAGGATTTCCCCTGTTGTCTCCTCCAACAGGAGTCCGAGATGCAAGAACTGGGGGATCAGCTTGAACTGAGGGCCAAAGAGCTGAAGAGCCAGGAGGCCGTGCTGCAGGCCCAGGTACTTGAACCTGCACTGCTGCACTGTGGAGTCCAGTGATCCAGTGAGCCTCAGACGACCCCAGTCAAACCGACGTCGACTGACGGCTTGTGTTGTCTGTCCTCAGGCGGCCGAGCTGAAGACCAGGAGGACGAAGCTTCTCGGGGAGGAGGCGGAGCTCGGCAGGCAGTCAGAGGTGGGACGCTTCTCAGTCATCCGGGTCATCTTAATGTCGAAGGGTGGAGTTGGGGCAACTGGACTTGTTCTTGCGATCTTGGAGATGTTTCGCCAAATAACAAGTCCAGTTGCCCCAACTCCATCCTTCTACACCAGGCAAACTACAGCCCAGGGGCCATATGCAACCCGTGAAGCTGTTTAATCCGGCCTGCCGAACCCTGAAGAAGTTCTATTAATAGTAAGGAAGTCATAAAATCCATCCATTTTTTCAGTCTTTTAAGAGTCATTTCAATAAAGAGCTAAATACCGTGGAGCTTCAAAGACACATATTTTGTTGCAACACTTTGGTTCATTTCCAATTGACATTAAATGACATGTTTTCTACATATCCCATTGGAATTCTTTTCTCCTATGAGGTGAAAAGAATCATCTGGCCCTCTTCCCCATCAGTGAAAAAGTTTTCCCACCCCTGTTCTACACCTCTATTCAAATACTGACCCGTTTCATCCATTCGAAGATTCAGCCCCTCCCCTCTTTATTATTTCCCTACGCAGACGCTGCCCAGGCTCCTCCAGGAGAGGGACTGGCTGAAGAAGGAGCTGGAGGGCGCGCTGGAGGCGCAGCACCAGGCCAGGGCGCTCGCGCAGATGGCGAGGGAGGAGCGGGACGCGGCCAAGGGGGACGAGGGACGGCTGCGGGCGCAGAGGGACCGGGCCGTGGAGGAGAGCCGCCGAGCCAGAGCGGAGAAGGAGCAGCTGGAGGGCAGAGTGTCCCTGCTGCAGGAGCGATGCGAACACCTGGCTCGGAGAGTCAGGTCCGACTTCTTCTTCTTCTTCCACTACCAGGGAGCCCGGCTGAACTCTGCTGCGGGTGACCCAGACTCAGCTCATGTTTCTTTCTCTCCGTTGTCTCTTCATCCCCTCAGCGAGGCCGCTCCCTCCTCCAGATCGGAATCCAAACAGGACGGGAAAAGGGCGGCGGAAGCGACGGCGTCGCCGCCCTCCTCCAGAGACTCGCCCTTGCAGGTGGTCGACCTGGACGAGCCGCCGGCCCTCGGCGTCTGACAGCCCCAGCAGCATCGACGAGTAAGAGCGCGGAACGCAGAGCAGAAATCAGTGTTTTGAATTTCAAGCTTCGCGCTATGCTTTTTTTTATTTTCAACTCGTATCGCAGTAAACTGCATTGATGGCCATTATTTTACCATTTAACTATAAAAGCCAAGGGCCTGCAATAATAGACTGACGTGCAAACTCTTATCCTGAGGATAAGGATTGAAGGTGCAGCGTGTAATATTTGGAGATTTTGAAGAACAAACAGCGACATCAAGTGGTTACATTTCAGATTGCAGCGTCTTTCGCTCTCCCTCCCCCTTCCTGAGCTTGCCAGTGAGCTACAGTGGCCTGCGCACCCAGACCTGGTTACCTCATCCACCTTCTTCTTCGTTGGTTTATTTGAATACATGAGCAGTCACACAGACAGCGAAACATGCTGTCAGGCAGCTGGATTGTCCACACCGGGCTTCCTTAGAAATATGGTGGCGCAAGATGGCAGCTAACTGGGACCCTTGGTCTATGTATATTCTTATATATATAAATCAGAGTCGTTCTATGGGCAGGAAAACCAAATTACTTTTATTGTACAGCGATTGTACACTTTTATCAATGTATTTATTTATTTTATTTAAAAGGTTAGTTTAGTTTTTGCAGGGGTCCCACCCCAACCAGGGCCAACATCTTGCCTGGCACGTTGGCGGACGGAGGTGCAATCGATCAAAGCATGAGGGAGGCAAGCGGGAATTCATAGAGGCATCTCGGAGAAGTCAGGTGTCCATTGAGTTGTACGTTGAAACACAAGAGAGGAAGCGCGCTTGGTCCGTCTCCATCAGTGCGGGGCGTCACCAAGGAGTGAGAACAGGGCTCACCAACCTTTTTGAGCCTGAGAGCTTCTTCATGGCCTCTGAGTCCATATGAAGGGCAACCGGTTTGCTACACTCTCCTGAAATAACAAACCTCCTCAGTTATCTATCATTATTCATGACACTGATCTATGTGAAGACACTCATCACGTTAATGGGTTCTCAATAATCATCAACGATGACTTAACGAGGTTGGATGAAATTGAATTTTAGACGCCGCTCAACGAGTGGTGATGTTTTCAGAACAGGCCTGCGGGCAACTCGTGGGGTCCTAGGGGGCGACGTGGTGCCTGCAGGCACCCGCTCCAGAATAAGAATAGAATAAGCAAGAGGGCCGAGCCTCCACCCTTGAGGGGCCCCTTCCAGTTCCTGTTTGAGGGGCCTTCTCAGGGGCAGTCAAAACAGCAAGCACAGCCGAAAGCCACCAAAGAAACAGAATTGTGTCGAGAAGCGGGATTTGTCTTGCAACGGTTGCCCGACGCTTCTGTTTTCACGATGTCAACCCCGCCTCCTCTTCTATGCGTCCGCAGGTTCAAGCGCTACATCTCCTCCCACGGCGCCTCCATCCAGAAAAGCAAACTCTTCCTGGAGAGGGAGAGCAGCAGGCTGGTGGAGCGGCAGGCGGCTCTGAGGATGGCGCAGAGCGGCTCCTCGCTGGTCGCCGACCAGGAGGGGGCGCCGGCCGAGGACGTCCTCAGGAGCCTGCAGCAGGTAAGAGACGGCGGGCGACGCGAAAACGCGAGCGACTCTGCCAAATCCCAGCGGGCCGATGGTTTGTTGTTCTCTCTGTTTGCGGCAGGAGGCCGAGACGCTGATGGAGCGGCAGCAGACGGTCCAGAGGGGGAAAACTCCCTGCTGCAGAAGCAGGAGGAGCAGCTGCAGGAGCTCATCAACTCTGTGGCCGAGGAGCTCGGAGAAAACGTCAGTCGCCAAAGCGTTTGCTTGAAGAGATAAAAGGATTTAAGGAATTAGTACATTTGAGATGAGACGTTGGTGCGGGCGGGGATTTCTAATTTGAGTTCCTGCCGCTCTCTGTTTCGCCCGAGCACCTTCCACCCCCACAGGATTCCAGTCAGGCCCATTCTGAACTAGGGCTGATTAAATGCATGTTTAGGGAGACTGAGAAGTCTGCCAGCGATCAGCTGTTTAACGGCACTAAAGATAGCTTGCATTTGCACTCAGGGCTTTCTGTGAGGAATTTGCTCTTCTTTTTTCATTATTTTAGTCTTTGTTTTGCTCTTTCTGTGACTTTTCATAGAAGTTAAAAACACAAATCCCCATCTAATAATAATAATAATAGTAATAGTAGTAATAATAATTCCAGAGCTGGTCTTATCTCAGGGGCATTATTGTTATTATTAATTAATTAATTTATTTATTTATTTATTTTTGACCATGTAAACAACAATAATAAAAAGGTGAAAAAATACAAAAAGACAAAATAAACACAAAGTCAAGCAAACAGCGAAAGAAACAACCATGTTTCTCAATACTACTACTACTAATAATAATAATAAATAATAATAATAATAATAATAATACATTTTATTTGTTTGGGCAGCTTTCAAGAAACTCAAGGTCACCTTGCAGAAAAAGTTAAAATACAAAATAGCAGAAATAAAATATAAATGTGTGTTTTCTTATTTATTTACAGTCGGCTTTTGAGGACCTTTCTCGGGCGCCCGGAGAAAAGAAGGTGACGTTTGACGTGTCTGAGTCGGACCTGAGCAGCTCCGTCGGCCCGCCCGTCCAGAGAGGTGACCCGGCCGTCCCCCCCCCCGAATGATGTATGTTTCCAACCCCCCACTGACTGACTTCTCCCTCAGCCCTCGCCGAGTCCCTGCAGCACATCTCGGCGCAGCTCAACTCCGTCCTCAGCGCCTTGGACTCGCTGACGCCGCGGCACTGCGCCGCCCCGTACGCCTCCTTCCCTGCGCCGTCGGCCCAGCCTCGCTCCGACCCCGCGGCCCCCACACCTCCAGCGGGCCAACACCCCCCGGCCTGGAGCTGGGCTCCCCACGGCTCGGCCGCGGCCGCGCCGCTCTACAGCACCCCCATCACCAGCGAGCTGAGACCCTCCCAAGAGCTGATGAGCAGTCGCTGGAGCCAGATATTCCCAGGTACAGCCGCACTTTTCAACACCGCCTCATGTTGTTGCCTGCGATTTTCCATTGCCGTCTCATTCTGCAGCAGCAGCCACGGACGCAATCCCGACCATCCCGACTGCAAGACCAGCTTCATCGTACACGTTGTACACGCCCACCAGGTAACCGCCCACCGCTCACCTCAAACCGCTGAATCCGTCTGAATAGATGGAACCATTAAACGGCCCAAAGCAGGGGTGGGCAAACAGATCAGGGGCCTCATTGACTGCCGGGCCGGCAGCCAGCGCATGCAGCATTACAGTGTTTATCGTAAACGACTGCCGGATTACAACAAGCACGTCTCACGTCTCACACTCGCCGGCGTGTGTTTCTAAGAGAGCGCCATCTAAACTTGTGTTTCCCTCAAAGGTCGGCGGAGGCGGACAGCCAGAGGCTGCAGGGGCTGATCGACGGGAACAAGAAGTGGCTGGAGATGCGCAAGAAAGACGCCAGCACGTATCCTTCAGTGACATTGTTGCATATTAAGGTGGTTTGATCCAGTCTTTCCATTTCCACATGACGCGTTAAAAGAGCTTCTTCTAGCCCGATCCTGCTTTGCACTTCCTCAAACTCACCCGTGGTATGACTGGGGTGTCGGCTGGACCTCGTGCTGCTCTTTGCTCCCCCGTGTTCTCTTCGATCCTATGTCTTACATCTCAGATCCCCTATGTTACTGAGATGAGATTGCGCAAAGGCAAACTGACTGACTTAGTCATTTGGTCAACATTGCGTCATTGAGCAATCATCAGGCAACTTCTCGGGACAACTGGTTGCAAGTCAGAGAAAAGAGGGCTGAAGGCTTTTTGCACACCGCTCAGTTAGGGCTGTGCGATTTTGGACACAAATAAAATGCCTTTTTTTTTTTCTCTGAAAACCAAATTTCCCTATTGGTAGTGAAGTGCCACTGAAAGATACTGTAAATCCTCCTTGAGTTTAGTGACAACATTTACGGTCTTGACCAAACAAAGATGAATCCATTGGGATTAACGACGCCAGAACCTCACTTTCGCCAAACTTCACTTGAAAATGAACAGGTTCTTCATAAACAAAGATGAAGTTTCCTTTATTTAGGAATAAAGTGAAAACTTCAGAACCAAACAACAACAAATGAATCCCCCTGTGGATGAAGTGACAACCTGAGCCGTCTTTCACCAAACATCACTTTCAAAATAAAAGTGTTTTCTATCATCTGGAACAACGATGAATGAATAGAGTGCAAAACTTTCACATTTTGTAAATTGAAGCGCAATTTAACATCGTCTAGACTAATAAATCCAATTTTGATTTGAAATCGATTAATCGCACAGCCCTACGCTCAGCTTTACATTTGCTATGAAAAAAATCACGCTTAATTTTCTCCTTACTGCACACTTGTGTGCCACCTTCTGCTGGTCTGTCAGATGCCATTCCAATTAAATATATTTACATTTGTGGTCATAACGTGACGGAACTGTGGAAGAGTTCAAGCCACGAGAGCAAGCATGACAGTGTTTGCTGTGTTGTGTATCAATTCAATATTTTACTCATGCCCTAATTCCAAATTAGATCAACTAAATGTCATCTTTCTTTCTATCTAAGCAACTTAATGGCATAAGATTTAAACTGGAGGGATGTCTTAACAATTCCAAGAATTCTTAGTTGTTCGCACTGTGAGGTTCACATGATCGAGCGCTGTCGTTTGAGTCCCACTGATCATTGTTAACGGATGCCGCCGACGCCAAATCAAAAGTCTTCAATTTGCCGGTCTGATTCGTTTTTCCGCTCGCAATCACAGTTTGCTTTTCAACTGCTACAATCTTTAACTCTGTTCTCCAGACCTCTGTTTACTCGCTATCAGGTTCCTCCGCCCGAGAGCGGCCTTGTCCAGCTGGGCCTGGGCGATAACAACCAGATCAGAGTCTACCATTATTGATCGCGTCTCGCTCCAAATGTGGCGCCGCATGAGTCACTCGAGCGCAGGGTCAACGGTCGTTCCCCGCGTGTGCCGCGTGTCTGGAGCAAAGGTTTCCGGACGGAGCCCCAGTTCCTCGGCTGCGATTGAAAGAAAATGATGAGTGGCCGGTTGACTGTGCCGCACGGGGCTGAGGTGAGGGGGGAGGCAGCTCAGCTATCAGGCAGCAGAACACATGCCCTGTCCCAGATAGTTTGTCAAGACAATCATAGGTGTGTGTGTGTGTGTGTGTGTGCGTGTGCGCGCGCGCGTGCGTGTGTGTGAGAGAGTATTTAACGTTTCCTGGACTGTTACGGGAGCACCGCATCGTTGCATTGTCTGGTCAAGGTTATTTTTTTTATTTTTTTTTTATTTTAACAACACTTGGGTTAACTTCCTGGATGTGAAATTCTAAATGTTTCAAAGCCGCTACCCGATTTTGTATATAGGATTTTGTTCTTTGTTGATCGACCAGCTGCTCCAGCGTTGCATTTTAACATAAAGGAGTGTCACGTTATGGAAGCACATTGCTGCCACAGTAGAAAAAAACCAGGGCAAAGTTTCACGTTTAAATGCGAAACTTTCATGTTTTAGTGTGATCATTTTTACAAAAATAACTTGAAAATATCACGTTATTTCCTGAAACATTCACATGATAGTTTTCTCATTACGTTATTTCGTGATCATTTTTACATAAATTCGTGACACTATCACGTTATTTTTCTATAATGTGAAAGTTTCAAGAAATAACGTGATAGGTTCATGTTATAACGTGAAAATTATTATTAAGTCACGTGATAGTTGCACGTTTTTATTTTCACGTAAAAACGTAAAACTATCACATTATTTCGTATAATGTGAAAATTTCGCAAAATAACGTGATAGTTTCACATTATAACGTGATACTGAGCCCTGTTTCGTCTCCTAGCATGGCAGCAATGCGCTTCCGTACCGGGTGGCCGCAAAATCTGTGGGCTTTTCTTTTAACTTTATATACTGACACTGTAGAAATGCAAGTCAACTTGCTATTTTTGATATTGAGACATGTACATGTGACTTATATTTGTGAGGTCAATCCCCTTTCTCCGGATTAGAGTGTCGGTGCGCCTACTCTATTTGTGTAAACGGATGCTGTATTTTTTCATAAAGTACTTTAATAAAAACAATTTTCCAGACACACGCACACGTATTCTTTGACTCCCGATAGTTGTGTTTGCGTTGGTGCACGTGCAAACTCTCATGTACGTACAGTACTTTGACCCCCCCTCCCCCCACCTGTGGGGGTCACCTGCTCAGAAACGGTGGAGAAACGTCGGGATCGATGGGTCCAATGATGCGGGTGGGCGACCGTTGGATCACGCAGGAACTGTTTGGGATGCGGCTTATGTGAAAATGAGAATTTTATTCAGTAACAGGTCATAGCAATGTTTGACATAATTTCTTCTTTTTTTCTTTTTTTTTTTAATACAGTACAGTGCAAAAACCCTCGCGTACAAGCTTCAGGGTAGTTTAGTAAATACAATCATCTTTTTCTTTCTCTCTCTGATCAGATGCAATGCTCGAGTGTCTGACCAATCAGCAAACAGTATACGAGTTGACTGGATTAGAACATTAAAGGCCACTGGCAGACCGGGCAGCATGTTCTCACACTGATATCAACACACACACACACACACACACTCCGGACAGCACATGAACAGCATACAAAGAAGAATTCCGCTGGACCCCGCAGGTCAAACGCGATGCAGACGGTATAAAATAAGTTAACTGGAATCACAGGTGTGCATCCCCCGATCACAACAGTTACATTGGCGACGACGGCGGGACACAGAGACACTCGAGCGTCGCCTGAGGCCTGTGCCACTCGCCATTGGCACAACAGCTTCCTCGCAGGTTTCAAGGGTCCCGAGAACCCCTCCCGGACTGGCCTAGCGGGGGCGTCGGAGGCAAGAGACGTTCCACGTGGTAACAGAGCAGAAGCGGGCTACCAGCTGTGCTTTTCAAAAAGAGAACGGAGGGAGACCCAGGAGGACGATAAGATAAGGCAGAGAGTGAGCGCCCAGCTCCAGGCAGGAGATGGAGGGGCCGCTAGAAAACCAAGATCTTGTCTCTCTGGACGCTGTCGAGGTCGTCGTCCATGGTCAGCAGGACCTGGGCGGGAGGGAGGCAGCAGGAGCAACAAGTTAGACACAGAGAGAGAGAGAGAGAGAGAGAGAGAGAGAGAGAGAGAGAGAGAGAGAGAGAGAGAGAGAGAGAGAGAGAGAGAGAGAGAGAGAGAGAGAGAGAGAGAGAGAGATCCATCCTCAGTGTATATAGTAATCCCCAATGTAGTAAATAAATGTAGGAATAAATAATATATGTAGTAAATGAATATTAGTAATAATCAATATAATAATTAGTATTAATAATTACATTTATATTGCATGTTCTTCTAGAACACAGGTGTCAAACTCTGGCCCACGACCAAATTTGGCCCGCGAGGCAATACAAAATCACCACTAGAGCTGCTACCACTACAACCACTACAACTACTACTGTGGAAAAAGGTTACTGTTGAAATTTAAATCTGAAGGCTACAAATAAAAAAGAAGGATAAAAATAATTAATCACATTTATTTTATTTGTTTAATTTGAGTTTTTCTAATTTGAAATTCAATTCAGCATGTGTGCAATTTGAAGTTATTTATTGTAAAGGATTAAGCTTTGCTTGTTCTATATTCAGGTTGAAGCAAAACTCATTTGGGTCCATATGAAAAGGTCCACTGTTCTATTTGGAGGATTTTTTTTTAATAAATATCAACGTTAGCAACTTTCCAAGTGTTAAATGTCGGCCCCACCCCTGTTCTAGAATATGTGGTGACTGTCACAAGTTTCACTGTAGTACAAACACAAATAAAACAAAATTGTCAAATCGATATACAACTGGTATCTGCGTCATGGTATCGGCACGTTTTATAAGTACAGGTAAGTACTCAACCCCTGTATCGGTACCGATACCCAACACTGGCATGGGATATCGGTGCATCCCTAGCTGCAGATAAAAGCTCCAAAAATGCACAAGCAGTGAAGTAAAAGCTGACGGTACCAGGAAGGATCCAAACATGGCGATGGAGGACAGGAAGTGCCAGATGTCGTGGTCGTCGAAGAACGACAGCAAGATGCAGTCCCGGTTGTGCTCGCGAGACTCGGCCGGAGTTTTCTGACACAGCGAGAGAGAAACGAGACAGTGAGGCCACGGCGGGTGAAAATTTGAAAACACCTTGTCTGCTCCTACACCAGCAGTTCTCCACTGGCGGAGCCACATTTTTTTTCTCCCCTTGTTAATGAAGTCGCGACCCAGATTTATTCCACGGCGCTCAAACAACCGACCCACCAGTTGAGAAATCCTGACCTACAGATTTGTGAGACACTCACCTCCCACGTGCTGAGACCCTGGAAGAAGAAGTAGAGGGCGAAGCCCCAAACCACGGCGGTGAACAGGACGCACACCAGCGCCAGACACTTGATCTTCTCGCCGCTTCGCAGCTGGAAAAAATGGAAAAAAAAGGAGAAAAAAAAATCAGATTCAAGAGAAATTTTCCGCTTCAGTCACATCCGGATGAAGAACGCGAGTTCAAAAAAAAAAAAGACGCACCTTCATGATGATGTAGAATGCAAAGTAGAGCAGCAGGTTGCAGATGCCGATAGCCAGCAGGTAGGAGGCGAAGTCGTTGGGTCTCTCGATGAGGCCGTAAGCAGCTCTGCCAACAGGGGGCAGACAAATCGAGCGCAATCAGTCGTGCCTTTCTCTTTGGTCTAGTCCCAGCCCGTTAAGCTTTTTAATCTGGCCCAACAAACTCGAAGAAATTCTATCAATAGTAAGTAAATCATAAAACAGCTGTATTTCATCATTTCAATAAATAGATAAATATTGTGGGGCTTCAAAGACACTGACTTTGTTGTAACTTTGCTTTTGTTCATTTTCAATTGATATTAAAGCACATGCTGGGCCTACATATCCCATGATATATATATTTTTTTCTAACTCCATCCATCTGCTCCTGCTCCGGCCCCTCTGTCAAATCTTAGACGCCGTCGTGGCCCCACCAGTCAAAAGGTCTGGACCAGTCAAAGCGAACGATCGCTGGTCATACTCACAGAGACCAGTTGACAATGTTCCCCATCACGAGCAGAACCATGCGGTCCTGCCAGGAAGACGGAGGCAAGGATTATGAAAGAGCCAATATTATTAAAGGCCAATATAATGTTTCCCCTTCATCACTTACAATGTACATGGGCCAACTGCACTGCCTGATGCAGTCCGTGTAGATGATGGACACAATCCTGCGCAGCACCCCGGAGTCTGAAACACACAAGTGCAGCGGGAGATTTCAGAACAGTCGTCTGATCAAAAGCAGCAATAATGTGCAGCAAGGAAAAATTATTAAATTGCAACCCGTTTATAAAAAGAAACCAGGCATTATTTTGTAGATATCCGCTGCTAAATTTAATCAAAAAAGCAACATCTGGTCAGAAATATCTTCCTTTTTTTAACTTATTTATGTGTGTTATATACTATATTCTATTAAATAAATATTTTTTTTCTATTTTTTTCTTTCTGTGTGTAAGCTTAGACACTCCTCAAAATTCTGTTGCACTTGCATAACAACAACAAAGATTTGTTTTCTACGCTCCCTGCTGCAGATCACCACCAGCTTGCACGCGCTACGCTTATATGACATGGCCTCACCCAGCCTCCATCGACCCATGTAGTAGAGCTGCGTGCTGAGCAGGAGGGTGGCCAGGATGTGGATCACGGAGAAAACGATCCAGAACACCAGGTTGTCCTTCCCAAACACCTGCAAACCACAACACAGACAAGGGAACGTGAGCTGTTGCCGCCGCACACAGCCTCTGGAACTCCGCTGCGTGCACTGCGCTCACCACGCCCAGCACGGAGAAGAAGATGACCATGGCCAGGCAGGCGTAGGCAGTGTAGGCGCTGGCGTTGATGTCCGGGTGTCTCTTCTGGTAGAGCTTCAACATGCACAGTCCCGCAATCATGTACATGAAGGACGTGTCTGCAAGTGGAGCGCACACGAACACAAACACACACATACACACACACAGAGCGTGATTACCACCCTGTGGCAGGCTAGCAAGGCTGAACAGAGGGAATCACTTTGGAATGTTGTTGTGAACAGTGTTGTTGGGATTGCTCCAGAAAAGTAATCCAACTACAAATTACAGATTACTCCTTAACAAAGTAATCTAATTACTTCTTGAACTAACTTTGTTTCATAAGCAATCAATTACAAATTACTTTAGTTAAATAAAAGATAAAGTAACAGTTGCTCAGTGCTTTGGAACAAACTTTATTAAAGTGCAAATTTTGCACGAATGAATGTTAGCTCTCTGAACACAAACTGCACACTTCACAGAACGAACTCATGTACAGCACTGGTGCCTTTTGCAGAGCTCATTTTATTAAAAGAATTAGAAGATTTCAGAAAAGTAACTAAATCGTTAATTGATAAGGTAACTATGATATAATTACTGTTTTTTTGCCACAGTAATCTAGTAACATTACTGCGTTACTCAAAAAGTAGTTTAATTACAGTAGTGGATTACTTAGTAATAGATTACTCGCCAACACTGCTTGTGAAAAGCCATCTCTGACAAATATCACTCATTCAAATGACCAATGCGATTTGAATCGATGCAAAAATAAACATACAAAGCACTGAGCTATCGCGACTTGCATCCAGACAAGAAGCCCACATTGCTCCTATAAAAACAAGTGCACTATCCCTTTACCGTTGCATACTGTTCTGTTGCTATTTTGTTTTTTTTAAATGTCGCCTTCCGTTGGATTTTCATGAAACTTTTTTTCCTTCATTTTACAAATTCAAGCCAAGTTTGAGTTGGCTTGAATTCTTACCAAACTGGAAGTTTGTGTAGTTTGGACAGACGTGGTAGCAGGCGCTGAGCAGACCCTCCATCATTAAAGCCGTCCCCATGGCGTAAAACAGACCAAAGTGTTTTGGGATGCCGCACTCCTGTTAAAAAAAACACAAAACAAGACAAAGCGAGTACTAATGAGATCCAATCCATTATTAAGCAAGACTTGAGTGAAAGAACAAATAAACTCTCTGGCTCCAGGCTTTTGGTGTCTACACTGTCTCTTTCATAATGACCTTTATTTTTTTAAATAAGACAAAATAAAAATGTTTATGGGAAATGAACATAAAAAATGTTGATGTGCGTTAATGCTGATGTGTTGAAGTAAATCAACTGCACATGTATCGCCATAAGAACACTTGCTTGCAAGCCTTCTGTTAACTCTTTCACTCTGAAATTTAGATTTGTTTTTTTTTTAATTGTGTGAACAGGAAATAAAATGCTGAAAAAAAATAAAATAATACGTGTCACTTCCTGTAGTAAGGGGGTGGAAGGTGGCCTCCGAAAAACCAAATTCCTTTTTTTATTAATTGTTCAAAATAAACAATAAAGATAAGTTGTAAAATATATCTTAAGCTGCCTGCTGCTTGTGGAAGACCCTTGCGCGCCCTCACCAGTGAGTTGGGGTCGTTGCGCTCCATGGCGCGGTTGTGGACGATGTCTCGCTTGAGGACGATGAGGAGGAAGAGGAGGCCCAGCATGACGTAGCCCAGGTTGCTGAGGATGTTGTTGAACGCACTGCGAGGGAGGGAGGGAGGTCACAAGAGTCACTATCATTTTCTCTCCTGTGTCTGAAAAGCAGCGCTGGCCGTTGAGGGCCAGACTGCGTGGAGCTGTGAACCTGCCTGAGGGCTCCCAGCGGGTGGGCGCACAGGAAGTTGTAGAAGCAGATGTCTTGGTTTCCTGTGACGTTGACCACCTGGAAAAGAAGGTTGAAGGTTAAAAAAAAAAAAAACTCCATAGGGGTTCAACTCAGCGTTTCTCAACTGGTGGGTCGCGACCCAAAAAAAAAACTTTGTGGGGAGTTTCCTTTTTTATTTTCATTTATTTTATTTTTTTTTAAAGGGAAACTAAATTGTATATATATTTATAGAGAAAATGTTGACTAGGGCAGGGTTGGGCAAACTCTTTGATTGGTGGGGCCACAATGGCTTCTGAAATATGACAGAGGGGCCGGAGCAGCAGCAGATGGATGGAGTGAGTTGGTGACCGACCTCATAGGAGGAAAAAAATATCATGGGATATGTAGAAAACGCTGCTTTAATGTCATTTAAAAATGAACAAAAGCAAAGTTACAATGAAATCGGTGTCTTTGAAGCCCCACGGTATTTAGCTCTTTATTGAAATGACTCTGAAAACACTGAAAAAATGGATGAAATAAAACTATTTTATGACTTACTTTGTATTAATAGAATTTCTTCAAGTTCAGCGGGCCAGATTATAAAGCTTAGCGGGCCGCATATGGTCCCCGGGCCGTGGTTTGCCCAATACCCGGGCTAGCGTTTTTTTTAATTTTTGCGGAATAAATTTGGTTCACGACTTCAAAAAAGGGGAAAAAAATGTGGGTCTCCAGCAGTGGAGAAGCGCCGCTCTAACGTGACGCTGCGATTGTCTCAGTCGTCAGCGTACCGTCTGGTAGGTGATGACCAGCTGGATGACCGGCAGGGCGTAGAACACAGCGATGGTGGCGATGTTCCTGCAAAGAGGGAGGTGGTCATCAGGGTTTAAGTGACAGCTTTTGGCATTTGGACTTTGGATGGGTGTTCACCCGGCGTCCTCACCAGAAGTAGATTTGATATTTCTTGCTGAGGATCCGCTTGTCTTTGCGAGCCAAGTCGGCCACGCAGAGAAATTTCTGCAACAAGGACGACAACAACAACAAAAAAGAAGGTGATTTTCGCTGCGCACCACAAAAGTCGCAGCCTCAAACTACACATTTACGCTCACTTTAATAGGCCGACGTGTTCGGACAGCAGGTTTAAATGCACAATTAGGAATTTTTTTTCTTTTTTTTTTCTTTTGAGAGAGAGACAGAGGGATCCAATTTCATTGTGCGCTCATTCATCTGACACATTCCATGCCACTTTAATGAGTTTAGAGTGCAAACTGAATGCGACCCTCTAGTGACCTGCATGTGCAGAAGAGGTCCTGAGGTCACGTTTATCAAAATTACAGAGTTGAACTAATTTCTTTTATTTGTTTTAAATGTATTAATTTAAACATATTTATTATTCATTTATTTATTTTTTTATATTGCGTGTTTTTACTTTTCTGTGAAGCACTTTGAGATGCATTGATAATCAGTGTTGTTGGGATGACTCCATCAAAGTAATCCAACTACTGTTATCAATTACTCCTTTAAAAAAGTCCTTTAATTACTTCCCTAACTACTTTGTTTCATAAGTGATCAATTACTAATTACCTAAAAAACATAAGGTAACAGTTGAGAAGGTCTTGTTTCCTGCGCATAACAAACACTGAACCACAATATTCTTTCATTTAGACAAAATGAACTCAAAGTTATGTTTGTGATTTCCAGCGACAAACGAAATCGTTTTTTTGTTTTGCCGCCGCCATGCTTGTCTTGGTGCATCATCGAATGTCAATGACGTTGCATGCACGGCTGCATCATCGATCTGCGACATCGTTGTTTTCGGTTGTTTTTCTAAATTTCAGACATTGTGTGGATAATAAGGCATTTTTAGCTTGCAAAAAATTCCATTACTTCAGAAAAGTAATGGAATAGTTACTTGATAAAGTAATTATGATATAATTAGCATTTTTGCCAGAGAAATCCCATGACATTATTCTGTTACTAAAAAAGTAGTTTAATTACAGTAGTGGATGCACTGTTGATAACGCAACAAGCAAATCTTTTATTTCATCTGCTGTAATCATCCTAAACACCTTGAAATAGAAAAATCTACTTTTTTCTAACATGCACTTTTTTGTTTTTATGTATTTACTCCTTTTTATTGTGTAAAATGTGTCTTGATGGAATATGTGAACGTGTTTGTGAGCCCTGTCGAAGATGAATTTCTGTCACCATCTGGGACAGACAATAAAGTTATCTATTCTATTCTATTCTATTCTATGTAAATAAAGTTCACATGCTCGCTCCTCCTCCTGGGACGCAGATGCGTGACGCCTGTCGCATTTCACGACGTAAAGGTCGGACAGACGCGAGCCGGCCGTTCAGACTGCAGTCACGCTGCAAAATCTCAGATCTGCATCAGAATGGTATTTTGAAAAGCCGAGGCGTTCCAACCTTGGTGCGGACGATGTTCTTGTCCGAGTCGATGTCGTCCAGCGTGTCGTAGTCGTCCTCCTCTATAGAGCTCAGTGACTCCTGCCTGCTTCGTCCAACGCTGTCCAGTGTTTGCTCTGGCGAAAGGCAAGAAAGAGGAGGGGAGTGAGCGACTGATGAAGAGGGAAAAGAACACGCACTCATCGGTTACATGCACGTCCGCAAATAAACCAGTCATTCGGCCAAGGCAAGACACATCACAATTTCCCTCACGTGTCAACCGCAATCATCATATTTTTTATCGTAACTGTGATTTTTGAAAAATCTCAATGCTGTTTGATGAGAATCGAATGCAGTTTTGAGTCTTTTGATGGTATAATTCGGGGTGCTGATCGGTTCGGTGCAAATCTGATTGGGGTGATTGAGCGAATTCAAGCGGCAGCGTGTCACCGACGGGCTGCGTGAAGGTGAAGGTGTTTGAAGAACGGGCGGCGTTTGAAAGGTTCCTGTCCTGGAGAGCAGAGACACACACAGAAAAATGAGGAGGGGGTGGAGGAGGAGGAGGCAAGAGCTGCTGGCAGGAGCAGGAGGAGGAGAGCTTCTGAGCCGTTCGCTACCAGCGACGCTGCTTGTCTGATGTGTGTGAGATTATTGTTTACTGCACACAAAGTTTATTAAAAATCATTCAAATCATTTATAGAGTCTTACATTTTAGAATTCATAGATATTGTATACCTAAAAACATTGTTTTGAGCACAGAATAAAAGTCTTCCCAACTTAAGGTTGAGTGTGTTTGAAATAATTAATGTGAGAACTAATGTTAAATACAGATGCGTTCTTGCTGAATGGGCTCAGCGGTGAATTGAAATAGTGCAGGTCTCAGCAGAGTTTCAAAAAAAAAACGTTGAAAGGTTAAAATAATAAAGGTTTACAATGGAAAATTGTTGAAAATGTAAAATGATGAAGAAGAATTGAGAGTATGTTTTTCTTCTTTGTATGACTGATATCCCGGGTTATCTAGTCGTTTGTAGGGGCAAAAATAAGCCTCTGCGACAGCCTTTCATTCCTTGTTTGACTGCAGGGTTTTCAAATTTTGTTGTGAGAAATTGTTATTGCAATATATACAGCATATATATATAAATGTACACACACAGACAAAAACACACAAATATATGCACATATGCAAATTTGTGTTTTTTTTGGCATTGTATTGTATATTGAAACGTGAATAAACCATTCGTTCATTCATTCATTCACTCATTCACTCATTCATATGGTCTCTGACAAATAAACAAATACATTTTACAATGTCTGTTTTTTTGCGCACCCATGTATCCGTAGTTGTTGTCGGTGGACGTGGCGCTGTCCGTGATGGCCTCCGAGCTCAGCGTGCTGCCGTTGTCGGCTGGCAGAGACAAACGAAGGGGGCACAACTCGTTACTTGGTTCAAATCTCAACGCCGCAAACGAAAAAAAAAAAAACAAAAGCCAAGAGGTTCCAAACGGACGTGTGCAGGACTCACCGAAGGAGCCGTACTCATACGGCGAGACGGAGACTTGGCCTGCGTGCAGGGACACACAAACGCAGAACGACTTCAGACGCGCGACATTAATGCACGACGCCAATCACCACAAAAGATCTGCTGGGGTGCAGGGGTCCAGTGGTTCGCAGTGCGTGAACGAGTGAGTGAGTGACGCTCACAGCCCGTGACATCAGGTTTGTGCGACTGCATGAGTGTTTTTTTGTGATGCTCGCACTTCCGATCCTTTTTCCCCTGAGACGCACACAACTACTGCGCGACATGCTTGTGTTTTGTTTTCGGTTTTTGTTTTTGCAGAGAAAGCAGCGCAAAGCAGCGGCGTGACAACACAACGGCGACAAAGCTCTTTGTCCAAATGACTCTAAGAACACTGGAAAAGTGGATGAAACATAGCTATTTCATGACTTACTTACTATCAATACAATGTCTTCAAGTTCAGCGGGCCGGTTTAAAAGAGCTTAACTGGCCGCATAAGGCCCCCGGGCCATAGTTTGCCCATGCCTGGGCTAGCGTTTTTACTTTTGTGGAATAAATTTGCGTGCTGCGGAATAAATTTGGGTTGCAGGAGCAGATGGATGATAAGGGATAAGTAGAAAAAAAAATGTGCTTCAATGTCTATTGAAAATGAACAAAAGCGTTACAATAAAATTTGTCTTTGAAGCCCTGTGATATTGGGCTCTTGACTGAAATTACTCGTAAAACAGTAAAAAAAAAAAAAAACTTACTTACTATTAATATAATCTCTTCAAGTTCAGCAGGCCCGATTAAAAAGCTTAAAGTGGCCGCAAATGGCCCCCGGGCCTCAGTTTGCCCATGCCTGGAATAGGCTGTTTTTCGAGCGAGGGTAAATGGCCTGGTGTTAGTGGACGAGCGTGACGAGCGACAGCAGGCAGGCGACACAAGGTGAGGCAGGACGTGTGACACACTCTAAATAAACAAACAAATAAATAAATAACGGTGTCGTCATACCGTCTCCGTTCTTTCCAAGTAGGGAGGCTGAGCCGCGTTAGCAGGAGGGAGCGAGAGTGAAAGACACACGTTCAGTCCAAACACAAAAGTCCAAGAGCAGACAGGAGAAATAAATTATATGTATAAATGTATAATATAATATATGGCGACCTGTGACCAGTGTTGGCGAGTAATCTATTACTAAGTAATCCACAACTGTAATTAAACTACTTTTTGAGTAATGGAGTGATGCAACTAGATTACTGCGGCAAAACTGGTAATTATATCATAACTGCTTCATCGAGTAACCATTTTCTTACTTTTCCGAAATCTTCTAATTATTTTAACAATATGTTGCTGAAGGCGCCAGCGCTGTACGAGTTTGTTCTGTGAAATGTGCAGTTTGTGTCCAGAGAGCAAACATCCATTCGTGTTGAGAGGACAGAGGCAATATTTTGGAATTGCAAAATTTGCAACTTTAATAAAGTTCGTTCCAAAGCGCTGAGCAACTGTAATTTTTTTTTTTTTTTTAAACTAAAGTAATGAGTAATTCATAATTGATTACTTATGAAACAAAGTAGTTAAAGAAGTAATCAGATGACTTTATTAAGGAGTAATCCGTAGTTGCATTACTTTTATGGAGTAATCCCAACAACACCGCTCGTGACTAACGTAGAACACGTTTGTCCAAACACCCCATAATGAGCCCCGGAACGGTTTCAGCTGGTTGCTTGGTTACCTGTCTCGGCGGGCGACATGTCGGGGGGAATCTGAAAGAGTTCCCTCTTCCTGTTCATCCTGCACACAAACACAGAGGACCAAATCCCTCAACGACTGCTTCATTTTTTGAAGTCAAATCTTTCTCTTGGAGGCACCCAGCAAGGTGGTCTGAAAGAGCGGGAAATGAACACCTGGATAGGGGTGTCATCGCTAACCCCTGCGCCCTTTGTGACATCACAAAGTGACACACATTCAGAGCTGTGTGTCACGCCTGACAGAGTTAAAACACAACTACTTTGACCTTCCAGGCAAAAAATTAACCCCAAAAGACCACTTTATTTATCCAATAATGGATGTAATGACAAATTTGTTGTGTTTTAAAATTTTGAATTCAACTTTAAACCAAAACTAGATGATATAATCATAAATCCACAACACCAATGAGACACTGATTGTTCAGGATTTTTTTTGGAAGCTCTGAAATTCCCCACATTAAATGAGGGCCACAGCTGAATGCACGCAGCATCGCATACAAAAATGGCAAAAGTGATGATTTTGCTGTACTGGGGAAAAAAAACTACAACGACAACAAGAAAACTCCACACTCACCGTTTGTTCTCGATACAGGCCACCAGCAGCGTGAGCAGGTAGAAGGAGAGGAAGATGCCCAGGCAGAACAACATGCCCTTCACATACACATCAGCTGTGGGCAGTGAGAACAGAAATCAAGATCGAAATTAAATCTAATTAAAAAAAAATAATAATCATCTAAATGATGGATCATTTGGCCAAGAAACGAACAAACAAACAAATGAGAAATGGTTGATTCCTCCGTGGGACTCACAGTTGATGGCCGGGGAGACGAGGACGTCCAGGAGTTTGGTGCGGTTGCCGGCGTCGATCAGCTCGTCGGGACGCAGAGGGTAGAAGCGCAAGGGGCCGCCGCAGGCCTCGTCCTCCGTCTTCACCACCACCACCACGTAGAAGCTGTTGCTGGGGAAATCCTTTCTCTGGGCGGCAGCGACGGGCGATAGTGTCAAATGGAATATTTAGAAAAGTAATCGTTGAAGAAGACAAGCAAATAAAATAAAATAAAAACTCTAAATGAGTAAAGACGTTTCTCTTTTAATGTTTCTTATGATTTGTTTTTTTATCATACCGACAGTCCTTTCACATCTTCCTATCCTTTGAATGATAAGATCAGTTTTCACAGCATTGTGAGGGTCTCCTCAATGACAACAGGAGTCCAGCTGAGCGACTCCTCCTGACCTCATCCTTCCACACCAGTTTATACCGACGCCCTCAGGGTGGCGCTATTATGCATCCCTGAGGAAAACAGATCGACGTTGGAACGCCTCCGTTCCATCAGCTACTGAACCTCTGGACAGCGGAGGGCAGCTGTGAATGCAGAGCCGACAGACCAAAGGATTGTCTGTCTGCTTGTTTCTCTGAATGTGTTTCATGTGATACGTTTTGCTGCCATGGGTAAAAATTCAGATTCAGCGACCTGGTTCGTTTGATTCACCGAGTCCTGATGGTCAAAATTTTCAGAGAGCTGATTTAATGTACCTGCACAGTGATAGCTCCCTTTCTGGTCATGGTCTGGTACATCCCGATGAAGGCCACGTTGTTGTCCAGGTCGTAGACGGGGCACTGCGGAGGAAAGGAAGAGAAAGATGGAAAACACAGAAGAGGACGAAAGAAAGAGAGGCAGAATAAAAGAGGTGTGGCATAGTGTAAAGATTATAAAATAAAATGCTGAAGGAAGAAAGTCAAACATCCCAAATGAACTTGGGTAAAAAAAAAAAAGCTCAGTTTTTTTAGGTAATTATTTCTGTTTTTCGGGGTAATTCATTTTTATGGTTGATTTTTCGGGGTCATTTTTTTCCAGTGTTTTCTTTCCAGAATAATATTCTTTTCGGTTTTACGGACTAGTTTATTTCAATCAAGTTTTACTTTAACCTGGGTTTAAGTCACTGGGAGATAGTCCTGTCTTTAAGTCACATGGTATTACCATTAGTTTGTCGACTTTACGCAGGCACCTGGAGAAACTGATCCTGCTTCTCCAGGATCAGTTAGACATATATGGCATGCTCCATGGATACAAGATGGTGCACTTGAAATGCATTCAGGGCGGCTACGTGGTCACCCAGGAGACGATCAGGAGGCTCTTGCAGGTTGGCGGTTTTCTCGCAGGATTTTTGAGTATCGACGATAATAATAACGATAATTCAGAAGAAAAAAAAACTGAAAAACAGGGCTGGAAAAATTACCACCAAAAACAGGGAAAAATTAGTCATAAACACAGAAAAAATATACGAAAAGAAAAGATCATCACCCTGAAAAACAGAGATTTTTTTCCCCCAAGTGAATACAATATGCTTCCATAGCTTCAAGCTGAATTCTTCACACAGTAAACTAAGCTACGCCCTCTTGTGTCAGTGGAGTGTCACTGCACGCCTCTGCTTGGCCAGGACGGGTGGGAACGAGGCGCACCTGGATGTCCTGGATGGACATGACAGAGCAGGGGAAGTTCATGTCTGAGTTGACCTTGACGACCACCGTGTCCACCCCGTCCGGGAAGACATACTTGAAATACTGAGAGAAGAGACAAAGGACAGAAGTCGAATCAAGCAGGAGGGAAATAGAATCGCACGTTTCCCGTCGTTCTTTGCTTGCTGGGTCACAGATTGATGACGGAAGGCAAGAAAGAAGAAGTTCTTTTACACTTGTGTGGTAACTAATGAGGATTAAATAAGCAGTGAACAAGTGTTCCCAAAGTAAAAACGAGACTTGCGATGTGAAACGGTTCCCTTTTTCAGTTGGACTTTCCCCAGCCTTGTACTTCCCGCCACATCCGGCCCCAACTGTGACCGGCACTGATTGCAGGCTGCGGTGGCTGACCTTCTTCTTTGCAACAAAATAAAAATAAAAGAACGAACAGCGAAAGACACACGACGCGGGGAGAGAAAGCCGAGTACCTGAGGTTGGGATGGTGACGCTGTGAAGCTGAACTTCTTGTCCGTCCTGAAAATGAGACGGCGACACGTTTAACAGCCCAGCGAGTTACCAGTGAGTAGGCCAAGGCCGTGCGCTGAACGGATCGCGCGAGGCGGCGCACTCACTGCAGGGTGAAGCTTTCCACGCGGCTGACCCTCAGCTGGTAGTTGGTGCCCTGGCTGGAGAGCGTCGACACGTCCACAAAGAAGTACTGGGTCTCGGAGGCGGCCCGGGTCGGAGGTTGGCACAGGGTGTTGGCCACGTGTTTGTAGGGGTACTTCCTCTGGTAGCTGGAGAGAGACGCACGCAGCGGGAGGGAGGTTAACAGACAGCAGGGGGGGGGGCAAAATTGGAGGCCTCGGGTGAAAATCAAAGAGTGTCTGTGTTGAAACAAGACGGAGTCCATCCTTCATTTTGCTCGCTCAACTTTCTGCGTAATATGAACCGCAGTTCTGGAAATCGTCCCTTTGTGATGTCACAAAGGGACACCGACGCCTCAGTCGGGTGTTGCTTCCACCCTCTGTGACCGCCTCCCCACTTCCTTATTTTTTTTAGTTCCCTTTTCAAAAGCGTGTATAGTGGAGAGAAAAAAAAATGATCAGTTTTAGCAGGAGGCTGTAAACACAGGGCAAAAAGCTGGAAACTCATAAAGAATGAAACACCTTCTTGATGAGCCAAGAGTTGCTGAGAGGTTGGGGGGGGAAAAAATGAAAAGATTCCCTGTGAAACTAAGAATCTACTGCTCTACATCAGCTGCTCACCACCACCTGTCACTGCTTCCACTGGCATAATACCTGTAATAGGTTTTAATTGGTCCTTAATGCCACTGTGTCACCGCGGGAGTTTTGCTTGGCGCGACGTCATCGTTTGTTTCCCCTCTGCTGCGTCGCTTCTCCGTTCTCATAAACTGACAAAAAGAATCTCGTCTTGCTCCTGCTACCTCACTGCCGGCTCTGGATAGAATTTCACTTAATATATGGCACTATACAAGCAAACCTTGAGAGGTTTATTTCACTGTTTTTTTTTTTATATTTGAGATATTCAATCAAAGTATGTACATGCTCCAGTCTAGATGAGACTTTTCAAGAGAACAATCTATTTCCCTGAATGACACTTTTTTTCTTTTCTTCCAGTTGCTGAAATCTGCAAAACTTTTGCGACACTTTGCGGAATGTCCGCGTCAGCACGCTTCCATGTGAATCAGCGTTGTACGTTGTAACTTGCTGATTCCCGCAGGAGGAAGTGAGTTTCCAAAGTTCATTTGTGATTACCTGCAACATGCCTCTCCACCAGACTTCACCTACAAGACATCCCTGCTATTGGACAACACAACACACACCCCGTTACCTATAGGCTCTCAGCCTGTGGCATATTCACAGATAAGCATTCAACCTGATATGAAATGTTCATCGAAGTCGCAGAGTTCCCGCGGTTGCGTGCCCGCTGACTTCTTTTAATGCAGACGTACGGCATATAGATTTTCTGAACAGAAGTTTACACAGCGGGATACACCCGCTCAAAATATTACAGAGAGAGACGTACGATGCCAGGAATTCTGACATTGTTCATTTCACTGTAACTCCTCAAGTGCAGGGGGGAAAGCAGCTTCTCGCTTTAGACTCTTATGAGGTAAACAAAAGAGCAGCATCTGCAAAAATGCACAGGCAGGACTTTGGACCATCACACGGGCATTTAAAAGTATGCCACGTTACGGCAGTGAGGGGGTGGCACAGTGAGATAATATGAGAGACGTTATGATTTGGTCAGTCGAAGTCTACAAAAGTCAAAGGTCAACTAGTTAAATAAACTGGAGATTTGTCGAAATGAAATTAAGACCATGACGACTCACAATTTTGCAATGCTTTATACTGGAACACTGGTAAAACTGAGGTAGTTATTGTGGGTCTAAGGGAGCTTTGAGACACATTGTCTAGAAATACTTTTGAAATACATATTACTTTAACCTCCAACAATGGTGCAAGAAACCTTTTTATAGGTAAGAAAACATATGAAAAATGTCTAAATGGGTTTTTGTTCTCATTTAAGACTCAAGCAACATTGCAAACATTTGAAATAGTTTGTCTTTCAAAGATGCAGAAAAGATTACCGATGCCTATGTCACTTCCAGACTAGATCGTTGTAATTCCTTATAATCAGTACAGTCCAAATTCTTCACATGGGACTCGACAATAACTCAAAACGCGGAGGACACAGCACATTTCACCTGTCCTGGTATCTTCAGCTTCGATCTAGAAAAGAATTTAAGACCCTCCTGATTACTTCTAGAGCTCTTCACTCTGAGGCTCCATCCTACAGAGAGGCGCTTATTGATCTGCAGGATCCTCCTGGAACCCTTCGCTCTGAGGATGCTGAGGAAGAAGTCTTAGCTTTTTTGCTCCTCCACTTTCAAACCATTTCCCGGCTTCTGTTCGGGGGGCAGGAACTGTCAGTTTATTTGAGACACTAACACTAAAAAACTTTTTTTTTTGTCACAAAGCTTACAGTTAGCAACAACAAACTGTCAGTTAAGCTGCTATAGGCTAAAACTGCTGAGGGAGCTCTTTCTCTCCCACTAAAAGATCTGGAGCTTCTGTCCCTTCTGTCCTTCTCTACCTGAACTCCACTACCACCTATTCACCCAATACCGCACTGAAGACACAGCTGACCAGCTGACTTCAGGACTCAGGACTTGAATTACCAGCTGATCTTGTCCCATCACAGACTTGTTTTCCATCTGGACGGCAACCGTAACAGTTTTCCACATTATAAATAAGTTGTTCTGAAATGTTTCAATGTTTCTCTGTACATTTAGAAGGCATTAGCTGGCTTTCTCTTTGATTGTGCAAAGCACTTCGAGACGCCTTTGGATGTGATTTAGAGCCTTATAAATAAAAGTTGATTGAGTAACTGACTGATGGATTGAAAAATGTCATGGTAGAGCTTCAGCTTTTCTAATTACCAGGCCAAAGTGTGGTGCTGGAATGTGTATTTGCACACTAGACAGATAGATAGATAGATAGATAGATAGATAGATAGATAGATAGATAGATAGATAGATAGATAGATACTCACAGGCCTCTCAGTATAAGAGGGACTTGGAAGGACAGCACAGCTTGCTTCTGACGCACAGCAAACAGGACGGGGCTGTCAACACCTTGTGACAGCACATCCACAGTCACACGCACACCGTCGGACTGAAAGAGCAGCGACAGGGCACATTAGAAACGTCACACCGACCACTGTGACCTGCTGGTGGCGGTGACACACTGCTTGCTCGGGCGGGCGCCCTGAACTCACCTTGTTCCTGGAGACGGTGTGGTTGAAAGCGTATATAGTTTGGTTCTCACTGGTCACCGTGTCGTTGTAGGTGACATCGAACTCCGCGTGTTTCTGTACCACGTTCTTGCTCAAAACCGACGCCCCGACGCCGCAAACAAACTGGGTCACAAACAAGCAGAGCAGCGCCGCCAGCCCGGGTCCGAAGCGACGACGACAAGCGGCTCTCCGGCCGCTTTTATGGCGAGACTTCCAGCAACTCCTCAGCCCCATGTTCCCCTCCGCGCCGTGCTAATGAAGTGAGCGCAGGTCGCCGGCGTTAATCTTGCCTTTGTTGCGACAGTATTGGGACACAACTCCACCCCATTCGACTGCAATTGAGCGTCTAGCGGACTAGCTTAACTGAGCTGCGAGCGACAGCAGCAGCAGTAGCAGCAGCAGCAGCAGCTGATTGGCAGGCTGAAAGCTAAAGCAGGATGTTTACATTCGCCGACGTCGTCCTCCTTTGTCAATGTTGACATCTGTGACGGACTCGAAGCTGCTTCCTAACGCAACCGCTTCCCAAGTTTTTGGTCAAAAACACATATAAAAAAAAAAACAATTAAAGTGATAAACATTAAACCCTGTATGTCACGGCGACCCTGGCAGTCTTTCCCACTGCTAGCATCCTCCGTTGAGACGCTCGTGTTGTGATATCAAGAAGCCGCGCCAAAGATTGGGAACAACCACACGAGTGACAAGATTTTACCTCCAGGTTTGTTCTTCCCATCCCACCCCACCCCCCGAAAAATGAGCGCTGATCACCGACCGCGCTGGTGGCGCATTGTGCCGTTCATTCCAAGAAGCAGAAGGCAGGAGGCAGATTGGGTTTGTTTACAAATGGTTCAGTGTGAAGATTTGGTAGCGTTGGCGCCCCCTGCGACAAGAGAACAAGGTGCTTTGTCATGACGTCACGCGTAGCTACATCTAAAAAATATATATATAAATAAAAAAACAAAAAAACATCCAGTGCCTCCATCTTATTTTAAAGTCTATCATTTCACGTCCTGGTATTTCAACTAATGTTACTGCGCAACATGTAAATAACGCTATTACTCCCTCTCCCTCTTAATGCATTATTGGAGCCTGTGGCACTTAGTGTAATAGTGTATTCTTCTTTTCCTGAACTGTTTCCTCCAGGGGTGGCCTCAGCCTATCACCTGCCTCCATATAAATCTATCCTCCGTATCCTCACTGCATCCATTAATCTCTTTGCTCTTCATCTGGGCCTCCTGCCTGCTTGTTCACACCTCAGCATCCTTCTACTGATATATTCATTGTCACTTCTCTGAATGTGTATGTTCATTCATTCATCTTCTATACCCGCTTATTCCTATTTAGGGTCACGGGGGTCTGCTGGAGCCTATCCCAGCTGTCTTAGGGCGAAGGCAGGGTGACACCCTGGACAAGTCGCCAGTTCATCGCAGGGCCACGTAGAGACAAACAACCATTCACACTCACATGCACACCTATGGGCAATTTAGAATATTCAATTGACCTCACATGCATGTTTTTGGACTGTGGGAGGAAGCCGGAGAACCCGGAGAGAACCCACGCAGACACGGGGAGAACATGCAAACTCCACACAGAAAGGTCCCAGGTCCCAGGTCCAGGTCCCACGACCTTCTTGCTGTGAGGCGGCAGCGCTAACCACTGCGCCACCGTGTCGCCCTGAATGTGTATGTGTCTAGACTAAATCTTTCTGCAAAAGTCGTGTGCTTGAAAAACCAGAAATACAGGAGTTAATGTATGAAATCCATGTAACGTTGAGATGAAAAAAGGCCCCTCTGGCTCTATCTCCAAAACATGCACTGTCCCTCTGATGTAATCATTCCTGATCACGTCCGTCCTGGTCACTCCTAAAGAGAAGCTCCATATTTTAACCTCGTCTACCTCCAGGTTCTGCCCACTGTCTTTTTCTCTCACCACTGTTTTGTCACCTTTGTCACACTTTAGAAAAGATGAACGTTTTCAACGTGTTCAAGTAGAATGAAACACAGCAACATGGAAGAGGTTTAAACATAATAGTGACCAACATTTTTTTTTTAATTCTAATGGAGCTCAATTATGAAAGTCCCATGGTCATGAACACAAATTGAGGGGACTTGATTAATTAATTATAATATGACAAAAAAAAAAAAAGAAGAGACACAAGAATGGAAATGGCAGTCAAATATCAGCAGGTATTGTTGTTTTAAAGAATTTCTGTCCACTGATGTCAGGATGAATCGTTGAAATTTTCATGTGACCAATATTTTTGTTTTACTTTAAATTATTTGAAATTTGACTGAGACATTGGACTGCATGTCCTGCGGTGGAAGATCCTTGCAGTAACGTCGACCCACAGATGGGAGGCAGCAATGCTGCGAGTCGTACCCAGCCTGCCAGAAGAGAGGACGAAGAAGAGGAATTCCGTGCGCACAGGGTAACGTGAGCACGTGTAGGGAAGCAGCCCTTCCTTTTCGAAAATGTCGCTGTTATTCGTTAATTATTCCTTTGAGGTTTTGAACTACTGGATCTCAAGGCTGCATTTTGGCGGAGGTAATATTTCCCATCTATTTTGATTCATGGTATATGTTTTTTCTCCATGAATATGCTAAGAGCTCGAAAGTAGAAAGCATGGCACACGTGGTGGTGCGTTACGGTCGGGGATATAGTTTATTATATATCTGAATTGTCGTTTAATTAGAACTATCTGTCTTTTAAATAATTGTGCTGCGGGGCTTCGGGCGAATCTGAATCTCTTTGCAACTGTTTTGCAGCTTATGTTGGAGGAGACGCCAACACTTGAGTGACATGGAAGAGTTGCCGAGAGCAGAAACACCCAGAGTGCTTAACCGTAGGTATCCCCGTGATGTTTCCCCCCATTTACTTATTGTTTCAGTGCATGGCTGAATTCTGTGTTACTCGAACGTAGTAATTGCAGTCAGACACCATGCGAGAGCATCGTTTTCGCACACCGACTAACACAGGATAACGGCGCTGATGACGTGCCTTGTTCTTCCGTCGGGAGTGAATACAACGTTGTAGACTCTTGTAGACTTTTTTTTTTTTTTTTTTTTTTTTTGCTGTTTTTGAGACTGTTTTTTGGGGGGATTGGCGAGCAGTGTTCTGTGTCTCTATTCTGTTAACTACTCCTCTAAACATTTTGTGACGTCACAAAGGGAACGACACCTCATTCATTTTATTAACTCGACCCTCAGCTTTCACTGCGAAACTGGTGTGGCACTAAAAAAAAAAAAAAAAAAATACAAAAAAATAAACTACACAGTAATTACAAGACTCATTCAAGTCAATCTATATACAAACATTAAAGAGCAAAAGACAGTCAATTGTGAAGAAGCAGGTTTTAGAGGTTTTGGAAAAGTCCAGAATATGTCTGTCTCAGATCTATAAATTGTTTAAAAATGGAATATGGGTCCTCTGTCAGTTGTGTTGTCCCCATAGTTTCATCATCGTGTCTTTTTTTTGTCCATTATCTGCAGACTCATGATCATGGAGGCTTGCAGTGATGCTGCTGCTTAGTGTTGTAGCTCAGTGAGAGCAGAATGCTTCAGCTGACCTCCCAGCTCGAAGGTGAGTTAAGGTACTGCACCGTGCCTCTTGTTGATCATCACTACTTTTAGAAGGCATGGCCGAATTCTGTCCCAGCTGAACGATGTTGGATACAGTCAGACACCATGCAAGAGCATCGTCTCCTTTCTGTTCACCAGCTGACTATAGGCGCCTCTCCCGGCCAATAGTTCGTTCGAACATGACTGAGTACATATACAGTCACCAGCCACTTTATCTGCTATTTATCTCTGTTGGTCTAATGGTGTGGGGATTTCTTGTTGCTGACCATGTCCATTGTTATGTAGCCAGTGTCCTAAGATGAATGGTACCCTCATTAATATTTAAAAAAAAGAAGAAGCAAATCTTTCAATGGTGTTTTCTTTCTACCCACAGCTCCAGAAGAGAAAGCGGTGATTCGCACCAGAAAGGAAAGTTGGAATAAAGGAAAGTCCAATAAGACAAAGGGACAATAACCCTGTAACTGTATTCACAATAAAGTTTTGTGTATTTGTTTTTATAAATATAGCCTTTATTTATTGATTTAAGACAGAAAAAAACTTCCAAAGCATCCTAAAAAAAAACTCCTGAAGAACAAAATGACCTGTGGGTGGGCTGGGATGTGCACCAACCCTACCAAGATTGACAAGTGGTCCACAATGTCAGATCCATTGAAATGATTTAAATGAATGACCGAATGTCACTGTTTTGGGTAAAAATGTTCATGTTCACACAGATATCTTATTTTGTGGACAGTTGCTTGTATGCAATATATTCTGACAAGACTTCAAAGTACATTAAAATCTGTTCTTCCTTATCGTTTCCAATCTCAGAGTGTGCTTGGGTGTGTGTTTGCATGAGAGTATAAGCTTTCTCATTTTTTTAAAAAAAAATCCATTTAGGTCATCCCATGATCCCCTTTTTGTATCTGCTTTTCCTTATTAGCCTGTTGCTCTCAGCAAATGCATCTGCAAAAACATTCTTTAATGGTAAATAAGAACAAAATGAAAAAACCTCAAGTCTATGCCACAGCGAGCACACGTATGAAATGGCCTAGAGAAAGGTTATTTTGACTTGACTTCATTTGAGACTGTTGGAGTCAATGCTGACTGCAAAGTTAATGCTTACTACTGTTTTCAATTCGCCATTAACGAGGAAACTTGAAGTTCTGATCCTCGCCTTTTAACAGAACTTAGTAGGTACCATAATGTCATGTTTGTCAAATGTAATATTTCTACCAGCTGGTAAATCATTCTCACATTTGTAAAAATAATAATATAAATAATAATAATAAATTGATGGAACAGTCTTGTAGAAGGGCCTCCTCTTCACAGTTCTCGCCCCATCAGATAAAGACTATCTCAGGTTTTAATTCGGTGGTGTTGACTTAAAGACCATTCCCGCAGAGTTCCCCGTCCTTGTTACCAAATGTGCTGGATGGGGTCGTCGGCCTCAGCCGCGATGGACACGAGGATGGCCTTGGGGGTGTTCTCGAACAACGCCGCTCTGTTCTGAGTCTGTCCCTTCTTCACCCAGTGTCCGTATATCTTGAAGGCGCACGCATCGATGAGCTTGCGGATGGGCTTGACGGCGTAAGGGTCGCTCTTGAGCACCTCCTTGGTAACGGGTTTCGCGCGTCGGTAGTTGCAGTAGATTCTCATGGTGGCCAAGACGGTCATGCAGATGACCTGTCAAAGAGTTTGAGGGGTAGAATTCACTATTTGCTTCAGCTTTTGCAATTATTCAGGACAGTCAAATTCATGTTTTGGATACAACTATCAGTTTAGATGTAAATTGTTGAAATTCTTCAACAGGATTTAAACAAAACAGTCACCTTGAATCGCCTGTACGGACTGAACTTCCGCACTTCAGCCACAACATATTCTGAAAAGAACGAATGGTTGAGGACATCTGTGGCTGTGAATCTCTGTTTCGGGTCGACCACCAGCATCCGAGAGATCTGGAGAAAAAGAAGAGATATGAGCGTGTGAGTTGCTCATGTCAGAGAGTCGAAATCGTTTGTGACATTTGATGCAGTTTCGCTAAAAATTATTATTGTTTCAATATTAACCAGATTAAAAAGTCTAATCACCAAATCTTTGACCGTGTCCGAGCGGTCCTCCCATTCTGGGGAGGAGAAGTCGTACTTCCCGGCCAGAATCATTCGCAGCATCAGCATCTGTTTCCTGTGCCAGAAGGGAGGAGAGCCTGCCAGCAGCGTGTACATGATCACCCCCGAACTCCATCTGCAGCAGGAGAAAATCAAGCTGTCAAATCATCTCAAGTGTTAGATGTACAGTGTGGCTATTTTTTAATCGTACAGTTACTGCAGTACCTGCTAAGCAGCTCTTCGTGACTCAAAATATTATGAACAAGAGTGCGAATTATGAGGGAAACATTCCAGAAATAATTTGATCCAAGTCAAGTGTAAAACTGCGCCAGTTACAAAGGCATGTTGGAAGTCATCTAATTTTCCCTACGTAACACAATCGACTGACAGCAACACTACAATCCTAATAATGTTATTTGTATGTGAATTCATATGTGAAATGATTGGTTCAGTTTTCTGTTCAATGTGACTTTTTGCCATTTTTTCTTCAAAATGTGGCAATATGATTTCAAAACAGCTTTGGTTTACTTTGTTTAGATCTATATCTAACGTTCTCATAACATTTCCTGCCCCACTCACATGTCCACTGCCGTGCTGTATCCCTTGTGGTCCGCTTCCATGGAGCACTCGATGATCTCAGGCGCCAGGTAACCAGGGGTCCCGCACACCTCTGTTCGGAAACAAGTCACAAACAGCGCTCCCACTTTAGGACAATCCTTTTCTTTTAAATGATGTAATTTACCTCAGTGTATTTACTCCAACCTCCCACTGAACATAAAAAAACAAAACAAGCGCTTGAACTGTACCCCCATCGCCCCCAAAAATATATATATTTAAAGTGAGCAGGTGAGCTGTCCGCTTTGACTGGACAGTCCCCCCTGCTGGTGACCCGATGCTTTCTAACAAGTCCACCTGAAAGGTCAGCAGCTCATCAGTCTGCGTTTCTTCTTGGAAGTTAACCTTTGGGATTGCGGCTGGAAGATGGAGGCATGTTGTGCAACCGGAGCCAGACTGTCGGCTGACCCCCCCGCTCCACCTCCAAACCCCAATCCCCCGTCCACCTCCCACCCAGAGCAGCTGCAGTAGCTGCGCGCCGGGTCGTAAACATAGTAACCCAAGCAGGGGAACTTAAATATCCCCGGAGAGATATGCCGGGTGGGAGTTTTTGCTCTGTCATTGAGCGAAAAAGCTCCATTTGTTTGTGAATTAGTGCTTTAGAAGAAATAGACTGATTTAAAAATCCCTCTAGATCTCCAGAAAACAACATTTTTAGCCCTTTTTCAGCAAAAATTCTCAGTTTAGAAGCCGCTAAAACTGAAGGTATTGGACTTACCACACTTTTACTTTTCCTATTCCTTGGCTGTTCATTGACTGGATAGTCATGTATTTTGGTTAAAGTTGCCAGAAAATATTGCTTAGCTTGCTTGCATAACACCAAACCTTTGATGCTTTTTTTTCCCTGCAGTGCTATTACAATTATAACTTTGAATTGAGAATTTTACTTGGTGGTGTAGTTGCTAGCCTCACAGTAAAAAGGTTGTGGGTTCGATTCCCGGCCTGAGGCCTTTCTGGGGGGAGTTTGCATGATCTGCCTGTGCCTACATGGGTTCTCTCCGGGTTCTCATGACAGATGGGATCAGCTTCAGCAGACCGCTGTGACACTGAGTGCAGGAGGAAGCAGGTATAGAAAATGGATGGATATCTCTTTCTTGAAACAGAGTTCTGGGCATTTTGCGATCTGACCTTCTTTAACAAATTGAAGAAGTTTCGGTGGGAAAAACTCAACCTTTGGCAGTGCACAGACCTCTTGAACTTCCAAAGGTGACGCCCAGGAGTTGCAAAAGCAGGCACTGATAACCTCCCGACACTCAAATCCAATGCTTTGGGCCTCATGCGATGACCTCACATGACCTGACAGTCACCATCCACCTGTATCACTGACCTTTCAGCATTTGCCCGGGCTGCGGTTGGACAGCGAAGCCAAAGTCGGTGAGCTTAATGTTCATGTGGTCATCTAGAAGGATGTTCTCCGGCTTCAGGTCCCGGTGGACGATGTTTTGGCCGTGGAGAAACTGAACCACCTCCAGCAGAGCGCGCATGATCTTCCTGACACAATGACACGGCGCATTAGCCTCACTGCTCTGGAGCAAATGGTCACATTGAGCAGTAAGACACTGGCTGACCTGGTTTCCTTCTCGCTAAGGGTGACTTTCTCTGTGAGGTAGTCGAAAAGTTCTCCCTTTCTCATCCTGCGAGGAAAGAGGGCCGCGTCAAACAGTTGCAGGAAGGATGGAGGGAGGATTCAGAATGGTAAATTGTGAAGGCTGGAGTTCACAACTCTGGTAACAACACTTACAGGTCGAAAACTAGGAAGAAGAAGACGTGGGATTCATAGCAGTCTTTGAGCTGTACTGAGAGGAGACACAATACACGACCAATTTAAAAATACATCTATTTGAGGACTCTCATCTGTTCTGATCTTGGTCCTCTCCTAAGGTGACTCTGATAAAGAGGGAACGCGCTCACTGATGTTGTCCCGTCCACAGACTTTCTTCAGGATGTCGATCTCCTTGACGGTCGCCTCCCTGATCTCCTCGATCTCCTGAGCCGTCATCTTGTCCGAGGGCGTGATGTCGATGATCTTCACGGCGTACTCCTGGGAGGTGCGCTTGTCGACGCAGCGTCGCACCACGCTGCTCACGCCCCTGGGCGGGAGAGGACACAGCGAAGCCGAGGACAATCTCTTTACAACACCTCTAGTTAACAAAATAATACGCTCATGCAGCCCTCCGCGCCAAGTGTTTGCCTGTAAAAGTCCGTTTTGGTTGCTCTCCTAATGCTACATTCAAACAACAAACTGATGTGATCGACGACTCTTTAAGATAAGAATTGCAAACACACCCGGGCAGTTCGCTCGGAAACGACTGAAATTGCACAACTGACAGCCAGGTCGCCTGATCCAGGGACGTCCATTAGTGATCTGGAACTTGTCCCACCTCCAGGGGCCAGGCTCGCAGATTGTCCGCTCGGAGTGATATTCGTGTTTTCAATCTTGAAACAATAAAACAAGCGCGGTCAATCTCGCTTGAAATCGTTTTTGACGTCATAAGTACAAAATAAAACGTTGTTTCCGTAAGAATGAACTTTGAATTTTCTATTAAAAAAAAAAAAAAAAAAAAGTTCACTTGTGACTCCAATACATGACGTCCCGCAGAAGAATAATGCAAGATTTACAAACTCACCTTCCCAGAATCTCTTTGGCATCATACTTGTCATAGAACTCCTGGGCTCCCACCCAGTCAGGGATCTCCTCTTCCTTGGTCATGATGGACTTGATGACACCAGAGGCTGCTCACAGTGTCTTGCAGCTCAAGCTAGGTTACCTGTTGGGTTATGAACATTGAAACCTTTGCAACGAACAAAAACGTGGCCCTCTTTGGTCAAATATAGTAATTAAATTATTGGCCAGTGAATTAGTAAGCATTACATTAATTACACGACAACTTGACTCTTTGATGGCTGTACTTGCTTAACTGCAATAATTTCCTTTTTCATGTTTTATATTACTCATCCCGAGAGACAAATCAAGCTATTTGATTTTTTTTAAATCTCCGTTGTTTTTCTGTGCCATTTTTAAATCAATCATAAATTAGATTTAAAAGGTCAAGTATGATTTTGATTTAATATTTTTATGAAATACAACATAATTATGTTCTTTGAAACTTAAATATTAAAATGAAAATGTTTCAAATCATGTACTACAAGTGGAGAGTATGTATTTACTATGCAAAAAGGATTTAGTTTAAGTACACAATGTTCTTTGCATCAGCATTTTTGCTTATGTGGACAAAGAGCTTTCCTTTTGGTGTATTAGCCAAAATGTTAGCTTTACAAGGTCATGGTATTTCAAATTCATTTTGTATGAAACTAAAATAATTTCTTGCGCCCATGGACATACATTGTATCATCCTAATTTTACACATAATGAAAGGAAGACCTTTAAAGCTGCCACGTGTGATTTTGATCACTGTTTTACTAGATAGCCTTTTGGTAAAATGCCCAAAACAGTAATATACAAAAAAGAAAAATCACTTACAGAATTGTGGAATCCTCAGAAGTTTCTGGCACAAAGTGTATCCATAGCCGTACGCTCAGCAACTCAGCAGAAGGCGAAGTTTCAATCACACTGGTGCTGCAGCAGCTTTGACAGGCCTTTGCCATTGCAAAGGGTGAGCTTTAATGTCAGCTGCCAAAAATAAACAGCAGCAGCAGCAGCAGCAGCTCTCTCTCTGAATGCGCTCACAGAAAAGGCACCCAGGGAGCTTCTTCTCTAACTGACAGGCATTCATAGTGGGACTCAACTACATTGATTTCACATGTAGTATTCAGCTTGTGGGTTTAGGCAGAGCAAACAGCAATGTGACATGACAGGTGCTAGAGCTCTGCGGGACAAATAATAGAAACATAAATAATGGAAAAGCAAATAATAGAACCGCTAAAGTAATATTGGTTGAGATGAAAAGTTGGTTTGAGTTGAAACACACATACAAACATTGTGGTGATCATTCAAGTACTTTATTGTTTTTATAAGTTGATTTTATACAGACTGATGTCAAGAATCCAGATGGAATAAAATTTACTATTGCTGTTCAAATGTGGACACTGATGCCAGGAACTCTGCATTAAAAGCACTGGGGCTAATGACAAAGAACACCTGGTAACAACTCAACAAAAGCAAAACAAAATATATAGACATTATTTATAAGATTAGTACACACTCAGAACTGTCCTGACTAATGGGTATAATTATGCAATCTGATAGTAATTATATATAATTGAGCTATTGAGAATAACAACTTCTTGATGTCAAATAAAGTTGCACATTTCAATGGATTTTGTTGAGGGCAGTTCCTTGTTTTCATCTTCATCTCACGACAAACCTGTAAAAAGACAATGAATGTATTAATCATTTACAGTGACTGAATTTCTTTGTGTACTTGAGTACTGGAAAAAAAAACTGCAATGCACGGGAATGCTGAAAACTTATGAAACATTTCCTCCCTGTGGCCGTGTTTGGTACTGCAGGAAATGACATCACAGCCCAAGATAATTAAATAAAATAAAGGGCAAAAAAAAGAAAGAACGCAAGCGCATTCACTTGGTTTTTGCATCTACATAGCACAGACTGCATGACACAGTTTACTTTAGATTAACAACACAGCAGGATAAAACACCAAACCAGTGATCTCATACATGACCCGAAAAAGACGACTCCTCAATTCAACTTACCATTAGCAAACTTGCACTGTTTGAGCACCTCGCTGAAACCCTCGCAGAGTTTCAAGTCGCTCTGGTTTTGGGCGCATTCGATAAACTGTTTGAGCTCATAAGAGCAGCCCTGCTGCTGCTGGGGGGCCTCCTGCTGGTACATGGGCTGGGACTGGTATGGTTGAGCTTGGTAAGGCTGGGCCTGGTATGGCTCCTAAAAAAGGCAGATTGTGGAATTTTGGTATTAAGCGAAGGGCAACAAGGGCAAGCTACATCATATGTTAATACAAAGACACGAGGAAGCTAGACAGAATCATCCACGGTGTAAACAAATAATTAGAATTATGAGCATTTTATTTGGTGTTCATTAACAAAAGTTTTCTTGGAAACACCAAATTGCCTTAAAGCTATTTCGGGCGTACAAATGGCTAAGCCACGGTTTGTTTACCTGATAAGTCACGTCAGGCCGCGCAGGCTCAGAGTGCCCTCCACCGAAACCTCCAGTCATTGCATGGCCGATGGTGTGTCCCACTGCCGAGCCCACAGCCACCCCAGCGGCAGTGGTTGCCATCTGGGCGAACATACCCGGCTGCCTGGGTGCTGCTGGAGCGCCCACCGCGGACGGAGGAGCGTGCACTGGAGCCGGCGCATACGAGGGAGGAGGGGCAGCCCTGGCCATTGGTGGGGGTGATGGTGGTGCCCGGCTGCAATGAGAAAAGTTGTTGTGAAAAGCAGAATGGAGACAAGTGTTCAGCTGAGCTCAAAACTGCCATCAGTATTACTGCTCTAAATAACATTCAAAATGCACAAATTTATGTTTTGGAATGATAAATATTTGATAGAGGGCGGTCATTAACTCAATTTTGCATATTTCCAAAAAAACCAAACATGTATTGAGATAATCAAAGAGTGAGCAAGTTATTAAATGGTGGCAAAATCTATCTGACAAGTTAGATTCTTCGCCATGTTAGTCTTTAGGTCTAGGATAGATCGGCCTGAATAAATTATAGAAACTATCATTTATTTTTGGTCAGATTTCAGATCTTTCAATTCTGCTATAGGTCGTACTACTCAATACTGTATGAGTGTGAGTGAAGTAAAGAGTTTCTATGACTATTCAGAATATTGTAATAGGCTGATTTGCGATAATGTTGAGTTAACCATTGAAAACCCAGTGACGCAACTGACTCTGATGACACGAGCAATAAGAAACGTTATCATTTGTTTCCTCTCTTGCTGCAAATATTCCGGATGCCTGATTTCTTTGCTTTACGTTATCTTAAAATAACACATGAAATCTCCTAGCTAACAAGTTAATTGCTCTGGCCGTCGTACACATGACGCAACGTACGAACACAAATGGTCTGAGATTTACCGCTCAGGTGCGTCCCATGTGAACACACACTCGTTCCGAATACTCGTCAGATACTGATGGAGAGCAATTACAGTTAGGTCTTATGAGAAGACGTAGCTTTAATTAGAAAAATACACAAGGTTTGGTGACACAAGAACGCGGAGTTCGTTCTTGTGTCACCAAACAACGTCATGACGTTAATGCTAGCTAACATTAGCCTACTTATAAACCGTAATATTGTGAATAAAACGCAGCCATTTAAGTTTACCTGGCTGGGGGCGCCATCCTGGACGTTCGGCTTCTGCTTCCTCTTGGCATTTTTAAATAATTGTCGGATTTTCGGCTAATAAATACAAACGCTGCAGACTGTTCGCAAATGTCGACCTTCAGCTAATCCGGAACTTTCTCTGTGTTGCATCATTTGTCTCTCGTGTTACTTCCGGTTACAGAGAAAAATCGTCATGTAACGCTAAATTAATGTATTTTGTTTGTTACTTCCAATTACAAAAATATATATAATATATATATAATTTAAGTTATTTTGTTAAGTACTCATTTATTATTATTTAAAAAACATGTTATTGACATCAACATCACAAAGTCTAGGCCACATTTAATCTTTAAAGTCAGGACAGGAAGACTGTGACAGGTCTTTCCCATCATATTTACACACCTACTTCATGTAATTATAGAATTTAGACAAATAACTGTAGATCTGTAGTTATTGAAAAAAAAATGAAATTTGTACATTAGGATAATACACAGTAAATGTGGATAAAATCTATTGGCATTTTCTTTCTTCTTCTTTTTAAATTTTATTGTCCATGTGGATCTGGTCTAGAGAACCCGATTGCATTGCAAATTACACCACATTACACAAAAACATGCTGATAGATTTGTAGATTTATTTTTGATTTTAAAAAAAAACATGAACAAAGTGAAAAAATATATTTTCTCTCAAAACAAATTTCCGATTACATAACATAACATTGTTGTTGTTTTTTTTAAATGGCCAGTCAAGTACGTTGTTGTACTAAAATAAGAATTATACATATAAAATGTCCTTTAGCCAAGATACATTTTGAAATAATTATGTAAATTAAAAATACTTTTTTTTTTTTTTTTTTTTTAAAGGCAAAGGAAAAGTCACGCTACTCCCTTTTCCCCCTCTTCTTTTTGTCTGAAAATCTGTGTCGCTGATGGTGTCCACCACCTCGGCCTCCTCGGTTTCCAGGAGCTCTCCGACCTTCCCAAACAGGCATTGGTGCCTCAATTTCCCCTGGTCGTCCTCCTCTGTCCGGTACACTTCCCATTAATGTCTAAATGAACATTACAAAAAAATGAGAGAACTCCTCATAGCTACGGGCAAGATGTATATTTCATTATTGTTGGGTACCTTATAGATGGAGGTGCTTGTTCCTGACTTGACTGGGACAATGTAGGACTTATCCTCTCTGGCTGCCATCACGAGGGACGAAGAGACTCGGGAGGAGATGGCAAGGGAAGAAAGGGGAGGCACTGAGGCTAGCGCTTCCCTACACACCTATGAAAAAAGAGGTGAAAGAAATTATGTCTGTTGTGATGTCTGTTGTCATAACATCCAATTAAGATAGAGAACAAGTCTTCTTAATAATAATCAGTCAGGTGAGAATGTAAGGACCATTTTAAACCAAGCAATAACTATTTAGCTAAAATAAACTTGTGGGTAAGGAATTTGTCGACTGGTTAGAGACACGTTACTGTCGGAAAATATCGGTGAAGTGAATTTTGCCTGACATAGAACCTTCAAAATTAAAGTGTTACTCATTAACTAATTAAAAAATCAGTTAGACAAAGAAAAAGCCCAACGAACATCAACCTTCATCAAACAGGAAAACGATGCACCTACCTTTGCTTATCTCCCCATGCAAAAGACTCAAGCGTGACCTGAAAGCGTTTGAGCATCATCTGCCGCCGACAGTGATAATCCTCTGACAGAACCCCATTGATTTTACCGAGTAGCATCTGTGAAACAGGATCACACTGATGTTATAGATGAAGTGGAATATGAAGTGGAACGCACGACTGGCAACCTACCCACTGATCAGTGCTGAGGCCGGAGTTGAGAAGTGGGTCAGTCATCTCTCCGCGTGGCAGACGTGCAAGCCTCGTCTTCAACTGCGTTAAAAAGCATGTTAAACGCCCTGTCAGACTTCTGTTTTTGAAGTTGTGATACAATAAAATGTAAGTCAGACCCACTTCATCCAACAGGTGTGAAAATTGAGAAGAAGGGTCCAAATCCAGAGCATGGAGCAGTAAAATCCATTCTGCCTGCAGCTCCGCCTCTCTTTGGTCTTCACCTTCATGCCGCTCAGAAAGTTCATGGCTGTGATCTTCAACTCGCTGTTCTTTTTCGGACTGATCGTCAGCCCTCGTCTCATCTGGAAATGATTCTTTCTGCTGGATTATTCGAGCTGCTTGCAATTCGAACAGAAGGAAGTCTGAGGGATGGAACGAGACTTAAAATGCACCATTGTACCACTGGAAAAGAGTCTTTCATGTTCATAGGCAATGTTTTCACCTTCAACACAACTTTACAACAGAGCCCAGTGGACTCCTATCGTTCTCACCAGTGATTTTGTTGAGGATGTACGGACTCAGCAGCTCTGAGGTGAGCACGGTGAGGGGAGAGGACATACTTGAAAGTAAATTCCTCAGCTCTTCCACCATCAGGATGTTACCCGTCTTGTTCCAGTCTGAGAGAACAGAAACACAGGACTGTACTCATGATAATCAGTTGACACTGGAGTGTCAACAGGTGTAACATCATGCAAATATGTTATTTCATATGAACAAAAATGGCATTGAACCTTACAGTGTATCTATCTTATGCAAGAGAAAGCTATAGATTTATTAGTCAGTATCAGATTCCTGCACATTGCACAATATTTGTCCGTCATGCAGTTGCTTTGTCAGGGGCATAAACGATACGACACATCACTTTTGTTGCACGTTGATGAGCTGCAAAATCAACCATAAACTAACTTTGTTCCTTATGAATACAGAACATAAATAATAATACTAAGTAGACTTAAATTGACAACAGAAATTATTGCCATTTAAATCAGTTTGTGTACCATAAATGGTGGTTTTGGACTGTTTTATGGTAATTCTAGAAACAACGCGCAAAGACAACAGAGACAGTCATTAACCTCGTAACTCTGGACAGACCGTCTTCAGCTCGTTGGCAAGCCAGGTGAGCAGAGGGCACGGGAGTTCATCGCAGGTACACCGTGAGACGCAGGAACTGCCTGGGTACCTGAACAGGAAGTAACGCGACAGGTGAAAACCCCAACATTTTAGGCATGATGTTCCCGTATTTAAGGGTCGAAAATGCGCCAAGTCGTAAGCAACAGACCATAAACCTGTCGGTACTGCCAAAATAGGACTTACCCTAAACTTTTAATGGCCACGACTGTCCCCACGCTTCTCTCCATTCTCACTGCGACTGTAAACACCGACCTGTCAAGCTAGCTCTGGTCAACTGCTAATCGTGTTTTGTTGCATGCTCTCTTTAAGGACACCGCCGCCTGCTGGCCAGATTGAGTAAAAGCAATCTATCCGTTAGTAGGAGGGTGACAGGTATTGTACGGAAAAGGCGAAGAGAACTGGTTGCTCAGTAATGGATATTCTAGTACTTTTATTTTTTATTTTATCATAAGGTGTAAAGCACTCAGCGACCTGGGGTGTCAAGAATAGTACATAATTTCGTCAGCTTGACCAAAAGTGATTTGAAAGGGATTCACATTTTCCTGAGTTTATCTTAGTCATTTTAAGAAACTTCAGAGTTCTTCCATATTTTTGTCCACTGGGAGCCACTGTAGTTCCCTTTAACACAGTTGTGTTAAGCGTTCAGGTACGCCTAGGAAACCGCTGCAAGCCAAAACTCTAACAATCTACAGTCTACTCTTACAATCTTCTCTACTTTACAATTTCCAAATACCCCCTTTTGAAGACGTGCACATTTAGTTATTTTTTATTTTAAGTGTTTATTGGTGTTCATATGTATTTACACATATATTTTGGTTTAAATCGATTTTTTTTTACATACATACTAAAAACCAAAGTTATTAAAGAAATTAATGAATAAACCCAACACTCAAAAACATCAACATTTATGCTAACAAGTTAGGTCACGTTTCGGACAGTCTTGTGCACAAATTATAAATGCATTTGGACAGTTCTACTAAGACTGCATAGTTTGGCACCGTTTCACAAGCGTAAATTCAAGTACTTGTTCACAATACTTGCCCATCTTCTTTTGAAAATGTCCATCTTCCAATGAAGGTGGGCTGTTGCCTTCTCCATAGGATAAACCTGTATCAGACCCTCCTGCCACTGAGATATAGGGGGGAGCGGATTCAACAACAAAATTGTGATCATCTTTCTAGCAATTAATAATAGGATATTTAATAAACATCTTATACAGCTAATAAACAGCTTCATTTTTTCCAATATTCCCTTAGGGAGCACTCCTATGATAAAAAAAATTGTGGAGTCAGCAGTAAGTCAATATTAAGTGCAGATAACAATTCTTTCCGAATCCCCTCCCAATAATTTTTCTTCAGGCAGTCCCAAAAAGTGTGTGTGTGGTCCCTTATCGAGTGGCAATCCCTGCAGCACAAGTTTGTCTGACCTCTGTCACATCTGGAAGTTACAGAGGCGGAGATGTGTGCATTTCGACAAAACAAAAGCAACAGTTATTTGGCAATGGCAATTTTTTAATAAATATGGCATACAAAAATAAAGCCTCCCAAAAAAAACAACTATTTGCCTGAATTAGTGTGTCATGTTCACACAGATCAACATGAGACATACACAACGTCCTTGGTTGTTAGTGCAGTAGCTCATGCCCCAGTTCGTACAGAACGCAGTAGCAATAATGTCCTTTGACAGTCGACTCTGGAGAAAAGAGTTTGTCTGCTTAGCAAGCTTTGTCTAAATGGTTGTTGTGACTGGCATTCTTCTCCCCTGGGTGCACAAGTGTGCCTCAGAGGCTTCGCAACAGACGGCATGTTCGTCACAGCGCCTCTGTCAGCAGCCTGTAAACCGAGCGGGAACAATGAAAACAGGGAGTAGGAGCGGCAACATACATCAAGCCTTTTACGTTTGCTTGCTTCCTCCAGCCATATGTACAGAAGCTGTAAAGCCCCCCCTCCCTTCCCCAAGCCTATGCGTCAGGATGCTTTGTCTGCTATTCCCATGAGACCATCTCTGCATCATGAAACCTGGAGGGGGGGCTGAACTTTGACCCATGGCAAGCGGCCACAGAAAAGTGAGCAGACTTTTCCCTCTGTTTGCCACTCAGGATCATGCTCAGTGGAGTGTTTAGCACTTGTTTGGTGGGCTGATGATTCCCTGCAAAGGAGGCACACTTGTGCTCAACATTATTAGCTGTGCTGTACACATTTGATGTGACCAAAGATTCAGATTTGGCATTGAAAGAAGACGGCAGACAACAAATAGAAAGATGCAGACTTTGACCTTGTCTGAGACTGTGTGTGTATTTTCTTTATGAATTTACAATCAGTTGATTGTAAATCAAATGAGTTGATATTTTATTGAACACTATCAAGATGACAGGATATTTTATTGAACACAATCAAGATACTATGTTTGACTAGACTTACTAAAAGCTGACATATTAAATTGCAGACGATGTTACTTCAATGTGTTTCAAAAGTGTCGTACAAATGCTGTGACAACCGATACATTAATCTCATTAATAGTTAAAGTAAGGCAATTTCTAAATTATACACTGGCATGGCAAAGAGCTAGAGCTGTGTAATTGCCTGTTGAGAAAAGCATCACATTTAAAGAGAACAATGGAAATGTCTCACAAAGTCTTAGGAGAACGACTTGTTCCAGCAGCATCACAACAACATGCATGCTTGTGAGGTGCTACTTCTTAAACACGAGCACTTGATGAGGAACTCATCTTCGGGAGGTCAGTTTCAGCGTATGGCGTGAACCATTACAAGAAGTCCAAGGTAACAAAAATCTATCGCTATTGATTTTAGGGAAACACAAAAGCTTTTTGCAATACTTCTTTTGTTTCATGACTGATGCTTTGTAACTAGCGGAACTATTTGTCTCTCATTTAAGTCGTTTTGATTTTGAAAACCTTGTATGAATAAACGTGAACATACAGTACAGTCATTCATATTGGCTGAAGTGTTAAGTTGTCAAAAACGAATCCTCAAAGCTGCGTGGTCCATTTTTATTTATTTATTTTTTTTTTATTTTCTTGTTGGGTGGGACTATGATCAAACACAGCTTCGACACAGGGGATCGTTATTCTTTAGGCCTGCCTACTGCCGGCGCGCTGCTAATGAGGCAGCCGCTGCCACTCCGCCTCGCAAGAGAACAACAGGTGCGCTTCATTGACAGCGGGGCGGTGACAGTTGCTCAGGTGACCGCGTGGACACGCCCCCAGCAGATAGACAACCATGTGCGACTGACGGCTCGTTTACTTCGGCGCTTGGCTCGTGCAGCTTTCATACCACCGAGCGCGCGCCAGGGTACTTTGCCTTAATGGACGCGTCGGTGCGCAACTGAATACAACTACTACTAATAATAATAAAATATTAATACTAAAACTTTTTTTTTTTTTTTTTTTCTTAACGCAACTGAGTTTAAACCAGGTTTAGAATGGACCACTTAAACGCGTGGAACTTCAAGTCCAAAAGCATGGACTTGGGGGAGGACTTCTACTTCCACTGCGGTGCGGAGGAAATCGCAGATTACCAGGACCCCGCTGAACTTGTGGCCGCCCTCAAACAAAAGGAGGAAGAGGTGCTCTTGGCAGCCCAGCTGGGAAACGCACTGCTCCTTGAAAACCGCCAGTTGAAAGAGCAGAGCGACGAAATCCATGTGCAGTACGCCGACAAACTGGAGGTAGGAGTCGTTTCGACACTTTTTCGTTAATCCGGGTGAAATGGTGAAAGAGATTTGACGTCGTGTGGTGTTCAGAAGAGGGGTATATGGGATGGAATAAGCGACACTTGATTTTTTTTGGGGAAAAAAAAAAAAGCAGCGGTAGGCAGAGCAGCAAACATTACACCTCATAATGCAGGTCCAGCTGGTGAGGCGACTTTCTGAATTCATTTCCTTTTTTGTCCAAAAGACTTGCACTTTGAAATCATGTAGATTGCAGAATTCTTAACAGCTGTGATTCTGTTTACACCAGGCTTTACATTGTTTCGTGTCTTATTGTTTTTTTGTTTCTGTCATATTTGCTTGTTTGTTCTGTTGTAGTTATGAATTATACAGTGTTGTTGGTGTAGGCTACTAAAAATCAACTGTCGTCAATGTCTGACCATCTTCTTCTTGCTGCTCCTTTTCAATCATGGAGTTGTGGATTTTGATTTGAAAATGTTGTGAATATCGATGTGCAAATTCTGTTGTCCACTTTTGTGAAAGGAACAAAATAAAAACATCAGATAAAACAATGTTCCAACATTATGGCAAGTTTTCCAGTGATTAACACCCAGATCCAGTGATTAACACCCAGATCCTTTATAAATCTGAGCCAAATTTTTCACGCTTGTTAACTTGGTCATGGTATTAATGAGGTTCTTGCCTCTCCCCCTTACTGTGCTGTTTATTACCTCTAAGTCCAGGCTCGGTCAATAAGGCAGGACGGATGGCTCAAGATACGCTAAAGCAAGACATTGAAACAAATGAGGCAGATGAAAAAATGGTTTTCTGGAAAGCAGAGGGAAATGCTGACGTGATGAAAAGGGTAGCAGGTTTTTGTCTGTTGGATCTCAACTCTGACAACAACAAAGATGCGCTTCGGCGACTGTACAGACCCTTTGATGCAAAATGTTTCTGCCATCCTGACTTCATGTTTCAGCAATTTCTGTGAACTTAAAGTTGTTGTCGTGAGGCGAGATAAGAGGTGGAACAAGAGAGTCTCCATGCTTGTTTGTCATGGCACACCTGTCATTCTCCCTGGTGGATACAGGTCCAATCTCCTTCAGTGTTTCCCCCACAGACATGGTGTTTCCTAGTAACATGTCAGTATGCATAAGGCAATGAATTAGCCCAAAAATCATTTTGTTTTAACACACAATTTCTAATATTTATCAGTATTGAAGCTCTCAGAATAATTGCTTCATAATGGCTGAGAAAAAGATGATTATGTTTGTGTGGCATGGTAATAGTTTTTTTTCAGTGACTTCAGTTGTAAAACTTGCAAAAATATTCATTTTGGATATTTGTTACATTTATGATGAACAAGGGGAAAACAATCATGAACCATTCCAGCAACACTCGTGAATACTGTACATTAAAAAATGTTATTGAAGTTTGAATTCACATGGATACATTTCTGGCCACGTCCAGGGGCTGGAGCAGGGTAAGCATGAGCTGCGGCTCAAGCTCGAGGACTGCCAGTCGCAGTGGGAGAGCCAGGTGTCGGAGCTGGAGAGGGATATGAGGGAACTGAGGTCCGAGGTGGAGCGGCTCACCCGGGCTTTGGCCGAATCCGAGCGGGACCGGAGCCGGGACCGGGAGGAGCACAGCGAGCACAGCCAGCGACTCCAGGAGCTGCTCAGTAAGGTGAGTCCCGCCTTTTTAGGAACTCCCCTGATATGTAATGTTTGAAAGGCATACATGAGGAATGTTTTAATTAGATCAAGGCGAGGAAATAAAGAACTTCATGGTTTTCATTTGTCAGTAACAAGCGGTTGGCTTGTAAGGAGGTGGCCACATTGTTACGTCACTTATCAATAGTCCTCCTGAACGCAGATATAGGCCTGGGCTTTTACATCACAGTGGACCTGAGGTCAAGTTGCAGTGCACTTTCTACTGTCTCACCATCAGATGCTGCTGAATCTTGCATGCTGGCCCTTTTTTTTCTTTTTTACGGTCGGAGTCTGTGTGCACAGAGCGAGACGCAAAGAAAGCTGACACTTGACCCGTGCGGCTGTAATCTGAGTCTTAACCCACCAGGACAGGACGTCACCCAATCCGCGTGTGCCGAAACTGTGTGTTCTTTTTAAAAGCACTGAAGTGTCACTATTGCCCAGCGCAATCTTCACAAGGCCACACCCTCAGCGTCTGGGAAACCTCACACACTTTTATGGCGGAAGGCCATCACAACGTTATCGTACACAAGATTTAATGGTACCCGAGCGTAAATAACGTGAGTGATCTATGTCAGTCGGTGGTTTAGGAAGTGGGTCTGAGTTTCAGGTTTCAGGCAAACAATCTGTGCCAGTGTGAGGCGGCACGGAAAACAATATGGAAATAAGAGCGGGCGAAGATGTAAATTTCACATCTAGGGCAAGGAAAGTGTGCCGTAAAGGGACGTGTCGTTTTATAGGAAATTATTTACAACACACAAACTGAGTAGTTAACTGACACAATAGGTAAAAAAAAAATTCAGGAAAAGAAATTAGACAAAAAATAATAGATATGTTTTTTGCAAAAATCTCAGTTTTGTCTCTAGAAGTGAAAACTCTAAAGTTTTTGACCTCATTTTATTTTAGTTTTCATTATCAAGGCCTTGCCCCCCCCGGCCCCCCCCTCCCAATAAAAGAAGAAGTTATAAATCATCATCCGCCTGTTTGAGTGAGACATTCATGATCCTTATTGTTGGCCGCTCAGAGTACAGAACCAAAGGCTCGATTACATCATTTACAGCCCCTTATCAGTGGCTGTGCAGGAGGTGCTATCACACAGCTGGACAACCTTGGATGTTTTTCCAAGCTGAGAAAACAGGGAATGTTTCACTAAACCGTGACGGCCGCGACACATGACGAGTGCCTCTTCTGCCTCGTCGTAAAACGGACGAGTGAACCGCAAAGTTAAAAATGAATCCAAACGACCGGCTGCTCCCACCCACGAGTCAAGGTCCACAGAATAAGGAAATGTGGTGGACATCTTCCCTGAAAAGCCCCGGCTGTCAGCAGCCTGGAGGAGCAACTGGGGTAAACAGCCTCCCTGGAAGTCCGGGAAAACGTTCATTAAGATTAAAGAAAAAAAACAAATAAGAAGTGCAATTTGCTGCATGGGCCGCTCCGGCTGGGGGAGGAAGAGGAGGGGACGTTGGCTTCGCCTTCCTGGCAGCAGACGCGCCGACCACAGGAAGCCGTGTAGTTATAAAAAAAAAAAAAAGAAAATCACGAGAAGAGGGAATGCGTTGAACAGAGAGCGTGAAGAGGCTCCATGTCTGACGCGGCGAGAACCTGCGTTGCGGCTGCTGCGGTGAGTTGTTGTCCATGTGTGTGAGTTTGTGGGGGTTTTTTTGTGTATGTGTGTGTGTGTGTGTGACCGGAACAGGGTGTTTGTTTTCCCTCCTGTGTCCTGCTCAGACTTCTATGCGGTGTACTCTGTGAAACATCAGGGGAAAAAACAACCAGTCACCTTTTAAGCGTTTTTCTGACCAGCGGTACAAAAATGAATCCTTTGTCAGTTTGAGTTGAGGGGCCAAGATAATATCCAAATATTCACATTTTAAACTGGTACAAATGTGGTGGTGTTTTTGTTTATATTTGTCAGAGTAAAAATTGAAGGATATCTTTTCTGCAGACACGCTGCTTTACATCATCAGGGGAAAGGTTCAAGTTCTTTTTTTTTTTTAGTCTTAATCTGGGCAAAATTGTGTTGCTCCTTCGCTTCCCCTTAAATCTCTTGTACACTCTGTAAACACAAACCTGTGAATTCACATTTGAAAATGAAACAAGTGCATGTGAGGAATCTGGAGGTGGATGCCTCTCCCTGAGATGAAGACACATAGCTGTGCAGAGAGAAAAAATGCTCGCTTGGATGTGAAAGGAAAGATTTGCCCTCGCTTCCAATTCCTGTAGTGTTTGAGGAAGTGAAACAATGTCGGCATGTGTCGGATGGTCTCCATGTACAATGTTGACTGTTTAGACGCTTATGGGAAAGTAGATTGAAGGAAAAAACAAACCCTTGTCCAAATGACATCATGATGTGTTTTTTTTCCACCCCTTTGGCTGGGTTGCACGTGCGCCATTTGGTTTATATTGAAATACAACATGAGAACACTGAGGAATCATGTGATACAGCAATATGGGAATGTTTTTTTGAGGCCATGGTCCAGTCAGGAAATAGGTAGCAATGAGTTTCTGAGGAATCAGCTGGATCTTTCACAAAGTTGGTTGTGCAAGAGAAGTTTCCATATTTGAACATCATCTACAAAGTAGAAAACATAAACAGACTGAGGTAAAACATTACTGATAGGAGCATATGAATGAAAAAATAAACTTATATTAATGTTTTTTTCTTTGGCCAGAATCACCTAAAGTTCTTGAGGCAAACTGAAGACTCTGAACTAGGAATGTTGAATTGACACTTTAATTCATGTTAACCATTAGTCTTTTGAATGTTGTCATAGTTATACAACAGGCCCAACAAGCCTGATTCAGCATCTTCTACAGTGTATCTGCCAAAGCAGAATACAGAAGATATTGACTTGATAAGGTGAACTGTGTTTATATTCAACTTTTAGGACAACTTTGTCTTTTTGCCTAAGAAAATTGATTAAGATGCCTTGGTTAAAGTGATATTCAGTCACCCAAAGTTAGTGTGGAATTTTTTTGCATATCAATCTTAGCTGTGAGCTGTGTCAGGGTAAAATCATCAAACACTGAGTAAGTCCATCATTCAGGCTGCCATTTGTTCACAATTAATCCACCTCCTAGCAAGTGTGGCTAAATATAAATGCTTGGTATTGGCAAATAAAAACACACATTCCCATTACAACTTTATAAAAACATTCAGTACATTGAAAAGAAATCACGCTTATACATCCTTTCTTTTTCTTTTTTTAACTTATTTTTTATTTGACAAATACACACACACACATACAAATGCATACATACGAACTTGAACACATGGAAAGGAGATGTATATTAAATAGAAATTAAGTCTTTGAAAAGTCCTTTCCTCTCCAACTTGTTGACTGTGTCTCTGTCAATATACATCCTTTCTAAATGTTACCCACCCACCAACTACAAAACAGTAGTTTAATGGGACGGCAGTAACAACAAATTCCTCCCAGTGGAGCCTCAGTTATTATGAGAGGGCAGGCCCGAATGGAGACGTGCTCCCCGTGACCCGCGCTTCCTCGAGCGGCATCACGCCGCTCACGGGCACAAAGGAAAAAGACAACACACAGCGCCGAGAGATATCAATCTTTCATTTGCCGCTTTGATGTGTCCCGACATGGCATCGTCCCAGGGGAGGGAGCCTTTCTCAGGACTGGCTTGGGTTGTCAGCTGTTAGGTGCTGCAGGTTGGTGAGGGCCCTAGGGCGAGGGTGGGAGGCAGGGTGGAGGTGGGAGGAGCGCGTTAGGAGATATCATCTTTGTGGCTTGGCTAAATGGAGCGTCCTCCTCGCGGCCCTGTTTTGCCCATTCTCAGCGGGTCGCCGAGCCCATTGTGGAGAGGGGCCCACAGCACAGCGGCGGGGATGACTGAACAGTAATGGCCGAGTCGCAGAGCCAGAATTTTATTTATAAGGCCCCTCCTCAACTCGGGGTGTCTGCATGCTACGGTTTTGTTTTTGTGCATCTGTGCCTCCTTTCATCTTGTCAACACACACACACACACACACATACTCGTTTCAGTCCTCATGCCCGTCTCACTTCCTTCACGCGCTGGTCCAAGCTGTCCCCGCATTTGCCCTCTGCCACTTTGTCGGCCAGCGCGGCACGGTGATGTCACCGACGGCAACGAGGTTCCCTTTGGCTCCATCTGCCACAGGGGCTGACCTTCCGTTGCGCATTATGCTGCCCTGATGAGAGCTGACAGCGGCCCCCCCCACTGAGCCGCTGATTAAAGCGGAGCTGAGGGTCCCGGACCAGTGCGCAGCAGTGCGAGGAGCATCTGGGCCGCCATCGCACTTGTTGAGCTTTTCTGGACCATTTGTGTTTGATCGATTTTTCAAATGTTGATTGAGTTATGCGAGCCTAAAATGCAGGATGATGGTACAACAAGCAAGGCGATTTAAAAACCAGCCAAATTTCATTCTGCGCTTTGAAAGGAGGCGAGATGCCAGGTAGCATCGTGATGAGCTTGTTCCTCAATGGGGCTGAAAAGATGCTAAAAGTTAGAAGTTTTACTCACTGCAGTTGTTTTGCAGACCTGCTAAATACATTTCAGCCTTGGTAAAACATATAAAACCCATTACAAAAACAGCAGTGTTAATAAATTTTATTTTAATTTATTTATATTTCCATTTACAGCGACATGGTTTCTGGGTTTCTCTGCTGTAATGAAAAACACCCTTTCCTCTGAGCAGCAATAAGTGTTTGTGGATTTGGGTGAGGGATTCTAAGAGAGCCAGGGTTTTTCATTTAAACTGTAAGAAGTGAAAATACCTGCATGACGAGGGAAAGTTGTAAAAACATCACCATTATTGTGTCTTTCTCAAGCTGTTTGTGGCCCTGCGACCCCTGTTTGTTTCATGTTTGAACCCCACCAGGAGCTTTGGGAGCATATTTTGTGATTCGGACGAACCCGGTGCCGTGTGGCCTGCAGCCCAGTGGACTGCTTTAATTTTAGTTTCCTAATCCTCACCTCTCTCGAGCAGCATCATGTTGCGCCGCTTCTCAGCAAGCTGAGAGTGAGAGGATTTTTACCTTTGTTATTTTTAGATTCACGATTGTGCTCGCAATCTTTTCCTCAAAGCTCAGGCCTCGGGCTGGCTTTGTTTTGGACTTTCGGGCTGACTGCTGTGAATGTGCCAGTCGGTTTTCCTCGAGGAAAAAAAAGCTTGATATGTGGCTAAGCGCATCCTTCTGCTTGTAACCCACTCCTTACCACTGTACTGGGAGAGACGATTGCAGTCCAACTCTGTCCCCCATCCCCTTTAAATCTTGTTGTCATGCGTGTTTGTTTGTTTATGTGTGTGTAGGCAATGGAGGTGGAGAGAACCATGTCCAGCCAGCTGCAGTCTCTGAAACTGCAGCTCCAGCGACAAGGAGGCCACAGCAGGCAACAGGATGAGGAGCTGATCAGCGCCATGAGGGAGCAGGTAACTACCCTGAAAACACCGAGCCGCAGGCTGCACACGTATCCTCTGAGCGTTGGCTCTGGCAAGAGGGGAAAAAAATGTGTCTCATCCTGAGATAATCCTGAGCTCGCAAGGTCAAAATGACCCGAACGCTCTGCACCGCACTGTTATTTTCCCATTTGGAGGTGTTGGTACCAGCCGCCGGTTCAGCTTGCCTCGTGCTGCACTCGAGTGCACTTTCAGTTGCAGATGAACCTGCAGCTCTGGGTGTTGATGTAGCCACCGTTTGCATCATGTACATCGAGAGCTTTACACAGCACTGTAAACATAAACATTTAACACACAGCTGGACTTTACTTTCTCGTGTCAGCATTTGTTAAATTGGCTCATTCACAGAGAACCAAACTCAGTGTCATTTATTCAAACGCGCGCCGGACGATTCTGGCAACTGGTCTCACGCATTCCACAATGCGTCTCAAACGAATGTTTTCCATTCTGTGAAGGTGCTGCGGCTCACCAAGAGAGAGGAGGCGCTGGAGGAGCGTTTGGAGGGCGTGTGTCGGGAAAACACCGAGCTGAGGTCCAGTCTGGCCACCTTAAAAGCACGCCTGGCGCTGCAGGACCAGCTCGAGCAGCGCCACAGCCAGCAGGTACACTTTCTAGCACCGCGACCCACGTGTGTGTGTGTGTGTGTGTGTGTGTGTGTGTGTGTGTGTGTGTGTGTGTGTGTGTGTGTGTGTGTGTGTGTGTGTGTGTGTGTGTGTGTGTGTGTGTGTGTGTGTGTGTGTGTGTGTGTGTGTGTGTGTGTGTGTGTGTGAGCGCGCATGTGTGGCCCAGGTTTCGGTGGGGTTGTGGAGAACACTGCCAAACAAACCACCTCGTCCCTGTCATTGTAAAGTTTACTTGCAAAGCTGGATTCCATTCTTTTTTTGTTGCTGGTTCAGTTTCGAGCTTCTGTGCCGGAGGAATCTGGAATCTGGAATCTGGCATGTCAGGATATTTTCCACTCCACGCATTGGAGTGGAATTTCCTTTGTCGTCGGCCACTGCTGAGAGTGTTTTAAGAAGCACCTGTGACTGGATCTTTTTTATGTCGTCGCATATTTCTGGATGTTCATCACTATCAGCTGAATAATCACGTTTAGCCTCCTTTGAGGGTTGATCATCAGGTTTTTGCCGCGTGCGTTCGCTCAAGCAAATGTTTGTTTGTTTGCCGTCTTTCAGTTGGCCGAGGCGTGGCAGGAGGCGGAGGTGGCGCGGGGTCGCTCACAGGAGCTGCAGGCGCAGGTGGAGGAGCTTCAGGAGGAGGTGTCGCTGCACGACTCCACGAGCCACAGAGACGCCTCGTTGCTGTCGGAGCTGGAGAGCAGCCTGGCGTCCTCCGAGCTGGGCATCAGCAAAGAGGAGGTACGAAAGCAGCAAAACTGGAACCCAGCATCCTCATCTCGAAGCCAAGCAGCCTCGGACAGCAATCTTAACTGCACTTGTCAAATATCTAACAAGTCAAGGATTCACATTTGGGGGATTTTCTCAGCGGTTTTCCCAGCATTTTTCCCCCAATTGTGAAATGATGAACCTGCATTTTATAGAAAGCAGAAAAGACACTATTGGTCAGGAGCCAAATCGTGCCCCATCAGGAGTCTATAATCAGTCAAGTAAATGTACAGCGGTGGAAAAAGGTTTTTGGACACTCTTTCAATTATTGCCAGAGTATATTTATGTGTTTGAAAAGGTTTGACTGCATCAGAGGCACACAAACTAATGGAAATAATTTTGTACAAACAAAATAAGCAAACTAAATTTGTGCAGTTATTGTCCTCTTGGATTTGTAAGCCTACTATAGAGTAGTGGAAAAAAGTTTTCTGACACCCTTACAATTTTATTCAATTATTTTAATAACTATTTTCCAGAGGATTTTTTTTCCGCCTGCGTCAGACTGAAGTGGTGTGCTTTTCTAACAGAGCTCACCCTCATGCTTGTGGTGTTTGTTGATTGGATGTGAAACATTACAGATATACTGATTTAATAATAATGAAAAGAAAAACACTTTTCCTGGGCTGCTTGTTGTTGCTATGTATGATTTACAGGTTCCACACTGTTACTCAGCACATTTTCAAGGGAATTCACAAGACCTATTGTTACAGCATCAAGTTGCCGCATGTGTTGTTAAATATATATTTTTTTACTTCAAAGTAATAAACCAAAACGGAGGCAAGAGTCCACTGGGGAAAAACAATTCACCTCTCATCCAAACAAGAACGTCAGTCCTACTTGTCTTATGCGATTATAACTACGCTGCACTTAACAGGGGCACTAAAATGGTTCATTTTGTGCCTCTGACGTCAGCGGTTAGCAAGTGTTTTTAGGATTGTATAACTCATTGACTCGAGGACAGTTTTCCCCAGAGCGGACTTGTTAAACTGTGATGACTGGAAACCAGAACTGATTCTCAAAGACATAGCACATTGAGATAACGCAGTGGTGGCACCAGAGAGACACAGCATGTCAGGGTGAGCGGGACGTGCTGACAAAACATTTTGTCCTAGTTCTTCGTGACTGTGCGACTTGTGTGTGTTTTTTTTTTTTTCACTCCGAGTGAAGGTGCCTCTGAGAGAGCATTAGACTGAGTCTTTTCGCTGAGGTTCGCATGAGCGGGATAAAGAAATGTGACAATGGAGCCCTTTCCATTCCGCCACTCTAGATGTCTGCTGTCCATTGTTTTTGCAACAGCAGGAAAATGTGGTGTGAAGCTGCCCACATGAGTCATCCTCTTTATGTCCTGTTTGTCACAGCGTCACCCTTGTGGTTTCCCAGTTTCACGGCTTTATACCAGGGTAAACTATAAATACACTGATCCTTGGTACAGTTTTTTTTGGGCATTTTTTGACCATGACACCAGTCACGTTTGATTACAGGAGGTTGATTAAAGAAATGCGGTCATGCTTGCACGTACCGTGAGACGACACGAGAGTCGCACTCAATGGGGTCACTCAATTATTACCTGCGTCGTTAATAGGTCAAAGGCTGAACGTTGCCCTTGTTGTTCTTCGTTATTCCATGTCCTCCTCTCCTCTTCCGCTCAGGTGAAGCAAGAAGTGGGCTCCATCCTTGGGCTCCTGCTCCCGCTAACCCGAAATCTGAGCAGCCCGGAGCGATCGGAGGCGCTGGATCAGCAAGACGACATGCAGGCCATGTTGCTCCAGTTGAAAGGGGTGGCCCAGAACCTGGCCCTGGTGTCCAGTACACAGGTAGTGTAGCACACTAAAAGTCACTTAGACTTGTACTCCAAATAGCTGTTGGTCATATATGTTAAAACCATGTGATATAATTTTACACACATAAATGAATCAATACGACAGAGGTACGGATAAATATTCGCTGTTCAACAAATTCGGTTTATCATGCACAGTTCAAGTCCAGGTGAGTCGCCTTGATAGTGATGGTAAATGTTTAAACGACTGACGCACAATATTAAGATTACTAACCGATACCGACATCAACTGTTCTGATGTCATCACTGAAAATATTCCGATTTGTTGGCACTGAAAGACGAGTATAGGTAAGCACTGGGAAAGCCTAGAAAAAAAATTAAAAATAATACCAAGAACACACAGAAATAGGACCATGTCAAATTAAACCTAGTTGTGTTTTTTTGGGGGGGGCTTATTTTTATGCAACGAGCTTGCCGAGGTGTTTGCCACAAACCATTTGCTAGTGGCTAATGCTCGCTGAGTGAACTGTGTGTGTACAGCTGCTTCTTAAACAAATCGTTAAATTGATTGTGTTACTTCTTCTTCATACCAGGCCATGACTTGACCCACATGTGCAGTTCAAACAAACTTGGCACTGTTGAGAAAGAGAGGGAGAGAGAGACAAGGGACTTAGTCTTCGGGAAATCATTGATTTTCACATTTTTGCTCATCTTGCCCAAACTAACATAGATGGGAACAAAAATATTGGCCAATACCACCATTGTTGTTGTGCGTCCTTAGTTTGAATCAGAAAAAAAAAATCTGAAAAAGCCGCCTCAGGTTGTAGAAGTCATCATTTTTGGCACAGCGAGCCTCTAAAGTCTCAAACTGAAACTGAAACGAAGGGTGCACCTCCTTTCCTTTCTATTAAACGGATGCCAATGTTTTGTTGTAATTGATAGCTTTCGTGCTTTGCTGTGTATCCGTTTGCCGCCAGCAAAAACGTATGTATGTCTCCTGGGGTTTGAATTCCATCTGGGTCAGTGACGGGCGTTTATTGGCGTAACAAAATATTTCAGCCCGCACCCTTTCCTCTGCTCGGTGAAAATGGGCCAGAGTAACAGAAACTCCTCAGCTTTTAAATCCCTGTGAGATGCACGGCCGACACCTGACCCCTCTGCTGGTGTCTCTGTTCAAGGACGTGAGCAGAGCTTTTGTCGCCCGGCCGAACGATCTGTGTGGGAATCGGAATGCTGCCCAGGAGCTGAGGGATCAGGTAACCTGTTGACGCACAAAAGAGTCTGTCAGAGGTGGAGCAGCCACCTCGGCGCTCTCTATCTCTCTCTCTCTCTTTTTGGCAGTAATTTATCTCACTATCATGTTCATATCCAGTTATCTTTGCTCTTATTATTTTAGCTTTGACCCTGTCTTTTGTCCTCCTTTCGTAGATAAATTAAACAGTGTCTGGATTTTTTTACACTCTCTTAAAGTTTATTAGAATAGCGTTTATGTTGTTTACATTTACATGCATTTTTCATTGGTCAGTTCTGGCGTATTGGCAATTAGCAGTATGATTGACAGGTTTAAAATGATGCCGGAGAAAGAATTTACTAAGCTGTTCCACAACAACATCAGTCGGCGTGCGTCAGTGTTTTAAAGTTGTTTTCTTCCTCTTCCAGAATGCACTGTTGCAGCAGGAGAACGCTGAGTTGAGGAGCCAGCTGATGAACCTGCAGGAGCAGACCGGCGTTACCCAGCAGGCCATCAGAGACAGGGATGACGCAATTGCCAAGTAAGACAACTCCCTTCAGTACAAGTTCCAGTATAGAAAATAATTGACAATTGATACAAGACGATCGAGAGGTCGTTAAGATGACGCGATGACGATGAAGGATTTTTTACGTCATCGGTAGGAAAAACTTGATGGAGGCCGAGTTGGTGAGGAGCAAGAACGACATGATGTGCCTGAACAACCAGTTGCTGGAAGCCATCCAGCGTAAACTGGAGCTGTCGCAGGAGCTGGAGGCCTGGCAGGTAGGAGCGCTTGACATTTCTTCACCAAGTCATATCCACACATTAACTTCAAGAGCAGTTGAATGAACTCACGGATCAGAACAATCTGCGTCCTGAATCCTTCAATCATCATCAAATTGTTTTACAAAGAATGCTGTGTCATAATAATAAGAAGACGTGGTGGGTTTTTTTGGTTGTTTTTTTTCCCCCCAGCCTTGGCAGCATGACTCATCAGCAGAGACACCTGTCAGTTCCTTCAAAATTGAGTGAAGGCAGCTCAGCTCCTTATCAGGCTTGCCATTCGTTATTTATTTAGTTGTTTCCCGGCACCAAGATTCCAGGCTCCGGCTTTCCTCCATGTTCCTTGGAAATCTATCTAGTTTTTTTTGCGTAACTTGGTCCGCTGCCACCCAAATAAAAGGCAGATAAGAGCAAATAACCTCTTTCATTGAGGTAAAAAACACCCCAATTGCAAGAAAAACAAAGGCATACCTGCAGAAAATTGTTTATATAAATTAATGACTGATCATTTCAAAGATAACATTTTGGACTTCACTGCATAATCCAGGGCTCTGAACCTTTCCACTTTATAGTACATGTTTCACAAATCGTTCTGCATTCATATTTGACACTATCCATATTTTTTCTCATTTTTGTCCTGTACAAAGTATCATCTAAAATGTAAAAAACTATAACAACCTGTATCTAGACTTTATTGGCCTGGCAAAAGATTTATTTTTGCACCCATTCTTATGATAGCACAATTGTGCGTACAGTGCTTTACCGTACAGCTCAGTAATTTATCATGGTATGGACTTGATGTTAAAGCCAGACCAAGTCCCCGCTTCTTGTACTTCCTCCTCATTTCCTCTTCCTCCCCGCCTTTCCTCAGGACGACATCCAGATTGTCATCAACCAGCAGCTAAAGACCCAGCAGCAGTCCGAGCTTCCGCTGAAGAAGCCCACCCCCAACGGCATGTCCTTCTTCCGCAGGCCAAGCAGGACCCCTTCCACCTGGACCAGACAGGCCTCCTCCTCATCCACCTACAGTCCAGATCCAATTCAGGACAAAAGCCAATCGCCATGGAGGGACTGGCTAAGACGAGGGAAAGGAGTGCAGTCTGGAAAGTGATGGACATTGAATATCGCACCCTCCTCCCGAATGCTGAGGAAAGGATGTGCGGAGATCGTAGGTCAGATTTTCAGACGTCACGCTCAATGAAAACAAGCCATGAAGACACTTTAAAGTCAACAGCGAACAACAGAGCCGTGACGAACCAAGACTTGTAGAACGAACACTTGCTTGTACACATTTCACTCTGAGGCTGTGTGATAAGATCAAAGCTGTGAACAACACACTTAACACTTTCACAGAATCTAATTCACAGTGTGTTAGAATGTTTTTGCTGTAAATAAGCCTTATTTTGTAATATTTGTAAAATTGTGAATGTCAGTGTGACTGAGACTTTATTGTATTACAAATGTAGAACAATGGAAAGCAAATGTTAAGATTATTTAAATACAAAGGCCAAAAGAGGAGAAACTACTGTCCAGAATAAAGAGATAATCTGTGATTATGATGAGCTGAGTTTTTTTCATGCCAAAACTGATGTGAGAAGTTGGATTTTTGTATTGTGACAGCTCATAATTTAGGGTTTTAGAAAAGCAACTGTAGAAACACTAAAGCAACACGTTTTCATTAATACTCTGTAAGCTGTTTTTTTTAAAGGTTTGTTTTCTTTTTTGTTCAGTACTTCGAATAATGACTCGGTGTGCTTTATACTTTTTGTATGGTCCTATCACTCAGTGTTCAATATAAAAGCTGCTTAGTACTAAATGTTTGATGTTCCTGTGACTTTTAATTTTTTTTTTTTTTAAATGTCTGGTTTCTCGGTAAAACAATACCTGGTTGCAACTTCATTTTTTTTGTAAGGGGACAAAAACGGTGATCTCAAAAAGCCAAGAAACACCTGGCTGGAGGTGTTGTCACTAGCCTTTGAGACACATCTTAAAGGCCCATGTACCCCCTGGTGACATCACAAAGAGCAAGGAAGAGACACAAAAGGTGGACTTTGACCAATTGTGAAGGGTTCATCAACAGGCTAGAGACAAGTGTTGACATAAAACACTGGCGAAGGGAATGTTTCAAAACTTTTAAACTGAGCAGCGGTGAATTAAAGTAACTTAAATCCATGTAATTTTACCGGCATACAGTTTTTAAAGCTTATATTTAAGTTTTTTTTCAATTCTGAAAGTTGTTTTTTTTTTCCCAGTTGAACAATTGATTACTTTGAAAATTAATATTTTTGTGCTTTAAGTGTTAATGTATTACCTTGAACAATAAATTCAGTGTCACAATAATGTCGTTGTTGTAAAAAATATTTTGCAATTGTAAATATCTATACGAATGAACGAGAGGCGATGCCTTTAAAAATTGCAGACTCATTCTCGACTGAAGAAATTAGTTTAAAATACCGTATTCTGATGCTGCCCTCTGCCGTCAGCAGTGCATGCACTGCACACACTGAGTCCGTCAGAAATAATTGTTGGGCATTCACTAAATCGCCGGTAAACAACACTTGCACAACACACTGGTAAACACTTTACTATTAAAAATAAATAAATAAAATAATCCTCCCCTGTAGATGCATTTTTGGCCTTTTATGTTAACGATTCCACAACAGACTATACAAAAAAATAAATAAAATGAAATAAAAAAAAATATGAAAAGCACATTAATAAATAATGATAACAATAATAAACTACGTTAACTATATATTAACATCCCACAGTCTTTTCTGGTAATACTCATGTAAAATGTTTTCAGGGCGTGATTGTCAAAAAGTTCTCGAAATCAGACGATCACGTCTCGTTTTGATGACGTTTACTATTTCAGTTTACTGAGGAACTGCCACTGGTTCCGTATAAGATTTCTTTTTAATCCAAATACGCGTGCTTCTTCCCGTCATACAGGTACGAGAACCTTCTACATCGTTCGTTTACATAATTTAATTTGATAATATAAAAAAAAAATCTCAAGGGAGTTCGATAAATTAACGCTGAAATAGAGTCGACGTGACCCCTGACAACTAGCCTAGCTTCCTACTAAACAAGCTAGCTAGCTGACTAGCACTTAACTAGCTGAAGATTTAGGACCGACCTCGCCGTTAGTAGCCGAAGTAAGCAGCTAGATTCAGCGTTAGTAACTATGAAACGTCGAGTTGGTAAAGATGTCTCTGAATTTCTCAAGACACACACCTGATAATGTAACGCTGTATGCCAAGAAAGCTACACAGAATACCAGCAAAATTAATAGTAGACGATCAGTGTGATATGATGCTGTCAAGTTTTACCGCTAATGCTGCTTAAAACCTGATACAGGGAATGGCAGAGATATGTCAGTAACGACACACGTAACCATTTGGAGCAAACGGTGTCGCACCGCTCGTAGGTGTCATTTGTCTATAATGATTTATTATTAGTAGATGCCACGGCGGAACGTTTGTCGGTAGTGTGACATCAAGGATGACAGCTCCCCTGCAAGATGTCCTGCTGGCGCTGTCATCGTGTAGCAAGAGGTCTGACTCGACAAAATGTGTTTTATCGTACTGAGAAGCATTTGTTGTTGTTGTTGCAAGAACAATTTTAACTCAACTAGTGCTACAATTGAAAAAATTAAAAACAAAACAAAACAACAACAACAACAACAACGACACAGGCTCTCGACGTCATACGATTGAATAGTGATTAAGTGATCGCATAGCAGTACTTGTGATTAAAGTCCTTAGGAAAACAAGAATCTAATAATTATTTGTATGACCTTTTCCATATGCTAACACTTGATATTTATAAAACACTTAATATTATAAAATGTAGTTTTGATTGTTTTTGTCTAAGTCACACGACATAAGTGATGACGGACTCTGTTATGTTCCGCCACATTTCTACAGTAGGCCAGAATGTTTATTTACTTAAGTGTTTATGATTCTTTCCCCTGCAACATCACGTCCTGTTAAAAGATGTAAACCAGAGCATTGCGCTGTACTTGCTAAAAATACTCGTGTTCCTTACCGCTAGTTGCTACCACAACTTGCACCTCAAATCTGTTAGAACCCGGGCATTCACACTTCCACACTTTCCTTTTTAAGCTCTTACCATGTAGCTGTCTGTTGCTGGGCTTTAGGTGGAAACGATGTCTTTAAGGCTGTAAAAAGCATTTGTGTTTAAATTGCAATTAAATCCACTTCAATCATCTCGGCTGCTTGTCTGCTCAGTAGCAAAAAAGAATCAAGTCTACATGATTATACTTTCTGTGATGACAGTGGCCACAATATTAGGTGTATTTATGTGTCATGCCCCTTTGAAACAGTTATGTGTGTGTTATTAATTATTTGGTTTTTCTGTGTTACATAATGGTTTATATAGTGCATCAATAATGGAAAAAGCCGTAATGATCATTTACATTTTTGTCCATTGTGTGTGACAGCTATCATAAATCCCTGAACTCTTGTCGCATTGCCTCTAAGCTGCTGTGTTTGTGTCGCACCTGAAGGCGGGAGTCTTGAATGGAATAAGTGCTGAGCCACAGTGAGATGACTGACCAGGGCAACAACAACCAGAACATCTCCTGCAACCCTTTTGCTGCCCTCTTCAACTCACTGGCTGATGCCAAGCAGTTTGCATCAACCCATAAACCTCAGCAGTTGTCTGCCGAACAACCATGTGAGTAGATTGATGATCGCAGCGGTGGCGTTGCACATCTTCGTAACAAAGTGTAAACACTATGTGCTCAAGAAGCATCATTTTTATGATTTTGTTAGAATTAAAATGGTCATTTTCATTCCTTCCCCACAGTGGAAGACTCAGGGGAAAGCCAGTCCGAGTCTGAGAACTCTGTGTCGGACAGCGTCGATGAAAACGATGACTCGGTGGCAGAGATCAGTCGCTCGTTCCGTTCTCGGCAGGAATTGTGTGAACAGCTCAATGTCAATCACATGATCCAACGGATATTTCTCATCACTCTGGACAACAGTAAGTAAAAGAAGATCAGTTGTTCCTCTTCTAAAAATTTGTGTTGGTTGGTTACACATTTTTAAATTTTTTTTTTTACCATATCAACACTATTGCAATGAAGATACATGCTAAATGGCATTCATCATATACAATAGTGTGAAAAAGATTTCAGACGCCCTAAAAATTTTACCCAATCCCAGTTATTGTCATTAAATGTGCTAGACATTTTTTGTGTTATTTGTATGTTTGTGTTTTTTGGAGATCACAAACAAATGCAAATTATTTTCTTGTTTGTCGTTGATGAGAAAAAATAAGAAAACAAAATTCTTGCAGTTCTTGTTCTCTTGCGAGGGACGGCATCTTGCCGAAACATCCAGTTGTGAGCTGGACGGAATAGTGCACGTGCAGCATGTGGGAAAATGCTGGTGACTCTGCACTAAAATAAACTGAACTAAAAGACTAAAGACTGATTCTTTTCGGAATACAGTACATCACAAATGGATAAGGTGTCCAAAAACCTTTTTCCACCGCTGCAACCTGCAGTTGCATGGTTCTAGAAACCAGCAGCAGCCACGTGGGTCTACAATGATTTCAGTATTAGACAGACACTTTCCTTCTGCTGTATCCGTGACACAGAACACGCCAGTGTTTTGTCCCTGACAGGGCTGCATGCTCGCTTTTTCAAGTGGTAGCTAGCTAGTGCTAGCAAGTTCAGAAATGTTAGTAGCACAAAGACAAATTTAGTAGCACACCCCGGTGGACTGTTAGTTAACACATTTATTGTGAAATTAATTTGAACCAGGAAATGTAGTTCTTAAATAGTTGAATTGCGATGGATAGTGTACACGTAGAACTACAACTCCCAGGGAGAAGTTTCACCATCAACGGACGGTTACTGGTATAGGTCAAAATGTAATACCAGTGTTCCCACTTCACGATCATGTTCATGATGCCTGACTGCGCAACAGTATGTGCGAGTGGATACATATTTCTCTTCAGCACAGGATGATTGACGAAGACTGTCGCACTGTACAGCCCTGCCTTATGATGTTGTTGTTTTGCTCATTTCAAGTCAGACACTTCAGTTTCTAGTACGTACCGCAGGAAACCAATCACCTGCCTGTTGGGCGATAAAAACCTTGCACGCTCCGAAGTCCCGCCGTCATTTGCGCACACAGAGAACCTGCGTCAGACCTGCGATAAAGCCTCCCAATGAGCTGCTTCTGCTCCTCTGCTTTTTACCTCGCACTCTGAAAAAGTGATACTGTCACTGCTGCGCGTGAGCCGGCACTCCAAGATCCAGCTCTTCATTTGCGCAATGGTCCTCGCCGCTCTTCCAGCGGCATTTGGTGTTCTTGAGATGGGCCCCCAGGGGCCGGAGCTGCCTGACCGGGCTGTTTGCCCCAGTTTGCCACTATTCCGTCTCAACGCAAATTACCTTTTAGGCCGTTTAATGCAGGTTAGCCACAGCCTCGCGAGTAACAGCGCGGCGGCCCCGCCTACCCAGCGCTCCCGTACACTTTGACTGACCCCCGGCTCCTGTTTATCGGCGCCAGAGGTGGAAAACCGGCAGAGCCATTTGTATCACTCATGCCATGTCTGTCTGTGCCTTCCAGACAGAAGAGCGAGGTGGAATAAAGATGGAACAAAGCCACAGGCGGTGTCTGTGTACGCACAGGCTCGCTACACTACACTTTCAGGAATGGAGAAAGTGTGATTGTGTTTTGCCTTTTGCTACACAGAGAGACACTTCAGCGCGTCTCATGTTTTGAGAGGCCGTTTCCAACGGGGAAAATGAAAGATGTCAGTCACAGCCACAGCGTATAATATTATCTGGTGTGCACGATTGGACATGATTGCGAATTCTTGCAAGGGCTGCATAATCTGAGCAGAGGTCACTTCATGGACATCGGCTTCACGTTACCCGCAGGTGACCCCAGTCTGAGAGGAGGTAATGGGATCCCTCCTCGCTGTGTTTACTTGGAGGAGATGGCTGCAGACCTCGATGGACAGGACTGGCTGGACATGGACAACATAGAGCAGGTCAGACCACGGCGACGTCCTTTTGAGTTATTGCCGTTTTCTCCGTGTCTTCCTGTCTTCCCCTTGATCTTTCTGTCCTTTCGTCAAGCCACAATACGTTTTATATCTTTATTAAAACAAAACAGCTTTGAGGAATGGGAAGGGTAACTTTCATCAAGTGAAAAAAATGTAATTCTTATTAAGACAAATTAGTGCAGCCTCTTAAGAATGTAAATGATACCCTTGGATGTTTGTCGTCTTGTGTAAAGAGAAATATTTTGACGCCTTGGAAGGTTCGCAAAATAATTGCAACAGATTTATTTGCGCTCTCGTCCCTGCAGGCTCTGTTCAGCCGTCTGCTGCTGCCAGAGCCGGGGAACCATCTCATCTACATGACGTCATGCAGCGCCGTGAACCTGTCTGCCGACAGGGACGCCGGGGAGAAGAGCGTGGTCCCTTACCTTTTCGCCTGTTACCAGCGGGCCAAAGAGGAGGTACAAGTCCTCCCCAGAGAGACTTCCATCAGCATTTCACACATTAGAAACTATCCCAGCCTGACTGTCAATTCCGGTTGATTACTATCACAGTGAGTGAGTGCGCTAACATATTGCACTTCATGTTGCGCCCCTTCATGCTGTGACATGTAGGACACGTTGCACTTTTTCTTTTCCACCACTTCTAATGTCACCAAACTGTGAGAGCATCGATCACATGAAATAGAGCAGAAGACACTTTCAAACTTTCAGGCAATAGATGAAGAATGATGAATTGTATTTACATTTAACACAATTTGTGGTCACAAAAATATTTTTGTGACCACATCTAAAGTCAAGAAATGCACTATTCCTTTGAGCCATGACTACTCTTCTTAATGAGCTCAATATAATGTATAATGTCATTGCACATTCATTGCTTGCACTTTGGATGATGAATGACATTTTTCGCCTTTCGTCCCTTTAGGGGTCACCGCAGCAAATTTTGACCTGCTAGATACAGGATATGTGCCGATACGCTGTAATGATTGAATCATAACTCCATCATTGGAACGTTGCTGATGCTCCTGCATGCAACTTTTTTTTTTGTGATTGCATCCACACCAGGTGACGAAAGTACCAGAGAAGCTCCTTCCATTTGCCGTGCGCTGTAAGAACCTGGCGGTTTCGAACACACGGACAGTCCTGCTCACCCCGGAGATCTACGTCAGCCAGAACATCTACGAGCAGCTTCTGGACCTGCTGCTGGAGGGCTTCAGCGCAACACGTGAGTTTACAAAAGACGCCGGAGTCCTTTTATTTCTTTCTTCTTTTTTTTTGCCTGTAGATTTTAAACTCATTTTGCTATACCCTTCTTTTCCCTTTTGTTTCAGAGTCGGAAGAGGTTGTGGAGTTTTTGGAGGAGGTCATTGTTGGCATACTGTCAGACCAGGAGGTGCGTACCTTCCAGGAGGTGATCGTTCCAGTGTTCGACATCTTCCAGGGACGCCTCAAAGACTTGGACTTGTGCCAGCCCGTCCTCTACTCCTACTTAGATGTCCTCCTGTATTTCAGCCACCACAAAGATATTGCCAAGGTCAGGAAATGTCGCGCACGCACAGATGTCCAGTTTGCAGACGTTCTCATCGGTCCTTGTGACAATCATCGGCGTCATTGCCTTTGACTGATTGAACGACGAGCGCGCCTTTTTTTATTGTTCAAAAAAATGCATGTTGGTGAAACCATCCATCTTTCTTTTTTTTTCTTCTTTTTCCTAGGTACTGATGGAACACTCTCATCCCAAAGATGCAGCTAATGGTTTACAGTACCAGAAGAGCCTGCTGGGATCAGTGTTCAATATATCCTGCTTGTTGAAAATCCCCGGCGTGGTGGAGGGACATCGCTACTTTCTGAACCCCTCCCGCTCCAGTGCTCAGGAGACTAAAGTCCAGGAAGCCAACATTCATCATGTATGTTAATTCCCCCACATCCCTGAGTTTTTTTATATATTAACGTTATATATTAACATTATATTAACGTTAAAAAAAAAATATATATATATTATTATTATTATTATTATTATTATTATTATTATTATTATTAGTAGTAGTAGTAGTAATAATAATAATAATAATAATAATAATAATAATAGCCATTTATCAATGCGTGTGACTCTGCTCCTCTCCATGTGCACCAGTTCATGGGCCAGTTTCATGAAAAGCTGCACCAGATCCTGAAGAACCTCCTCCAGCGCTCTGCCGAGACGCGTCACCTGCTGCTGTCGTGGCTGGGCAACTGTCTGCACGCCAACGCCGGCCGCGCCAAGATATGGACCAATCAGATGCCAGAGATCTTTCAGCTGTACGCCTCGGACGCCTTCTTTTTGAACCTGGGCGCCGCCCTGGTGAAGCTGTGCCAGCCCTTCTGCAAGCCCCACTTGCCCAAGCTGCTCACCTTCAACCCGACCTACTGCACGCTCAAGGATCTGAGCGAGGAGGAGCGGCGCAGTCGCAGCGTGCACGCCAAAGGTTCTGTGTGGAAACGATCGTCTGAACCGCTCTCTCTTCCTGTGCTTAGAATGCATATTTTTGTTTACATATTCATATAGATGCAGCGGTTATTTTGCAAAGCGCCTGCATGGAGAAATAACGCCTGCATGGAGAAATAATGGCTGCATGATGTTATAGTTAAAAGCGTGAAGTGAGAATGGCAATTTAGGTTCCACATCCAAACCTTGCACCACCAATGCATACCAAGTAGTCACTTGACCAAATCTTGCAAAGGTGTCTATGACTGAACAGCCTAAATGGTTGTCAGTGAAGCAAAGGATAAAGAAAACTATTACTGCAAACAAACTAGAAAGAGTCAAAGAAATATTTTATATTTATAAGCAAGCTTCAAATTTTGATTCAGTCGGAGCCTTTGAATGGCAAAAATAAATAAATAAATAAAAAATCAAAAGTGTTAAGCGCTTATTGCTGTGGGTTTTTTTGAAGGTCTGCAGTTAATTTGAATACTAAATACCTTTCCGTCTTTCATCCTAGGTCTGGATAAGGAAACCTGTCTGATCCCAGTGCCGCCGCAGCAGCCCCTGGAGACGGCGCCGACCTACAGCCTGCTGACAGAGAACCTCATCCTCACGCAACTCACCCTGCATCTCGGCTTCCACAGGTGCGTCCTCTCAAGCGCCCAGACTGAAAGAGATTTAAAAAAAACAAACAAACTAAAGAGAAGAATCTTTTGCGCACACACGTGTCGCTCGGCCGTGTCGTTCTTCGCTGGCGCCATATGCCAGCATTAACCCGTGTCGTCTTGTTCTGTCTTTCTTCCCCCCGCGCCCGCGCACCTGCGCGCACGCATAATGCGCTGGCCGCGCAGACTTCACGAGCAGATGGTGAAGATGAATCAGTCCCTCCATCGACTCCAGGTGACGTGGCAGGAGGCCCAGCGAGCAGGCAACCCCATGTCGGAGCAGCTCCTCGAGCAGTTTGAGCGTCTCATGATTATTTATCTGTCTACCAAAGCTGCCACCACACAGCCTGCCATGCTCCAAAGCTGCCTTAACCTCCATGCCTCCACCGTCGCTCTGCTGGTGCAGCTCGGCATGGGCAACCAGGGGCCTGAACATGTAGCACTCAGTTTCCCCCTGCCCTCCTTACAGAATAATATGCTGTGCTACATACCAGGTGGGTCAGCTCTCATTCTTTTTTTGTAGCTTTAATTATTTACCTCAAACGGTTTAGCTGCTCTTTGTCTTAGGTGAGTTATTTTTTGTTGTTGTTTTTTTTTAAATATTTGTAATAATAATTGTTAGGGATGCACCGATACGGTACTTGCATTGCAGTACTCACCGATACTGAGTACTTAATAAGGCTATTATACACATTATAGAATTTGTTTTCCACAGCTGTTCTGTTTTTCTTCAGCATGTTTTTTCTAGAGCAAGTTTCACTGCACTACAAACACAAACTTAACAAAATACTGTCATACATGCATGTACAATTGGTATAGGTTGTATGTATATGTATGACAAAATACTGTCAAACATGCATGTACAATTGGTATAGGTTGTATGTACATGTATGACAAAACACTGTCATACATACATATACAACTTGCATTGGTGTTGTGGTATTGGCACATATTTTACGAGTAGAGTGCTCAACCTCGGTATCGGTATCAATACCTGATACTGGTATCGGTATTGTTACATCCCTAGTAATTAATATTATTCACACTACTGACGATAGCCATATCAAGTGAAAAGATGTCATAACCATGTTAAAAAGCAAATTCTACATTCTAGAAGAGATGTTGGCGGCAAAATGTCTTTTAATACTTGTGCAAGTATTGTTGACGTGAAGAATGACTCACTACTCGCGCTAATGCGTTCATTCTTTTTTCCTCACCAGAGTTCTTTGTGGAGAACATGGCAGACTTTTTTATCTTCCTGCGTCGATTTGCAGATGATATTTTGGAAAGCTCTGCAGAAAGCCTTGAGCACATTCTCAACTTCATCACTGTATTCATGGGTAGCGTCGATAGGTGCGTTGTTGCATCGTCCGTCCCGTCTCCCCCCCTGGCGTGTTGACGCACAGTCTGAATTTCTCCTTCTGCTCACTCACTCTGTTCGGTTTTTGCAACAGAATGAAGAACCCTCACTTGAGAGCCAAGTTTGCCGAGGTCTTAGAGGCTGTGATGCCCCATATGGAGCCAATAGCTCCTGGTGCTGTTCAGCCAGTCATGTTCCAGAGAGAGAGACTCTTCTGCACCTACAGACACGCGCCTCAATTGGCTGAGGCTCTGATAACTGTTTTTGTAGATATTGAATTTACAGGTAAAGTAATTGTATTCAAAGGTCACACATGAGTATTTCTTTCATTTATATTTTTAACTCAGACATTTATTTTTGGTCTTCTTTTTTCTTTTCAGGTGACCCTCATCAGTTTGAACAGAAGTTTAATTACAGGCGACCCATGTATCCCATCCTCAAGTACATGTGGGCAAAGGACGACTATAGAGAGAGTGTTAAGGTTACAAACCCTCTTTGATTTTTCTCCAATCCACAAAATAATTAACTGCCAATAATATTTTTGGTTGTAGCTTTTCTTTGCCGCAATAAATAGTTCCATATTTGAAGGCCATTTCATTTATTTTATTTTATGCGTGGTGGGAATTTATTGCTAATGCTTCTCAATGGATAATTTTACTCAATACTGGCAGTGGCCTTTTTCTAATGTCTAAAAGCATTACTGGAAAACCAATAATTCACATGATTGTGCTTTTTAGCTTCAACAATTTTTTTTTTAAGAGGCCAAAGTAAAATGTTGTCGTCATCAGACCTGATTCATTTCCTCCTCTTGTACCCCTGTGGGTCTTCTGTTGAAATGATTGCCTTGTCTTTCTCTCACGGCTGCATAGAGGGGAAAGGGTTTAACCGTTTGCTTCCTAATGATCTCGTTTCAGCATTTGGCGCACTATGCATCGGAGAACCTGGAGGCCATGAATCCTCCGTTGTTCCTCAGGTTCCTTAATTTACTGATGAATGATGCTGTCTTCCTATTGGACGAGGCCATTCAGGTAAGACTCTGTAATTAAGAGCAAAAATTAAAAATGTTCTCAGGATGTTTTTGAATCAGTTCATTAGTTTACCCTATTTGGCCTTCAAGTATGCTCTATTATTAAGATCAACTGAAATGTCTGAATTGTTTTTGTCTTGTAGTACCTGAGTAAAATCAAAGTGCTGCAGCTGGAGCGAGATCGGGGGGAGTGGGAAGGCCTCGCCCCTGATGCCCGAAGTGAAAAGGAATCAAGCCTGCAGATGTTTGGACAGCTGGGACGCTTCCATAACATCATGTCTAATGAGACCATTGGCACACTGGCCTTCCTCACTTCAGGTCCGATGGGAAAAGATTGGACCCACAGCTTTGTTTAATGTGTTTAAATTAGCCGAACAGAATTCGACCTATCAGACTTTGGTTGGGAAAATGCTATGTACAGAATTGACGGTGGAAGGGCTGAAGTCGAGGGTGACGTCACAAACCCCCTGTATGTTTACTGCAGGGCTGACCACATGTTGATGTTTGTGCATGTGAATACCCTCTTCCTCCCTCTGTTCGGGACCACTGGCTCTCTCTCCCTGCTGTGTCAATAAACAAAGAGAGGCGAATTGACACAAATTGAAGTAGTCTGCTAAAATGGTAGCCCAAATTACTATTAACATGGAAAATTGGACCTCCTCTTGCTTTAAAGATCAATTCTGTGTCACTTGACATTGTCCAAAAAACAGTGATGGCCCTGCTGTATCCTTGTTTCCTCAGTGCTGGCCTGTTTGCCTATATACGTGTTGTGCACAACTGTATCTCTTGCTGTAATTATTCTGTATGTTGACCCTTAAGACTCTTTTATTGCCAACTGTTCCAGTCTTCATTAGTTTGTTGATTTTCCAGAAATCAAGGGGATATTCGTGCACCCGTTCCTGGCTGAAAGGATCATCTCCATGCTAAATTACTTCTTGCAACACCTGGTGGGTCCCAAGATGGGCGCACTTAAAGTGAAGGATTTCAGCGAGTTTGACTTCAAGCCTCAGCAGCTCGTTTCCGATATCTGCACCATCTATCTGAATCTGGGGTATAGTGCGAACGCTCCATAAACGTTTATTTATTTATTTATTTATTTATTTATTTATTTATTTATGTATTTATTTTTTCCTCCCCTTAATGAATGTTTTTTTCCCTCCTTGAGCAGCGATGAGGAAAATTTCTGTGCAACAGTCCCAAAGGATGGCCGCTCGTACTCCCCCACCCTCTTCTCCCAAACACTCCGGGTACTGAAGAAGATAAACAAGCCTGGGGACATGATTGTGGCTTTCGAAGTCATAGCTGACAAAATAAAGGTATCATCAGTGTACAAACTGTTTGTAAAAGACAACTACAGACGGCGTGTTTGTTTGTTTGCCAGGGTTCCTTCCCTCACTAATGCGACGCACACGTAACTGGCCTTTGCTTCCCTTCTGCCTCTGTTTTAGTCCCATGCAGACAGACAGCAGCAGGAAGAGGAAACCTATGCAGACGCCCCCGACGAGTTCTTGGATCCAATCATGTCCACTCTGATGGAGGACCCTGTGCTCCTCCCCTCCTCTAACGTTACAGTCGACCGCTCTACTATAGCGAGGCACCTCCTGAGGTGGGTGAAGCTCCTGTGTGATGCTGCTCAGCAGCTGTCCTTGGTATTCATTTCGTTTCGCTCTCATGCATCCTGCAGTGACCAGACAGACCCTTTCAACCGTAGTCCTCTAACGATGGACCAGATCAGGCCCAATGAAGAACTCAAACAGCAGATCTCACAGTGGCTGGACAAGCGTCGGCAGGAGAGGCTGCAACTCGGACCCAGTGGCTAGCCGTAATCGCTCGCTCTCATAGACAATGACTGCCCACTTCTTTATTTTTCAGCTCACATCTTCAAATGCATCTCTGCTATTTGGCTCGATCCAAGGAGTGCTTGCCGCCGTCTCTTCGCTGTGGCTCCTCGGGTTTGACTTGAACCACGTTGGCCTGTTCGCTCAGCAGCCACAGTCAGTGGTTACTTTCCACTCCTCTGTGAGCAGGCACACTGTAGCTCTCTGGCTAATTACAACTTCTACAGTAGCTATTTAACTTCACTGATGCCCATAATAGCAGTAGTATGGTGATTAACATCTTATCCTTCTCTTGGTGTATTAATGAAGTGTCACTGCAGTCAGAACTTTGGCCAAAAAGTTTGAGTTTGAAGAGGACGTTTCAATACAAGGTATACAATTTCTGACGGACCCTGACCAGATTTTATACTGCAATGTTTCTTTTTTTTCTTTTCAAAATTCTTGAAGTAGGATGAGGAAGGAATCGTTGTGGGTTTGTTATTAAATTTTATTTTCATAAAGAAATTACATTATATACTCCCTCCTTAATGTCTTAAGCACCCTAGATTTTAGCTCTCTAAAATAAAACAGCAATTAGAATTGAATTGGTAGCATAAACACCTGTTTGTTTTAACATGTTTCAAATCTGAAACATTAAATAAACATTTATTACAAAGCATTTCTAAATGTTTAGGATATTTAATCTTGTTGGATAACAGGAACATCAATGTCAATTTGTTCTATATAATAATTAAACTTTGTCTAAATTTGTTGCCCAATACAGTACATGAAAGGGCAGTAATAATAATAATAATAATAATGATTGAAATTGATTTGACCTTTTAAAGTCAACAGAAAAGAGGAGCTGGGGGTCAAATTAGTCTGGTATTAAAATTATGAATACTTGGGAAAGTGTACTCACTTTTTGTCAATCATGCATCTGAAAATGTCTTAGATGTTCCAAGGCTTCTCTAAGATTAACAGGTGACATCACTCACTAACTGAAGAGCCAAAATACAGGGTGTTTTTGACCAGCAGTCTATATAATAACACATTTATCCTGACCTAGCATTTTGAACACAGGTTTTTTTTTTTTTTTTTTGCGTGTATATGCGGGCACACAACTAATACACAGAATTGGTGCCTAAGGCTGAAAGCCCTGTAGTGTCACAGAGTATCAGGATTCATTGAATGGAGTCAAAATGGTGAATTTTAGAAGTGCATATAGAGAGCTTTTGTTAGAATAGGAAAGAGCAAGACCAGAAAAAGATCACATCTTCTTTTAAGTAGCTTTCTGAATTGAAAAGAGTTTTATTACCAAATCATGTGTGGTTACATAAAATGACAGAATGTGAGAGAAAGTCTATGTATTTGTCAGCATGCCCTGATACTGTATATTGAACACCATACACATGACCTAAATAATTACTTAAGTTAAATTAATGCAATATTTTTTTGTTTTAATTGTGATTAAGAAATGTTATTTTGGATGTATATTATGATTAAAAAAAATAAAATTTATGTGTGTTGTTTAGCAATAACATTGATGAAACGGGTAAAAGGAGACCAACCAGCGCTAGATTATTCTCAACAAAGCTGCTTCAGTGTTTTATTGCATACTTTTTATCTCCCAGACACGTGTAGTCTTATGCACTTTTGATTCTAGTTTTCAAAAGGCAGAGGGACTTTTTAGGTTTTTGGTGATGACTTGATGAATACGTTTAAGTAGGGGCGTCTTTGATCTTAAGTCAAGCAGGTACAAACAAGCAAAGATTGAGAGATATTCACATTACTACATGGGTTCAGGAACACAAAACAAATGGCAATTTTAAAAAAAGATTACGTTTAGTTTTTGTCTCCTGGCTGTTGACATCCATGACATGACATGACATTACATAAACTCATAGTCTGTCAGCCCAATTCTGGCACTGCCTTAAAGACTTCTTAGAAGAACCACTGCTTGTGTGCAGTTGAGCAATTTAGGTGATGAAGTGATAACAGAGTCAGGGCTATAAAATGTCTTTGTTTAGCAGAAAGCATCGCACTTCAGAACGATGCAATTACACAGCCTGCTCTGGGTTCCCCCTTTTGCTCAGGGCCATAGAAGAAAGTCAAAGGACGTCTAATTAGGAACTTTCACTTTCTCTGATGTGCTATTGTTGGGGTTTCCCCTCATCTTTTATCCACAAATAAGATCTAGTCATGGGTGTAATCTTTCTGAAGGACATCTGGCTAAGTGAGGGTATCTAATAAACTTTATAGGTGCAGATACTGGTACTTTGTTCTCATTTATTTAGTAGTGGTTGGTCTGAAACAAGTCTGAAATTTTGATATGATATCTCAATCTACACAAATTTTTTATTGAACAGTTTATATTATACTAATTTACATATTGGACTACAATGCAGCAGCTTTGCACAATTATTAACAAAGGAACAAACCTAAGGCCCTCCAGATGTTTAACCCCTTGTTTACAGCCTCCCACAAAAACAAAAAGGTATTTGGCTTCCTGCTTAAACGGGAGCTTGTTGTATCTTATTTTTCAAATGGATATAAAACAGAAGTAGCTGCAAGACAGCCTCAGAGGGCAGGGCATACACTGTGACATCATAAAGGGACACAATTGAACTGTGATTTAGCGCTCGCTTCCTGAAAAGTGGAGCAGGCAAAACAATTGTAGAGCTTTCTCATTTCTGTGGATTTAATCAATACATACAATTATAAAACACTTAAACTGATGTTTACGTAAAATTGATCATTTTGAAAATATGAAATAATATAGGAATACCAAGTCCTAGATGATTGTATTTTGTATTTGCATTGTTATGGCGATGTGCAAAAATTACTTTTTGCGTGTACTTTTTCCACGTTTATTAACGTGAAATGAGGGAACATTTAAGAAAAAGGTAAAACCAAAAGTACCAAGTACTAATTCTGTATTATTTGTTATCCACAAAGGCACAAACCAAATCAATATGCAATTTTGTGACCAAAATGTATTATTGACATGTGACTTTACAAGTGGGTAAATTATTTTATTTATTTATTTTTAAAATAAAGAAATACATGAATAAAACTTTTCTGGGCTAAGACTTCCAACTTTGCAAAACGCAATTATTTTCTTGCGGAATCTAAAACACTTGTTATAACGACGTTTTCATCCGTTTTTCGACGTCACACCTGCCAATAATTCATTGAGTGCAGTTGCTTTGCGTTCTCAAGAGTTGCGAGTCCGACAGAACAATAATCCTTCTCATGGTGCGAATATATCGCATGCTCGTTTACTCTGTATACAACCGCCGACGTTGTGCGACTTTCGGCGAACGACAATTCTCGAAAGTAGCGGTTTTGTCCTTCCTTACGCGATTCAAGCGCGAGCCTCAGTTCCCGGGCAAAGCCCCTGAACCTGGTTGGGACTCGGCCATACGCAGAGCTCGGACGGAGCCGCCGAGCGAATGTATTGTCGGGGTTCCTTGATTCCCGCCCCGCAACGTGCATAACGACACGCCGGCCAGTGAGAGCGCAGCGCTGTGGTAGAGGTTGTTTATGTAGAGTGCTGGGTTAGGGTTCCGCCCACCGAGGTATCTCTGATCGCAGGGGCAGTCACAGGCAGACAGAGAGTGTAAAATGGCGCACAGCTGTCGGTGGCGGTTCCCCGCTCGGCCCGGAGGGAGCAGCAACTCCGGCACCGGGAGGAGAGCGGGCCGAATCAGGGTTACTGCCTCTCTGCGGAGCGTCTCCAGAGCCCACCCCAACGCAGCTGCGCTCGGACCCGGATTTGATGCTGCACTACAGGTCTCGTCGGTGATCGGGAGCAACCTGCAGAAATTTCGGGATGTTTTGGGGGAGTCGAGTGACTCGAGCAGCGGGGAGGTAAGCACGGGGACAGGACCGGGGCGAGCCAGATGGTTTCACCGGGACCGTCCGTGAAACGCAGCTGCAGAGCATGGTGTACTTGGAGAGGCGAGGGGGTGATGAGCTCACTGATACTCCCCGTTCCGACGTAGAGGATCTTTTCCTCTTACCCAGCGCTAAGTGTGGCTGTGGGCAAACTTGTCATTTCCAGGATGCTTAGTAATCCGAGTTGGTACCATGGTCTGAAAGTCAACAGTATTGTGTAATAGTGTTTGCTAACCTTAGTTGGAAATCGTGTGAACGTAGTAAATTTGCTGTGGCAGTAGTGCTACTGGAAAGTAAGTTTCCCTCATCTCCGTGGAGTGTGAGGAGGACAAGCTAACTTGCATCCACACAGTTTGGATGGAGTGCTGCTAATCTTGGTCTGCTAGCCCGTTCATAACACTGTGGGAGTAGCAGTCACGTTGACTTGTTTATAATGACAAACAGCCTTATAAACACACAGTACGCACATACACACTCGGCGACAAACGTGGACTGCGTAACCAAACAGTTACAATTGCATTACTAGGTAGCTACTTTGGTTAGCAAGATGCACAGCCCTCGATGCTGGATATGATTTTCTAAGAGCTCCATCAACAGTAAAAGTTATACCGCATTAAGAGTGTATAAACGATTGGTTCCACTAAGTATGTTTGTTATTAAAGCTTACATTCCGGTAAAGGACGTTTGCTGGTTCTTAAATAAAAATGGACCTTCTAGGCAGTGCACACTGTTTGAAAACAAGACATGTCAACTTGAAGGAGGCGAGAGTAACGTTACACAATTGTGGTATTTGATCAAAGCTAACGTGAAAACTTGCGTCTCGGGGAAAGGGGTGCTTATTTCCTGTACTCGCATCTGTAGCTGTATGAGATCACGAAAGCTAGTTAATGAGCTTAATATTTACAGTCCGAGCTGTAAGGGGCTGGCTGTTGGCAGTGAGGTGTCACCCTTCCAGCGAGGCTTGGCTAACGTAACTTAGCTGATTGGTTAGCACCCCGGCTAGCTGTCTAAATCCACAGCCAAAAACTACACCACTATTCGTGTGACGTAAACGAGTTAAAGTTGCAGGTTTGCTCGGGAGGTTGTTGTGTTTACCCGGGCCCAGTATATACTGCCCCTGTGTCCGCTGAAGCGTGGCTCAAGTTGGCCTAACTCGTACTCAAAACTAAACATACCCATTGCTTTTAAGTGTTATGCTAGGACGGCTACAACGCTACGCACTACGCCACGCTAGCCATCGGGCTATTGCTGATGCATAGGAAAATGGGAGGTGGACATGTTTTCCCCGTCTCTACACAGCCACCACATAGCTACCACACAAAATAGTCGGGTTTATACTGCGCAGAGAAGGTGTCCGATCCCGAGCCGCGCATTTAGACCCACTCTCTCGAGCGTTCCAAGTGTTAATAAGGCCATTTAGTTGGTGGGATGTGTGATTCCGCTGAGCTTTATGAGGGGAACGAGAATTGCCAGTGACAGTGCGCATGCAGGCTGGCTACAATAACAACGAGCCCCTTCTTGACGGACCGTGTGATGTGGGGGTGTGTTCGCCTTAGCGAACTACCATCTTCCCTCTTCATGATGAACAGCATGTGCTCGCTGCAGTGGGAGTACACCGAGCAGGGGATGTTTACCGCTAGATTCAGTGCGCCCGGTCCGAACGCGCATCGAAAGGATACTTGCTAAAACATTGTGTTCGGCTGTACGCTGGCGTTATGTTTTACTTCTGAAACGTGCGTATCGCTGATCCAATGACGTAGCACCCAGAAGCTTGTAACGTGAGACGAAAACAATTCCACGCTATTTCGATGAAACGTGACTTATATCGGAAATATTCCGTCGGCGAGCGACTCATTCTTTATTCATTTCCTCCCCTTTTTTTTTGTTGATTTCCTCCTCCAAGGTGCATGCAAACACTACAAGTGTGTTACTATGTTACGGGCGAGTTAAATGTGCCCCCCCCCTTTTTTTTGGATCACTTCATGCTATGTTTTTTGTCTTAAAAAAAATGCTCTGTTAAATAGCAGTTCCAGTGTCAATAAAGCTATTCCAGTATTATTTTGGAATTCCGGTCGGCAACGTCTGATCAGAAAGATCAGAATTCAACAGTTCTGTATTATATTAAGAACCTTTGTTATTGCTATTAATTTGTCCCCTTCCATAATCACGATTAGGGAACGTTCACATCTAGCGCACTTTGTGTGTAATTCAGAAACTTGGGTGAGTGGAGGTGGGACAGAATATTTGGTCTTTGTGAAGACAGATTGGACCGTAAATCCCCATGAAACCTGATGCCTATGGACGTTGCAGACACAGCATGGTGATTTCATTGAGGAGCAGCGGAGTGCCTGTCTGGCCAGACCGGGACGGGATTGTTCAGGCTCACTGCAGCCTGCTGAGCTCACGGGGCGACCCTGAACAGAGCAGAGCGGCAGCCGGACACCTCCGTCACCCCTCCTTCCTCCAGCCAGGCAGAAAGACCCAAATCCACTTCAAACACACACGGCCCTGTCCGAGGGGCAGAGCAACTTTTCTTCTGACAGCTGCCACTTTAGAATGGATTACTAAGCCTATTTGGGTGGCTCAAAAGGGCGCTTGTTGGCGCTTGCTGCCCAAATGATGGCGTTTGTTTGCGTTTAAGTGTATGTGTGTTGTGGATTCAAGTTCCAGATATGAGGCCAGATTAACGGTGGTTATTGTGATGCTAAGTCCGGTCCTTGTTGACCCCAACTACAGCCACGCATTTAAAATTCACTGTTCTTCCAAACATGCCTTGCCGGATCTTTTCTTCTCCCTCATGGCCAGTGAAGCCATGTCTCCATCCCACTCACACACTGCTATCGTCGTCTATACAATAAGGGAAGCTTATCGCACGTATCAACCCAAATGTGCTTCTCCGGCTGGCGAGAAATGGTGTGTTTTCAGCTTTGGTCCAGCAGGTGTTTGGCCTGTTTAAATGGAGGACCCCTCCACCTGCTTACCCATCCCAAAAGACAGCGTGTGGATTGGAGCAGGAAGCTTTGTGTCTGCTTTTATTCTAGCTCTCACAAAGTGCAGCCGACTGAAAGAGCACATGCAGGGATATCAAAGGGTGCGGGGCGACCCCCCTCCTCGCAACGGGACAACGCTGGGAGGAGAATTAGTCACAGACCCTCCTATCCATGGCTTTATTCTGCTCCAGCAGAATGCTTTCGGAGTTGCCTGACTGGGAGTAAGGCGGCAATTGTGTCGTCTCTCTGTGTGTTTGTGTGCGTGCGTGTGTGCGTGCGCGCGCGCGCACTTTGGCAAGAGGGTGTCCCCCAGACTTTATGTCCCCCCATTGCACTCAGGAGTGGGCGTGCCTTCTTTGTCTTTATTTTGATTAGAACTTCAACTTGCTCTGCCTGCCTTTGTGGGACGGAGGATTTGTGCGTCTGTAGCAGCGTGCCTTCCAGGCCGGCCTTGGTTTGTTTGTGCGTGTGTGTGTGTGTGCGCGCACATGTATGTGACATAGCTAGAGTGACACCAGACACACGTGCCGGGTCTGTTTGTTTGTCTTTGTCCACCGGCTGCCTTTGTCTCCTCATGTGCGATATGTTGGGAGAGGAGGCGTCCGGCCCCAGAGATTGATTGTTTTACTGCGCGTTCCTGGGAGCAAATGTGAAGCAGTTGCACAAAGTGCGAGGATGCTCCACCAAACAAATGTCTGCCTTTTGCGAGGGGCCGTACCACCATGTCATTCACGGCGGCGAAACAAACAGCGTGTTCTTTTTGAAGACTGAGATGGAGCTGTTCCCCAAATGTCTTCTGATATGAGTCACTTTTGCTGTTTAGTATTCTTCGTTGTATTTGTTGTAGCAATTCTTGGAATTCTTTTGTGGGATTTTTTTTTCTTTTTTCTCTCTTTTTTTTTAAAGATGTGTCATCGGGGGCTGGTGAGCTCATTTACCTTACAGGAAGGGCTGATGCGTCACGTCTGTACAGTAAAACCAAGAGGGAAGCTTCCTGGAATATGAAAGCACTTCTTTAAACCAGTAAGCAGAGCAGAGTCTGTGGTGGTAGCTGCGTCAACGGCTAACTTGGGAAGTTGCACATCTATTTGACATCCATCCCTCAGTCTCAGAAACATTTCTGTATTGCCCTCAATCCACTTTTTGGACATAAGTGTTTATACTAAGATTAGCCCCTTTTTTGATGACTGTTTTTGCACAGTTACCAGTCAACTTTGACTTCTTGGGACTGGATGATTGTATTTCGAAGTCGCCACCTAAATTTCATTTTGATACAGTGCTCATATTGAAGCTGTACAAGTTCAGGAAAATCCCTGTGGTGATGCTCTGATGTTGGTTTAGTACTTTTCAGGTTTTGCCGGGTTCAGGACTTCCTGTGACGTGTGAATCTTAAGCACCTGCGAGCATATACCCTCTTTTAAGACTTGGCCTAATAAGAATAACGTAAACGCCGTGAATTATAAATAAACCTGTTCCAGAATCGACTTGCTGCGAGGTGAATTGAAAGGCAAATGAAGTCCCAGTGGCTTGTACGCACAAAGGCATTGTCAAATTGAAACAGAGATGTTTACCTCAAACCATATTTGCATCCGCCTCTTGATTTTCAGGGACGGTCCCTTTGCATCTTGAAAAAAATGAAAATGCTGCCTCTGTGCCAGATCTGATTGCTTTTTTCCTTCTGTTCCTTCTTCAGCGTGTTTTCACACCTTTAACTTGTTGCATTTGTATTTGGGCCAAAGGTAAAGAACTGAAGAACTGTAGGCACTACAAAAAGCATTCTTTTTTCTTGTACCGCGTTATTACTACACGATAGAAAATGACTAGACGAACCTGGAAGGGAGAAGAACTGGATTGCCTTCGTTACATGGTTTTGATTGCTCGTGCATTTCATGGCTTATAATCAGAGGGCTTATTGCTGGTTAAGATGTTGTAGATGTACGTAAAAAAACGTGTGCTTTCAATAAACAAGGGTTTGATTTATTTTCTTTTACAGCGCAAATGTACAACTCCAGGGTTTATTTGGAAGCGAGAAGCATCTCTGGCCCATTGAGTTTGTCCTGCCTCAGCGTGGGATCACTGTTTACACGTGCCCAAACAAAACAAGTTTTTTTGGGGGGAAAAATGCTCATAGCTTTTGGAACAATCGTTAAAAGCGATGCCAGATGTAAAGAATTGATTTTTTTGTAATATTAACCCATTTTATTTTGGTGAAATGAGATATGACAGAGTGGCGTCAGTGGTCGGAAAATCTTGTTAAAGATGAAGAAGAACTCGAAGAGTTTCATTCTTAGACTTTGTCCTTGCGCTGGCTTAAGCCGAAGAGATGAAGTAGATAGCAGGCGGGGTGGGGAGGGGGTGTGGAGGAAAAAAAAAACAACAACCCTTGAGGACTCAGCCATTCAGGCGTAGTGGTGTGTGAACCCACCATGCGACTCTACTGGAGCGTTTGTTTACTTCCTACAGTAACCATCCATGTGCCTGCCCCCACTATGAGCTCATGGTAAGCCCTGTGTTTTTCACGTGCCAGTGCTCCGGGCCTGGCGGCTGAGGCGGGGACTGAATCAGTAGCATGGTAAAGCACAGGCATGGTGGGGAGGGGGGCGCTGCCTTGGAGTGCAGTGGGCTTGTTTAGATTGGGATTCAGGGAGCTTGTTGACACCCCCCCCTCAACCCCTTCCTTCATCCTCACATCTTCCAAGGGACGACTGCGCCGTTGCCTCTGTTGTTGACAGAGCATGTGGTCAAGATGCCGTTTCCACCTCTCCTCCTCCTCCTCCTCCTCCCTCCTCCTCCCTACCCACCCCCTCCTCCCACACCTCTTTCCTCACTCTTGTTTTCTTGTCCCTGGCTGCGCCACATTGCACCCCTCCCCCGTAGACGCGCTCCCATGTTCCGCTTGTTTACATCGCGCCCTGTGCGCCCCGATGCGCTGGGAGTGTCCCCCTCCCCCCCCTTTTTCCCCCCCTCCCCTTCCTCGCACCCTCCTCCAAACGCACCGCACATGCGGCCGAAGGGAACCGGGGAGGTGCACGGATGTGCGCATGTTTCGAGTGTGGGCGTGTGCGCTCCGCTCGCCTCTCCCGGCGAGAGCGCGTCGTGATGTCATCGCCTGCCTCGCGCACCATCGCAGCGAGTCAGCGCCGTCCGTCGGCACTCCACCCCCCTCTCAGCTCTGCGACAAACACCAATCACGAGCGGCAGCCTGCGCGGAGAGCAGAGGATGCTGCTATTACTATGAGGGGTTGGGGGGGGGGGGGGAGGAGAACAGGCGGATGTGGGGACTGGAGTGCAGCGAGTGTGTTAAGTAAATGGATGCGCGGCGTTGCCCGCTGGAGTAAACAGCCGTACAGCCCCCGCTGGTGATTATAGATGTGTGTAAAACAGATACAATATTCACATTATTGTTATTATCATCATTTCCCCCACATAGTGCCCACACGGTTTGTGTTTGAATCTGGCATTTTTTCCCACTATAGCGGGTTTTCATATGTGGGTCTAGCGAGAGGCTGCAGGGAGCCACATTTCACCTGGTCATGTGTGCACACGTGTTTGGGTGAGTGTGAGCGTGAGCGCGCGCGTGCGTGTTGCGGACTACACTTCAAGCAGCTGCTCTACAAAGTAGGCCAACAAGACCTTAACTGCTTCTCGACGTACTGCTATAAATAAACATGTTGAAATGACACCTCCATTCTTGAGCGCACAGTGACTGGAAGACGTAGCGGCTCGTAAACCATTGTCAGTAGGCCAGTTATCCTCTTCGAGGGCTGGCTGTTAAAATAACGCAGCGGTAATCTGAAAAAGTCAATAATCTTTTACAGTCTGTGTTTTCATTGGCGCGGATGAATGAGCTGCTCTCTGGAGCTCTGTAAAGAGCCGCTTCGGACTCGTCGATTTGCTTTTGACCGAACTGCGTCCGGTGATGTGATGGGTTTTGAGAAGGCAATAAAAATATGGAAAAATATTTGTAAAGTAATAAACAACGGGCAAATGTGTGTTTGATGTACAGCATCTCTGTGTTAACATTGATTGTAACTCTGGAGAATACTAGATTGTTGTACACGGGTAGAATATAAAGGTTTCAGTGCTGACGATTGTTCAGGAGACTAAATTGCTCTTCTGGGTTTAAAACAAGTTCTGTGAATTCATTTAATGGAATTAATTAGTCATGCATGTCTTGAGGCCAAACTGAGACCGAATACAAAGCGTGCCTGTACATAATATCACATCTTATATAGGTCATATAGGACATATAGGTCATGCAGCGGCCCTTGCCACTCATGCCCCCCTCAGGTAACACTTTTTTTTTTTTTTTTTGCAAGACTAATGGCACACACACGAACTGGTCTGGCTTTTGCCCCTGGCTTCACAGAATATGGGTCTCTTCATTGTCTTTTAAGCCGCCAGTGTGTGACCAACCATCTTAGTATTTTAGTATTGGCTCAAGGAGGCTGTGCAACGTGTTAGTCACCCGGCGAGGTATGCGTGTTTGCAGTTCAAACTGTTGGTTTTGGTTTGAGCCACGTCCGACTGCAGCTTTGTCATCTCAAACGGAGAGAAACATGAGATCACCGGAGTAAGCCAGCCGGCGAAAGTGAGATTTAGGACAGCGTTAATGCCTGGGAGCTTCGGTCTTCGTCTGAGTCTTACTTCAAAAATGACTCGAGTGTTGCACATCGAGGCCAACTGACAATTATCCAGCGGGATGGAGGCAGTAAACCAGCCGCCACTTCCTCCCTCGCGTCGCACTTTACAGCGCAATGTAATAATGCAAGTTTGACATGCATTCATGTGGGATTTTTCACTTTTTTCTGTTTTGTAGGAAGAAGCGTTTGGGGGATTTGGAACAGTTGAACAGAAAAGTGTACAGAGCCCTTTAATAACGCCTTCTGGTAAGGTTACTTACAATTCTATGTATCTAGAGTCACATTACTGTCCTCAGACCCCTACATACTTGCCTGTATTTCTGATGTTACTGCTAACACAATGACAACATAATCTTGTACATTTACATATTACTATTTATTATATTTCAAATCGTGTAGGAATATCTTACAGTTTTTTTATATTACATTGTATTATTACTAGGGCTGTCGAACGTTAATGTTAAGAACGCGTTAACTCAAACTCATTTTAACGGCACTCATTTTTTTAACATGCCATTAACGCCTGGTTCACACCGGAGGCGGAAGCGCCGCAAAACAGAGTCGGCTTCCTTTCGGCGCCCTTGTTAACCAATGGCGTCGTTCACGGCAAACTTGAAGCGGCGCGCACCTCCGCGGCTGGCTCGCGCCGTGCAGCGATCGTTTCGGTTGGTCTATTTTGTGCGAAAAGACCGCGATTGACAAATGCAATCATGGCTTGAGAATACCTACAGTATCTGTACAGTATAAGTATGTACTCATTTTGGAATGTCCCGATGAAATAAAAATAGAATATTTCCACAATGGAATTATTATTGTCCTTTCCAATTTTTCCTAGAGTATAAGATACACAATAAATATCTTGTAAAAGTTACATATATAGCAGGGTAAAAACATTTGCAGTAAATTTGTGATTAATTGCGAGTTAACTCAGGACACACGATGAATCGCGATTAAAAGATTTAACCGACCGACAGCCCTAACTATTACTATTATATTGCATTGTTTTAACAGCTTTGTTTTTTAACACCCTTTTAATTGTCACTCTATCGCATTGTCATGACCTTTGAAAATCTTTAACTATTTGCCCTGTGTTTTACCGCGTCACTTCCTTAGACTCACCGTCAATACAGGAGAAGAAGCCAAGAGGCCGCCCCCCACGGGTCCAGACTGCACAGAAAGCTGCCTCAAGTCTACCGTTACCCTCGTTGCTTCCCGCCAGCACGCAGGCGAAACCCGAGGGCCCCGAAAGGCCTGCGGAAAAGGTGAAGCGGCTCCCTGGGAGGCCGCCTGGCAGCGGGGAAAAGAGACGGGGCCGACCTCCGTCCTCGAGCAGCAAGAAAGCGTGGAACTCGGGCAGCCATGCGACAGCGGGGGACGACGGCAGGCCGCCCGGGCCTGAGGTGGGCTTCGACGCCGACGATGACAAAGACAGAAAGGGCGCAAAGAGGACGGCGCTCGGCGAAACCGAGGCCCGCCTTTCCAAAGTTGGCAGCCTAAAGAGGCTGAGAGTGACTAAACTTGCCCCCCTCAAGTCGCACCTCAAGTCTCTGCCCGGCGTGCCCAGACGCAGACGGGGGCGACCGCCCTCGGCCGAGCGGCTCAAAGCCGAGGCGGCGGCAGCTGCTGCTGCTGCTGCCGCCGCCACTGCACAATTGTCCGCCTCCGCCGAGTGTACTGACGTTAAACACAAATCCTTCAAGGCCAGAGGAGGCGACCGGGCCACGGAAGCTCATGTTCCCCAGCATGCAGACGGCCAGGACCCCTTCGCCCCGCCGGCGTCCTCGCTCTCGTCCAAGCCGTGCAAGGTGGCGGCAGCAGCGGCGGCTGCGGCAGCGGCAGCGGCGGGTCTCCGAAAGAGCCCCCGTCACCGGAAGCCTGTCAGGATCGTGCCGTCCTCCAAGCGAACCGACGCCACCATCGCCAAGCAGCTGCTACAGCGAGCCAAGAAGGGGGCGCAGAAGCGGCTGGAGAAGGGGGCCATCGTCGGCAGCGGTGGGGCGGCGGCGGCGGGCGGCAGCGGCGAGGTCGGCGGTGTCCGGAAGACTCAGCTGAAGAACATCCGGCAGTTCATCATGCCGGTGGTCAGCACGGTCTCGCTGCGCATCATCAAGACGCCCAAGCGCTTCATCGAGGACGAGGGCAGCTTCGGATCGGCTGCGGCGGCGCCGCCCCACCCTGAAGATGGCGCGGCTGGAGGCGTCGCCCCATCGCCCCTGCCTCGGCCCCCGCCCGCGCCCCGCCACCACCACCGCCGCCACCTCCACCTCGTCGTCCCGGCTCCGTGGCCGCTCCACCCACCACTGTCGCTGCTACCAGCGTTCAAGCTGACCCGCCTCCCTCCCCGCCCCTCCCGCCCGCCCCCAGCATCCAAGCGGCGGCGGCAGCTGCCAGCGCTCTGCTCAACAGCAGCGCCAACAGCGCCACCAACGGGCGGTTCAGCAGTAGCGCGGCGTCCTGCGGCTCCAGCGCGCTGTCTCAGCACTCCTCGCAGCTCTCCTCGGCCGAGTCGTCGCGCCCAGCAGCCCCAGCCTGGACGACTCGTCCTGCGACTCGCAGGCCTCCGAGGCCACGCAGGCCCTGTCGGAGCCGGACGGCGCGCCGCCGCCGCTGCCGCCGCCGAGGCCGACCTGCGCCTGCACGGCGCCCTGCCGCCCGTCCCGCCCTCAGAGCCCGATGAGCCCGAACCGGGCGCGTGCGGGGCCGCAGAGGTGGTGCCGCCGCTTCGGCCGGAGAGTCGGAACCAGAACCAGAGGTTGCGGGAGGCGGTGGGCGGCGCGCCGCGGCAAGAAGCCCATCATCAGCCCGCCGACGGGGGTGCTGTTGTCCTCCTCTTCCACCGCCACCCTCGCCAACTCCCAGCAGGCCTCGTCCCACGGCCTCCTCCTCTTCCTCGCCACCGCCGCCGCCCCTCCTCGCGCCGCCGCTGCCCCCCCAGTCGGCCGCATCCTCCGCGCCGCCGACGCACCCCCCTCGCCCTGGACGTCCCACCCGCCGTTCCTGTCGGGGCCACCGGGCCTCTCGGGCCTGTCGGACAAGCGGAGCAGGTCCATCCTGCGGGAGCCCACCTTCCGCTGGACGTCGCTGTCCCACCCCGAGCGCCAGTACTTCTCCTCCGCCAAGTACGCCAAGGAGGGCCTCATACGCAAACCCATCTTCGACAACTTCCGCCCGCCGCCGCTCACGGCCCAAGACGTGGGGCTGCTGCCCCAAGCAGTCGGCGGCGGCGGCGGTGGCGGCGGGGGGGAGGTGCCGCTCCGTTCCAGCTACGGCCGGTGGCGGCGGCGGCAGCAACGCCAACGCTGGGACAGGCGGCCGCCTCTTCGCCCCCCTGCACTCGCACGGCGGCGGCCACCACCAACACCCCGTCGTCGCGCCGACGCGCCGCCGCTGCCGGCGCAGCCCCCTGCTGCGGCGCGCGCGCTTCACCCCAGCGAGGCCCACTCCCGCATCTACGAGTCGGTCACGCTGCCGTCGTCCTCGGGCAGCAGCCCCGGCTCCCTCTCGCCGCACCAGACGTCGTCCAAGCCTAGCCGGACGTCGCGGCGCGCCAAGAGGGTCGTCCCGGCGACGCAGCGGGGCCACCCGCGCTCCCCCTCCCACTCCATGACCCGGCGCAGCAGCCAAACCGGTGGCCACATCTCGGCGGGGAAAGCGTCCTCGGACGCGTCGGCGCTGATGGGTTCCGTTCCCAACAGCAGCAGCAGCAGCTGCAGCAACTCCGGCTCCCTGCCCGGGGTCTCTTCAAGTCCTCTCGCCACTAGTGCCTTAACGCCTCCTTTCAGCACCTTCTCCAACGTATCCATGGGCCTGGCGTCGCAGGGGACGCCCGACAGCCGGAGGTCGGCTTCCGGAAACACGCCCCCTCTGTCGACCACGTCGGCCTCCTCGTCCCCTCTCTTCCCGCTGTTTCCTGCCGCGGCCCAGGATGCAGTGCGAGGCGCTGGCAAGGGAGGTAAGGAGAAATGCTCGGCCCCCCAGGAAGCCTCTTTGAAGGAGAAGGAATGGGAGTTGGAGAAAGGCAGAGAGAAGGAGAAGGAGAACAAGAGGGAAGGGAGGAAGGATTTGGAGAAGCGCGGCAAGGCTCCGACGCCAGATGGCTCTCCCAGCGCGGCTCCCGGCCTGTTTACCGTCGACGGCAGGGACTCGGGAGAGCCCGTCTCGTCTCTCGCTTCCAAAAAGGCTTCAGGGAGAAAAAAATCCACGTCAGCTGACGCCGCTCCGGACGCGGCCCCTCCAGAGGTTCGCGGCGTCCACTCCGCTGCTCCCTCGTCCGTCGCGAAAGCCCGGCTGTCGAAGAAAGGCAGGCCCTCTGAGAAGGGAGCAGAAATGGAAGATTTGGAGAAAGACAAGGAGAAACAAATCGCTCCCAACCAGCAGGCAGCGAGCGTCCCGGGGCAGCCGGGCAAACAGCAGCTCTCCGCCTCCTCTCTTGGATCGGTGACTGACAAGAAGGTGGTTGGACTACTGAGGAAAGCCCAAGCCCAGCTTTTTGAGATCAAGAAGAGCAAGCTGAAGCCTGCGGACCAGACCAAGGTCCAGGTCAGTTTTTGTTTTTTCCCCCTTCCTTTTTATCGCCTTTCATGTCGGCGCTGCATCTCATACATCATCACAGTACAGCCACAGCTGTCTATATGAAATCGACTTGGTGCTTAATGCGATGAGTACTTGCTATAAATATGATGAAAAAAAAAATCCGAACTTGTTCTCAGAGTGAAACTTGATCATAGGAAAGTCCCCACACTGAGTGTTGCCCAGGGGGATTTTTTTCGCTGCATACACTTGACAAAGAATACCACAGTTCCCACACTAATTGTGTGGTAGAAGACTGCACAGCAGTGTTATACAATTCTGAATGTAAAAATTGAAAGTTATTTAATAAATGTTTTACTTCTAAATGCTTTTCTTGTAAAGCTTCTCTTGAAATGAAATGCACCCTGCCAGGAGCTGAATGGTGCCCTTATTCGCTCTACCTGTTCTAAATCTCATTTGTGTTGATTTGATTTGCAACCGACTTTTTTTCCACAAGCAGCGCCTGAATGTCATTTTCTTCATATGGTCATGTGCACTCAAGCAGGGCCAGGAGAGCGATTCATCAGAGACGTCGGTTCGTGGTCCACGCATCAAGCACGTATGTCGCCGTGCAGCTGTAGCACTCGGCCGTAATCGAGCAGTGTTCCCTGACGACATGCCAACACTTAGTGCCTTGCCCTGGGAGGAGAGAGAGAAGATTCTATCTTCCATGGGAAATGACGGTGAGGCACTGTTGGTTTTTTCATTTAGATTGTGAGGTTTCCTATCTGGCCGTGGTGAGAGATTGCTGTTTTTCAGATGCATCGACTCGTGTCGATGTGAGAACAATAGCAACTAGTCAAAATCTTATAGTTTTTCATTTTGGCTCTGCAATGAACTGAAGACTTGTCCATCCCGCCTTCAGCCAAAGCAGCTGGGGTAGCTTCCGGCACCCCTCGCGACCCTGAGTGCCGGAGAAGCCAGTGACTAGACTGACAGAATTGGCGAAAACAGTTGAAAATTGGAATAATCTGCTGAGTAATTGAATCGCAATCGATTCATTATCGAATCGTGAAGTGTCTTATGGCACACCCCTAGTTTCTGGTTAGCTTCATCAGCATTATAACCCATCTGCAAATTGGCCAAAAGATGAACAATGTCAAGAAATCCAGTCAATATTGTGAAGTAGGGATGCAAACTATCGATTAATTCATTAATCGTTAGTTGATTGACCTTATCGATCAATTAACGATGAATTGGTCAGCAGCGATTTTTCCAGAGAACCTAAATTTCACAATGAAAAATGTGTAAGGGACACATTATTTAACCCTTAATAATGTTGAGGGTCCAAAGTGACCCATTTTTACATTGGAGAACAGAAAAAACACCCTAAACATTTATCTTCTGACTTTAAGTTGACTTCTAATGGGTCACATTTCAACTTTTTTTTAAAAAGTTGTTTAAAAGTAACTTGTTCTAGGTATGCAGGTATACAACACGCCATTTAACAAAAAAAAAAAACGTAAAAAATGTTCAATTAAATGTGACTAATTTAATTTAATCGATTAAATTCTTAATCGATTAATCGATAATCGATTATTAATCTGTCCTTGTTTTTTTTTCATTAGATTTAAAAAATGTTAATTTCCTTCAGTTTATTAAACAAAAATAAAAAAACACGTCTTGACTTTTCGCACATTTCTGTGTGTTCCGCCACAGACAAGTCATCCGTAGCAGGTTCAGAAGAGGCAGAGCCTCAGTCGCCACCCATGAAGCCACGGGAGACGCGGCAAAAGTCTGTGCAAGAAGCTCCTCCCAAAAAGGGACGCCGGTCCCGCCGCTGTGGCCAGTGTTCCGGCTGCCAGGTCCCAGAAGATTGTGGCGTCTGCACCAACTGTCTGGACAAGCCCAAATTTGGAGGAAGGAACATTAAAAAGCAATGCTGCAAGTAAGTCTGAACAGTAGCTTTTTGATTGTTTGTTTCTTTTTTGGAAATTCATCATCTCGTTTTTAAAGCGGTCCATACAAATCTTTCTCGAATGATTAATCGCTGAATTGCCTCGTCCTTTGCAGGATGCGAAAGTGTCAAAATTTGCAGTGGATGCCTTCGAAAATGTTCCTCCAGAAGCAGGGCAAGGGGAAGAAGGACAAGAAGAAGTACAGGCTGTCGGAGAGGAGAGAGTCTCTCAACCCAGTCCGAGGAGCCACGATGCCGGAGTCCAGCCCCAAACTCGTTTCCGCACCGCAGAAGGACGACTCCTCTCGCCGGAAGAGCGAGAGTCCTCCGTTAAAGCCTGGGGAGGAGAAGTCCAGGCAGCAGCCGTCGCCGAAGCAATCGTCCTCCGCCCCCGCGTCGTCCCCCGGCCCGGACGACTGCCCCCAGCCGTCCCCCGGAGCCCCGGCCCAGACGGATCCCGCCGCCCAGGCGGCCGACAAGAAGGGCCACAAAGCGCCCCCGGCGTCCTTCTCCTCGTCCTCCTCCTCCTCGTCCTCCTCGTCCTCCTCTTCCTCGTCCTCGTCCTCTTCCTCGTCCTCCTCGTCCTCCTCTTCCTCGTCCTCGCCGTCGTCTTCAGGTCAGAACTCCCCTCCCGCTCCACGCAGTCACACCAGTCGCCGCAGCGGCCCGAGGAGCCCTCCAGCAACCAGGCGCCTTCCAAGAGGGACGCCTCGCCCAACATCCCGCTGAGCGAGACCAAGAAGAAGCCGCCGCAACAGCAGCAGCAGCAGCAGCAGCAGCAGCAGCAGCAGCAGCAGCAGCAGCAGCAGCAGCAACAGCAGCAACAGCAACAACAGCAACAACAACAACAACAACAACAACAACAACAACAACAACAACAACAACAACAACAACAACAACAACAACAACAACAACAGCAGCAGCAGCAGCAACAGCAACAGCAGCCATCTGAACAGCCCAGCCCGACACCACTTTCAGACGCAGGTAGCATCTGTTCACTTTATTTTTGGAATAGAGTAGAACAGAATACAGTAGAATAGAATGTCTTTGGTCCCACATTGGGGAAATTTGCGTAATTACAGCAACAATATAGTGCCACTACACTGCTATAATGATATTAACTATCTGTGTAAAAAATGTTCAATTAATTGGGACTAATTTAATTTAATCGATTAAATTCTTAATCGACAATTAATCTAGATTAATTGTTAACATCCCCATTATACAGTATGGAAAGAAAGAAGGACAACAAGATACTTGCATCTTATGGACAGTTGCATCATTTACATGCTATGTACATAATATTGACATATAAGTAAGTGCTTTATTGCACCTTTATGAAATGTAAGTGGTTGAGAATATGTTTTATTGAATGCAGCTATGCAGCCTGATGGCTGCAGGGAGGAATGAGCTGCGGCAGCGCTCCTCCTTGCAATAATAAGTTTTCTTATGCGGACCCGCAGTCGAGTTCGTGCAAACCTCTAATCCAATTTCAATCTCTCCGACAGTTGAACCCAAACCCGTCAAGAAGCCACTTATCCACTCCGTTCCTCCGTCTCCAAAGCAAAGACCAAAAGACAAGGTCAGTAGCACAGCTCTGGCTGGAACTCCGACCCGCGTCTCTCTCTTTTTTGCGCAACGCTAACGCCCGACTGGCCCGTGGCTCCGCTCTTGTCTCCCAAACAGCCGCTGACCACTAAATCCCCCAGCAGCAGTACTTTAAACTGCCTGAGCACTCCCTCGACTAAGGGCCAGATGATGTCCAGGGTCCCCTGCGACGGAGTGCATCGCATCAGAGTGGATTTCAAGAGGGACCACGATGTGGAGAAGGTGTGGGAGGCTGGCGGCCTCAGCCTGCTCACCTCCGTGCCTGTCACGCCCAGGCTGCTCTGCTTCTTGTGCGCGAGCAGCGGAAACGTCGAGGTAAAGACATCTGAGGTCGCGTGTGATGTCCCCCCCCCCCCGCTCTCGCGTTATCCAAACCTCTAATTTCCTCCCCCCTCTGCCTGTGTCCCTCAGTTTGTCTTCTGCCAGGTGTGCTGTGAACCATTCCATCTCTTTTGCCTTGGGGAAACGGAGCGCCCTCTCAAGGAGCAGTTTGAGAACTGGTGCTGTCGGCGGTGCAGATTCTGCCAGGCCTGCGGACGCCAGCACCAGAAAACTAAAGTGAGTTCTAATTCTCGTCCGGTTCTGTGCATTTTAAGTCTGTGCACAAAAGGAGCTTAGTCCCAACTGACAGTGGCTAAAGGCTAGAGACCTACAAACACACACACACACACACACACACGCACGCACACACACACACCTCCCAGAGAGGCCTGCCCGCCGTGCCAAGTGACAACACTTAATCAGCTTCTTGGATTCTCTCCACGTTTTTATTATTTATCTCAAACTGTGCAAAGCGGGCCATGGTGTGAGCTCGTCTACGCTTTGACTACGGAATTACGTCCGGATACTTTTGGCCTCAGCGGAACTGTCCGCTTTGGTCGCTGAAAACATTGAAACATTTTTTCTAGATTTCGTGCCCATTGAAAGAATTAGCAGTTGATCTAAATGCCAAGAAATCCCTTTAGAAGCGAGTCAAACAGATTTTATCTGCAGCAGCAGCAGCAGCAGCAGCAGCAGCAGCATCATCAGTGGATCTTGCTACAGGACACGAGCTGCAGCTTTTTATCTGCCGGTTTGTTCTGAGTGTTCATTTAAGATCGTTTTCAGCCACAAAATGCCACTGGAGGCAAACCACTTTAATACGCATTTAATCTTTAATATGCCTGAAACAACATTGGTGGGAACTTGACAGCGCTATCCACTTTTCATGCATGTTTATGTGTTTATGCTGACGACATTCTGCAAGATATGTGTGTCTGTGTGTGTGTGTGTGTCAGAGAAAGACCAATTAGGAGGCCGTCTTCACTTCCTCAGACGCATCTTTCTAAACGGCGACCGCTATCACTGTGTTGTAATGCCTCTGATAATGATGTTCAGCCATTTATAAAAGCCTCAGTGGATTGTGGCCCTTAATGAATTAGGGGAGAATGCTTTGTTTAGTACTTGGCGTATTATCTCACAGCTCTCTCTAATCCACATGGTTCATTTCTAACGGCCCCGATTGATCCGAGTATGGGAGGGAGATATTTGACATTTGTTTTTTCTGACCAGCAATCGAATCAAAGTTGCGCCTTTTTAACACGTGAATAATAAAACCTCACTTTGTCTCACCGTCCCTCGTAGCAGCAGCTGCTAGAGTGCGATAAGTGCCATAACAGCTATCACCCGGAGTGCCTGGGTCCCAACCACCCGACCAAACCCACCAAGAAGAAAAGAGTCTGGGTATTTATATTGATACACACTTCTGTTCATCCTCTCACTTCTACAGAACTGCTTGCACAATCACACACGTTCACATGTTCATTTAGCACACCTGTCTCAACTTGTCGTCGTTTTTCTCCTTTCAGGTTTGCACAAAATGTGTTTGCTGCAAGAGTTGTGGAGCCACAAAACCTGGAAAGTCCTGGGATGCCCAGTGGTCGCACGACTTCTCCATGTGTCATGACTGTGCCAAACTGTTTGCTAAAGGTAAGGGACACTCCTCTAACCTAGGAACAGTGCACATTTATTTTTATTGTGATAAATAATAAATTATAAAATATATGTACATTTTTAATTATTTTTCTAATTGGGTTTTTCATTGCACCTGCATTTCATTATTGGTAGCTCCAGTGATGACTTCTCTCCCTTGCCGGTTATCTAAGTGCCGTATCAGATTATTCTGAAGGACATTCAATGGCACATATATCTTATTTTTATATCCTAGTAGGTGGTTAAGGTGACCTTTCTTAGTTGGCAGTGTAAATGTGGAGCTGACTAAAACCCCCCAAAAATAAGTAAGAAAAAATATGCATGTGTTGAATTTAATTCTTTATTCAAGCATTAAAAAAAAACGCAAATACTGTCAATAAAATAAGAAAAATAATGAAATAAAAAATACAAGCCAAATCAAAATGCATTAATACAAGATATTATATGCAGCTATTAAACATCAACTACCTCATTACTATAATTGTATTACCATTATATTACAGCACTATGTTACCAAATTTTACATATTATACCTAGGCACTGCGAGTATTATACACATGCACTATATTAGTACTATATATAGACACTATCAACAATATACACTAATTACCATATTCCAAATACCATATATCAACATTAAGTATTATACACACTAATGCAATAAATTACAATATATTAGAGTACAATATTACACTACAATATTACAGTATCCATATAAACACCAAACAAAATATACACTATTACCACATTATTTCAAGTGTGATAAGCTCTGTATCTCTCTATGTTTATATGATGACTTCATTTTCAGTCCTACTCCCTCTGACTCACTGCGACGTCTTTTCACAGGAAACTTTTGCCCCCTTTGTGATAAGTGCTACGACGACGACGACTTTGACAGCAAGATGATGGAGTGCGGACGCTGTAACCACTGGGTCCACGCCAAGTGCGAAAACTTGACCGGTCAGTTGGAGGCGGAAAATGAATGAAATCAAAATTTCCAAGTCAAGAGGATGTGCCGTCAGTTAATGAGTTGTGGAGAAATGTTCAGTGTTAAGCCTACTATACAGTAGTGGATAAAAGTTTTTGGACCCCACATAAAATTTTACTGAATTCCTGTAATTGTCATTAAATATTTGCCAGAGGTTTGTTGTGGTTCAGAAGGTGTGGCTGCATCAGAAGCACACAGACAATGGAAATTAGGAACAATGTGGGAAAAAGTTGGTGACTGCACTAAAATAAACTGCACATGGGGACTTAAGACTGATTCTTAGTGCAATACTGGGGGGTCGAAAATCTTTTTTTCTACCACTGTAGCACATTTAACGACGGATTTCTAAACTTCATAAACAGCTTGCAGGTTTTTACATGTTAACTCATCATAGCACTTTGGAGTCAGTCAAGGTGCTGTGATTGCGAGGACGGGCGGCGCTAACGAGCTGTCACCCTGTGGCCTGTCGTTCAGATGAAATGTACGAGCTGCTATCCAAGCTACCGGACAGCGTGGCCTACACTTGTACCAAATGCACCGAGCGGCACCCGGCCAAGTGGAGGACGGCGCTTGAGCGGGAGCTCCAGGGCTGCGTCCGCCACATCCTCACCGCGCTCCTCAACTCCCGCACGTCATCGCACCTGTTGCGATACAGACAGGTTTGTTTTTGTTTTTTTTTTTTTGCTTGTTTGCTGTCGAGTCATGTGCTGCATTTAATTAGATATTGACAAGGTGTAAGGGGGCCGTCAATGCAATTAGATTTCAATTCACTCTCGTTGCGCACGGCCATTTGTTGGAGCTCCGCACCGCCAGTATTGACTCCTCTCCTCTCTCGTCTCCGTGGCAGGCGGTGAAGCCTCCCGAGCTGAATCCGGAGATGGAGGAGAGTCTTCCGTCCCGCCGCTCCCCAGAGGGTCCAGATCCTCCAGTCTTGACAGAAGTCACCCACACGCCTTCCACTGAATTCCCTCCGGACCTCGAGTCCGTGGAGAAGAAGATGAATCAGGGTCATTACAATTCCGTGGTACGTGTGTTTCCTCTCAGCTGCTCACAGTTTATAGACTTTATTAAACTGATCAGAATTGTGTTGTTTCTTTTGTCCTTTGGCCGTATGTGTGTGTGTGTGTACTATTCAGAATCAGAATCAGAATTCCTTTATTAATCCCAAGGGGAAATTGTTTTTTGTTGCGACAACAGCTCCAATTCAAAGTGTCCAAGTTAAAACAAGCATAGAAACGTAAGAAACAAGACATATAAAAGATACTAAAAAAACAAAGTAAGTCTATAATAAAAAAATAGAAAAACGGCAGCAATAATGCGGTATATAGAGTATTACTGTTACTATTTCTGATTACTTAAACAATAGTTTGCTGGAGTAATGACGTGGCCCATGGTCTGAATGCCAATGAATTTGGATTTGAATTGATACAGCACTGAACTGCTGCTGCTACTTTGATTATTATCTAAGTGCGCTCTTCCATGTTGCTCTGATTTCAGCTGGATTTTAGTGACGACGTTGTGCGAATCATCCAGACGGCCATCAACAGTGACGGCGGCCACCCGGAGAACAGGAAAGCCAACAGCATGGTCAAGTCGTTCTTTATCCGAGTAAGAGCCCAAAGATGTTTTCCTTATGTCCTGATTGCTGTACGGCAACGAAATATGTCAAAAACAATTCCGACTGAAATTTCACTGGATGTTTCCTATTTTAGCAAATGGACCGAATCTTCCCGTGGTTTAAAGTGAAGGAGTCCAGGTTCTGGGAAAGGAAAAACGTCTCTGCCAAGTGAGTGCATCGCATTGCATCTCGGACACAGAAGTTACTTTGAGAGAATGATCAAATGCGCCGTCTTCTACTGTTTTGAGCAAGCCGTTACAGTTACGGAAGATTTCATAGACTGCTTGCAGATTATTTTGACAGTGTAGGAATGTAAAGTTTATGTCGAAATAATTTGTTTTTGTAAAAACTTTAGCTGTAATCTTGGGCAAAGGGCCCTTGAAAATCTTCCTAAACCCTGCCATCTGACCCCTTCCACGGAGTTCAGAGAAGATTTCCATAAACTCTGGTCTATAATTATTAGAATGAGGAGTATGATGTGGTTTCTCCGGGTAAGCTGCATCTGAGGGATTCAGGCAGCAGTGACCCAATATCATGATGAATTCTGGGCTGACAGGGCTCCAGCGTGCAAATAAAAGTCAAGTTGCACAGCAGGTAATGATGTGAGCACCAGTTTGTATATCCAAAGGCTTCAGTTGTGTGGTTTGCACTGCTTGAATTCATCCACAGCCAAGCAGCTGAAAACAAATTTTCTTTTTGGTTTGTTTTTACTGTTGGAGAGGCATTTTTCTTTATTCTTTATGAGGTATCTAGATATTCACAGGCCTTAAATGGTCCCCATTGAGAGCTAAAGCAGCTCATTGGTGAAGCACAATGGATATGAAATAATGATTGGGGGCCTGTTGTATTCACTTATGAAAGCACTGGCTGATTTTATTGTAATTCCAGACTTAATTGAAATATCAGTGCGTTAAACATTGGTATTTACAGACAATGGACGTAGCAAATATGCTCAGATTTGCTGTATGTGAGTTTAAGTATTTTAGCAGTTACCAGGGTGAACGTTCGTGTGCACACGCAGCTGCGGACCTCATTGCGTTAAACAGCCATCGCTTGGTGCGGAGCCGACTGGCTCATTGTTTAACGTAAGATAAAAAAGAGCTTAAAGCTCAGACTCCTCTGTTTTTTCTCTGCGACTCATTCAGCGATCCAGTGAATGGGTCTGATTTAACTCCCGCTGATTTAAAACCTCGCTCAGTCACACTCTCACACATTGACTCTCTCGCCCGCTTATATTTACCTCTCAGCTTTCCCAAGCCCATTCATTCTGCCTTTCCTCCGGGCATTGTGGGTGGCAATCCCAGACGGTGTCATGTTTCAGTGGAAGGCTCTTGGATGCATACTTGTGGTCTCGCTCCGGTTCGCGTTTCGTTTTTATATCGGCGCTTGAGGTTCAGGGAACCCCTGATACATTAAGGGTCCTCAGTTTGATGCGTGTCAAGGAAATGCACTGGCATACTGAACACAAGGCTGAGCGTCGCGCCCCGCAGCCTTGTTTGACTTGGCCTCAGAGGCAAAGCTTGTTCAATGTTGTTTTTCCATCTCTGGCATCCACACAACGAACCCTGAGCGAAGGCTTTCCAGATCTTCTGTCGCAACAGATAATGCGCTCACAGCAGTATTGACAAAGTCATTGTGTCAGGGAGTATTTGAGTTGTCTAATTCTGTAAAGAACAATAGGAAATTTGCGTTGCATAATCAGTTTAAAGAACAATAGCTGTTTCCACTACCGACCTGTAAATGTGTTTTTTTTTAATAGACACCCTCATTTTACTGTCCTTCTTACACCCTAAGTGCTGTGCAATTCAATAATAGGTTAAACAATTAATGTAAGAGTACTGTTTTATTTAGTTGAACTGAAAGAATGTCTTGTTGAAACATTTCCATTCTCACCTTCATTTATTACAACAAATAATTCATCCATCCATCCATTTTCAATACCCGCTTCTTGCTGAGCTTAGGGCCGCAGGGGTCTGCTGGAGCCTCAACCAGCCAGTGTTGTTGGGATCACTCCATAAAAGTAACCCAACTACTGATTACTCCTTAAAAAGTAATCTAATTACTTATTTAACTACTTTGTTATATAAGTAATCAATTACTAATTACTAATCACTTTATTTAAAAAAAGATAAAGTAACCGTTGCTCAGTGCTTTGGAATGAACTTTATTAAAGTGCAAATTTTGCTCTTCCAAATATTGCCTCTGCTCTCTGAACATGAACTGCACATTTCACAGAACAAACTCATGTCCAGCACTGGTGCCTTTTCCACAGCCCATATTGTTAGAATAATTAGAAGCACAGTAGTTGAAAGATCTCTACTCAACAGTACTGCTGACTTACTTGTAAACATGGCTTTCAACAATTTATGAGGTTAGACATTGTTATGTTTCCTGAGTACAACCACAATATTCTTTGATCTAGACGAGATGAACTCAAAATAGTGTTTGTATTTCCAGCTATGAAACCCAATCGCTGTTTTTTCTTTTGTCACCGCCATGCTGGTTTTGGTGCGTCATTGCTTATCAATGACGTTGCATGCACGGCTGCATCATCAACCTGCGACATCGTTGTTTTGGGTTTTATTTTTTCTAAATTTCGGACATTTTTTGGACAGTAAGACATTTTTATCTTGCAAAATATTTCGGAAAAGTAATGGAATCGTTACTTGATAAAGTAATTATAATATAATTACCAGTTTTGCCACAGTAATCCTGTTGCATTACTCTGTTACTAAAAAGTAGTTTAATTACAGCAGTGGATTACTTAGTAATAGATTACTTGCCAACACTGATTCCAGCTGCCATGACTCATGAGCTCTTGAAATAAAATCGTCGGGACTCCAGTTGTGTTCAGTCGCTGTTTGCGCTGCTCCGGTGTTGACGATTGTTGCGTCTCTCTCTCTGGATGCCTTTTGCTCCAGCAGTGGGCTTCTTCCAAACGCTGTGCTGCCTCCGTCCTCGGACCACAACTACGCCCAGTGGCAGGAGAGAGAGGAGCTTTCCCGCGCCGAACACTCCCACCTCATGAAAAAGATCATCCCGGCTCCCTGCCCCAAAACCCCCGGCGAGCCAGACTCGCCCGCCTCCCCCTCGCTCCTCCCTTCATCTTTGCCTCAGCCTCCACAATTCATACCCGGTGAGTGAATTTGAAAATTTATGCGCTGTTTTTTTTTTTTTTTTTCTTCCTTTCCCCCCCCGACACGTCCTGTCACTGTCTGTTTGATGATGTGTCTCTTTCGATCAAGCAGACAGCCCAGAGCGCCCACCCCCAGCAGGAGTCAGTGATAACAGGCAGTGCGTTCTGTGTCTGAAATACGGAGACGAGAACACCAACGTGAGTCAAAAGAAAAAAAAAGATCCCCTCTCGCTGCGTTTAAATCATTGCATCCGTTGTAACAAGGGTGCTTCTTTCAGGACGAGGGAAGGCTGTTGTACATCGGCCAGAACGAGTGGACCCATGTCAACTGCGCGCTGTGGTCTGCAGAGGTGTTTGAGGACGACGACGGCGCCCTGAAGAACGTCCACATGGCGGTCCTGAGGGGGAAAAAACTTGTAAGTCCACCGCAGAGTTCCTTCTCGGTTCCCCCGCGTTTGTCTTTGTCGGACGGAATCTAACCGCCTCTCGTGCTCCGTGCGCAGCACTGCGAGAGGTGTCAGAAGCCGGGGGCGACCGTCGGCTGCTGCCTCACCTCCTGCACGACGAACTACCACTTCATGTGCGCTCGCCAGTGCCACTGCAGCTTCCTGGAGGACAAGAAGGTTTACTGCCCAAAGCACAAGGAGCTCATCAAGGGAGAGGCAAGCACACCGTTGGTTTCTGTGTAATCTTTAAATGGATGAAAACATGGTTCAAGAACAACCACGTAAAGTCGTTCAAGTTGTACAATGATAGGAATCAATTATTCATAATAGAAAAAAGATCTAAAAGACTAATTAAAATTAAGGAGATTGATATTTTTTTATAAAATGGCTTGCTATCCCATCAATATTGTGTGTTTTACATTAGTACATTTGGATGGATGGATAGTATGCGTATCAAATAGCTGGAATGTTTTACAACTTGTTCTTCGTTGTCTTTTGTTATTGAATTTTTTCCTAAATTGTTTTTCTTAAGGTGGTTTCGGGGTTCGAGGTGACCCGCAGGATCCTGGTGGACCTGGAGGGAATTGGTCTCAAAAGAAAGTGGCTGGCAGGGCTGGAGCCTGAAAAGGTCCACATGATGATAGGTAGGTTGATTCCTCAACTTCCTCCCTGCAAAAAGGGACTGAAGGGGAACGGGAAACTCTCAGCTTTTTGACAGTCTCTTGTGAACGCTGATGTTGACTCTTGTCGTTGAAGGTTCCATGACCATCGATTGCTTGGGAATACTGACTGAGCTCTCGGACTGCAAACACAACCTCTTCCCCGTTGGATACCAGTAAGTTAGGATCTCACCGTCTCCTCTTGCCGCTGTGAACGTTTTGTTCATTATGTCCCTTCTCTCCAGGTGCTCAAGGGTGTACTGGAGTACCTTAGACGCTCGAAAGCGCTGCGTGTACACATGCAGAATTCTAGTTTGTCACCCACCAGTGGTAAAGTCTGACGCGAAAGCTGTGATGGCTCCTGAGGAGAATCGCACAATTGCACACAGCCCACCTCCCATGACAGGTAACCTCCAGACTCTCTCTCCATTATACTGTTATTAGGGTTTATTGTGACACATTTAAACCATTTATCTGTTTAAAATGTGTGTTTGTGTCAATTTCTCTTTATTCATATCCAGACTTTCCTGATCCATTTGAGTGCCTGCGGCGCTCCGACACACTCTCTCCAACCAACACCCCGAAGCTCAGAGTTTACACCAGGAACCGACACCCTAGCTACCCCACCTGCCAGCGACCAACTGGCCCAAGGACCATTTCCTCTCCAGGTGCTGAAAGATGTGAAAAAATAACCTTTTTGTTCTTAGCAGTTAAAACTTTTAACACAGAAGCAAAATCTTAGATTTGTTAATTTATGTATTGTCACTTTTCAGGAGCTGCATCACAACCCCAAACTCCAGAGACTGTGACAGCATGCAACTCCTCGGCGAACATGGGCATGCAGAAAATTGACGCGCGCCGCCACAGTTCCCCTTCTCTTTTCTCCCCTTCCCAACAGTTGAACCGACAGAGGGGTGTTGCTTTCCCACCCCAGATATTGTCGCGCCCCTTGACCTCCCCTCCTCCGCTCATTCCCTCTCCGGCGAGAGACCCAGAAAAGTCCAGACACCCCAGTAAAGATTTAGCAAAGGCTCCAATTCAGAAAGACAATGACAAGGGAAGGCTGTTTTCCGTGGACAGGAACAAGCAGCAGTCAGCCAGAGACCAAGGGCAGAGAGAGGCTGACAAGGGAAGGGTGTCAAGTCAAGAGCAAGTTTCCAAGGATTCTGAAAAGAGCAGATCACCAAGAGAAATTAGCCAAAAAGACTCTGACAAGAATGAAACGTCGGGCCGAGAGCCAGAAAAACGATCATTTCATAAAGACTCAGACGTCAAAGAAACGGAGCGGGGAAGACCTCCCAGCAGAGATCCAGTCAGAGAATCTGAGAGGAGGAGGGAAATCAACAGAGAGTCTGAGAAGGGGAGGCAGACGAGCAGAGACTCCGGCACCAGAGACACGAACAGGACCAAATCATCTTCGCGGGACGCTAGCTATAAAGATTTCGACAAAGCTAGGTCACTTAGCAAAAACACGGGCCAGAGAGACTCTGAGAAACACAGGCGATACAGCCAGGAGACAGAGAAAGCCTCGGGCCAAGGGAAAGACAGAGCGTCTCGCAGAGAATCTGAGAAGAGCAGGCCTCCCTCCAGGGACTCCATCAGTAGAAGCACAGACAAAAATAAGGACTTAGGCTCAGGTAAAGATCGAAACTCTGGCACCCTGTTGAAGCAGGCTGGAGATGACAACAGGAGCGTCAGACCGGTACCGGCAGGCTCAGGAATGTCCTCCCCGCTTGTGGGCACTGCCGTTCTCACAGGTCAGCAGAGAGGTGGAAGCAGCAAGCCCATAGACAAACATGGAAAAGACCAGGAAGTGACTGGAAACTTGTTACCTCGCCACCGGCCCGCACCCAACGCCCACGGCACCCAATCTAGTGGAAGTTTAACACCAGCTTCTCTGAATAAGGAGTCAGCTTTTGGAAAAAACAGTTCCTCGCAGTCCCCCTTTCAAAAGTCCAGCGCACGGAAGTCCAATGAGCATCCCTCAGGTCCGGCCACCGGTGCTGCCATGAAGCCTCTGTGGCCCTCATGGACACCAGCAGAGGATCACGTTGTCAAGCAAGGCGCCGTGCACCTGGCCTCTCCAGCCGCAGCCCTCGTTGCCAAAGACAAACACTCCAAAGTCAAAACGGCAGGCAGCAGAGAGGTTTCCAAAGATCGCGAAAGGGAAAAGCAGCCTAAAGCGGTTCAGAACAGCAGCAACAAAATCCCCCTCCTCAACAACAACAACACAAAGGCCGGCGGCAGCTCCAACACGCATGCCGCCAACACCAGCTTCCACAACAACAGCAAGGCTCCCGTTCTGGGGAACAGCACCAAAGCCCACGTGAAGGTTCAGGGGGAGAAGCCGGAGAACCAGGGGGTTCCGGACAGGTTGAAGAACAGGGAGAACTACTCCTGCGCTGAAAGGAAGAACAGCTCCAGTCACGACGGCTTGAAGCAGCAGAGCAGTTTGGCCATGGAGAAGGACGTGAGGTCTTCTGCTGAGCCTTTCGCCAAACAAACAGCAAACCAGGTGCTGGTGTCCACCAGAGAGAAGAAGAGGCCAGTTAAACCAATCAGTGAAACTCCAGTCAAGATGGACAGCAAGTCTGACCCGAATGGGACCGGCTCGGTCGGTGGCGAATCTTCCTCCGGCCCCACGACAACTACCTCCACCGTCTCTCCTGCCGGCCAGGAGACACGTTGCTCCGCTCGGCCCGTCCGCTTCTCGCCCTCCATCAGCAGCAGCAGCAGCAGCAGCAGCGACGGCTCCGAGTCGGACTCCCAGAACCAGCTGGACGAGGACGAGCTCGGCAAGAAACACTCCCGCATGGAGCTCCAGGACCACTGCGACCTCCTCAGCCAAGGCACAGAGGACGAAGGCGACGGCCCGGACGACGACCGGGACCGAGCCCTGGACGACAAACACCACGAGGACGACAGCGACGGCTCGGGTTCCGCCAAGCGCCGCTACCCTCGGCGCAGCGCCCGGGCTCGCTCCAACATGTTCTTCGGCCTCACGCCGTTCTACGGGGTCCGATCCTACGGCGAGGAGGACCTCCCCTTCTACGGCGGCGCCGACGGAGCCGGAGCCGTCGTCAAGCGGAGGAGCGGCTTCCGCAAGAAGTCGGCGGAGGGCCAAGTGGACGGGGCGGACGACATGAGCACCACCTCCTCGTCGGGGGACAGCGACGAGGACGAGGACGGCGAGATGAAGCCGCGAGGCAAAGACTCGTACTACTACAACTTCACCCGGACCATCATCAATCCCAGCGACGGGCTGCCGTCGATAGAAGGGCTGGACCAGTGTCTGGGCAAAGGGTCCCAGCTCCAGCGCTTCCTCAAGGACGAGGCGCAGCAGCAGCAGAGGGCTCAAGGCAAAGCAGACGAGGACGTGCTGAGTTCTCTGTAAGTAATACCTCTGATAAAATAGCTCTCCGAAGTGTCGGCAGGCATTTTCCGTTAACTCGCGTCTCTGTCGTTCTCTCTTGCAGGACTTTGGGCAAGCAGCAAATCGGCCAGCTGGACGGCGTCGACGACGGCTCGGAGAGCGACACCAGCATTTGCACAACCAGCACCACCACCAGCACCACAGCCACCTCCTCTTCCACGCAACACAAGAGCGCCCCCAGAGACGGGGCAGGGACAGGCAAGTCGAGAAGCAGGACGCCCACGACTCCAGCAAGGAGGCCGACGGCGCCAACGACGGCGCGGCGGCCGGCGGCGGCGGCAACGCTCGCGAAGGCCGGAAGAACTCCAAGGAGAACTGCCTTTCGCTCGGCACTGGGGTTAAGAACCAGCCCCAGAACCAGGACCCGCTGGAGACCCAGCTGTCCCTCAGCACCGACCTGCTCAAATCCGACTCGGACAACAACAACAGCGACGACTGCGGCAACATCCTGCCCTCGGACATCATGGAGTTCGTCCTCAACACGCCGTCCATGTCCATGCAGGCTCTCGGCCAGCAGACGGAGACGTCCTCGTCGGAGCTGCTCTTGGACGAGAGCTACGTGGACGTCAACCAGCGCAAGGACATGCTGTTCGACGACTTCTCCCAGCCGCTGCCCGCCTCCGAGAGCGCGGCGTGGTGGTGGAGAGCAGCGTGAGCAGCTCCATGTCCGTGGAGGAGCCGTACCTCCCGCTGGAGCTGCCGTCCGACCTCTCCGTCTTGACCACGCGCAGCCCCACCGTCGGCGCCGGCCAGAATCACACCGGCGGCGGCGGCGGCCTCATGGCCGACTCCTCCGACCGCAACATGCTGGGCTTACCCTCCGACCAGGAGGCGATCGGCGGAGACAAGAGCGGCGACAAGAAGCAGGCCGGGTCGGGCCCGTCGGCGTCGGAAAACCAACGCGCGGGAGCTGCCCTGGCCAACAGGGAAGCGCAGGTTGCAGACGGTCACATGACCCCGGAACAGTTCATCCCCGGCTCTGCCATCGGTCAGGTGGCGGAACCGCCGGTAAACCAGGACGTGGGCAGGAGGTCCGCCACCCCGGGTTTGCCAAGTTCTCCGTCCCTGCCGCAGAAGTACCTCCCCGCGTCGGCCGTGGCCGCCGCCGCCGCAGGCAGTCCCAACACCGTCCCCGGCCCGGGACCTTCTCAGCAGACCCAGGTCTCCAGCGCGACCGTCATCAAGCCGGGCCCTGACAAGCTCATCGTGGTCAACCAGCAGTTCCAACCTCTCTACGTCCTCCAGACGGTCCCGAACGGCGTGACGCAGAAGCTGAGCGCGGCCGGGATCATGGACGGCAGCTCTCAGGCGGTCCTCAGCTCCATGACCCTCACCGCAGGCTTGAACACGGGTTTGTCTACAGCCCAGCCGTTATTCCCAGCTACTGGCAAAGTCCTGGGCACTATGCCTCACCCTTCCCAGATCCACACCTTCACCGGAGCCACTCAGACGAGCTTCCAGACGGGGATCCCCAGCACCACGTCGGGGCTTCTTATCGGACTGCCCACTCAGCCCCACGACCAGTCGCAGATCCTGGTTTCGGAGGCCGGTCGACCGCAGGAACTGGGCCACAGCGTCGCCATAGTGTCGAGTCCGTCCTCCCTCACCTCGTCGCCCAGCGTGCTCGCGTCCGCCCCCAACAAAAAGAGGCCCATCTCTCGCCTCCAGCCCAAAAAGGGCAAGAAGCTGGCCCGCTCTCGCAGCCAACCGACGCTGGCCCCGTCCGAAGTGAACCCTTCCAACATGACCCTCATCAACCTGCCCGCATCTCAGATCGCCGCCAGCATGTCCGGCCAGCCCGGCGGCCTGGTGGAGCTGAGCCCCCTCCCGGCATCTCAGCGCAAGGTCCCAAATATCATCAAGCGGACAAAGTCCGGCGGGGTCATGTACCTGGATCCCACCACTCTCCTCCAGCCCAGAATCTCCAGTTCTGGTCAGCCGGGAATCCTGGGTCACGATTCCTCCACGCACCTGCTACCCTGCACGGTCTCCGGCCTCAGCCCCAGCACGTCGGTGCTGAACGTCGTGTCGGTGCCCTCGGGATCGGTCTCCCTCTCCGCTCCCGTGCTGAGCACTGCAGAAATCACCGGGCCAATCAGCAACCTGCTGTTCAAAGCCAGTCCGCACGGCCTGGGCCTGTCCGACCAACCGGTGGTCCTCCAGTCGGCCGGAGGGGCGCCCTTGATGTCGCAGCTCGGCCCCTCCGTGCAGACGTCGTTGGCCAACAGCATCTGCGTGCTGCCCTCGCAGCAGACCATCAGCATGGCCGTGAGCCAGCAGGCGGAGACGGACGGCGCCGGCGGCGTCCAGCTGCAGCGTCACGCTCAGCCCCTCAGCAGAGTCCAGCCCGTCGACCCGGCGCCCAACGCCACCGTCACTTTGGCTCCCGATCCGGCGACCCCTCTCAGCCACACGAAGGGGTGCGTCGTCGGAGTGTTCACGCAAACGTCCGGACACTGCCAGAGCAGCAGGACCACGCCCATCTCCAGATCGCCCGAGCAAAGGCGGCGGAACTCGGCGGCGACGGCGGCCGTCTCATCCCGAACGGAAAAACACAAGCAGAAAACCAAAAGGAGCAGGCACAGCGCAGACCTGGCCGGCGCGAAGAAGATGAAGGTCTCAGGCGGCGAGGAATATTCCAGCAACCTCGCAAGGCAAGCGCAGTCCAACCCCAGGTAAGGCACTTCCATAGAGGATACGTGCTCGCTAATTCACTTCAGTCTGGTAAAATTGACTTTGTAGGCAAGATCTATGAATGTTGCTGTTGCTGCTTGAGTATCAATTAAAGACTAAAGCCAAATTCTTGGTGGAAGGTCTCAGTGGCCAAAAGCTAAAGTGGCATTGACTACCAATTTCTTTATTCTATCACTTCAAAAACCTAAAGCGTGCTAATAACCAGCAATGCCATTAATAATAGAAGATGCATCATGCTCACAAAAAACACATTGTTTTATAGTATACAACGGAATAGTGCCAACTTTAAAATGTCTAATTGATGATGCAAACATCTATTTGTGGCTCGCAATTTCATCCGAAAATCCCACTTGGTTTACACAAAAACTATGACAATGAAACCCTCGTTCCTGTGCCAGGATTTCACTGCCATTAGAGATTTGCAGCAATCCATTTTCTTGCTTTTTTTTTTTTTTTTTAAGCTTTAGGCAGTCTGTAAAGAGAGGTCTGACCTCTTTTAGATTCTATTTGCACAGGCACTCATGCAACTGCTCTTTCCCTTTACTGTAGTTACTGTGCTCCATTCAGTGATGGGCTGCCACTCAGCAGGCACAGCTGCAGTGATACACAGTGATTATTAGACTTGACCTCGATTTCTTCTTTCGCTTAGAGTTCCTTTGTTTTTATCACTAATTAAGTCGAGTTTACATGTTATTACTTTTTATTACTCATTTTCAGATTTTTGAAAATTGATTTTTCCTGTAGCTGGATGGTTTTAGTAAGAATAATGTCTGAATCAATAACACTTTGCTCACCAGTACACGTGTCGCCTTTTTTTCCTAGTAGCTCCAGTGAGCTCAGCCTCCCTGAACCCATGGACACAGGAAAGCCACCTGAGAGGGCCACCAGCAAAAGGTATCAGTCTCTGCGTATTCTGAAGAGGGAATAGATCAAATAATTCAGGCATTGTTCATCCCTGCATTTGGAAAAACAGTGCAAAGAGAATAATACAAAACAATACAAAACTGGAAGCATCTTCATTAGATGATAATGATTCCTACTGCATAGTACTGCAAAATCTAAGTGCAGTGGGAGTCGCTCTAGTGACATTTAAAAGTGACATGTAGATCATTTTCCAATGTGATCGTTAAGCAGCCAACTTAAATGTCATTTCATTGCATGTGTTTTCGTTCTTGTGTCAGCGTCTTAAAAGTGTCGGTGACGTTTGTCTCCGTTCTTTGACAGCATTCTCGGGAAAAAGAAGACCGACGGTCCCACTGTACCGGAAAAAATGTTTGTGAAAGACAAAAGATCTTCCGCCGGGGGAGCCGTGTGTCTTCCTGCTGCCTTGCTGCCCGGCCAGGATGGAAGCGGCGCCGACACGGGCTTGGACAGCAAACCGAAGAAAGGCATCATCTTTGAGATCTGCAGTGAAGATGGTTTCCACATCCGCAGTGAGAGTATTGAAGGTGAGAGGAAACGAGCGCAGTTCTCACCATAACAGGTTCTATAAAGAGATCTATCTACCCACACTGCTTCCAATTCTCTCCAAACTTTAGTTCTAGGCAGGAATATGGAGGCATATTATTGTTGGATGTGTACGAATCTGTGTAAACGCAACATGAACCAACGCTGAGCCATCTGCTCTCTACTGTCCCCTCAACAGAAGCTTGGAAGTCGTTGACCGACAAGGTGCAGGAAGCGCGCTCCAACGCACAGCTGCAGAAGGTGTCTTTTGAAGGTGAAGCCACCGTTTTTCACATCACACGCTGGCAGCAGAGGTTTCGTTTCGGATGACTTTTATATTGAAAAATGAACCCGCGTTCCTCGCGCCTGCGGCAGGTGTCAACGGATTGCGGATGCTGGGCATCGTCCACGAGGCCGTGGTCTTCCTGCTGGAGCAGCTCTACGGCTCCAGGCACTGCCGCAGCTACTGCTTCCGCTTCCACAAGCCGGAGGAGAGCGACGAGCCTCCCATCAACCCCCACGGCTCGGCCCGTGCAGAGATCAGTCACAGGTTAGGAGTCGGCATCGTTGGGCCTCCCCTGTTCGCTGTTCTGCTACCTCTGGGGGGCGCCGTGCTTCATCTAACTGCTGTCTTCACCGTCCCTTTGCCGTCCAGGAGGTCCGTGTTCGACATGTTCAACTTCCTGGCCTCCAAACACCGCCAGCCTCCCCAGTACCGGCCGCTCGAGGACGACGACGACGAAGGGCAGCTCAGGACAGCCAGGTCGGTGTTTTGTTTTTTTTTTGCAGCTGCAACATCACGTTACCTTCTTCGGCTAAGCAAAGACTGTTTCTGAACAGAAAATGCTTTTTAGTCACTTTTCCATTTCATGCTGCCGTTGCAGACGCGCCTCCATGGAGCTGCCGCTGGCTGTGAGGTTCAAACAGCTCAAGGCCACCTCCAGAGAAACCGTCGGAGTCTACAGGTTAGAGCTTGGCTAATTGTTGTCACTGGGAATGAATGAAGCCGGTGAAGAGTTGCACACAGAGACTTGTCGGGACTTTTAGCCATTTTCAGATTCTGCTTCTAAGCTTATAATAATTAACAACTCTTCATCGACACAATACTATTTAGGGCTGTAAAATGATTAATTTTTAAAATTGTGATTAAGCGCAGAATTTCCATAGTTAACTGCGATTAATCACATTTTGATTTTGCGATTAATGCATTAAAGCCAACAGCCAATGATATTAACATTCTGAATTTATTTTCCGTTGCAGGTCACCCATTCACGGTCGCGGTCTGTTCTGCAAGAGAACCATCGAAGCCGGGGAAATGGTCATCGAATACTCGGGAATGGTCATCCGCTCTGTGCTCACGGACAAGAGGGAGAAATACTACGACGGCAAGGTGAGGAGACACGACCTCCGAGCCCAAGCTCCACCTGCGGTTTGAAAATCCTCCGCCGGCCTCGGCTCTAACCAGCCTCCCCTCGTTCCTCCCCCCTCTCCCCCATCCGCCCCCGCAGGGCATCGGCTGCTACATGTTCCGCATTGACGACTACGAGGTGGTGGACGCCACGGTGCACGGCAACGCCGCCCGCTTCATCAACCACTCCTGCGAGCCCAGCTGCTACTCGCGGGTCGTCACCGTGGACGAGCAGAAACACATCGTCATCCTCGCCGCGCGCCGCATCTACCGCGGCGAGGAGCTCACCTACGACTACAAGTTCCCCATCGAGGACGCCAGCAGCAAGCTGCCGTGCAACTGCGGGGCCAAGAAGTGCCGCAAGTTCCTCAACTGATGTTGGGAACGTGTTATTTCTTTATTTTATTTTTTTTCTTTTCCTTTTTCGAGGACTTGCGAGTCTTTGGCGCCGGCTCCCCCCGTTCTGCTTCCTGCTTCCGATGGCGCAGGATCAGAGTCACCGACGGGGCGGCGAGCTCTCACAGCGCGCGCCGTCGCCGGTGCTGGCAGGGCGTTGTGATGAGAGCGGATGTAAGTCATGGTAACGAGGCAGGACAGCCGATTGCGGAGGAGGGCCAGTCGTAGAATATTCCAGCATATTGTGCCTCCCCCTGCGAGGGAAGGTTCGCCCTTCGGAGGTCGTTTGTCAAACAGCTTCAGCCTTTACAACACTGCAATATCAGCTCTGACTTACATCTGGATGACGAGGTTAACCCACCCCCCCAACCCCCGTTCATGTATTTTTTTACATTGGCCCATCCTCCCTGATTTTCGAGAATTACGTTACAGTCCATAAAGGCTGAGATGCTAAAACAAAAAGGAAAAAAAAACAACTAAACTAAACAAAAAAAAAAAAAATCCAAGACCTTGGTTCCATTTTTACACCAAAGTGCAATTTGTTGAGGGACTCTGAGGAATGATTTTACAACAAAAGAGAAATTAGAACCTTGTTGGAATTTTTTAAAATTATTATTATAATTATTTTTAAATCTCATTGTCAGCTCTTATTGATGCGTGTCTTCCTGTCTGAATGTGCCCTGTTGCCTTCATAATCATAGTGATTATCCCCTTTGGCAGGCTTCGTTAAAGCCTCGTGACTGTGTGATTAGAGGCCGTCCGCCCTATTTGCTCTCTTGACAATAGTCAGTCAGAGGTGCATAGGTGGAAACACTAGGGGGAGCAGTGGGCACACAGAGAGGAAGAGGGAGAGAAATTTGAAATTGGGAAAATAATAATTTTTTTGTTTGTTTGTTTTATTATTTTTGTTACTTGTTATTATTATTATTATTATTATTTTTTTTTTTATCAAGGGTGATATCTGAGGCGGATACCATCCGTTGTACCTGAACTGACTTAACATCTGACAGCTTGGTAGCTATGTTGACACGATGTCGATGGGAGTGAGCCACTGGCCTGAGAGAGCGAGGCAGCTAGAGGTTCTGGTGGACTGACAGTCGGGGTGACTGAAGGAAAAAAAAAAAAGAAAAGACAAACCCTACTGATGTGCTTTAGTAGATGTATTTATGATTCAATTTTTGGCGAGCTGTGATTTAGAGGCAACTGCGTATTGAACCGAATCACAACGACACCACCGACGTGTTTTATCAAACCATCAGTCATTAAATAAGCTCTGACTTTAATTTAAAAGTAATAATAATACCAGTGTGATACCAATGGCGGCAGAAGCAGAGAGAACCAAACGTCATGTCCTTGAATTAGACTTTCACACAGCTCGTTTTCTTCTCTGCCACTTTTGAGATAAACCAGAACAGTGGAGGACATTTTTCGATTGGAATTGAGTCTTTTAAAGTCTTGTCTAATATCTGTCTTTTTATTGTGGGCAGGGATATATCATGCTTGCTTTAAAAAAAAAAAAAAAAAAAAAAAAAAAAAAACAAACAAAACAAGAAATGTAAATAATGTATATTTTCTACAAGAAAAGGCCTAAAAGCACTCATAGTAAATAGCACTTAATGATGGTATTTATATTTTTTAAAAATATTTATTTTATTGCCATTTTTTGTAGGAAATAGAGGTTTACAAACACTAATGCTCAGTCTCCGTGTTTTCTATTCTGCTGCCTTTTTTTTAAAACTATTTTTGTTGTTGTTGAACTGTTATTTGTCAGTCTTTCTTTCTTTCTATATTTCTTTCTCTTTATTATTACATTTTTTTAATTTTATTTTTACAATTTCTTTCTTTCTTTTTAATTTGTAGCCTGAATGTTTTCTTTGATTCCAAAGACTGACACTGGTCTGTGGCTCAGTCCCCGTCGAGTTCAGTCCACCAGTAGCTCTCTTATCTTATCTCGGGCCATTTGGTCAAAAAAAAAAAAAAAAAAGGTGACAGCTTTTCAAATCGTTCCAGTTCTCGCTGGCAGCACAGCAGTTGTTGGAACTGTTTTTTTATGCACTTGAGAGAGTTTAGATTGTTGATCCATATAGCAGATAAATCCTCTCTCCAGCCTTATTGTCTCTACGCCACATCGCACCAAGAATCCAGTCCACCCAAAGGTCCTGCCGCGACAATTTTCGTTCCTTTCTTTTTGTCACTAACCCGCTATCAGCCGACCGGCTTCCTGTAGCCGACCGGCGCCCCTGGACGTCCTCTTTCGTTTGAATCGTTGTGTCCCTCTGCGGACTGTGTCGACAATAAGAGAGGCCTTTGTTGTAATGCTCCCAACAGCATTCACGCGTCACACTGGGACCCATTGACCAGTGTCAAGAAACCTTCTTGTTTCTCTCTCGTTCAGTCTCGTCGTGGTTTGCCTTAGTTGTGAATGAGCGCTCGCCTTTCACGTCCGATCAGACTGTTTTCCGATCCGCTGCGTGCGACTGAGCTCCACCGCCAAGTGATCTTTTCAATCCACCTATCAACGTTTCTTTCGCCGACCTCATCATCGCCCAAAGGCTCGTTGGTCGCTGCCACGGTGCGACCTGAGAACGACGACGAAAACGACGACGACAACGACAACAAACGACGGTGACCCGCTCGCGTTTGCACTTTAGCTGTGACACAGGCACTGAACAGACACAAACACAACAGCAACAACCCGCCAACTCTCTCTTCAGACAGATAATGCAACTCCAATGCCGAGGCCCAGAACAGTCAGTGAGTGCAGGACGCCGTTTGCTCGCTCTAAGGCAGCTAGAGGTTCTGGTGGACTGACAGTCGGGGTGACTGAAGGGAAAAAAAAGAAAAGACAAACCCTACTGATGTGCTTTAGTAGATGTATTTATGATTCAATTTTTGGCGAGCTGTGATTTAGAGGCAACTGCGTGTTGAACCGAATCACAACGACACCACCGACGTGTTTTATCAAACCATCAGTCATTAAATAAGCTCTGACTTTAATTTAAAAGTAATAATAATACCAGTGTGATACCAATGGCGGCAGAAGCAGAGAGAACCAAAGCGTCATGTCCTTGAATTAGACTTTCACACAGCTCGTTTTCTTCTCTGCCACTTTTGAGATAAACCAGAACAGTGGAGGACATTTTTCGATTGGAATTGAGTCTTTTAAAGTCTTGTCTAATATCTGTCTTTTATTGTGGGCAGGGATATATCATGCTTGCTTTAAAAAAAAAAAAAAAAAAAAAAAAAAACAAACAAAAACAAGAAATGTAAATAATGTATATTTTTCTACAAGAAAAGGCCTAAAAGCACTCATAGTAAATAGCACTTAATGATGGTATTTATATTTTTTAAAAATATTTATTTTATTGCCATTTTTTGTAGGAAATAGAGGTTTACAAACACTAATGCTCAGTCTCCGTGTTTTCTATTCTGCTGCCTTTTTTTTAAAACTATTTTTTGTTGTTGTTGAACTGTTATTTGTCAGTCTTTCTTTCTTTCTATATTTCTTTCTCTTTATTATTACATTTTTTTAATTTTATTTTTTACAATTTCTTTCTTTCTTTTTAATTTGTAGCCTGAATGTTTTCTTTGATTCCAAAGACTGACACTGGTCTGTGGCTCAGTCCCCGTCGAGTTCAGTCCACCAGTAGCTCTCTTATCTTATCTCGGGCCATTTGGTCAAAAAAAAAAAAAAAAAAGGTGACAGCTTTTCAAATCGTTCCAGTTCTCGCTGGCAGCACAGCAGTTGTTGGAACTGTTTTTTTATGCACTTGAGAGAGTTTAGATTGTTGATCCATATAGCAGATAAATCCTCTCTCCAGCCTTATTGTCTCTACGCCACATCGCACCAAGAATCCAGTCCACCCAAAGGTCCTGCCGCGACAATTTTCGTTCCTTTTCTTTTTGTCACTAACCCGCTATCAGCCGACCGGCTTCCGTAGCCGACCGGCGCCCCCTGGACGTCCTCTTTCGTTTGAATCGTTGTGTCCCTCTGCGGACTGTGTCGACAATAAGAGAGGCCTTTGTTGTAATGCTCCCAACAGCATTCACGCGTCACACTGGGACCCATTGACCAGTGTCAAGAAACCTTCTTGTTTCTCTCTCGTTCAGTCTCGTCGTGGTTTGCCTTAGTTGTGAATGAGCGCTCGCCTTTCACGTCCGATCAGACTGTTTTCCGATCCGCCGTGCGACTGAGCTCCACCGCTCAAGTGATCTTTTCAATCCACCTATCAACGTTTCTTTCGCCGACCTCATCATCGCCCAAAGGCTCGTTGGTCGCTGCCACGGTGCGACCTGAGAACGACGACGAAAACGACGACAACGACAACAAACGACGGTGACCCGCTCGCGTTTGCACTTTAGCTGTGACACAGGCACTGAACAGACACAAACACAACAGCAACAACCCGCCAACTCTCTCTTCAGACAGATAATGCAACTCCAATGCCGAGGCTCAGAACAGTCAGTGAGTGCAGGACGCCGTTTGCTCGTCTAAGACCGGTTCCGACGACCCCCCCCCCCCGGAAAGGGCCGTTTAAGGCTTTTAGCAAAGTGCACTTGACTCTCTTGTTTTTCTTTGTTTGTTTGTTTTTACCTGCGTCAAAGTGAAGGCAGGGACCACGCCCTCTCCCCTCCCCCAAAACTTCTGACTGACAGGTGAGCCTCACGGTCACGCGGCTGCTCCTCGGCTCGACCGGCCTCGCTGGGTTCCTGCTGCTAAATGGTCAACGATGAATGTATCCTCTTCCTCCGCGTCATCGAAAGCGATGGCGGCGTTTCCGTTTGTCAGCTCCGATCATTAACAACGGCGGTAAAACGCGCATATTAGGCCCGTACGACACAAGACCACACGCGCTCTCGCACACAGGGCGGCAGTCTCGGCACCAGGGAACTGGTTCTCACCGGTTTAGCTCAACACTTTTACGCAAAAGCGTCGGTGGCGGCAACGTTTACCGACGCCAAGGGCTCTGTCTAGGACTCACTTCGCAATGATCCACTTCCAGCTTGGTTTTTTTTTTTTTTCCTCTTTTGGTTTTTCCGTTTTCCCTTCGGAAGGGTTCGGTGAACGGTCGCTCGCAAGTTTCACGGTTCTAAATGGAAACGAAACGGTCTCTTGTTGTTTCTCTTGGACTTCATTTTACCACAACACACCAGAGGCCCTTCTTTTGTCATGATCTGTAATTATAGTATAAATACATAATAATAATAATGATAATATTATACAGAAACATGCATAGAAATTTCTTGTACTTTAGTATCTATACAATATATGGAATGGGCAGACAAACTTAGTTACAGTAGCAACAGCAGATTTATAATGGTTAATAGCAATGTTTCAATGTACTCTATAAAGGTTTTGTGTTACAGTACTCTCAGATTAAACTAACGTGCATCATTCTTTTGTGTAACAATATCCAGTACCAGTTTTGCTGTGCCTGCGAGTGCTCCCTCGCCAGCAGGGGGCACTGCAGTTTTTATTGGTTGTTTTTTTTTTCTTTTCTTGAGCTTTTCTTTTCTGCAACGGAAACTTCCTATGTAAACGAGAAAAATTTAACTGTATCAATGTGGTCGTGAACTCGAGGTCAGCCATTACATTTTATTTCCCTGATTGTCGCTGTGGATGCCCCCCCCCCCCCATTTGTTTTTGTTTTTCCCTTCTCTCCATGTTTTTAACAGGGACTTTGTAGGCGGCTTACTTGATGTGGTATGAATTCAGATTTCGGTTTGTGGAGACTGACCAGGATTTGTAATTTTTTTTTTGTAAGGATCCCACCAAAACGACGCCTTTACATTTATTTGTTTTGTCTCATGTCTCCCTGATCACGTCTCTCCCTCTCCTCTGAAGCTTTGGTTGTACTTATCATGTACTGTTTTTTTTTTTTTTATATAGAAAGTCATAATGCTGATGTTGAAAACATTTAATTTATTTATTTTTTGCGCAACATCCACCCTGGATTGTTCTCGGACAAGTCAAGGTGTCGGAGAGGTCAGAGGAGTACGTAACGTGATTTTCCAGTTGTTTTCTTGTGTATAGAAATTATCAGCCTATGATGGGATGTGGTGTCACAGAGGGAGCAGACGGTGGGACGTGTAAAAAAAAAAAGAAAGAAAAAAAAAAGATTGTACATCAGGAACAGGCTCGTCTCTTATGCCTTCAATATACCTTTGTCTTATCAATATTCCTCCTGCTCTCTGTAACAACGTTCTCCATGAGTTCAGTCATATTTCTTCCTGCTCAAACAGTGTTCTATCAATACACGCAGACAAAATGAAGGAAAACCACCACATTGAAAAATGAACCACAAACTACTTGGTTGAATGTATAATTAGGAAACAAAGTTGTACATATGTGTAAAAAGAAAAGTTTCTAATCATGTTTATTTTCTATGCACTTTTTTATTTAAGTGATAGTTTAAATAATAAACATGTCTCCTGAACTTTTGTGGTCTCTTTGGTGGTCCTCTTCGCTGTCGCCTCTGAAGCAGCAAGTCAACCGAACGAGGGAGATCAGTTTCAGGTTTCACCGTCAGCGCTACCTTCAGTTTCCGGTTTGTTTTGAAAGGGGGAAAACTCCTTATTTGGATGAGTGGCGTGTAACTGGAGGTGAGCAATGATTGGGGGTATGTCCGAAGCCACGTCCATCCTCTGGTAAGCTGACAACCCTTGGCTACTAAACTGTCGCCCCGCTCGCAACTTTAGGGGCATTTATACTTGAAATTAGACCAAATTGTGCAAAATGGACTTTGAAGCCTATTTTAATGAATTGTTGTACTTTTTATGATAACAGTCAGTATTTTAGTCTTTTTGGAACCATTTTTGGCGGTCCCTGCTGGCCAAATGATAGAATGGAGTCTTTTGACATTTTTTCTACAGATTTTTAATCTCTTCTTGTGGACAAAAATAATAATGAACATAATGTCACTTTGCATTTAAGTTGTGGATTGTATTTTAAAGGCAAACTACAGTGTAAAGCTGCTGACTAAAGCTGCCATATATACACAGTAAGCACAAGAAAATATTTACTTCTGCATTGTTAGTGGTAGTAGTAAGTCTCAACTTTCTAAAACTGAAGGCCAATGAAAGTAAACATGTTTGATGATTTAGAACAAAGTTGTATTATGAATGCACCGGCACCAGTGGACCCAACTCCAAAAGGCCCAAACTGTTTCTAATGTCATCTGCGTGTTTGAACCAGAGTTGAGTTTGAGCCCAAAGCACATGATATATTCAAAAGCTCGGTCAATTTCAAATAATTCAGATAGAAGGTTTAGCAAATGGCAAACACTCCAAGTAAATCCCCCTGGCATTTTACGCACCTTTACAGGAAGTCAGTGCTGAGCCTGAATGTGCTGATCCTGTCGCTGCTAATTAAAAACATGCCCTTAACTTTTCTGCTGACTGCCTCTGCAGGAGCCCACACTCGCACCAACTAGTGACTCAAATTCAAAGTCAACTGTTGCTTTTTCCCGTAAAAAAAGAAAAGAAAAAAAGAAAAGAAAAACCTGTGTTAAAACACAAAGCAGAGCCATGTGTGCAGTTGGAGTAGTTTCACTTTCTTCTCAGTGTGATGGCACTTAAGTTTTAGCTATTAGCTGTTGCCTGTGAGCAAAACCCAGCTGCCTTAACGTCATTAAAAAAAGAACTCGTTACTCGTTGTCAGTTTTTGCAACACCTTGTGCAACCTAGTCTGCATGGGGAAAGTTTGTGTTTCACTGAAAGGCAATTATTTCTTTGTGATCGACTTTTGTATTTTTCAAAACACACAAAGAGAAGCAACAGGGCAGCATATTATCAGTAAGGCACAAAAGCAGAACCTTGAAGGGAGCATTATAGAGCAATTGGCATACCAATAATAAATAAGAGTAAGAGACATATTCCAAAACACAACCAATACTGTGAGGACACTATAAGCTGAAACGTTCCAGGTCACATAATAGTGAGCACAGAGAGGGAAAGCTCATTTTATGTGACCCTGATGTGATTGTTGTCTGCATTCCTGCACAATGACGCCACGTCTAATGACTGAAAAATGTAATTACAGAATAGAAAAAAAAATCTAAATAATCACAAATATGTTCTGTGGTGTCCCTTTCATGCAAAATATGGAAAACGACAAAGACGGAACGTCATCCGGGTTAACAGAATACGGTGTGGGATTTCAAACACCTCCCACCAGCTGGGCTGCACCAGTGAGGCCCAAATCCAACACGCGCTCCGCTGTAGCCACATCAAGCGTCGCCTCTCCTGCCAAAAAACATATTAAGACCCCGTGTTCTGTCAGCGTAACCCTGCTACTGAGGGATTACCGCGAGGAGAGGATTACTGTAAGAGCGCAGCAAATTGCCTCATACTGGAGGCGGACGGTGGGACTGTCGTCTTTTGAAGGCGCCGCTCCTTCCTTTTGTCTTTTCCTGTCGAACTCGGAGGGAATTGCTGGCCGCTGCTCGCTTCTCCTGACCACAGCCCTCTGACACCGTTATGCAACAGCCAGAACATTCCTCTAGTTATCATCATCCCCACCAAAAAAAATAAATAGTTCCCTGCTTTCCATTTGATTTTCTCACAGTTGTGTGTCATTGTTGGCTCTCTCCCTCTCTTCTCTTTTTTTTTTTTTTGCGCTGGATAGACATGAAATATTTTCCCTCTGTGTCCTCCCTCTCCTCTGTCTCTCCCCCACCCTCTGTTGCCGCTCTCCCACCCACCACCCTTTTCTAATTGGACCCCATTACCGTTTGCTCTCAGTCTCTCGCCGTCAGGTTGGAAGAAGCAGGCGCTCCCTCTCCTTGTCTCAAAACTTTTGCGTTGGTCGTCGGCTGCAGCTCTCGGCGGTATCCAAACCTTTGGTAAGTGAGGCCCAACTGACTTTTACAACATGCCAGTCCACAGCTGACCTTTATTTTCCTCCAGATGAGCTTGCCGAGAAGGAGACAGGGCATTAAAATATGCTTAGAATTACCTTTCTGCAATGGGATCGATTTGGACACGGTTGACCTCTAAAAAAGTGCCTTATGTCTTTTAATATTTAAAAAAGAAATTAAAAAAAATGTTAATCCGAGTTCCTTCTACAGCCTCATAATTTATACCGGTAATATCCTGTTTTGCTGTGACACAAGATTATTGCTGAGCTGAAAATGTAGGATGAAGACATTCATGCAAAAGCAAAAACACAGAAAACAGAACTAAGTGGCAGTGAGGTAGTAGTGAAGGTAAACATGTCAATTTGAGCAGAGCGGCAAGAAAAGTACTTTGCAGCGTCCCATCGTGTCAGAGGAAGTGAAGAGAAAGTGCAAACCAGGTTAAGTTTGTGTACTTTGGCTCTGTGATGATTTCTGCATTGGGGGAAAACAGCAGTTTTATAACCTAGATGGCGACGGCACGAACAATAAAGTCCCCGTCTGTCATACGACGTTTGGACATCTTGACGGAATGTGGAGGAAAAATAAAAAACAAAATCCGACCGAGTCACCAGATCGCCGGGAGCAAGTGAAGAACCGATGGGCTCCTCTGGCGGAGCTGCGCGTGTGGCTGTCGTGGTGAGACATCAAACGCGGCGCTAATCCCGCTCAGTGGAATCACATGTCGTGCGTCTGATGACTTGTGGACTACCGACGAGTGGCGGTGGCGGACAGATGTTGGGTCTCAGCCCTTTGTCCCGCTGGCTGCTCTCCTCCGGCTTCCAGGAATGCTGACATGCATTCCCTCCTCCCTTCCTCCCTCCCTCCCTTCAGTCTTTTTTCCCCTTTCTGTCTGTTCACAGCTACACACACACATACACACGGATCTCACCCCTTCCTCATCTTTTCGCCACACACCACAAACAAGGGATTTCATTGGCCAACAATAAAGTCGGCCCTCTGGTCGGCCCATCAGCCTGGTTTATACGGTGCCATGACGCCGTCCACGTCTGTGTGCAGACGACACAAGGGGAAAAAACCCCCTGCCCTGCGGGGAAAAGGTGCTGCGTTACAGACGTTTAACGCAAGACTGGACTGAGGAAAAGTGAGGTTGAGGTTCATACACAGTGTGGAGACAGCAGGGAACAGAGAGGAAGGGAGGGTGAAGAGATTGCCATTAACATTATTTCAACATGCAATGACGTACTTTTCAAAATAAGACGAGTTGCAGTGAAGTTTGCAATAGTATACAACAGGATCTTGAGGATATTCACAGCACATCTTTTAAGATGCAACTTGAACGTGTTGCCAAACTGCTCCGAAAAGGCGAAACTCGCCTTTCATCTGATTGCCATTAAAGGGAAAAGGGAAATGGCTGAGGTTACTGGCATGCCGACGAGGACTCGGCTATTTTTTTTTTTTTAACAAGCTAGAGCTCTTGGGATTTTTTTTGGCTTCATTTTTAAATACAAGATTACATAAGATAAAGTCCAGCTCTCCTGACTCGCGATCCCAGTCTCATTATTTGCGAGGTTCCCTGCAATTTAAAAGTGCATCTGTTCTGACCATTACAGTGTCAACACATGCTGCTGAATCACTCCTCTCTCGCTGTGTTTACATCTGCCGACCTCCTCCCCTCGAATCCCACGGCGTTCATATGTGAGCGTTGTTGATACTCAGCCACTTGCGGCCGACTTTTGTTTAACCCGATCACTGTTATCACCCCGCGTGTACCCTGTTCAGACAACACAATCACCGTTCCGCCTCCAACACTAAGCGAGACTGTGTTTTTATTTTTATGTTCCCCACCCCTCAGCTGTGGCACAGCGATGACCTCACCCCGCCTGCTGCCACTGCTGCACTCCCTCCTCGTCTTCCAGGTCCATCTTTCCAGCCAGCTAGAGGACAACAAGATCCCACCCAGCCTGTGCACCGGCCACCCCGGGATCCCCGGCTCTCCCGGAGCTCACGGCTCCCCCGGCCAGCCGGGGAGGGACGGGAGGGACGGCAGAGATGCTGCCCCGGGGGAGAAGGGAGAGAGGGGAGACCGAGGGGAACCAGGTGATGTGTGCGCAGCTTAGGTGGCCTCACCATCCTATGAAAGACAAAAAAATTGGACCACTTGGCTTGCAGACGCCTACAGAAGAGGATTAGGGCCACAAGAAGAGAAAAAAAATTCAGATACATTTTTTTTCCCCCAAGTTTCCAATTTGCGAATAAAGTTGAAATTTCGAGATTAAGGCTGACATTAAAAAGACGAAATTTCGTGAATAAAATTGAAATTTTGCGATTGATGTCAACGTGAAGTAAGTCAAAATGTGGAGAACAAAGTCGAAGGCTCTTCGCGCAAGACTTCCATTTTCACCAGTTTCCTGATTACTGTGGGTGAACCTTGTGGGATACACCTGTTTCTGGCAGTTTACTTTAACTGTTGGTAACTGGGTTAATGCACCATCCGTTCTATTCACAAAATATCCACTTTATTTGCGTCAACTATATTAATGGAATTTTACTTTATTCACGAAATTTAGTCTTTTTTAACGTCGACTTTATTCACGAAATTTCAACACAAAACTCGAAATTAAACCTGAAATAAAAATCTCCTTCCTGTAATATTTTTTTTCTCTCCTTGTGGCCCTAATCCTCTTTCGTAGACGCCACTGAATGATGCGTAGGTAACGCAGACTGAGAACTCATCGTGCCTCCTCACTCCTCCACCAGGTGAGACGGGGCTGAGGGGCCTGATGGGCGACGGCGGCCACCCGGGCGAGAAGGGTGAGCGGGGGCAGCCGGGAGAGTGCGCCGTGGCCCCCAAGTCGGCGTTCAGCGCCAAGCTGTCCGAGGGCCAGACGCTGCCGCTGGCCGCGGGCCAGGTGCTCCACTTCGACAAGGTCACGCTGAACGAGCATGGCGACTACAACGCCGAGACGGGCCGCTTCACCTGCCGGGTGCCCGGGGTGTACTACTTCGCCGTGCACGCCACCGTCTACCGCGCCAGCCTCCAGTTCGACCTGATGAAGAACGGCCACGCGGTCGCCTCCTACTTCCAGTTCTACGGCAACTGGCCCAAGCCGGCGTCGCTGTCGGGCGGCTCGCTGCTCCACCTCATCCCCAGCGACCAGGTGTGGGTCCAGATGGCTCTGTCGGAGTACAACGGATTCTACTCCAGCACCAAGACCGACAGCACCTTCACCGGCTTCCTGGTCTACTCGGACTGGAAGAACTCGGCCGTGTTCGCGTGACGCTTGCTCGCTGATGATACTTTTTGGGGACGTCGACGCCAGAGCTGCTTTTCGCTCGAGCCTATTTTTAATTTTTTTTTCTGATGAAGATGATTGATGCGAGAGGAAGCATCTGCTGCCTAGATGACGCAAGTTCCTGCATTCTGCCAAGTGTGACACACACACACACACACACACACACGCACACACACAGTTTCAGCCACCACCGGAAAACCAAGTTTAGAATTTGTTCCATCTTAATGTCATTCTTTTGTTTTCCATTCGTTTTTAACCCATAAAAACAGAATAAATTTGTTGTTTTCAAATGACAATAAATGGTTATATATAAATAATAAATAAAGGGTCTCTTTAGGCAAAATTTTGACTTTCTAAAATTTCTCACATAAATGTTCTTCTCCAGCCTGTCCCCTTTGAACTTCCCCTAAAATCAGCGAGTTCATTCTTCACAATGTGTTTTGTTCGATCCACTTTTCAAAAAATAAAATAAAATAAAATAAATAAATGTGCCGGAACACACAATCCTAGAACTCGGCCAAGCTGTCTGGTTTAGTGGGAGCACAACCAGCCAGGAGTTCATCGCATCTTCCGAAATCACCTCAGCTGTGTTTCTGTCCCCATTCAAACATGTCAAAGGTGAGGCAGAGCTTCACGGTGAAGATCAGGACAGGAGGCTGTCAACAGAGGGCTAAATATGCAGTTGTCTGGAGAGTTGCAGATAACTTTGGATAGTGGATCATGCATGGCTGCACCTGTTGACTATATACATTATTTTTCTTGACAGCAGAAAGAAGGCCTAGACTATGTTCACTTCATTAATTCAGCAAATGGAGAACAAGAAAACAAAAAAAAACAAACTCCATACATATATATACATTGTACAGTTAGAATGAGCTCCTGCAGCTTCCCTCACCTCCTTTCCTGGTCAGCTTGGAGACACAGCCACATCGCATCTCCTCATCACAGCTTCTACTTGTAGCCAATGTTCCTGTGGACTCGTACGCAGATTGTTCCCTGCCTCACTGTGGTGTCTTGTGCTGTCTAGTCTCACAACCTTGTGGTGCAAATCTAGCATCTGTGTTTTTGGTTGCTTGTGTTTCAGTCCTCCTGTTTTCACCAGCCTCCTTTTGCTCCCTTGCCTCACATCGACACAGCTCACTGACAGTCACCTCAAAGATTCATGAATAGCCACGTTTGCACAGGTCATGACCCTCCCTGCCTTTTGGAGTCCGGCCTGGTATTTGACTTTAGCCTGACAATTTATGAGCTATAGAAATGGCTAATTGGTGTCAAATGCACTCATAATGAGCTACTTCCTAGACAACTCTGGCTGATTATTAAGATGGGAAAACAATCTACGCATCTACATTTAATTTACAGTCATTTGATATCAACACTCAGCCAGCACGCAGGACTGTCTGGAGTCAGTCTCTGCTGTCAAAGATGCTAGCTAGTGGGTCGTCCCAGGGTGGGATGTAAACCCCGTACATCTGAAATGCTTATAGTATACCTGAAAACCACCATTACTTAAGTGTAGAACATAAAAAAATAAAAAGAATTGCAAGCTAAAGACCAACCACAATGACCATTAGTGGCAGCTCCCAGTCACTGGCTCTGGTCCAGACTCTGAAACACCTCCACGGTGGTTGTTCAATTTCCACCTCTGTTTGGTGCATCAACACTAATATGTTTTTTTATTTTTTTTTTTAGGAAACTGAATTTTAATTCAAAAAGGCAAAGGCTCACCAAAGCAAATACCATCGTAAAACAGCTGGAGAGTATTTATTTTCCATCGGATTTCCATCGGATCGGACCTCAGTTTATATTTGCCTTATGATTTTTGCCCAAAAGTTAAAGCACTTTCGCAGACTTACCAGCCGTCGTTCAGCTGTGCCAGCTGGTCGAGACGTGTCAGCACCCTCCCTCTCTCTCTCTCTCTCTCTCTCTCTCTCTCTCTCTCTCTCTCTCTCTCTCTCTCTCTCTCTCTCTCTCTCTCTCTCTCTCCTCGCAGTGACTTGACATTTTATTTTCGACTCAACTGTTTGTCTGAAGGATAAACACATTAGAAGTTCTGGAACACTAGAAATATCATGTCCAGTAAACAACATCGCCATTTGGGAAATATTATTCTCCTTCCTCCCTCCCTCCCTCCCTTCCTCCCTCACACTCCCTACACATCATTAGGCTTTGAAAGTATCCTCAGAATTTCCTCTCCAGAGTACAAGAAGAGCTCAGTTAATCAACCATCCCCTGGCATCTGAGAGTCTTTTCCACTGGTTCGCACTCTGTTTACCCCAACCGCTTAAAAGGTGATGGCAGGCAGACGGTGACGTCACTCCCAGGGTGTCTCAGTGGTGGACGGGTGTCCCTAAGTGAGGAACGGAGCTCAATGTCTGAACCGAAGCGTAGCGAGGACTCTGTGAAGTTAAAGTCAGTGGACATTCTTGACTGTGGAAAACACAGATCAGGAGGTTTTAAAATTAAAAGGCTCAAAATCTCCTGGGAAAACAGAAAATTCGAGCTCAATTTTTGATGCAGGCTGAAACAAAAAAAAAAAAATGTCAATAAAGTTTTAAGTTAGTTTTGCCCACCGCTTTTTTGTGACCTTTAAAAGAAGGTGTCAATTACCATGGCATGTATGGTTTAGGCCAACCAACTTCCCTAACCTTCCAGAAACTGTTATTCCACAACATAACTCAAAGATGTGTGTACAGATGCAAAATATATCTTGTAAAAATTAAAATCACAACAGAAGCAAAGGAACAACCGATTGATGGAACTCTTTTTGTCCAGCAGGTGGCTGCCTTGCATCACTCACTGCCGTGGCTTTACTTCATGAAAATGATGCGTCTCTTCTTGCTAAAATATGAATGGCGATTAGAGAGGAGCAAAAAACATTGTGGCTTTTTGGTTCGTGAAGAGGCTTCATTTTTCTCCCTGTCTATCTGTTAATGAAAAGGTTTTTGCATTCTCAGGTAAGGAGGGAACAAATAGTTCCCCATTGTGTAGTTTCCCAATTTTGGGATCAAGAAAGTACATCTATCTATCTATCTATCTATCTATCTATCTATCTATCTATCTATCTATCTATCTATCTATCTATCTATCTATCTATCTATCTATCTATCTACACTGTTTTGGTAGTAAAATGTAGCTTTGGCCCTTCATGTCTACACACCACGAGTTCCTTTAAAAAAAAAAATCATCATGCAAACGCACAGATACAACCATTTTTCTTGTACAACAGGGTTGTGGATGATTTGTATGGGTGTGTATGGAGATGGTTGCTGCTCTGGCTGAACACGGCTGAGGCTTTTTATCATCATGAGAAGTGTGTGTGTGTGTGTGTTCAGCCAAGAGGTGCCCCGAGACTGTTAACCTAGCGCAGGCTGTTTATTAGCTTTAAAACCTCACAGTAAAATCTCTCGGATTCGGGGCAGCGCAACAATGAAAATCCAGCTAACAAGGGCTGCCCTATTTGTCGCCAGGGTGAGGAGGACGTTAAATCATTAAATCTCTTGAAGAACTTTTAAAGGACTCTCTGAGCCTGGACCATCCGTCTCCCTGTCCGGGAACAGTGGCACTTTTCAGTCGAAAGGTGAAAGTTCAAGCTGCTGCTGAGGAGTTGCTGTAATGAGCCTTGTGACCTGATGGCTATCAACCAACTTCCAACTTCAGGAGTTTTAATCTGTGCACGGCTCGCAGAGTCCAGAGTCTGTCCGAGGTTCAGGATCAATTACAGCAAATCTACAGTGAAGGTCGATACTGAGGGGCATCTACTTTTAGCAGATCAGTCTTTCAGGAAATAATCCAATATAATAACTAAGTATAAAAAAAATGCTTTGCAATCATTCTTTCATGTTAAGTCTAGTTTTGTGTACAATTTAGGTATTAGATTGAGAATCAGTATTTTCTGTTAGTAGTGCAGCTCATGTTAACAATCAGCTACTGTGGAATTATTATTTTTCAATCAAGGTCAATCTGAGTGTTGTTATGATTCAACATGTTTGGCATTTTACACTCTTTGACCATACAAAATGAAATGCAACTAATAGAGTCTCGGAAGCTGGAAAGGAAACCTTTACCGTGCAGACCTTGTGAAGCATGTGTTTTGTGAAGCTATAAATGACTTGACATATAGTTGTTTCTTCACCTTCGAAAAAGACACAAGCTTTTTGCGTCTGAAGCAAAGTGAACAAAGTGAATCCAATCAGCCAACAAAGGGGCTGTGCAACCAACAATACAGTGAGATAGAGACCGGAAATGAACTGGAGTAGAAGAGTCTCATAGTGTCTATACAGCATCTCAGGCATGTATTTGTCCCAAACTTTTATATGTCACTTTTTTTTTTGTCTCGCCAAAGATTTTTTGGATCTTTCCTAGTAGTCTGACTGACTTCCACCTCATGTTGTGTCATTCTGGAGCTAAACAGAGATACAGAAACATCCCTCTTGAACAGTGTCATAGATCAAGGTCTGATTCCATTGTTCCCAGCTAGCAGTGTTGGCGAGTAATCTACTACTAAGTAATCCACCACTGTAATTAAACTACTTTTTGAGTAATGGAGTGATGTAACGGGATTACTGTGGCAAAACTGATAATTATATTATAATTACTTCATCAACAAACGATTCCATTACTTTTGCGAAATATTTTGCGAGATGAAAATGTCTCATTATCCACAAAATGTCTGAAATTTTGAAAAACAACCAAAAACACCAATGTTGCAAATTGATGGTGCAGCTGTGCATGCAACGTCATTGATATCAAAACAAGCAAGGCGGCGGCAAAAGAAAAAAGCCTTTGTGTTTGATAGCAGGAAATACAAACATTATGTTGAATTCATCTTGTCTAAATCAAAAAATATTGTGGTTCGTTGTACGTTATGCGCAGGAAAGGCGTTCTCAACTTCGAAAACATTCACGTCAAACCTCATAAATTGTTGAAAGCCATGTTTACAAGTAAGTCAGCAGTACTCTGCACAGTAGAGATCTTTGAACTACTGTGCTTCTAATTATTTAAACAACATGGGCTGTGCAAAAGGCACCAGTGCTGCACATGAGTTTGTTCTGTGAAATGTGCAGTTTGCGTTCGGAGAGCAAATATTTGTTCATGTGGACAGAGGAAATATTTGGAATTGCAAAATTTGCACTTTAAAAAAGTTAATTCCAAAGCACTGAGCAACTGTCGCTTCATATTTTTTTTTAACTAAAGTAATTAGTAATTGATCACTTATGAAACGTAGTAGTCAAAGAAGTAATTAGATTACTTTTAAAGCAGTAATCAGTAGCTGGATTACTTTTATGGAGTGATCCCAACAACACTGCCAGCCAGCCAGGCACAGAAAGGATTGGACGTCTGTCATACTGGCTGGTAGATGACGACTGTGACGAGGGGTTTCAGTATCTCCGGTATTCCCCTCTTGTTATAATCCCCAAAACTTACAACAAGCAGACAGTGAGGATAAACAGGGAAAAGTCGAGGCAGGCAAAGTTGATGCGTGGCCCGACATTTTCCCACACTGCTCCGTGGCCGTGAGCGAGCGGGGTCAGGAGGAAGAGGTCAAATCCCCAGAGTCTGGGGCTCTCCTTTGGTTTACTCCTCCCTGCTCTTCCCCCCTCTGACATGAGACTTCCTTCCCTGTGTGAGGGAAGGCGCCGCCTTCTCTCTAAACACCCACCGCGTAAACACAGCCGAAGGTGGGGTCCGCAGGTCGGGAGACAATCAACAAGCCCTCCGCCTCCCCGTGTTCAGGTTTGTCGTCACGCCGGGCTGAACCCGCTCACACCTCTGGGCTGTAAACACGGCCTCGCGCCGAAGGATCGGCGTAGGGCAAAATGTGTGTGTTAAAAGACACACTTAGTGCTACCCAGATAGAGCCCTAGCAATACAGTAAGTGAAACTAGATGCACTGATGAAATGTATGTATGCTATAGATATAAACACATATAAATCACTGCATAGAGAAGAACGCACTAGCTTTAAAGCAAAGGTAAGTATTGTTTCTGTGCAAAAATAATGAGCATCAGCAATTCTGACTGTGTCCAGGAAATTGTTGCAATCACCAAAGTCTTGAAAGTCATAATTCCTTTTTTTTTTTTCATTGTTGCCCAAATCACCTTCTCTTGATGATTTTCTTTAGTTTTTGTATTTACTGACAGAACGTTAAAAAAATGACTTAGGATATTCTTTTAACAGGGTGTTTTTTTCTTTCATGCAGCAGGTATGTGGAGGCAGAGTTTCATCCCTGATTAGTTGTCAGCACCTGGTGCTCCGAGTGTGGTACATAAGCCCCTCCTGCACGCTGGTTTGCTTTGTTTGCTCACACACTACATGCACCTGATGCTTGATGCTCATTTGTTTGTCTATTGTCTTCTGCCTTTGTTCGTTGATTTAATCAAGTTTTTTTTTTGACAGCTTTTTCAGACGAGTGGAGAAGAAATGGCCAACCGTTATTGTCCGAGCCAACCATTTCAACATGATAAAGCCACATCAAAGGAGTGTATTGCTGGGATGCCTTGTATGCTTCGCTACTTTCCGTCCCTGATGTGGACAAGAAACGATTCCAGTGTGTTTTGCAGCTGGGAGGTTGGAGGCTGGGGATATTTTTAGAGAAAATGTCAAGAGCGGGAATGTAACCACAAGGCCCTGCTGAGTTGTTGTGAAGTGATGGACTCAGTCCCATGTGGCCATTAGAGGCCCACTGACCAAAGCCTGCTGCCCCTCTGCAACCACCCACTTCATTCTCACACATTAGATCATGCATGCGTGCGTGTGTAAGCAGGAGTGAATCCTTGATGGGTGCACAGTCAAACTTGGAGAAGAGGTTGAAGCTGGAAGACATTCTTGGCTGTAAAAGTGCCACATGCTTTTTTTTTTTTTTTAACCAGAGTGACAACTGCAAAAATGCTGGAGACCAAGTCACTCAGTAAATCTTGATCCAACCTCTCCTGATTGGATGACATGATTGCCAATGGAAAAAATGTTGGCACAAACTGTATTTTTATTTTTTTTCATTTTAAATTTATGCCGACAGTGAGAGAGATGTTTTTTCCTGCTTGTTTTTACATTTTGAAATTTCAATCAATTTTTTTGGAGAGACTTTGTTTTATATTTATGTGTTGCTACATTTAAACACACGATTGTTTGATAATCAGATGATATATTTGCTAATCATCACCATCATATAAAGACTCGTATTTATTACCAAAATCAGGGAAATTACTTGGCAGCATTTGCTTCAATGTGCACAGGGTTCGTGGTGAACTCATGAAAATTGACTGGAATCAAGTCTCTTGGTTGTTTTTATTATGAACAGAAGACTTGCCAGCCATGTAGCAGCTGTGTTTTATTAAAGGAAAAAAGATAAATCACATTTTCAAATGGCACCGTCCCCACTTTATGCAGAAAAACTGCCAGCAGCAACGTGTGATGGTCAGTTATTGTTGTCCTACTGCTCGCCACGCACGACAAAAACCCCACAAAAACAATAAAAACGGAGGCAAGTCATTGGTTGTGCTTCATCCTGAATAGAAACACGATGATGTAAACGCTGATCGATAGCAGCATCTTCACAGCTTGAAAAGAAAAGAAAACAACAACATAAACACAATTACAAAATCAGTTTAGCATCTTTTAATACCACAAAAATCAATCTTTTGTAAAAGGGAAACCTTTTATGGAATGGTGCGGCAATGACAACGATTGTGCAGCTGATGGAAGTTTGAACAGACGCTCTATCAATAGAACAGTGAAATGGAATAGAGCCGTTTTTGTCAAGCCACAGCAGAATATCACGACCTCTTCCTTGGTGACAGAAAACCTTCAACTGACCTCTAGTTGGAGTCAAAGTGAAGAGTTCACTGTGGTCACAAGTTCTCTCAAACTCTAAATGCTTTCCCGACAAAGGGCCACAGTTCATTCATACAGAAAATAAATGTGGAATCATTTCTAAACAAATGCAAAGGTTTTCCCAGCTTGGCGCCCCCTGACTGCAGCACGTTAACATGTGCGTTGTGTTTATTACATAAGCAGAGATAAACATTTCAGAGCTGTACATGTCAGGCCAGTGACGGGTCGCCATTGCTGCACAACTCCACTGGAATAGAGTGAAACCATAGTAGTAGTGGTGGTGTCCTGCAGCTTAAAAAGACCTGATATCACAAAGCGGAATACAAACAGAAGATGCATCAATGACGGGATTCAAACTCAAAGACCTCAGCGAGATTCCAACAAAACCTCTTGATTTTCGACTGCTGCTCCGGCGCGCACACACATTTGTTCTGCCAAAGCGCAAGGCACAAAGTACACTGAGGTGGAGCTGAAATGTATCGCAAAATAATTGGCTGCTTAAGATACGGCTTGGATGTCAATTTCCACAAAAATCCTCTGATAAGGCATCTTAATGTTGTTTATTTTACCGCTGCATGAATACAGTTTTGCCTTTCCTAATACCTCGAACACTGCCAGCTGATAACTCGCAGTGTCGAACAGAAATAGGAAAAGGCACGAGTTTCCCTCTATACCATCCGTTACCACTGCTTTTTTAAACACACCTTGCTAAGTCTGGCTACGTTCTCCATTTACCGTCAATAAAACCCAAATATACTTTGGCAGCAATGCCCCGTGCTGACTGGCAGGCACTTCCTGGGAGGTCGAAGCCTATTATTGCGTCGCTGAATGAGTGGCATCGGTGAAAAACCTCGAGCGGAGCAATTCCTTTCAAAGAAAGAAAATCTAAAACACTCGTGTGCAGAGTAAGCCCTAACACAAAGGTGGGCGTTTTTTTACTGACAGCATTGACTCCGGAATACAGCCAGACTCGTCCCGACAGAAAAGATCCTGTAGCTCTGATGTGATTTGGCGTTGCAAACGCATCGAACACGTGGACCTTTTCTCAGTGGTAGATGTCCGCAGAGCTGCAGTTACTGGTCCCCTCACAGATACACGTCCACGGTGTTGAGGATCATGTGTCTACAGAGCGGGCAGTTCTGCTGGTGGATGGGCTGCATCAGCAGGATGTCCTTGCACTCCCTGCACAAGCAGAGGTGTCTGCAGGGCAGCAGCACCACCGTCTTGTTGCAGTCCTGGCAGATGACGCACCTTTTCCTCTCCTCCTGCTCCTTCAGCAGGGTCAGCAGGTTCTTCGGGTCGCTTTTGCCGTCTTTCCCCGAGGACGGCGGCTTCCCCGGGGGCCCGCCGGTGCTCGACGAAGGCACTTGGGAAGCGACCCGCTCCCGACGGGCTTCGCCTCCCGCCGCCCTCCCGTCCGGAGGGTCGCGTCTCTCGTTGCCGGGCTCGCCGTCGCCGCCGACCCTGGCGCCCCGGTGGAGCTGCGTCCTCAGAGCCAGGGTCAGCTGGCTGCCCAGTCCAGACGCCTGCTGCCACAGTCCTCTCTCCAGCGCACGCAGGTGACAGCACATCCGGGACAGGCGGCGCACGGCGGCGCGTAAAAGATGAGGGGAGCCGCGGGCGGCGGCGCTGAGGCGGCGGAGGGCCTGGTGAGACCTGCGCAGGACGGGGAAAGAGTCGACGAAAGCCAGGAGCCGCCCGCCAGCCTGACGGGCCAACTCTGGGTTCAGGTAGGCGGTGGTGGTGAAGGCGATCAGGACCGTGAGGAGCAGCCCGTAGATGTTCAGGATGAAGATGCTGATGAACATCTGCACCAAGGAGAGAGTAAAGTCCAACGCCAGCTTACACGGCGACCACAGAAAGGCGCAGGTCCAGACCAGACCCCTGTAGAGGAAGGCCAGGGAGGTCAGCGTGACCTCCAGGGCCTTGTGCAGCGGGCCGGCCAGCGCGTGCAAGATGCCGACCAGCGACGCGTAGACGTTCTGGGTGGCGATGAGGGCGAAGTTGACCGCCGTGTTGACCAAGTAGACCAGCAGGCTGAGGACGATGCCGCAGGCCTGCGGCAGCCACAGCAGGGCCCGGCACAGGTGCTGCTTCCCCCGCAGCAGGAAGTGCATGGCCAGGTAGCCCACCATCTTCAGGCTCTCCAGGAGCCCCTCCAGCGCCAGACCCGTGCTCCCCAGCACGGAGGAGGCGCTGTGGGCCAGGCTGGACGTGCAAAGCGACCCTAGTCCGACCAGGTCCACGGCCAGGTTGGCCAGCAGGGTGGGGAGGTTGTACACAAAGCTGAGGACAACCACGACGGTCCGGACAACCGCGTGTACAACGAGGAAATTCAGGTCCAGCAGGACGCCGATGACTTCGAGACATTTTCCCACAGTGGACATTAGAAGGTTCACCCAACCCATGGCCGAAGATCTTCCGCTCGTCTGTGTTTACCTCTCATCGGCCCCTGCTGGTATCCGAGGCAAAGTCCATGTCTTGTTTTGTTCCGTTCCAACAGGGACGTTCGATCGCGAGCTAACTACATTTTGCTAGCTCGCCCCGTTTCAGACAGAGCACACGATTCCCTCCCCACCTCCATTGATGATAACAATCACAAATCACGTATTTAAGGTGATGTCTGGAGGATATCGACGGACAACCAACCACCACACGCGTGAAGAAGCGGATGTTTTAGTTCAAACGTGGAGGACACACTTCCGTTTGTTTTCCGGGTTTCGGTTCGTCTCGCAAGCAGTCTGAGTGCTCCCCGCAAGTTTCGGTTCGAAATCAAAATAAGTAGAAAGAACGACATCAAAAAGTGAACAACTCGGCTCTGGATTATGGCTAAGGCGAAGGAAAACAGAGAGTTGATCTACATGTCGTGTTGTTTACGTTCCTGGTGTGATCGCCCATATTCGTTTGGCCCGAGTCAGCTGACCTCGACAACTTCCGGTGAAGCCCCCCGTCATGCGCGTAAAAAGAAGAAACAAAATTGAAACTAATTTATTGTTTAAGGTAAAGTATCAGTTTTACAAATAAAGGAACAAATAAATAAAAATACATAAAAAAAATATTTTTTTGAAAATGAATAAAAAAATAAATCGTAAGAAGTACTACTCAAGTGAACTCCGTTACAGATAGTCAGCAAATTAAGATATTTAGAACATAAGAATTTATTCATGACGAAACTGAAAATTGAACCTCACATTCACTAGATGAAACTTAAACTTAATGTTATTTTTAAGATAAGACCAGGCATGCTGTTCGACCTTTTAAACACAAGGGGGACTCTATTGACTACAGAGCGTGTCGTGGTGGAGGGCATTTTTGGTCCTTTTAACATTTATAGAAATTGGAAAATAAATATAAAAATACTGGGGAAAAAATCCTGACGATAAATGATAAATAAAATGTTGATGTTGAATATGTTATTTTGTCAAATACAAAATAATATATTCGTTTATATTTTTAGAAACAAACCCATTGTAAAATAAAAGGAGATTTTCAGATGAGCGTAGACTCTTTCTCACTCCTTCATCTATATTGTGTTCACATTATCATCTCTTTGACGTTTAAATGAACAAACAAATTAATAAATAAATGAATGCATGAATAAATAAATTCACTTGCATAAGCATGTATGTGGCACAAGCGCAACAAGAGCATTTAATGTTCACACTCGTGTCCTTTAATTTATTGCTGGGATTCTCTTGTTTCCTGAAGTCACTCCTATTTACACAGTCTCACGTGTTGAGCTGTACTCTCCCATTACATCAGCCACTTTAGCGACAATGAAATATATAAGCAACCCAAACCCTACAACACAAAGTCTATTTCCTGCTTTGCCTTATGGCTCAACCTCCCCATCTGAGCAGCATTCTTCTTTCCTCGCAAAGGGAAACTGTCCGATAGGATCATGGGAAATCCTGTTCCCAAGCTTTGGACACTTGACAAAAACCATTTGTTGAAGAATGCAATGATACAACAGGGATACGTAAGCACATGCGCTGAGCTATAAAAGGTCTTGAGTGTTACTTTGTCTCTGGCAGAGGGCTTCTAGACCTGCTCCTTTTATGGAAGATAAGGGCCCTCCTGGCCCAGCAGGGACCAGTAGTCGGCTTCCGTTATTTGTGTTCTGGTCAACCAAATCCTTCCCTCTGAAATGGCGAGAGGTTCAAACATGTTTCCTTTTATCTGGGACCCTCCACTACCTTTCTGTAGGTATCCTGTTGGGTGTGCCCGCATTCCTCCATTTTGCTCATCATCTTGGTATCCCGCAAACATGATGGAGGTTTTTTTTTTTTGCTTGAACCACGATAACTTTGCGTCTCATAGTTTTCTTTTTCTCTGAGACAATATCCACAATATGCCATGAGGTGCAAATGTCCCCAATCCATCAGCAGCCTTTGTGCTATGTATGCACCACTCAACTCTATGGTTTTAACAGCCGTATTTCATTGTTTCTTCTTAAGTACGTGCAATCTGAAAAATAAAATCTATGAAAAAATAATTACTGGAAGATGGGAAACAAGCTAGTTTTCCCAGGAAGAGAACTTGGCCACTTGGACAAGTTTTCAGCAAATGGCCTTCTCACCTGCTGGGTCATTTCCAGGCTTCAAAGACACTCAACTCTTTTGGCTACTTTTTCACTCAATGATGCATGTGTCAATTCTAAACAATCTAGCAAACCAGATGGGATGTAATTCATTTTTTTAAAAAAAAAATAAATTCAAACTCTTTTCAAAGCCAAACTGCTGTTTTACTAGGAAAGATATTAAATTAGCGTCCTGTTCCGAGCAAACACTCACAACTGGAGCATCAATGAAAAAAAAAAAATCATCTTCAGTGACAGCCATTGTTTACGACTTGCAGTAACCCCGTGTTCCTGGTTTTTCTCAATGTCTTTCAGAGCAACTTGAGCAGCCAATTCTTGCTCTCGTGTCTCCTTCCTCTTCCATCCCTGAAGGAAGGTGATTATGGTTGTTTGGTGGTTATGGAATCCATTGGAAATTTCAAACCAGTTGAAAATACAGTTGGTTAGCACTGCTGCCTCGCTGAAAGCTTGCTGGTTCAGTTCCCTACTGTTTGGAGTTTGCATGCTCTCCTTGTGTCTGTGTGTGGGATCTCCTGGTACTCCAGCTACCTCCCATCGTCTTAACACGTGCACATTTGGCTGATTGGCAACTCACACTAATTGTCCATAGGTGTGAGTTTGCCAATGGTTGTTTGTGTCTCTGTGTGGCCCCTGTGATGAACTGGCAACTTGTCCAAGGTGTACCATAAAAGCGATGGGAGAGGCTCCAGCCACCCTACCACCCCGAGTGCAGGATGGGCAGGGATAGAAAATGGGTGGATGGACGAAAACTGTGTCTAATTGGAGGTTGGCAAGATGGATGAGTCGAGATTTCAGAGTTGAAATCCAATCCAGCTGTTGTGCAAGGTTCACTCCTGATGGCTTTAGCAGTCATTTGTCAGCGCATTAGCAGCCACTTAGCTCGTTGAATCTCTCTTAACATTGAATTAAAATTAGAAAAATTAGAAATTGAGATTAATATGTCAAGCTGCCCAAATGCTGAGTGGTAATTTCTAGATTGTTTGATTGAATGGATAGTTTGTTATAAATAGACAAGAGTGGCTCTAATGTAACACCACAGATTATGTTTCAAACATTTGTTTTCAAATAGGTTTTTTTGTTCAAATGGCACAGATATCAATGAGACTAATGCATACGTCTTGAATAGAGTGATGTCTTTTTCTGTATTGTGTGAAAAGCTACATAAAACACAACACACTCATTAATCAAACCGTTAATGCACATAATGCACTCCGCTGTCACTAAGTGTGACTGCTAGTTCTGTTGCGTTCCCAGGTCTCGTGGGTTATTTCGGGCCTTAAGAGTTCAGATCCTCTGAATTCGAAGCTGACTTTGGCAACCAGCCAAAGCACTGAGTCGCTTAAATTTATGTGCAGAATACATCACTGTGTGTGTGTGTGTGTGTGCTTTCAGAAACAGGACAGGGGGTAGGCGGCAGACCAGAAGCTTCTCTGGGAAAACACAAACTCCAAACAGTGGAAATCACTAGAGTGAAGACTGGTCAGGACCCAGAGCAGGACCCTACATTCTGCAGGGGACCTTTGCCTCAGGCCCGCTGCCTCCACAATACACAGAGCACTGGGGAGAAAAGCTATGGACAGGAGGATAGGGATGGAAGACATGAGTGATGATTTTACTCCGATGTGACTCACACATATGAATGAGTAGGACCAGGAAGGTTTCCTCTGCAGGACGTTCCTGCTTTTTGAATTGTCTTCTCAGGACCTTGTCTGAGCATCTGCAGGATGTTCAAGCTGCTGTAGTGACTTCCTGCGTCGTGACTCACTCTTCCGCATCCGCCCCGCAACAAGAAAGGCTCAGTAGGACCCATGGTGACACCATAAAAAGGGTCTTTTTTCCCCTTTTCAGTTTTTTCCTTTCATCGTCATCATTATCAGTTGACTAATCATGAGCCCCCAGTACAAGTCCATTTTTTTTAAAAGTAATCTTTCAACTCTAAATGTTTTGTACTTTTTCTTTTAATTAAAAAATGACGTACTACAACTACTACTCAAACATTTGCGTTCAAGATTAACTCTTTCAGATCACTCCAAGAAAAAGCAGTTTTCTTTCTCCCTTGGCTCAGTATTAATGTAAATACAGATTTTTTTTGTCTTAAAAACCTCTTCCAAATGGACCAGAGTTCACTTTATGGTTTAAACAGGCAGTTAAAGATTAACACAATGTCTTGTAACCATTATTTTGTGACAGCATGACATATACATTGTAATACTTTTACCGAAACAAAATACAAAAAGTCGTTTTTTTCACACTGAAAAAGTTCTTTTGTCAGTAAATCTTGGTCTCCTACTAGCTAATGGAAACATCAAATGCTAATGAACCTTTGTTTTCCTCCTAATGAAGTGAAACGCATTTCAATGCTGAAATTTCTTGCAAAAGGTTCACTTACACAGAAACAGAGCTTGTTGCGCGTAAGAGCTTGAGACTTGCATTAACCTTCAGCGGCAGCTGCCTGGAGCAGAGCAACTTGTTGCATTGTTAATCAAAATTAATTTTCATTTTTAAAAATTCGTCTTCCGTTTGTGCTTCCTTTCAGAGCAAGATCTTCCCATGGTAAAACCCTGCAGAATCACGTCAGTGGGCAGATTTATTGTGATTAATGCGTCCTATACATACAGTGGGATCACCATGGAGAAGACATGTCCACTTCATGGCCGCTGCAGTCATATCAAAGTGGCTCTTTGTCAAGAAGCTCTTTTTGTGACGCAGCCTCGCAGCAATTCAAATTTCTCTCCCACTTATTCCTCCATCCTCCCCACCATACAAGTCTCACTCAGAAGCCCCCTCCCCCCTGCCCAGTTCTTTGCATCAACTAGGACAATAGGTGTCTCTTATGCTGGACGCCAGAAGGACTTGATCTCTTGTCTGGACTCAGTAGCTTGGAAATAATGACTTTGTGTTCCTCCTTTCCTTTCCTGCAGGATTCCCCTTCACCCTGCGAGAGTCCTGCTGCGACTAACACGAGTCGTGTGTTGTCATCGACCATAAAGGCGCGCAGGGGTGCGCGGTCAGGACACTCTTGAGAGCCCAGTCGAAGTGAAAGAGTACAGAAGTGAAATAAGAGGAAACCGGCCAGTCATGCAGGATGAGACTCATACATCTTGAAGATCCGGGAGAGCACAGCTAAAAAAAGCTTCACCAGATGAAAATCACACTTTATTCATTTTATCATCAAATACAGTACAAACATCAATCGTATTATAATGTCACATGACATCAAATAATGTGGCCAAAGGAAAAGACAGAGCAGTGTTTCAGGGAAGTTGCTTGATGTATATATCAGACTACTGAGCTGGAACAATGACAGCTGCAGAGAGCTTCTATTTGTGTATTTTCTTGCCAGGGATTAGCATCTATCTATCTATCTATCTATCTATCTATCTCTTTGAAAATTTAGTAAAAGATATCTAATGTCTCAGATCAATGTGTGCATTGTGTGGCTAGTTGGGGGTTTTCCTTTTGCCATCACCTCGACAGTTCGAGACCAGTGTCAGCGCTCTGAAAAAAAAGTCTCTGAGAACTTTGTGGGGGAGGGAATGATGCTTTTACTGACTCTGTTTCCCCCTTATTTTCAGCCTCATTCCCAAAATGATTGACCCTTCTTTTTCCCTGACGTCCTGTCCAGGATGTCTCATAAGTGGGGTGAAAAGGAGACCTCGCATAGTAACTTTTCCACAAGGGCAATTAAGCGACTGGTGAAAATGAAAAAAGAAATCTTAACAGGAGGTTGTGTGGCCATTGTGCCACGCCCGTTTCCCATGGAGACCTCAGGGATTGCGTCATCAGTTGAGTGTTTGAGTGTTGCAGTTGTTTTTGGAACAGCTCTCCGGTTCTGCTACCCGTCCAAAACAGTAGGGCCGCACGATACCACACAGGAAACCAAGCATCAGCACTTTGGTTTACATCAGAAATACAAGATTATCTATAACCTAATGGAAATTTCAGGGTTTTTCTCTTGTTTTCTGTCTCCTTTTTTAAATTTAATGCCACAAATTCTGTGGGAATGTAAATATGCAGAATGTCATTCATTCGCATATTACTGCGCCTTTGTATAAAACACACTGAGAGGGTCAAACAATCGCGATTGTTCCCCCCCCCTGCCTCCGAGGCAGCGATACTTCAACACGGCGAGGAAGTTGTGTTGATTTCCTTCAACACAAAGCCCAATCAGCACTGCGCCACGGCGGGAAGAGAGGGAGAGGGAAGGGAATGTCATGGCGTGTGTTATCAGCATCAGGCCCCATTTCCAGCAAAACACAGCAATATTTACAGTATCTGCAACAACAGATCCCCTCCGATGGCCGTTGGATGGAAGGAAAACAGACGAGCTGCGATATCTGGCAAGCGGAGGATGTTTCAGCTCCGCGCCGAGGCAGACGCGCTTTCTTCCTTCCTCCCTGTTTCATGTCAGCTGCTCACCTGCTTTGAGCACTTGAAAACAACAGATCCAGTGACTAGAGAATAAGGCCCGACTTTCCCTCCGATGTTTATGTAATTTTTATGACGCCAGAGTTGCTTGATAGGTTGTCACATGGACGGACACCACTGTCATGCTCGTGCGGTGGCTAAACAAAGCTAGCACCTCTGAGCTGATTCTGGCATGAATGCAAATGACTTTCTTTGGCAGAGTTTAGTCATGGAACTGTTTTTTCTTTTCCCAGTATATGTAAGATTGAAATAGCAAATAATTGGTCATTTGACCATTTAAATAATGTGTTTATTCCCCCTGTATCATGAAGAGGCAGGTCTTAAACTTTGTGGATGGTTTGCTCTATATCTGGAAATTTTAGGTTGCAGTTACAACAAATTATTTGCTGCATAATGAAAATTGAAAATTGAGAGTTGAATTGTTGGCGAGTGTGTTTTTTTCCCCCCCATCAATTGATAATTTTTAAATGTCACACCCAATATAAAAAAAAAAAAAGAAATCTCATATTAGATTGGTGAAGCACTCCATCCAGCAGGTCATCCTCACCTTTGTGCGCGTTACAAAAGACATAGGTGTGATATGGATGGTCTCTCTTTTTTTTTAATGTGCTTTTGTTTTATTTATATTATATATCATTTGTTTTATTAGTTTGGAAAATCTCGGAAATTTGTTGCCGCGAAATCGGAGCCATTTGGAAAAAAGACAGGAGACGTTGGTCTCCTTGAAGGTGCGTCTGTGAAATCAAAACAGCAGCAAAAGCAACCGATGGAAGCAGCCCAAAGTCCCATCTTCTTCGTCAAGAGTAAGAAAGTCCCCTCGCCGTCCAGCTGCTTCGTGCCGTTTTCAGGAGTGAGTTTTCTTCCTGTGAGCCTCTGACCTGCTCTCAGAGGCGATGCACTTGGCAGCAACAGATAGCAGGCAGTGTTTTCCAGCGCAGGAGGTCCCAGAGATCAGTGGACGCCTCATTCTCACCATCCTTTGATCTTATTTCCAAACAAACTACAATACTCTTGGGGACGTTATCAGTGCTGGTGCAGAGATTAAGCTGGTCGCTCCAAGAAATGTATTTTGTATTAATGTTTTGTGCATGTACTCACTGTGGCCCCCTTGTATCTACATCAGGCATGGGCAAACTATGGCCCGGGGGCCGTATGCGGCCTGTTAAGCTTTTTAATCCGGCCACACCAAACTCGAAGAAATGGTATTTATAGTAAGTAAGTCATAAAATAGTTGTATTTCATCCATTTTTCAGTGAGAGCTAAATACAGTGGGGCTTCAAGGACACTGATTTTGTTGTTAACTTTGCTTTTGTTCATTTTCAATTGACATTAAAGCGACATGTTTCCCACATATCCCATGATATATTTTTTCCTCCTCTGAGGTGGCCCGCCAAAACACTCCATCCTTCTGCTGCTGCTCCAGCCCCCTCTGTCACATTTTAGAAGCCATTGTGGCCCCAGCAGTCAAAGAGTTTGCCCACTGCTGATCTACATAAGAAGAAAGAAGAAAAACATGTCATGCAAGTAGAGTTTGTTTAAATAGCAAATAGGTTACACAATCTTTTAAAAAGCGAAGTGATCCACTCTAGTCATCTGGACAGATGTGTGTGTGTGTGTGTAGAAATAAAAGCGACACAGCTGCCTGTGTTTACATAGCCCTAGAAGTTGGCTACCTCAGAGAGAGAGGGGTAGGGTGGTGGGTGGTGGGGGGTGGGAGGTGCCGTTGAAGCAATTTAAAACTTTACAGAACATAGGAAATGTGAATTCAAGGGCCAAATTCACCAAATTGTAAATAATAAATTATCAAAAACTTTGGGTGAACTTTCCCTTTAATTCCTCTGTGTGTAGTACAGTGGCCCTTGGGGCTGCTGGATCAGGTGATTTCTGCTGTGGCAAACAGCAGGTGTTCAGGCAAACTAAAGAGGGTCTAACTAACATCTGCGGCTCCAGTCACTTGTAGTATTTAAAAAGTAAAACAAAAAAGAAAAGCAACCTGTTTTCCTTTTCTTTTTACTTGCTCCTGAGGGAGGGTGTTTCAGTTCACACCTCATTGGTCGAAACCAAATACTTCATTAATAGGGTCGTGTTGTTTCATGTGAGGCAGTTTGTGAAGATGATCAAAATAGTTCAGTCGTGTACTGTACCAGCTGCGTTTTGTGATGGCACACTATGACTAAATGATGACTATGACGATTTTCCAGGAAATAAATGTACTTTCAAGAACCATTCAAACAAGTAATCATGTCACCCATGAAGAAGAAACAGTCATAACAAGCAAATTGTCACATCTTTTCTTTTCATTCACAATGCCAGCAAAACAGCAATATATAATTAAAGAAAAAACAAAACAAAACAGAAAAACAACTGATTTCAGAAATAAATAATTAGCCCTCTGTTTATAACATCCTACTAAAATATTTTTAGCTTCCCATTCCTCCTCCAGTGCTGGTTAGAGGTTAAAATGATCTCATATACTCTGTTATGGCAGGACAGATACATACAGTAAATACATTCTAAATCTTAGTGCTCAATATTTTGATGGAAAGTTTAAATGACCGTTACATCATTTTTCTTCTATCTTTTCTCTAAATCGTCTTTGCCTCCTACCACTGAAAATACGACAAATGAAATAGAAATTCCGAACCCAGCGACATATTGTGCTGGCTTAAAGTCTCCTGCCGTGTTTATTTGTGTGATGGTCTTCACACATTAAAAACACTGCCAGGTCCGGCCAGGTCCCCGCCCTCAGTCCCTCCTATACTGGCACACTGCAAAAAATACCCGCCCTCCGCCTCCACTTTATCTGGAGCTTTTAGAACTCCTTTATATACACCCCAGGTGGGGGAATCAATAATAACTGAAGCTCGCGTCCGTGAAATTTACCGAGCGACAAGTCGAGTAAATAAAAATAATTTTAAAAAAAAAGCTTCTTCTGCTATTTGCTTCTCTGTGCTTTTCTTCTTCTTCTTCTTCTTCTTCTTCTTCTTTTTTTTTTTTTTTTACAGTGCCGGTCCTCCCATCACGGCCCCTCCTGCATCATTAGTCTGCCCGCCGCTCTTTTCCCGCCCCTGTCCGCCTCTCGCTGCTGTGCAGCGCTCAGCTGGGACCAGTCTCTGTCAGACACACTCCCGACTCACACACACACACACACACACACGCGCCCCGCACACAAGCAGGCACTCACGCACCTACAACCCAGCACGGACAGCAAACGGGAGAGAGAGAGAGAGAGAGAGAGAGAGAGAGAGAGAGAGAGAGAGAGAGAGCCATGGAAGCTGCAGCGCGACTCGTCGGACTCCTGCTCCTCCTTCACACCTTCGGAGGTGAGTGGAAACGCAAAGGCGGCGGGTGGGCGTGACGGCGCGCGCACGCTGCCGTTTTTAGTTATGTACGTATATAAAGCCGGGGGGTGGTGGCTGATGAGTAACAAGAGACAAATCTCTGCTGCTGGTGTTACCTTTAAAGTTTTTTTAAAATAGTCAAACGGTGGGAGAAGAGTCTTTATTTGTTGACAGTTGGAACTTATTTCGAGACAGCTGGGATGATGTCGCTTGTTAAGGTGCTTGTTAAGTTGCTGCGCAGTTGTTAAGTAACGTGTGGCTGCGGCGGCTCCCACTGGGGTTAGCTTGTCGCAGTGGGACAGCTCTCTGTCTGCTTTCTGTCACCTCCTCTCTGTTTAGTTAGTGTGCCGTGTGAGGTTTTTTTTTTTTTCACACACACACACACACACACACACACACACACACACACACACACACACACACGCAGACACACGACATGAGGCCTCTCGCTGGCACTGGCTTTACACAGAGATACGGTGTTTCAGTGTGAATTTGCAGGAAAGACAAACATTCACCTGTGACGTTTATCGTCCTGTTTGACGCCCCCCCCCTCGGCCGGCCTCTCCGGGTCAGCCGCGAGGCCGGTGGTGGCAGGACTCTCGTCGCTGCAGTGAAAAGTCTAAATGGAGGCTTATTTTGGGAGCAGCACGTGAGGTGTGGACTTACAGGCGGTGCTATTTTGCAGAGGGGGGGCGCGCTCATTAAAATGCCTTTTTCTTCCTGTTTGTTTAATCAGTGCAGGTTGATGTCGGCCGTCCGCCCTCCACCCTTTTCCTCTTTTTTTTTTTTCCAGCCGGACTTCCCCTCCCAGTGGTCCCACATCTTTTACCTTTCCTTACACTGCCTCCCCTACCCGCCCTTATTGTACTGGAACCCTTCTTCGCCCTTACATTGTGCTGACCTCCTGTTTAACTGCGGCGTGACCATTGTCCCCGATCCCCTCCAGTCTCCAGCAGCTCTTATCGAGTTCACTTCCTGCACGTCTTTTCTGCCTCTCCTCACTCTGCGCTGGCACTGGTACTCAGATATAGCCGCCCTGCCGTTCAACATGTTCAAACTGTATGCTGGTACAATGTCTCGGCTATAAAGTCAGCCCGATTCATATCTATAGATTAGGGATTTTAACAATTAACTGTCGATTAACAATTTAATTTAACATTTTTTACACTGTTTTTTTTTTTTTTTTTTTGGGGGGGGGGTAAATTGCATGGGTATACCTGTATAGCTAGAACAAATTTAATTTTAAGCATATTTTTTTTTAAAGTTGAAATGTGACCCATAGACTAGAAGTCAACTTAAAGTCAGAGGATACATGTTTAGGGTGTTTTTACTGTTCCGTAATTGTAAAAATTGGTCACATTGGACCAAACCAACATTATTTAACAGTTAAATAATGTGTTCCTTACACATTTTTCATCGTGAAATTTAGGTTCTCAGGAATAATCGCTATATCAATAAACCGCTTATCAATTAATCGTTAATCAATCAATAAGGTCAATCAACTAACGATTAATGAATTAATCGAAAATTTGCATCCCTACTATATATCTATACCTATGTCTTATAGATATATAGTATCTATATGACGTATCTATATGTCTATGTATGTATATATATGTATTTTTATGTACACATATATCTATATCTACATATATATACACACATCTATCTATCTATCTATCTATCTATCTATCTATCTAGCTATCTAGCTATCTATCTAGCTATTATATCTTATTATATTGCATTACATTGCATATCTAATACATTTTCCAACCTCCCCTATAATATGTGTTGACCTCCAGCAACAGCAAGTGTTTCGGGTGAGATTGTCTCCCTCGTATCTTCATGGCCTTTAATCTTGGGCCGTCACGCCGTCATGTTGATCAACACTTGCCTTGATGCCTGCTGGCTCTGCCCTGTCGGGCGCCGGCATGCGCACACACGCACACACACACACATGCGCGCGGGCGAGTTTCGAGTGTGTCGGCGCCTGGACTCCAGTGCCCGATGACATCAGCGGACTGTCGCACTGTCGAGTTGACCCCCGATAAGGATACCATTCACTTCCTGTGACATCTGTCCATCAAGTGGAGGGTCGGCGGGGGGGCGAAGGGCAGCCGCAGTGGACCTCGCTCGTTTAAAGGCCACCGCTTTCAGCCGAGGGGGCAGAGGGGCTCCGTGCCCTCGGTTTTCACGCGGCCCAGACGAGTGAGCCGCTCCTAAACAATGAAGGGCCTGTCCCGTCTGGACTGCGCCGGGGAGAATGGAGGGCCCAGCAATCTGGCTGAGGATCAGCAGAGCTGTGCGGCGTTTGAAATAAAAGTCCCTAATTTTGGCGCTCTCTTCCGGCAGACGTCCACACAGCGACTCTGTCGACGCGGCGCAGCTGCTTGTGGGCCAGTTGAGGAGAAAGCTGAGGTCATTCTGTGTTACTTTTGTTTTTGTAAAAGTAAGTGGGAGAAATGTTGTGTATTTTTTACCAGTAAACTAAGTAATCAAGGTTCCCTCTCTGAGTGGAGGGAGTTACTCACAGACACATGGCTGTGTTATCTCTGCCTTGAAATGAAGCCTTGAGCTGCTCAAGCGCTCTGCTTGTGTGTTCCCATGAAGCGGGAAGGGGAACTCTTGCCTTTAAAAACAGTTGGAAATTATACGCGCTTTAATGTGAAATGTAAAACTGATTTATTGCTCAAATAGTACATAATGCACCATGAAAACCCACAGCCATCGTGCCGCTGCGAGCTTCACCCGCAGGCAGGGGGCGTCATGTCTTACTCGGCCGGTTTATTCAACTTACAGATATTGTTTCTTTTATTACAGTGGCTGATGTTGTCGTTTTTGTTGCACTCTGTAGTAGCACGGAAGTCGTGTAAAGGCAGGAATGTTGCGCTTATGCTATGGTGGGAGTCTCTCTCTCTCTCGCTCTCGCTCGGCTCGCCCGTCGATGACATCAAGTGGCCCGCCGGAGAAGAATGGAGGGAAAGCTATTGTGCCATTATCCAGTAATCCGTACAGTCATTACCGCTTGTGGCCACAGCTGTTGCTGTTCAGCAAAAGTCACAAAGGTTGGCTCCGAAAGATTAACCTCACTTTATTAGTGTAACTCTGTCTGCGCCGCACAGATGTGATGCGGAGTACCGGAGAGTCGTTCTAGTCGCAAATGCGCTGAACGGGCCACTTTATGATGTGGAATGTTCACTTGTTGTCTTGTTAGTGTAAACAGTTCATTGGCCAATCACTTGGTGACAACCCAATCAGTTGAGGCATGTGGAACTGGCGAGGAGTTCAAAGATCATCGCCAGAATTGGAATGGGGAAGGCAGGAATCAATTCTTGTTCATGAAGCACTGAATCACAGCCAAGAGCTGCCTTGAAGTGCTTAGATATACATAAAAATATTCATATAAATGTAAAGACACTTATGTATATTGGCCTGGCTGTTGGACTGGTCTAAGTATTCCACACTGCTGACCTACTGGGGTTTTCACATTGGCACAACCGTCTATCGGGTTTCCAGAGAAAGGTTCCCGAAAAGAGAGACTATCCAATGAGCGGCAGTGGTGTGGAGGAAACAGCCTTGTTGTCGTCAGGGGTCAGAGGTCAGAATGGGCAGACTGGTTGGAGACCACAGAAACGGCAACGGTGGCTCAGATAACCGCTGGTTACAGCTGAGGTCCGAAGGACACAAGTTTGTTTTGCGGCCTGAACCTCCGAGTGGTTCTTTGGTTCTGGTTGTGTCATAATTTCTCAGATGTAGGGTGTGTAGCTCAGTGAGCAAACTTGAGTAAACTGAACTTAAAGTGAAGAGCGTGATGAGGTAATTCCGGTAGCTTTTGCCGGAGCTTGACCTCGCAACCAGTGTTAGCGAGTAATCTTTTACTAAGAAACCCACTACCGTAATTAAACTACTTTTTGGGGTAATGGAGTAATGTAACGGAATCACTGTGGCAAAACTGGTAATTATATCATAATTACTTTATCAAGTAACGATTCCATTACTTGTCATTACTTTGCAGGATAAAAATGTCTTATTTTCCACAAAATGTCTGAAATTTAGAAAAACAACCAAAATCAACGATGTCGCAGATTGATGATGAAGCCGTGCATGTAACGTCACTGTTATTCGATGACGCACCAAAAACCACGCATGGCGGCGGCAAAAGAAAAAACAGCGATTGCGTTTGCACCTGGAAACACAAACATTATTTTGAGTTCATCTCATCTAAATCAAAGCAGTATTGTGGTTCATTGTAGGTTCTGTGCAGGAAACAAGACGACAATATTTGGAATTGTTAAATTTGCACTTTAATAAAGTTCATTCCAAAGCACTGAGCAACTGTTACTTTATCTTTCTTTTAACTGAAGTAAATAGTAATTGATTGCTTATGAAACAAAGTAGTTAAAAAGTAATTAGATTCATTTTTAAAGGAGTAATCAGTAGTTGGATTACTTTTTAAAGGAGTAATCAGTAGTTGGATTACTTTTATGGAGTAATCCCAACAACACTGTTGGCGTGAAAATTTTCATTTTCAAAACTGATATCCTGCATTTTGCAGCGGGAAAACCGACGACGCGGAGACTTGAGCACCGTGGTAATGCGAGACGGCGAGTGTTTGGTGCCAGCGAGTCGTCCTGGGGATGCACTCTGGACTGTCCACAGCCTATCAACATTAGACATAGTGGGAGAGGTGAAGAGTGTGAGTTACAGGGGGCTATGGGAACGGGGACGGAGGCACGTAGGAGTGGCTCGGGTGCACTTCTGCGGGAAAAATGCGATATTTGCTGAGCGCTTTGGAGGATTAATCAGACAATGCGAGGAATTGCTTGTGTGCAAATGTATTGAGCTAATTCACGCTGTGTTGACGCAGAATTGCACCCATGTGATGTGAAGAGAGCGGCGACATTCATCAGCTGGCTGCCGAAAGTTACACATAATGCATTATAAAATATCGGCTACCATATCTCACATATCTAATGTTGTTTTATATACATTATCTGCTATTAGCGGTAAAAATCTGGAAACAACTGGACAGCGTCGCTGCTGCTGCTGCTGCTGCTGCTGCTGACCTGCAGAAGCAAAAACATTCCCCATCTCCTGTCGGATCCTCCTGCTGATGTGAATAACATCCATTATCACCATTACCTGGGTCAATAAAGCGGAGCAGCGATGGAGAGTGCGCGGTGGGCTTTTACTGGTGGGGGAGGAGCCTCCCAGGACGGCTGTCATCGGGCCCAATTTCTCTCTGTGTTTGTGTGCGTTTTTCTCCTGCAAGCAGCAAGCAACGCTTGTTTGCGTAGCCAGCATCCAAGCCGCGCTGAGAGTGGCAAATTGACGTCTCGGTGCTGCCGGGGCGGGGCCACTCAACACTTGTTTATTGTGAGAGAGAAAGAAAGAAAGGAAGGAAGGAAGGAAGGAAGGAAGGAAAGAACTTTAGACGTTCAGGTCTTTCCTTCCCAGGAAATGTGATTTTGTCCACATTTCTTTCCCAAAGAGAAACGCTTCATCGTCTCCTGGATATGCTGAAAATGGGGCAATGCTTTTTCTTTCTTCTTTTTTTTCCCAGCTTTGCATATTTCACATTTTTCGGTTGTTGTTTTTTTTCTTTTTTTTTGATATAAATCAAAACGCCAGCGAAGCCCAACCTTAAAAATGTGAACTCAGTCTCCACCCAAAGAGGCATTTCATCTGGCGCGTTGAAAGGTGAGCGCATGCGAGACAGCTTTAGTGCGCCCTGGTCTGATGCACCGTTCTGATGTATTGCAGCTAATCCATCCACATCAGGGAGCACCTTCCCGCCAGAACAGCGCCTCATCCTCTGTCTGCTCCTGCTTACCTCCGCTCCGACGCGCTTTGAACTTTCCCGCTCTGCTGGACAGCTGCGTTTTCCCACGTGCGCACACCTGCCAGCACGTAGACACGCACACATTGCCCGCATTACTCAATGATGACTGTCGTCGTCGGGTTTTATTTTGGGCTTAGGGACGGTTTGCGGTTTCGCTGCCGACCTCGACTCACTGCAGAGTGTTCAGACTCTCCTGCTTGACGTGGTACAGATGTGGAGTTGGCGATCTTTTAATGATGGATGTTGTCAAAGTGCCATCAACCATCCAAGCACCAAGCATTGAATAGTCTGATTTACCACTGCACTGGCGTATTTAATCATTAAGGCTACACAAAGTAAAAAAAAAAAAAAAAAAAAAGCCAAAGTAATTACTTTTTTCTCAAATAATCATCCAAAGCTAAAAATGTTGAGTGTAAATTTAGGTTCCAGAGCGCAAAAGCGAACTAAACAATTAAGGTTAAAGGTTTGGCTGTTGTTACCCAGTCACTTTATGTGAGCCACAAAGCCAAGGTCACTGCTGAGCCACCATGAAAACTTGAGGGTAAATCATTTGAAAGCCATCGGGAAAAACAGGAAAACTGCACATTTTTGCGTTCCTTTGTGAGTCCAGCAGTTCTGCTCCTTGCGGTGACGGTGGTTCAGAGGTCAAGGTGCTGCTTTCAAAGCCACTTGACTCTAAATAACAGACAAATCCAAACAGGGTGACAGTCTCAGGCGTGCCTGCGCTCCTGGGTTTTTCAGGTTCGAGCTTCATGCCCCTTCGGAAAGCAGGATGTCGGCCTGTTTTCTCTCTGGTATATTACATTCGGGACAATGGCCATGAAACAGGCAAGGAAGTAAACAGCAGGCCGAGTACAGCAGCTGTATTTTATGCCAGTGTGACAAGGACATGGAAGCCCTGGAGCTTTAAGGCTGAGCGAACCTGACTCACTTCCACGAGTTATTGAATCAGCCACATTTTAAGATCGCGCAGACGCGGAAAAGTCGTGAGAACAATTTTATGATGAAAGATACAGAGTCGTGTTGTGACCTCATACTTGTTGTAGCTATGTTAACTAGCTGTAACTTTTCTTTTCAACTCAGAATTTCAGCCCCTTTTCTGCTTTATTTAGATTCAAATCCAATTCTGCAAATCATTTTAGTTAGTTAATGGGATTAGAGTTTCAGCTGAATCAGCTGACAGAATTACTCAATATTGGCCGTTTCTGAAAAATGTAAGATGAAATGCAAGCTCCCTTTGTTCCGCTCAAACACAAATGTGGTTCAAACACTGACCGAGGCCCCCAGAAGTGACAGCTGTTCCTTCTCGTTGTGCTCCGCCGAACTCTTGTCTCAACAGGAAGGCTCCTACACTCTTGCACGGCTTACACAACAACTCAGATCTTTGTGAAGCTTTGGGAATCTGCAGAATTGTTGAAATCGACACCACTGACACTGTCAGATTGGATAAGGAATGTGGAAAAATATGTGTGTCATAAACTGCACCCAGACAATAGTTCCTGGATAGCACAGACGTTGTTGAAGTTTAAGAGATAAATAGCTAGCTAGCTAGATAGATAGATAAGAGAATATACAGATGTCTAAGAGAAAACCAAACATCCATTCTCTGAAAGCAGTATTGGTTTGTCGTGATTGCAACAAAGGAATGCGGAACCAATTGATTCTTAGACGTCTCCGCTGCAGGAGTGCTAGCTTGAGATCAAGTACTGGTATTTCTTTCCCTTTTACGCTCTGACCTTGTGACTCCTGTGCACAGAGCCCTCACTGTCCCTCTGCTAAGTGTAACCGAGGTGAGAAAAGCACCCATTGCTCCAGGTGAGGCCCTATCCCTTTGACCTTTGCTCCCTTTGCCTGTAAAGTGAGCGACAATAACAAGAACACAAAGTTTAGCAGAAACCATGCCGAGTCATTACAGCCAGACCCCTGGCTGCTGGCTAACTAGAAAGGTACAGTGTCAGTAAGACTCACCCAATTTGTCCCACTCTAACTGATTTAGCGGCGGAGTTGGAGCAGGATAATATAATTTGTGGCCCGTTCTCGTGTGAAATGTGGGAGTCAGGTGGAGGTTTAGCGCAGCCCTGATGTTGTTAACCTCGCGCAGCTGCTGGACGGCTGCTTCCAACCCTGAGATTTGAAAAAGCGGCCAAATATAATTCTTAATCTTCCTTGATGCAGCGGATTTTAACAAACATTCATCAAAATTTTGAGCCAATGTTCTTCAGACTAACCACTCTGAGACCCATCAAACCAACCTCCAATAAACATTGGATTCCCTTACCAATTAATTTCCAAGGAGAGAAATTACTTTTCTTTCTTTTCTTTGAGTTTCCTTTGCTTTGCGACTGATTAGAATGCAAATGGCGCCACCTGCATCAGTATCAAGCTTTGACCAGCTCTTAATGACTAAATAAGCAGCGTCAAACCTGATTGGTCTGCTTGAATTTGAGAGACGGAAGACTTTTCGTCCTCTTTTTACAAATGGTTTTTACGCGCTCTTCGCTAAAATGGACAGGTGAGATAAATCTGAAAGACTTGGGGAAGAGTTTTTACTCGTGGTGTTTTGGTTCGGTTCCCACCTGCGGATGGCAACACTTCAAAATCTGGCTTGGAGGAAATGACGAGCGGCTGGTGCTTTCTGCTTGTGGATCCGTGGACGTGAAGTCGTCCGCTGGGAAAGCGCACCGCTAGGCCTGTCAGGATCTCCTGTGTGCTGTCAAACGGTTCAACACCCTGTTTAATAATAGATGTCATGTTCCTGAAATACTGTTCTCATACACATTAGGATCCTTTTAACCCTAATGCACGCTGCCAGGCCTCGGCCACGACGCACAGCCGCTGACTCCACACTGCAGACTAATGCGTTTTGCGTTTGGCCACAGACGGCTCTTGTTGGTAGTTAACACTTTGTGGTCTCGGCCTGTAGTGTTTGACTGCAGGATGACTAAGACTTTCATTTATTGTATTTACATTTCAGATCATTTATTGTTTAATCTCTCCAGTAGAACTCGGTTGGCTGTGGTTTGATTTTTCCTGTGTGTGATGACACTGGGTTTACTGAAATATCTTCTGACTGGGGCCGCCAGAAACATTTATTAGAAGGTGATCTCACTTTTTTTTAATTGATTTTATTTATTTTAATTTGACGGGACAGTGCATATTAATGAACCATGCAAATAAAAGTCAAGTATCACAATTCACAGTTCATTTTGCTGCCTTATGGCTGACGGGATAAAAGAATTTGCAAAGCGATTTGTTTTCCTCGCCAGCACATAATACCGCCACCATGAGGGAATGATCTTAAAATTGCTGTACAGAATGTGATTTGGGTTAGATGAAATTCTTTTTGCTTTCTGGACCACCCGTATTTTCCAGAGGGAGCCGGGGTCCTGAAGATGGACTCCAGTCATTTTGGAACAAACTCTAGTTATGTCATTCAGGGCATTTCTTATCCTTCACAGTTTTGGTGTTTTGTGGTTTGGGGTCAACGTCAGATTTCCTAAAATCTTTTACGATCTCTTTGGTTTTAGATACATTTAAATCAAGGAAACTGTCATCACACCAACCTGACAAATTCAGGGAGGGCACAGCCATGACTTGATTGGTGGCCCTGAAGAAGAGACATTAAGACTGTGTCGTCTGAAAACTTGACGAAGAAGCTGTTGTCTTGCGAGGATCTGCAGCTGTCTGTGTACAGGATAAAAAGCAGGGGAGAAAGGACACAGCCCTGGGGGTGCCTGTGTTACAGACCCTAAGAGAGGACGTGCGCCCATTCACAAAAACCTGCTGCAATCTGTCTTCAATCTGCTGGCCTTTCAATTAAGATATGGGGCTCCAAAAAATGGACACTAGTTTATTATTTTGATTATTCCATCCCAAAGCGCTATTTTGAAATAGATGAACATTTTTGCTTTCATTGGGAAGCCATCCTTCTCATCGCTCAACATGTGAGATACTATTGGCCTGTATTATTACTTGTTGAATGGCGCAAAGCTTTTGGCATCAAGCCACGTGAGCAAAGGACAGGTTTATGTCAATACGGCTTCTGTGTTTCACCAGAACAAACTGTCTTTCTGTGATGGAAGGAGCATTTCTCCAGGCGGTTTCGCAAACGCAAAATGCGTAAGTTACTGTGCCGCAGTTGCTGTCAGCTGAGCATGAAACCTCTGGTGCACTGCATTAAGGACATATGCAACTCCAGAATAGGGGGTGGGGGGGTAAGGAATGTGAAGAGATGTATTAAGTCGTCGGTTTATTTATAGGTCCGTATGAGGCTCGGCCTAAATGAAGCCTATCAGAGTGTCATCTCCCAATTCCTTTTAAAGCCTAGTGGATCGGCAGCAGGCACATTGTCTTTAATCTCATCTCGTTGAGAGTGTGTGGTCTGCGGCCCGTGGACCTTCTGGCTCCAGCAGCTCTGCTGTCGTATCAACAACTGCATTAGGCTGCGTACGACCCGATGCGCCAGTCTGCCGCTGCTCGTCTCAGACTGTAACAATATATTAAACTTCAGATAAGACTCTAAGTTTAAAAAAAAGACGGCCTTTTGTATTACTGTTGAGGGCCGTTAAGAGGTCTTAGCAGAACATCAAGTCTCGAAGCTCACTTGCTTGCTTGAAATTTGCTATTTTAATGTGAACTTGAGTGTACACTGACTTCTTCAGGGTGGTTGGACACGCTCCCCAAAGTACACAGTTTAGGTGTCAGTGTACCATGAGCTACGAAATCACTGAAACCTACTGTGAGGGCAAAACTTCAGAACTTTAGAAAATTTGGTCTGTATTCCAGTTGTTGAATTTGCACATTGATCTGCTGTTGGTCAAAATACAACAATTGTTAAAAATTTCATTTCTTTTTTGCAAAAATTGATATTCAATAGAACAGCTTCAACAGAACTTTTGCCATGATTTCTGTTTTCGGTCTAGACTTCATTCAAACGACAAAGTCTTGATGCCACACTGTGATTTGTTGCATTTTCTTTAATTTTTTGACATGAATTATTCGTTTCGTACCTTTGTTTAACAATGAGCCATACCCAACATCTGAATTGATGCTGACAAAGACTGGTGTTTGACCTCTGACCTGAGGTGAAAATATGCAGTTTACACAGAACAAGAGAGGAAAATGCAGACATGTGAGTGCCATCAGATGTATTGAAATGAATCCACATGTTGTTTTTTTTTTTTTTACAGATTCCACTATCATGATTGCATCCATTTGCAACGCATTCTACGGAAAAAGAAAGTGTATTGTGTGACTCCAAGCGTGTAACGTAAAGGCCACCCGGCGCTCACTCGTGTAAAAAAAACCTGATTGCTGTGTGCGCACGTGGCTGCCAGTTTAGTGCGTCAGTCGGCTTCTCTGGCAGCGGGCAAACAATGGTCGTGAAGTCATCGCTCGCAGCCGTCAAAATAATAGATGCCCAGCCGTTGTTTTGACCGGGAGGTTAATGCAAGGCCCGGCTCTCCGGTGCCTAATGGACGTCCTGAAAAGACTCGGCGAGTCATTACTTTACCGTCGCGGCATCCACCAAAAAAGGAGGGAGCCGCTGCTGATTACCTTATCGTGAGTTAGAGGGTGAAAAGCTTTCAGCGTGCGCGCCTGTGTGTGCGAGCGCGAGTCTTTCTGCCCAACTATATTTAGCCATAATATGCCCGCAGCAGCGAGCATCTCATACTTGGGAAGTCATGTCATGGGACCGCTCCCTAGCTTTCCCTTCTATCTCTCGGACAATCAGCATTATATATATTTATATATATATAAAATACTGTCCTTGTTGGCCTTTTCCCAGAGGGTACTTCCAGCAGCCTGTGTTATTTTACTGGAGCCTGATATGGAGACGATTTTGTCGTCGGAGACGTGGGAAAGAGGATGGAGGGGGCGTCGGTACCACGGTGGGAGCAGGCATGAGGAAGTGGCCCTCTGAGATCTCCTTACACACACACACACACACGCATAGACAGATATGGACATGGAAATCAGAGAAGACGTACAGTTGTGAGTTCAGTTTTGCTACGTTTCTTTTTTTCTGCTTTTATTTGTGGGTGATGTGGAGTCAGACATGGGAAGACCAGACTACCAAAACCCCCTCCTGGGTCATTTGATCATTGTTCAGAAATATCTGCGCTTCATATAGCGGCATGAAGGAGTGAAGGCTAGAAGATCCTGCCTTGCTGCCAGGTCGTAATCCCGGGGAGAAGGGTTGAGATCTCAGCGGCCTCTAAAGAGGGTTGTGCGGTCAGGTCGGCCAACCTGCGCTGCCCCTGGCAGTGGAAAGGTTAGATGCTCACAGCTGTGGTCCCGGGAATCATTTGATGCTCCTCCAGCGCCCTCCAGCAGCATCAACATCCCCCAACCCTCGCTGTCTGTGCTCCTCCCCGCTGAGCCGCAAAGGTACTGAGATTGCGGCTCCAGCCAAACACTTTCACTGCAGACGAAACAGGGGGGAGAAAAACAAAAACAAAAAAGAAAACCACACAAGTTGCACATCCTGCTGGCAGGGATTGAGGAGTATTTGTTCCCCTGTCGAGGCCATCGCTTTGTCACTGCTTAAAGGTGACTGTTTAGACGTGAGCATGGTAGTCGAAAGATCGGCTGAGCGTCATCCGTGAAGTCAGTAGGGATAAATTGTGAACCGTAGTGAAGTGAAGAGTTCAACGTTTGAATCAACCTAATTTGAGATGTTTGATATACCAGTTGACAGAGGTTTGAAAGGAATTAGCAGGCCACAAGAAGCAAAGCTACATTTTAATATATTTATTTATTTATTTTTACAACACCCTGCTGCACAAGATTTTGCCCTTTGGAATGATTAATGATGCAGGTGAACTCAGAAGCCCATTCCAAAGTCTTAGATATAATATGTGAACATTCCTTCAAAGGTCACCTTTCACAAAGTGAAGCGGGACAAAGGCCGGTGAGTTTTTCAGTCCTGACAGTTTAGACAGACTGGACCTTTTCAAACTGTTGAAGCCACACAGGCAAGTTTTATCTTTTGATCAGTACTGAACAGCAAACAGCAGTGCGCTGAGTGAACGTCAGGATCCGATTTGAGTGCAGCGTGAACGCAGCCCGGGTGATTATCTTTTACGCAGACGAGTCAAATCTCCAATCAAACTTAAACTGATGAGCTCATTCTACTCTTTTTTTGTGTCCTATACCCACTTTTTTCCGTTTCTCCAAGTTCAAAAGTTAGTTAAAACCAGTGTTGTTGGGATTACTCCATAAAAGTAATCCAACTACAGATTACTTGTTTATAAAGTAATGTAATTACTTATTTAACTTGGTAATCATTAACTAGATGAACTTTAAAAAAGATAAATGTTTGTATTTCCTGCTATCAATCGCAATCGCTGATATTCTTTGATTTAGACGAGATGAACTCATGCTTGTATTGACATCAATGACGTCGCTGTTTTTCCGCTGTTTTGACATCAATGACGTTGCATGCACGGCTGCATCATCAATCTGCAACATTGTTGCTTTTGATTGTTTTTCTAAATTTCAGACATTTTGTGGATTATAAGACATTTTTACCTTGCAAAATATTTCAGCAAAGTAATGGAATCGTTACTTGATAAAGTAATTATAATATAATTACCAGTTTTGCCACTGTAATACCGTTCCATTACTCACTACTTAAAAAAGTAGTTTAGTCGTGGATTACTTAGTAATCTTACTAATAGATTACTCGCCAACACTGGTTAAGACAGTAAATTCTATCAGTGGGAACAGTTTAACTGCTGCAGTGTATGTGCATATTATTATGTTACACCATTCTTAGTTGTCAAGACTGTTGCTGTTTGTGTGTTGATTGTTACTTTTGCATTTTCTGCGCTAATGTGCTTGACCCACCGCCTTCGGTTGTTCTTCGCTATATGCGATGGCAATTGGACATGTTTCCCTTTCAGGTGTGCGTCACCGTCACAAATGTCCGGACAAGAGACTTCATGGCCTTGTTGTTGTTACAGTTGCTGCCCTGCGGACCAACTAATAACTAACGTCTGGCTGCCGCTGAGAAAGCAGTCGGTCCGCCAGACCGGCCTGATCTCTCCAGCAGGTGGCCCGCTGAAACCGAATCACCAGGAAGAGAAAAAAAATCCTCACAGAGCGATGGGAGTCCTTTTATTCCCTCTTCTCCCCGCTGTGTGGTCCGCCCTCTGCGCTGTATTTACATTCTTTGCGTCCTTCTGCTCCTCTGCCTTCTGCAAATCGTTTATTCCGATGGCATGTGGGGTGGACACCGTCGGCATTCGGCTCCGACACCCCGGGGACGTGAGCGCCAGGGTGTCAAGAGAGTTGCCCGGTGGCACGTTGACCCCCCGCTTTCTCCCTGGCTCCATGGGAATGTGCAGTTCGGTTTGTGCAGCTGCCACTATCTGTCCGTCTGTCCGTCCGTCCCATTGTTTCCACGCCCGGCAACTCAAAGGATCGCATGAATCACTCCCAAACTGGACGCACAGCATATGATGGGGTATCACTGCAGGATTTTCTCACGCTTTGCCATTAGTGCATCGAAAGTATTTTATTTTATAGAAGGTTTGAGTTTGATCAGAAGAGGTCCGGTTAAGTGGACATCTCTGCAGTTTGGCCAATTTCAATAACCAAATAAGTTGCTTTCGTGAAATATCCAGAATTAATTATTTATTTAACATGTCTGAAATGTTTGCCCAGATTAGCCTCCAGTACATTTTGATTTGGTGTTGACCAGCTCCGCCTGATGCACGGAACTTTTTTGTGCTTTCCATTCCATTAATTCCAAAAAAGAGCCGCAAAGAAATAAACACCCTGCAAGAAACTAAAGCCAGCAAGCAGAGTAGTAATAATCTAGAAATAAACGCTAAAGAAAGGATGAGCACGCTGAGGTTAAAGAATCTGCCATCAAGAGTGTTGTGCTGGCTTTTATTGTGGATTCTCTGCCCCCCCTTAAATTTTATATCTTGGAAAAAAACCATCGCTAGCCGGCTTTTGTAGTCCTTTCTAAACATTGATTTACTCCGAGTGCTCGTAGAATTGAAGCGCCCGTGCTGGGAGCCGAGTGAGCTGGGGGGACCCTCATGAGTCAGCGAGTGGCTTCCCCTCATTGCGAACGTCAGAATTAAGCCGAGGGCGCCGCGTTTTAAAATGCCCCGCGGCGCGTCACACTGATGACGTGATTGATTAGCGCGTGACAAGGACCACAGTTCAGACCTCTTCAAGAGTTTCTCATAGCATTCCTCCGCACCATTTAAGCGACCCACTCTAACTGGGGCTTCTGTTGTGGTGCTGGGTCTACGAGGGGGTGGGAGGAATTCGGCTGCCCATCCCTCACGATGTCCTAGAGGGATTCTCGGACAATTCTTTCCTCTCGGCATTTTCGTAACTGTGAAGAAAATGTCACGTTCAGGATCAAACGCGTCAAAACTGCACTGGAAAAGGATTTTGTGTTTGAACATCTACGATGCCTTTAAAAAAAAGAAAAGTTCAAGGTGGCAGTATCTCTGGCAACCATGCGGGGGCAGTGTGGCCAATTCTGCAAATTAGAAATGACCACAGGAAATTAATTTATTGTAAAAAAAAATAAAAAAATAATAATAATAATAATTTTTTTAGAAATGACCAAGAGGGAAAAAAAATAAAGGAATGTGAAAGGTCAAAACTTAATGGAATAGGGGTTATTAGAGGTGGTGGGAACTTCTTTAACTTGCTTTCATGTTACTTGCCCTGGCTACTCAGTCGTGGGAAATTCTAACCCATGTTTTCATCTTTTCAATAAACTGTTGAGCAAGAGACCATAAAAGAGCCTTCGCATCCACAACAAGCTGTTTTTTTCCCCTCTAAAAAAAGTTGGATGGGGAATTTTTGTGTATATTTTTGGAAATAAAATTGTAACACATCCCAGTTGGCGCTGGTGGAGCTACAGATCAGCAACTCGTCACAGGACTTGAACAAAGAGACACTCACACCTCCAGACGGGTGAAATCACCAGTTAAGCCGTGCTGCATGTTTGAGGTTGGAAGCCCAGAAGGGCTCAAGAAAAAAAACGAGGGTGATGTTTGTAGGTTGGCAGGCATCAACCCTTTCAAGTCTTTTCGCAGTATAACAATGACGAGCACTGTTTACGTGTTTCATTTAAAGGTCCCTTTGCCAAAAGTGTCTTTGTGGTGTCAGTGGAATCTCTAGATATTGGGAAAACCCTTTTGCTTCTTTTGCTTGGTCCGCTATTCAGGACTTGCGTGCTAAAAAGCACCCTTTGTGATGTCACTGACACGCCTCCCAAGTTGGTGACGGAACCCCCAGCCAGGTGTCTGTTCTGAGACCACCTCGTGGCCCGCTTGCTTTTGTCAAGTTTCAAATAAAATGCACCAAAAACATACATACAGGAAGCTTAGCTTAGCTAGAAGCTTAACTTGGCTTTAGTTTTTCCCAGGCGGGCTGTGAACAGAGGGCTAAACACACTGTTTGCTTGAGAGGCTCCACTCTGCCGAAGTTCAGGATGAATGACGTGAAGTTTTACTGGAGCTGTAACCACCGTGTAATCTGCGTGTGCACATTACTGATAGTGGAACTAGACATACTGCTGGTTTGGACTGAACACTGGGATGGTTTCTGCTGCCCGATAAGGAAAACCCTAATGATAATATTTTAAGGCTATTAGGCGTCTTATCGCCAGACTCTCGGGAGCAGCCGTGCATCCTCAAACTGGAACGTACTAGCGGCTGCTGAAAAGCCAAAGACGCCTTTGGGTTGGGTTTAAGGACCGTTGGTGGGCTTCCACTCGCAAGGTCAAGGAGCTCTGCGGTTTTTGGACGCCTCCCCCGCCCTCTTCGCACATCACCCACACCGACACCTATTAGCCTCCGCCCCTTTTTTTATTTACCGGCGCGTCTTTCTTGTTTCCCCCCCCCAGCGTCAAGCTCTCCCCATTCGGCGCCTCCTTCACCTACTTACACTCAGCGGCGTCTCTTTTTTCTTCTCTTTTCCTTCCCATGCTCCCTCTCCCCCATGTCTCACACTGTCCTGAAGTGGCACTGCTATTTCTGGTCCCCCCCCCCGGCCGGGTCAGCGCTCTGTGATTCTGTTGTATCATGTAAGCAAACAATCCTGATAGGCCGCTGTTATTCTTAGGTCTGGACTACACGTCCCCCGAGCTTTCTGCACTCTCGAGAGCGGCACAGTAGACGTGCAATGGCATTAAAAAATACATCGTCACATTGTTTTTTTTAAAGGTGACTCCAATTATACTGCTGCGTCTATGTACGTGTGCGCGCAGCAGCACCGTCACCTGACGGCAGGATAAGCAAGCGGACGGTCGTGGCAGTCAATTAAATGTAGACTCGTGAGCAGCAGCACACACACACACACACACACACACACACACACACACACACACACACACACACAGGGAGGGAGGCTACTTGTCCTCCCTCCCTGTGAAAACAACATTCATATTTGTCCTTTTAATTGAGCGGAACCTCTGACTTCACCCGAACAAAACTCACCAAATTTAAACCTGAATTATCCGCCCGAGGCAAGAGAATCTTTGCTATGTAAATATTAATACACAACCTTTGGAAATGTAGCTTTGTGATAGCAGGGAATTGGTTACGCACAGGCTCTGTATTGCAAACATGTCCCCTTGCAGACGGATGGAGTGCGGACGGAGGGGCTCCGTAGAAAGGGAGAGGAGGGACGGTGCTCTTAGGGCTCCGGTAACATCGAGGTGGGCCGGCAGGGCATTCGCGTCATGTGCTGCGTCTGTACACAAGCGCTATCATGTGTTCAGCGTCAAGGCCCGGCCTCCAGTTCACGGCTGTGCGGCTCGGAAGCGTAGCGCGTTGGAGCGCGCTCGTGCCCGTGCGCCTGCGATGACCTCGTTCCTCACCGCACCTTATTTGATCCGATCCTTATCGCTCCCACGCAGGAAATGCCTTAAAGCTTTAAAGAGATGAATGTCTGTTGAGTCTCCCGTGCAGAAGCTCTCCCCGGACAACCAGCGTGAAGATCTGGCATCTGTTCCTCGTGGGGATTTTAGTGGCACTCTGACTGTTTGCTTTCCCCTTTTTACAGCGAGAGCGATAGCAAAACGTGAGCATCAGATGGGCTTCATGCATTTAGTGTTTTTCATTGTCCTCCAGGGCAAAAAAAACCCCAACATGCTTCACTTGTGTCTAGCTTTGGATGGCTCCATTTACTGAAAACGAAGACAGTCTTAAATGAGGAAGTGCTCAGAGGAAACTGGCAGTTGACAGCAGATTCGCAACTATTACAGGGATAAACTTTTCTTATTGTTTTTATTAGCCTGCTAGCAACGTGGCATGTAGTCCTCAGTGCAGTTAGACGTTACAATACAAGAAACGGCACCCTATCTATGGAGAGTAGTCACTGTCTCTTCTGCAGCCCACAACCAGGGGGAGTATCGAAATACTTTGCCTTAGTTTTCTGGATAGTTCATCTCATGGACGACTGGTAAAGTCAAAGCGTACCGCAGTCGTAGCAGAGTTAAATACGTGTTCAGTGTGGAGAAGAAAAACGTCTCCTGAGCTAAAGCAGGAGCTGGAAGCCTGTTGCTCACCTGAGTTTCCACTGCTACATGGTACACTAAACTCCAAAGGGAGTCCTCCGCCGGCCATCTGGCTCAAACGCTGGTGGTCGAGCGCAGTCAAGGTGGAAGTCCTCTTCTCCGGCTCGGCGATGAAGAACTGCGGTCTGGGCCGAGTGCCAGAACAGACGGAGGGAGTTGAAGGTCTGGCGCGGCCCGTCGGACGTAAAAGACTCGCGGAGAGACGCGCGGTGCCGGATTCCAGCCTTTGAACCGGGCGGCACGTGGCGCGAGTCATGCGTACCGTACATGTCAAGGCCACCTGTTTGAAGATGGACGTCCAGTGAGAGTCTAAAAACAGACAAGTCCCGGTTTGTCAGCGTCTGGCGACCCTCCAGGTTTTTCGCTCCTCGCATCTCCTTGGAAATGAATGAGGAGTTTTTCCTACAAGCAGCCGCGGAAGCCGGCGGCGAGGCTTTGTTATCGGCGCTCTCTCGGGCAGAGAACTGATTGTGTATCCTGACAGGCTTGGACCCCGCTGCAGACATAACAATGCCTTTGATATGCCTTCCCGCTGGAGATAATCTCATCCTCTCTGCCTTTGCTCTGCCTTATAACAAGATGTTTCATAGGGCTTAGTTGCTCTTATCTGCAAGAGCCTTTTCATTTCGCGGCGCCTTCGAGTGTAATACGACTCCTACTGGCGTTACACTGCGGTTTTTTTTTTGGGGGGGGGAAGGCGGGTGCGGAGGAGGTCGAGAGAACAGGCAAAAAGTGCGACGCCACTGCTCGTCGCAGGTCTTTGAAGCAGGCCGGCTGTGCGCACGGGCACGAGCGCGGCTGGGCTCGGCCTCGCGAGTCAAAGCCCAGCGTCTTATCTGACTGCTGCGTTTCCCCAGCGTGGCTTCCATACATCTGAGGAGGACTAAACAGTGGCGCTCTTGTCGACTCTTCCCTCCGTCTCCGCTGTCTGAAGTTCGGGAATCCTTTGGTCGGCCGTTGCCGTTCATGCCGAGGCTCCCTTTGAAGTTTTATGTGAAGAAGACGCGCCTTTCGCATTGTGTAGCGATATCGCGCACGTGCACGGTCGTGCACGCGCGCAGTGTACATACAGCTGCCGACCGTGCGCACTCTATCGCAGGGCATAAATCACAGAAAATAAGGGGGAACTCGATGTGTCTACCCAACAGATATCCCAACCCCTCAATTCCAGGCTTCACTCTCAAAGATGGAACTCATTCAATTTAATAGTAAAGAACTGTGTTGCAATGGCTTAAATCTCCATTGTAGACTCAGATTAGACCATAGTTATAGCAGCAATTCAATTCAACGCAATTCCCATGTTGGTTTGCGCAGTGCCACGTGTAAGGCCAGTCAATTTTAATTACGGTAGTGGATTACTTAGTAATAGATTACTCAACTCAATTGTGGCAGTGAGTACTGAACAATTGTTTTTTTTTTCCCCGCGGGGGTTCAAACACATCCCCCCTGAACAGAAAGGAGCTCACAAAGCTAGAGAGGTCCAGCACCCCCTCCTCCCACCCTCTGAGAGCAAACTCAGATTTATCCCGTCAATGAGCCTGTAATCCAATGGGCATGGACTCAAGTATCTGCTCTCTCATCATTAGACGGCATTGATGTGAGAGGCCTTGCAGCGCCAGACTCGCTGATAAATGCACTGCGGGGACCGAAACTGGTCAAATTACTAACGAGATTTGATTGAGATCCCCCATCAGCAAACAGACTCCGGCTGTCAAATGGGATCAGTAAAGAGTTTGCGAAAACATTTGGTCGCGCGCCAGGTGGAATCTATATTTTCAGGTCCTCCTCAGGTGGATGAGGGCTGGCCGGGGGCGTGGACAGGAGGCGGCCCGGGGGCCTGTGAGTGATTTGGTCTTGTCCCTCCAGGACTAATGGCCAGGAAATGTCTATGTTGGAGGGTGTAATTGGATTTCTTTAACAGGAAAGCATCGGTCGTGCTCCATTAGCTGGAGGTAAACAGCAACACAAGAGCCGGGGGGGGGGGGGTTGGGGTGGCGGCGGTGGGGCGGTGGGCTCGGGGGGGTGGGGAGGGGCAGGTGGTGGGGCAGCGAGAAAAGGTTGAGCGAGGTGGACGGCGGACGGGGAGGGAAGTCGAGCGGGGAGTTTATTGATTGTGCTGCTAAGCAAGCAGCGAGCACTTTAGTTCTGGGCAAAGTGATAAATGTTTGTTTTTCGTGTGGGATGGCTGTGCAATGAAATACCAGAGGTGAATCAGGGTTGTGGCCGGTGATGAGCTGAACTCTCTATATTTCCTGCTTGGAGCACTTTCAGCTTTTCAATTTTTCCATACTTTAAAAGGAAATCATGAGAGGAATTTCTGAAGTAGCATTCAACTCCGCTACCTCTTTGTGACAGGATGTTGTTGCAGTATTGCAGCCATCGCTGCTACTTTAGTTGCACTGCAACTTTAGGACGTTCTCGACTAATTTATCTTCCACGTGCATTTGCCAAATTGTCATTATAATACTGACACAGGCATAGCTTAGCATAATTATCCTTCTAACATTAGCCACGACGTAACCTTGCACAGCAGCTGCATCGTTCACATTTCAACTGAGAAATCTTTGACCTCTGCCTTGCCAACCTCCAGCCAACATCTATCTATCTATCTATCTATCTATCTATCTATCTATCTATCTATCTATCTATCTATATCTAGCTAGCTAGCTAGCTAGCTATTTAGCTATTTAGCATTTTTATTTTCCATCTTTGACACTATGTGCTGTTTTTTTCCTTCGCCCTGTGTATTTTTTAGCCACTTACTATAACTTACTATACTTCTCCCTTAAAAAGGTCAATGCAGGACACGGAAGACGCTTATTCAGACACTTCCCAGCACCATAAAACTTAAACTCGGATGTTTTTACTGCTTTCCCTTTCCCTTTCACCACACGAGAAGCGACGCTCGGCGACACAATGAACACACAGACACCCAGGAAATGGCTAAATCTAGCCTGGCAGCCCTCGCTAACTGCAGGCTACAGCTCTCGTTGCCCCCCTCTCCCCCACCACACCCTCTCCCCTCCAAGTCTGCGTTCAAACTCAGCAATGGAGGGTCCCTCCTATAAAGTCGCAGGATGAGCGCAGTGCGAGAGAGACCTTGAGGGGGGGTGGGCACCGCTTGTTTTCCAGCGACAGATCGTGAAGGAACAGTGCGGCTTCTGTGCTGCCTGTAAATTGACTCTTTCTTCCTTTAGAGAGGGTGACATGGTGGAATGCAGCACATTAATGTGGACATGGGTGGGCTTCTCATTCCTGCCATAGCCTCCCTCTCTTCCCTCTGACCCTCAGTGACTCCCTCCTCTCCTCCTTCTTTGCCGCTGGGCGGGTCAACACGGTCTAGAGACTGAGCGCCAAGTGTTTATTTATTGATTTTTTTTGTACATTAATGACAGGTGGCTGCTTTTTGTCTCCTTTGCTCTCTTTGTGTATTAACGTTACAGCAGTTTCTTTTTTGGGTTCTGTGAAATGCAACATAATCTACCCTAACAAATCAGAACAAATCAAACACAATGTTGTCCTGTTTCACCTGTTTGACAGATTCATGGTTATCACATCGTACTTTATTGGCACTATAAAAGGCTCCCAACATGGCCGTACAATCAGAAGGTGGTGGGTTTGATCTCCCCAGCTACCCTGGCTTCCGCCCACAGTCCAAAGACAGACATGCCCATTAGGCTGATCAGCAACTCTAAATGTTGTTTGTGGCCCTGTGATAAACTGGCAACGTGTCCAGCTTGTAACCCGGTTTTTCACACCGAGACTGCTGGGAGAGGCTCCCTCACAACCAGTGGGCTTGTAACTGTAGCCGCAAAAAGACTCCCAGGCAGAAAGGCAGTGGAGGGAAGTAACAAAGTACAAGTACTTTTACTGTTACTGTATAATTACGTCGAGTTTTCAGGTATCTGCACTTTACTTGAGTATTTCTTTTTCACACAACGTTTTACTTTTACTCCCTACATTTGTACACAAATAGCTGTACTTTATACTTTTTACACTGGAAAAACACACTTGTTACGTGTTAGGCAAGCATTTAAAATATATAAGTTCTGTTCAAAGTAATTCACTTACTATTTATTGTTGTTGTTGTTATTGCTTGAATTGGAGCCATTTGACTGATGCTGTTGTCGAGTTCAATAGAAAGTGGAGGATATTTTGATATAAAAGTGGAGGATATTTTGATATAAAAGTGGAGGATATTTTGCAGGGAGGTTAATTTAAAGTACCTCAGCTTTGGGGACACGGTTCAGTATGTTTTCAGTCCAGAGAAAAATAAATATTTAGGGAATAACATTGGTTGTTGTGATTAAAAGTGTACACATTTGACAATGGCTCACTGGTCATAACTGTCACTGATTACAGTTTGGTTGTGTTGTTGTTAGTTGAATAGAAAAAAAAACCTATAGTAGATTGTATTCTATAGTAATGAGAGTAACAAAGCTGTTAAAAATGATGCAGAAGCTCCTGCAAGACCTACGGTCAGTTTTTGTTTTTTAAAACATTTTCTTGGTTCATTAATAGCAAAAAAAAAAAAAAAAAAGACTAAAACTAGAACCTGTACTTTTTTTTCTTCAGTAAAACATTTAAATCAGTACTTTTACTTTTTTACGAAAGTATTATTTACACAAGTATCTGTACTTTTACTGAAGTACGGAATGTGAGTACTTTTGACACCTCTGTTTTTGGAGTGAGCTGACGACTCACATTGGCCCACTGTCATTGTGTCTTCCAGCATGGGCCAATGTGAAGGTGGAAATGGAGGACCGAGTGGAGGTGTTCCGGGGTGCCACCGCCCAGATCAGCTGCCTGTACGAGTCACCCGAGGGCACCGGCGGCACCATGATCGAGTGGCTTTACGTGAGCTGAGCCAGAAGCAAACAAACAAACAAGCGCGTTTTCCTCACGCGTGAAGTTCATCTCTCTTCATCTCCTTTTTTTTGTCTTTTTGTTTGTTGATTCCCAAAATAGATTTCGCGGTCCCTCGAGAGGCGATCAATTTACTACCAGGACGCCTCCATGCAGCTCACCCAGCCTGGCACGCCGTTCACCGACCGGATCAGCGTGAACAGCTCCTCGGCCACGCAGCTGACGTTGACCATCGACAGCGTGCGCCTGGAGGACGAGCTGGAGTACATCTGCCGCGTCACCACGCTGACCAGGACGGAGTTTGGAGAAGGAAGCACGCGGCTGAAGGTGTTTGGTAAGCCGGGCCGCATCTTTTTCTTATCGGCCGCTATATGGATGGAAGCCATGCACTGATGAATAGTTGATGGCTGATGTTTTTGATGTGTTACGCTGAGTGTGACATTTTTGTTGTAATTTCCTAATGACTCGTGTCCAACCTTTTAGGAGGGTGAAAAAATGTGCATCTAAGTTGCTTTTTCTTCTGAATTTATATTGTTCTAAATGCTCATTTTCAAGATAAATCTTTTATTTTAGATGAGTGAGGAACCATATATAGTCACTACCTCCTTTTTTTCAAATGATGACACAATAGAAAAGAACATTTCTTTCTTTATATCCACCAGTAGCACTGCAGGGCAGGACAAAATATCATATTTAAGGCAAGCATCCTTTAGCCGCTGTCTCCATATGTGATCTTGTACCGCCACTTCCTCACATTCACTTGTTGATACAACTTGTCTTGCCTTTTTAATTGGCTAGTCTGTGTGGAGTCTAGTTTTTTTTAAAATTATTTTAACACCAGCATCAAAATGTAAGCTTGTATTACCAAGAATCAAAGTTTGAAGGAAAATACAACAAATTCCTGTTTGGCCTTTTTGAGTTTCTGCCCTGTGTTTGAGTGTTTGTGGTAACCATTCTCGAAGGACAAAGACCCAAATGGCACTTTCTTTCAAAAGGCCCAGGAACTGGTGTTATACTGTATACATATGAAATTAAACTTGGCTGGCTGTGACATAACTGCCCTTGCTAATGTGGCCAATGTTAAAGTCTCACACACAGTGTTATTGGAATTCGGAGCAATTTGCCCTCCAAAGCAACAGGAAGCTAGTAGCTCTCTGCTCCATCTAGCCGCCTGGTCACCAGACAAACTCAGTGTTTGTAGCACCTTCACTTCTGATCAAACTGGCTTTAATAACCTTCATGAATTCTTCCCTCATTTTACTCCGCACTTCCTTTCGTAGCCCTTGAGTTACACTTCATCTGTACACAGGCAAACCTTTCTGCCCCCGTGGAACAAAAAAACACTGCTAATGCTAGTGCTAATAGCGGTTCAGAAAACTTGGGGCCTCTCAGGTCTTGATTCATTTCTCACCTTCTTCTCAGCAACACCAGGTCGACCTACAATTGAAGGCACAGTTACAGGGATCTCCACCGCGGAGGACAAACCAAAGGTGAGGAGGCTTCCATTGGTGTCGAGGGAATTCTTGGAAAGTTGTAATCTTCATCATCTTCTGTTCTCTGAATGCGCTCTCCTCCCGCTTCCCCTCCTTCCCTCTTCCCTCAGATCGCCACGTGCGAGGTGAGAAACAGCTTCCCGAAGCCCAACATCACCTGGTACAGGAACAAAACTCCGCTCCAGGTTTCCAGCGACGGTGAGATGACGCCAGCGATTCTGTCCCGTCTAGGTCCGGTGTCTTTTCCTGCTCCCTGTCCCTTCTTGCTTTTTGCTAAACCGTGTATTTTCCTCTCATCACCCAAAAGTGAGCATATCTCACACATCCACCTCCGAATCCAGCGGCCTGTACTCTGTCACGAGTGAGCTGAGCATGAGAGTGACAAAGGAAGTCAACAACGACTTCTTCTACTGCGAGGTCTCCTACTTTGTCCCCGGGGAGACCAGGATGATGGACTCACCCCTTGTCAACGTCACTGTGCTCTGTGAGTTCCGCAGCCCGTGTTTACATTCCCCTCTTTTGTCGGAGTGTCGGGAAAAGGTTGAAGCACTTTTTTTTTTCAACCGAGTAAGAAGTAGATGTGCGAACGTGGAGATGGAAACACGTTGGAGATTCAGGCGATGGCTGTTCGCGCTCTTCCCAGTTCCAGTGTTGCCGTGTTTGTCGCGGTGGCAACACGCCACGATTGACACTGCGCATCCCAACTGATGAACAGAGCAATCATATCCGTTAAAAATCAAAAGTCATCACTAACCCGCAGTCCTAATGTCATTTTTCCAAGTCTTCCACTGCAGGGCCATTTGATTGGTTTATTATGGAGATGTTCTGCTGCTATCTTCCCAAAGCTGCACTTAACATTAAGATAGAAAAGAGTCGACATATAGAGAAAGCAGCAAGGAGTGTTTATTTTTAATCTTTTAAAGTGATAGTTGCCATAAACCTTATAGTCACATGAGTAGGTAGATTCCCTTTAATAAACTACTACTACTACTACTACTACTACCACTACTACTACTACTGCTACCACTACTCCTTTGAGGATACCACTGGACGTGGCGTAACACATTGGCAGGTCAAATAGGTGCTGTAGTGAATTATTTGGTTTTGGGTCTTGGTTAGTTTTGTTAATCATCATCGCAGTCACAACAATGTCCACCGTGATCAGGCGTTGGCTTCCTCTCAGCAGACATAATCCATTACTGAGACTCTTTTTTTAAAAAAACATTCTGTCAGATCATCCACTAAGCTCTCATTCAATGTGATTTTTTTTTGGTTTTGTGGACTATTGGGCACTGAAACTTACTCCACAGCATTATCGTGAAATTCAATTTAAATAACTCAGGAGCTGTTTCTTTAATGCAACTCATTGTTTATTTGGTGCCTTTCCACAATGGGAACTCCTCACTTGTCAGCTGTTTGATGCTCGTACTCTGACAAGCTGTTCGCCATTCAAGAGTTGTTTGGGGGAAAGATGCTGAGTTCTTCCCTCTCTCTCAGACCCCTCCACGGCTGTCAGCGTTTGGGTGGAGTCACCGAAGGGCAAAATCAAAGAAGGGGACAGGGTGGAGCTTCACTGCCAGGGCAACGGGAACATGCCCGCTTCGTTCACAATCATGCATGAAATGGTAAGAAAATCCCCCTTCCCTTGTGGCACTGTGGACACTGACTTAGATGTTGGGAGTTTTGCATTAATCAGTAAATGTTGTCCTTTTTGTAGTCTGGGGAATCGTGGGACACAGAGGTGAAGGTGCTGCCCGACGTGAAGCTTCAGAACCAAGGAGTATATACGTGCTCCTCTCTGGACTTCGAGAGCGGAGAAGAAGTCAGAGGAAACACCACCCTGGAAATCCACTGTGCGTTGCGATTTGCGGAGACGAGCTTTGTGAAAGCGGCTGGATCGTCGCGCCTCACCTCTGTCCTCGTCTCTCTGCCCTCTTGTGTTAGATCTGCACGACGCTGTGGTGATCCCTAAAGACACTACCGTGGTGGCCGATGGAGGGAAGCTGGAGGCCTCGTGCAACGCTGCCTCGTCACTGGCGACTCAGACAGTCTGGCTGAAGGTCAGATCCCTGCATGCAGTGCGATGAACTCACTTTTAGTTCGATACTTCCAATGCGGAAATTCAGCAAACCGGCATTCCATCACTTGCCCACCAGAGGCCGCCAAAGTTGGTTGCAAAAAATGCTACAAATGGCTGGCGGTCAATACAGAGAGGAGTACTAAATTCATACCACAAAACAAACTGATTACAGATTGTTTGTCGGTCTAAATTGTGAGTAGAGGATTCAGCCTAATTTCAATTGGATCTGCCTACAGTTTAGTAGCGAAGTAGTCAGGTTACCTGCAGATGGGTGAGCGTTGGGCAGAGTCATGGCTCAACTCCGGTCCCACCCACACATCCAAGCATGGAATCATCTGGTTTTCAAGACGAATCGGAAGCTCAAGACGTCGCCGACTGCGAAGCCAACCTCTAAGCTTCTGAGCGAGTTTCCGCAAACCAGTGGCTGACGTCGCCGTGACTCCGTCAGTGGTCCAAATGCTCATGGATTCACTGTGGTGAAAAAAAACCCTGCAGATTACCGTTAGGGCCAGCGTGTCTGAAAGTGACGAAACCAAAAGGTTCAGTGTGTAACATTTGGAGATTTTGAGAAGAATCAGCAACGTCAAGTGGCTACATTTTACACTGCAGCGCTCTTTTCACTCCCTCTCCCTCTCCCGAGTTTGCCAGTGAGCTACAGTGGCCAATGCACGCAAACTTCAATACCTCGTCCACCTTCTTCTTAGTTATTTGCGGATGTGAGCATTCACCATAAATACGAAATGCACTGTCCGGTGGGCCTGATTGTCCACCAAAATGACAATATTAAAATATAGCAGTAGTAGTTTTGTTTTTGTTTTTTTCAATAAACAGGCAGAAGCAGTTGCCTGTGTGTGTGTGTGTGCTAATCGTCAATGTTCCCCCCCTTGTTTGTTTAGGATAAAAAGGAGATTTCACGGAAACACATGTTGGTTGTGGAGGGCATGACGTATGACACAGCGGGGACGTACGACTGTGTGATATCCGTCCCCGAGATCGAGGGAATGGAAACAAATGCGACACTACGTGTTCACGTCCGAGGTAAAGGCCCTCACGAGCGCTCGGCACGGCGATCCCTTAAGGTCTCTAAATGCGTTACCAGGAGAGATTGTCGCGCTCTGTATTTATTCAATGGTTTACTTTGGAGCATTCTGAAAGGTGCCACATGATGTCCAATCTGAGATGTTTACTTTCACACTGGTTGTTGCTAGGACAGTGCCACAATATTAGCTGTCCAAAAAAAAAAACCCTCTTGAGATCTGAAGTTGCCTAGTGAATAGTGTAGTTAGCCCCTCAGTTTTAACCTCCTGTTAAAAATGATGCTTTGCTGGACCTTCCAAATCAGAGCAGCTGCGAGGGTTCCTTCCTCTTGGCTCAGTCTTTTATTTTCAGTGGCTTCAGCAGTTCCTTTGCGTCTTGCTGGTTTGTCGGCAGGCTCGCCAGAAATCATGCAGCCCAAGGTCACAGAGATGGAGGACTTTCTTGAGAGCGATGTTGACCTGACTTGTAATGTCAGAGGTTTCCCTGCACCCACCGTGACCTGGACCTCCTCTGATGGAAAGGTACAGCACACGGAAACCAAGTCTTGGGTGATTGTTTCAATTCTGATGTGTGCTTTTTTTAAAAATACTAATTAGATGCTGATTGCACTATTTCATGGCTTCAGGATGCACTGATATTTCTGTTTTTTTCTTGGCTGTCGACCGCGCATCCTTCTGCCAGGTCCTGAAGACGGCGACGCAAAAACAAACAGAGGAGGGCGTCCAGAGCACGCTCAAGTTCAAGCTCGTCTCTGACAGCACAGTTGTCTGTAACGCTTCCAATGCGGTCGGCGCCAACGCCGTGACCTTCAACATCAAAGCCAGTGAGTCCCCCCCCCCCAGCTGTTTGTGTTTCCTCTCCAGCTCTATTGTGTTGTTACTTACGTCTCTTTTGTGACCCTCGCCATCTCTCCGCCTTCACCTTCACTTCCTGCCCTTCCTGTTCATGTCAACCTCCTCACTGGTCCGAAAAGACTGAGGCTGCACCTCGTGCTGTGATGCCTGTGGTTCTGGATGTTAGGATGTGTTTTCTCTGTTGTTGTTGTTGTTGTTGTTGTTGTTGTTCTGCTGTACAGCTGTTGTAAATGTCCTTACCTTCCCCTCCAGTGTGTTAACAGGAAGTGTCTTGCCTTATGTGCTTCTAACCATTTATAGCTACACACCCTAAAACAGCAGCCACCACCACCACCACCACCACCACCAACACCACTACCACTACTGTTTTGCCAACCGAAGGTAAGCACACTAGCTAGTAGTTCAACAAATAGCAATAACCGTAGCTACAGAAACACATTTGGGTGGTGCAACAAGGTTTGCTCATCCTGGATGTCACGTGTTTCACTACCAGCACCAGAATTTCCAACACTCTGAAAGAATTCCCTGAAGTTGACTCGGTGACAGCAGTAAAATACTGATCAATCCATTGAAGAAGCCAACAGAGCGAAACAAACTGGCACAGCAAGGCTGAAACATAAACAATCCTGACAACATATCTGTGAATCCCCTTCATTAGTCCCAGCACCAGTGTCCGTCTGTCCGTCTGTGGCTTTTATTGTCTTCTCACTTTCTACAATTGTGTTTCCATAAACTCTTCATACTTGGAATAAGTTGGGGAATTTGCGCTAATTCTAAAAAAAAGAAAAAGGAAAATCTACCCTGATTTGTGTTTTTGTCGTTTGACTTACAAGTGACGTTAGCATGTTGCTAACTGCTTGTCTGTTATTTGCTAGTTAAGGCCACTTGATAGAAACCATAAAGACACTCCAAACTACTGACTGTATGTAAAGATGGACGAGATCATGGTGACGCCATCCACTGGTTTAGCAGATAACCTGCTCTGAAGAGGCGGGGTTGGTTTCCCAGTAAATGCTATGTTGAGTTTCCGGTTTGTTTCGGTAGCAGAAGATTTCACATTGTGCGCTGTGTGGGTGGTACGCCTGGTCCAACCCCCGCCCACTCACTGTAGTCAGCTACTCTGCTTGGCTTCTAAATTGTAGCTACACCCACAAGCTTTATGGCCTTTTTTTTTTTTTTTTTTTTTTTAAACTTGAATTTAGACAAATTGGATAAAATTGGACTTCAGAAACTATTCATTTTCCTAGCAATTTAGACCAACAGAATGTTTTATTCAGATCTTTGGCCCCCTTTCTGAGTCCTGAAGCTTTGTCCATCATTTTATACAGTCCATGGTCTATGGTGGCTTTTACTACATTGGAAACACAACCTTGTATTATCTTCAGCTTTGCCTACTTGTGTGTCTTCTAGCGTTGCATGTACTGCGTGCCCTTTAAAACGGTCGTGTCTGTGATTTTGTCCTGCCGGGGTCAACCTACCATGCATGTTCATGTCAACCTCCTCACTGGTCCGAAAAGACTGAGGCTGCACCTCGTGCTGTGATGCCTGTGGTTCTGGATGTTCGGCTCTGTTTTCTCTGTTGTTGTTGTTGTTGTTGTTGTTGTTGTTCTGCTGTTGTAAATGTCCTTACCTTCCCCTTCAGTGTGTTAACAGGAAGTGTCTTGCCTTATGTGTTTCTAACCGTCTATAGCTACACACCCTAAAACAGCAGCCAAAACCACCACCACCCCCAATACCAACACCACTACCACTACTGTTTTGCCAACCGAAGGTAAGCACACTAGCTAGTAGTTAAAATAGCAATAACCGTAGCGACAGAAACACATGTGGTTGGTGCGACAACGTTTGCTCACGTGTTTCACGACCAGCACCAGAATTTCCAACTTTCAAATCTGAAAGAATTCCCTGAAGTTGACTTGGTGACAGCAGTAAAATACTGATCAATCCATTGAAGAAGCCAACACAGCGAAACCAACAGGCACAGCAAGGCTAAAACATAAACAATCCTGACAACATATCTGTGAATCCCCTTCATTAGTCCCAGTACCAGTGTCCGTCTGTCCGTCTGTGGCTTTTATTGTCTTCTCACTTTCTACAATTGTGTTTCCATAAACTCTTCATACTTGGAATAAGTTGGGGAATTTGCGCTAATTCTAAAAAAAAGAAAAAGGAAAATCTACCCTGATTTGTGTTTTTGTCGTTTGACTTACAAGTGACGTTAGCATGTTGCTAACCGCTTGTCTGCAGGCGTCACAACGCGCTGTTATTTGCGAGTTAGGCCACTTAATAGAAACCATAAAGACACTCCAGACTACTGACTGTATGTAAAGATGGACGAAATCATGGTGACGCCATCCACTGGTTTAGCAGATAACCTGCTCTGAAGAGGCGGCGTCTAAATTGTAGCCACACCCACCAGCTTTACATCCTTTTTTTTATTTGAAATCAGACAAAATTGGATAAAATTGGACTTCAGAAACTATTAATTTTC